>JAYRBT010000093.1:29395523-29409354 GCA_036023395.1 Myiotriccus ornatus
AAGGACAGACGTGTTGGTCACATAGTCAGTCCAGTGGATGTTTAGGATTGTACGGAGGCAGCGCTGATGGAAGCGTTCTAAGAGATGCAAGTGGTGGCAGTAAGTGACCCGCGATTCAGATCCATATAAAAGAGTAGACAGTACAATGGCTCTGTAAAGACTGATCTTTGTACTTTTCTTTAGGTGTTTGTAAACTCTTTTATGGAGTTTACCCAAAGCTCTGTGTGCCTTTGCTAACCTGTTGTCTATTTCTGCATCAGTCTTGCCGTCTGAGGAGATGATGCTTCCCAGGTAATTAAACTGCTGGACTGATTTGAGCTCTGTTTCGCCAGTGGTGATATGGGGATGATGGAAGGCTTCCTGAGGTGCAGGCTGATATAAAACTTCTGTCTTCTTCAAGCTGACTTCCAGCCCAAAAAGCTCAGCAGCCTCTGCAAAGCAGGATGTTAAATGCTGCAGAGCTGCTTCTGTGTGGGTGACGAGGGCGGCATCATCAGCGTAAAGCAGCTCACGGACAAGATGGTTTAAGGTCTCAGTGTGGGCCTTTGAAGTCTTAGTGTGGGCCTTGTGTCAGCAACAAACAGCTGGAAATGGGAAGGCACATCCCTCCTCAGTTCTCCTCAGGCAGCGAGCATGCAGCAGTCACAAATGACAGGTGGAAGGTTAAACGGTGACAAGCACATTTCACTGGGACAGAGTGAGCCTTGCCAGTGTGAACAGATCAATATTGACTTTGGTCAGAACTGGAAGGTCTCTGCTGGCAGGTCTCTCAGCAGATTTTCTAAACAAAGGAAGATGCCATTTGTTCCCACAGCAGAGAACGGGAGCCCAAGCTGAACAGGAGTCGGGGCAGAGGTATCATGTGTCCAGCCGGAGTGTGACACCAGAGACGGCCGCGCTCCCGGTGCAGCACCATGGTAACAGCCAGGGTCTGCAGTGCAGAGGGCTGTATCACCAGGTGTGGGGGAGTTTGGTGTTTTCTTCTTCTGTAGCAGTTTCCTGGGACAGCCTGCCACACAAGGCTGCTGCACAGCCTACTGGGCTAATGTCAGCTGGAAGGTCACCTGAAGGGATGGAAAGCCTTATTGAAGCAAGAGCTTTGAGGTGCCCGGGAGGACAGAGCGAGAAGGGAGGCATAGCTCTGCATCAAGTGTCAGGGAGCATATGGCTGACATCACACACTGAAGATGTGAGTAGAAAACAGGATACCAGGAGACGACAGGAGTCATCTCATAGAAGATGTAAATCTTCTACAATTTCTTGCTCCTCTCCAAAGCAGGACACTGGACCTCCTTTCAGACTTTTTGTATCTCTCTCTTCCCTCCCCAAACTTCAACCTCAGCATGCATCCCCTAAATTTCCACCATCTCATGTACCACCCCACTTCTGCACAACCGAGTGCCACCTCTTGCTCCTCACAGCCCTGGCTTCCTACAGCACTCAAACCTGGATCCCAGCACAGGATCTCTCAGTCCCCCTAATATCCTGCTCTGTAGAGCTGCTGCCCTCTTGGTGAAGAGTTCCAGCCCCAATGACATACATCCCCAGACTCATGCTCCCTATCTCCCCAGCAATCACTTATCTTATTACTGCTTTTTCCCAGGCTAATTGTTAATTACTACCCTCCCTGTGGCCAGGGGCCACCTGCCATCAATGAGATGAGCACACAAACTTGACATTCAGTATTACCTGAAGCAGCAGGAAACATGCAGGAAGTTCCCACCCCACCAACCCCACTCTTGTTCCTTCTCACCCTATGGAAGTTGTGCCAAATGCCACAATTAGCCAGGCCCACTCTGTGCAGACAAAATACTCTAGCCAAGAAGCACCATTTTGCATTTGAGCTTTTTTTCTACACCTTGTCCCCAAATTAATTGCTGCTGTCACCTTTGTTCACCCCACTCTTTACGTCAGCCTTACTTTTCCAGCAGCTCTCACCTGCTCCTGTACTACAGGTCTCAACATTAGTTTTCATAATTTCTATACGTCTTCCTCTGCTTTCTAGATGACTGTACTAAAAGCCAGAGTAGCAGGCTATCCAGCATCTGTCTCTTCTTACCTCCAGAAAATCTTCACCAGGAATGCAGAAGGCATAAAATGCACAATGCAATACTCTAGCATGGAGATTCAATCTCCTTCACAGCAGGTTTTATCTGAACAAACGAGGCCACCGGTGGGCATTGCCTGCCATTTCTCAGTTTCTATCACTCACCATCACCAAGTGGAACAGATATGATGCTCCCTCAAATCGAAAAATCCTTCTTTATTTTGTTTCCAAAAGCTTCATTGTTTTCATTTGGCATCATACTGACTTTTTACAATTCAATCGAGCCAGCCTACTGAAGTCAGTGGAAAGCTATCACTGTCTCCCTTGGCCTTTGGGGTCTCTCTTGGTTCTTCCCAAACTTCGGATTTTCAATGGCTGTCTTACAAGTAAATTTTTAATCTGATTGTGATACTGCTGAGCACATTTAACCTTCAGTGCTTTGAGTAGAAGTGGCAAACAGTCAGCTGTGCTCAGGATGAGGCTGCTGTGCAAGTGTTTTCAAGTGCAGGACAAGCAATTCTTAATTATAGTTTTTCATACTGGTAGACTTCTCTGAAGTCCAGGGCACACACTCATGAATTAATCCTCCTACACTGCCTGCCAAAAATGCAAGCCCTAGCAATCTGACTTCTCAGATGAAAGATGTGAGGTAGAGAAGTCAAATGACCTGATCAAACCACGGATGCAAGTGAGTGTTACGCTTAATATGAAAAGGCTGCTCTTTGCATGGCAATAAACCAGATGCCTCTCAGCCAGGCACCTCTCAGTCCCTACTGAACACAAGGTTCAGTCCCACTGCAGGTAGTCACATACCTGAAATGAGACAGAAACACAACTACTTTATAAAACCAGGACCCAAATATCACAGATTCACATTCACGTTTTTAGACACAGGTCAAGAACTGTGCTGAAGCATGAGCTGCAGTTCATCTGCTACAACTGAAATGGTCACAAAACAGCCAGCCAGCCCAGCTGCTGCAGGATTGAGCTCTACTGAACTGAGACAACAAAGAGGGCCTGAGCTGTTGGAACTCGGTGGGAAAACAAAAGAGAATTATATTCTTGAGGCACTCAGGTTTGTTCCTCTGTCCTCCTACTTGAATGGGGAAAACCTTTCAATCAATGACCTCAGATTAATAAACCTGACTCACATCTTGGATTTAAGTTTAAGGGGATTTTCTGAGTTGGATGGGAGATTTTTGCCTCTTTTTGCAAGTCAGTATTTGTCAATGTGTTAGCAGCTTCCTTGATACCAATAGAAGACCACTGTTTTCTGTAGGTAAAATATAAAGATTCGGTTTCTCCAAAGAATTCATTCAGCAGTTCTTTAGACACACCTATGGAAGGCAGGCAGATCTGCACTGGATATTAGCAACAGCCAAGGCTAGAATGGAAAGCTCTCCTGCTTCCCATAATGGGAATGTGATTATTGCTAAAATAGCTTGCTTAAATAATGGACTTGCTTAAATAATGGCTTTGATTTCCAAAGAAAACAGATACTGCAGTCTTATGATGACACAAAACTACCATATTCATCTGGTTGCATCACAGTGATCCCTTTTGAATTTCCTGCATTCTCTCTGCGTTTCCTGCAGGGAATGCATTTTTTGACTGGAAGATGTACATCCCAAAGGTAATCTCCGTACTGAGGCTATGGGCCTCAGGCCATACAGCTGCACTTGATGCAGCCTGAGGATTTGCAAGTATCTCACCAAGGGTCTCTTCGGGATACGAAACATTCAAACACATGGAAAGACTTATTGTGCTATGTGCACTGAGGTAACCAGCTAAAAAGAGATTGTCTAAGTCTTTTTTTTCTCTTTATGAAGCCAAGTTTGAATTGAATAAAGCCAGAAGATCTCTGGGATTCAAGGGATATTTTGCAAGAATTGACAGGGGTTGGGCATAGAGTCCAGCATTTTAATTTGGCCAAGGCGTGTGGCTACAAATCTAGTAGAGGAACATAGCGGTATTGAACAGAGTGGCACAACCTGTCTCAACATCCACCACAAGCATGGGTTTTCCTATCGATCACAGCCCCTATAAGGTGTGGGAGATCACAGTAAGCACATCACACAACTTTGTCTGCAACTAATGGATCTCAAACCACCAAGATGGCAAGACAAGCCACCAGTCAAAAACTCCCTGCACGAACTGTGATCATCCATAGGGGTTGGCACTGTGTAATTCAAATGATGTTGCAGTGGCAGACTGGACAGCCATGGGGAAAACTCATATCCTTGGAGTGGACTGGAGAATGAAATCCACCCTGAAGATGAACACAGTGGAATGCTTTCAAAGGCTAGAGGATATTGCAGAAAATAAGGTACAGCACAGACCACCCAAAACTGTTAAGTACTTCTTACCCTGTGGGAGAAACCAGAATGTGGAAGAAGATGCTTTATAAGCATTGCTTCTTACCCAGAAAATTCACAGTTCAATCTAAGTTATACTTTTTTAAAGTTGATATTCACTTTTAAAATGTCAATGAATCACGTGACAAGGAGTCTAATAAAGGTGCCCTAGAAGGAAATACTTTGTAATGACATTCTCTGTGTGTTTCCTCAAGCAGTCTGCTTCAGGTGCAGGCTTTTTCTTGAGTACATAACTTGATCAACTCACAGGCAGCAACAATTTGATTAAACAGGTCTTGTTTTATCTGAGTTTTCTAAGGAAACAAGAGCTTACAGGGTTATGCTATGTGTTATCTGTTTGTTCATCTGTATGCTTCCCATTAAATCTTCTGAACCAGTTAGCTAATTTTTTTTTAAAAAAAAGTAAGACAGAGGTCTCAGGGAAAATTAAGTTATTGGAAACCAGCACTTTATTATGTTTGTTCCAAGAGAAAGACAAGGAGAAGCACATCCCTAGGGGCAGCAGTCAGCACTGGCAAGTGGTCCACTCATCCAGGCACTTATTTAACCTGCCAGAGGTATCCACCAGGACACAAGTGGGAGATGGAAAATACTGGTATGAGTGCATGAGATATGCCCAAAAAAGTGAATCTGTAGGAAGAGACTACACAAAACATTGTGCTTTTTGTTACCATTGGTTCCTTGTGATTCATGTGCCCTGCTAGTAGGCAAACAAGGTCCTAGTTTTCTTGGTGATTCAACACTAACACAGTTGGTCCTTTTCAAAATCTGCCAGCTCTAACTAGAGGAGTTTTCTTTTTCTTTCTTTTTCTTTTTTTCTTTTTTTTTCTTTTACTTTTCCTTTCTTTTTCTTTTTTTTTCTTTTTTCTTGCTAGCAGAGGGAGGAGCTCCTGGTTACCAAAGGGCAGTTCTTTGTTGAACACCCAGGGTGCTGCATCAGCATGACAGACAGAGAAGGAATTATGAAAAGAACAGCAGAGCTAAGTTATGACATGGCATTCACCCTTTTCCATCCTTGGCAGAAGCTGTAAAAATTTTTAGGTATAAATAAAACTTACTTTCTCTCAGAAAATGACATTGTCTTGGACAAAATGTCTGAGGGGAACCTGCAAATGAAGTAGTCAAAAATGTCACAACCTTCTTTAATTAGGAAAGAAAAGGCTATAGGCCATTAAGCATTACAGAATCTGAGGGTGATTAGCAGTGATTTTTAGTTCTGTGTGTAGATAAAATGATGATGAGGATAGATAAGGCAAAGGATCCTAGGTATGCTTTGATCAGTTCCGTGTGGAAGGTGGTCGAGATTTTAGTTGCTTTGAGCTGAAGGGCCTATTTTTTTGTATCAAGATAAGTCAATTAGGGAGGATGTGATTACTTAGCATTTGGTCAGTGTTGATCAAGTTTTACAAAATGGTATTTTTGCCCCCAACAAGTCAAATAAGCCCTTGGAGCAGTGGTCAGAGATCTGCCACATCCCTGCTGGGTGTGGACTCAGTTGCCCTTGCACACTGCATGGGCCCTGTATGTCTTGGGGACTGTTACTCTCTGGTCCATGTGTCACATGTTAAAGGTGCCCATCCAGCCCATACCAGCTGTGTGAATGCACGAACACTATTTCAACCATCCCTATCATTTTTGAGCCTGGGTATTCTACTTTCTTCCGTGCACTCTTTTCAAATGTTTCACTGTCTTAAGAGGTGGAAAACATACAGTCTAAATTTGCCTTCCTATAATTTCAGCCAGCTGCGTTTATCTTATCCACCATGGTCAGAGAGAACAGATTACACCTTTTTCTCCTGAAGCACTCCTATAATTACATTAAAAAGGATCGTATGACCCCCGAGTTGCCTCTTCTCTAAATTAAAACAACCCTGGCTTTTGTTCAGCGTTACTTGCAAGTCCTGCTGCATGTGTAACTTGTTTGTTTTGAGACAGGCCTACCAGCCAGATAAAGCAAAAATGCAACAGTCCACCTTCTCATTAGAACTGAGCAGTGATTACTACAGCTACCTACATTCAAACCCAAGTTCTGCTGCTGCCAGTCTGTCTGATCCTGGGCAAACTGAATCTCAGCTCACAGCTCTTCACTTGACAGACATGCCTAGAAATAACAACAGGTCTAGAAATAACAACTTGCTTTACTTAGCACAGGATGGCCAAGGCAATATAAAGTTGGAGATTGTGCAGATGTTGTAAAGTCTGGAGGAAGACCTCACTGTTATGACAATCTTCCATGTGAACAGCTGTCCTTTCTTGGAAGTTATCTTAAAAATTTTGTTCTGAAATATTCCAGGTGTTTTTAAAAATCAAAGTTTTTCAAGAGTAACTGCATCAAACTTCTGGGATATCAGTGACTTCCCAAGTAAACATGGGAAAGTGCAGGACTTCAGAATCCCAGGAACCCCATGTGTAAGTATTGACATTTGAAGCCCTCCAAGTGAATGATTAAACTGATTTGTCTGATGTTGCTGTGACTCACAAGTTTCCTGATATCAAGCCATCCGAGCCTGCTGAGAGGATTCTCTCTGCAGTAGGTGTGTTCATCCTTCCTACAAGTTGATTATGAGGATGCTTTGGGCTGTTGTTTTTATTTTTGTATCACTGTAGGAGAGATATACATGGAATCATTCTAACACTTACTGATAAAACTTTTTCTCCAGACTGTACCTTCTATAAAATCACCTTCCCTCAGTTGTGCTAGCCAAGAGACTCTGTATCAAAACTTTGTACACAAAGCTATGGGTTTCCTAACTTAAAAAGAGAAGGATTTGGTTTGTTCTAGTTTTAATGTATTAAATTCTAAGAGAGCTCTCTCTGCAGAAGCGTTCACATAGAACGTCATTTCAGAGCATTTTCTGAAATAGTGTGGGCATATTAAAAGGCACCAGCACTGCTTGTTTTTACTCTTTATTGAAAGAATGAGTCCCACGTGTGTAGATGTAAGCAAGGAAAAAGAAGATTGTATTTTTTTGTAAAAGGCAGTGGGTACTGACGTAAGTTACGCTCTCCCTGTAAGCCAAGCCCACTTGCAAACATTCTTCACATTGCAAGTCCACTCAATTCATATCTGTCTACCTGCAGTTTATTTGGGCACCAAAACCACTCCCGTGTGGTAACAGGAGTGCCGAGGTGTAATCTCACAGCTCCTCTGCCTAGTACCACTCCAGGGATGGTTTTGAGGAGCATGGTGGCAGAACTTGTCTGTTCTGCTCCCAGCCTCCATTCTCTTAACCCCTCGGTTTATTTAACTGAGCTATACCCTGCTCAGCACGTTCAACCTGTGTTAACCATAGCTCACTTACAGGTAGATGAAGTAGTTCAGCCTTCAGCTGTGCTTGTTGCACAAGGATTCAGATCAGAAGGACAGAGATGGGGCTGACGCCACGCCAGACGCTGCAGAGGTCGCTGACAAATAGTGCTGCAAATCTGCCCGGTGTGATTAGGACAGACCTGCAGCTCCTTACCCTAAAGACCAGCGGTGCCTCCCGAATTTTGGCAAGAGGCGTTGTACAGCAGGGGAACCTCTCATCTTGCAGGACCAAGAAAAGCAAGTTTTGTAGAGCTTGAGGGAAGAGCAACCAAGGCAGAAACAGAGTCCTATTATCAGTACTCATTTCAATGCAACTCCAGGCAAAGGAAGCCTTGAAAGAAGTTATTTACAGTGAGTGGAGGAAGGAACAACTTTTCTAGGCAAGTGGGACAACAAGACTCTTTTTCTACAGGAAAGAGATGTTTATCTAAGCAATGCATTGATAATTAGGAGAGGTGAGTTACTGGAGTTATTAAGCCTTGCTTAGAAATCTCACTCATTATTCATTATTTTTGGCTTTTCATTTTTGAAAAATCTTCCAGGACTTTAGCCCAAACTCAGGAGCTGAATTATGGCAGAGGAGCTTGCTCACAACTGCAAAGCAGTACAGCTTGCTGCCTCTAACCCCAAGGAAGCCAAGGGCAGCCATCAGGGAGTTTCTTTCATTAACACAGCCAGCCATTGGGGCTTTGGCTGCAGGCTATGTGGGTCAATGTCATAAGTAGTATTACTGGTATTACAGCAGGTCACAGATAAAGAGATAAAGAACAAAATACCTACAAATTAGATGCTTACTATGGGCCAGCATTGATGGTTCTCAGATTGATGAGTCCCACTGTAAACCAGCAGCGTTCTCCTCCGACTTTGGGCACTGCAGGGTCAGCTCCTCCACCCTCCACCCCCCCTCATGGCCTGCACATGTCTTTTCTCCACTTACGGGCTGGGCCCAGCATGGCACTGCAAGGTAAGAAGGTGCCTTCCCCAGTTAGCTGCCTTATGCTGGATAAGGCATCTTCCTTCATAAAAATCTGATGCAATGGCTACTTTTGCTTGTCTCCTCTATCACATAAGGCCTCAGGCAGATTCGGAGGTTAGGAGGCACACCATTCTTCCTCAGCTGAAATCATCCAGGATTTCTCCAAGTTAAACATGTCCAGGTCTGTGTGTAGAAGACCAAGTAGAAAATATAGAAAATACCTGCCCAAGGAATGGTGGAGTGGCCCTGAAATAATGATCTCTGCCACCTGGCTTTACCTGCTTTCATACTCGAGAAAGCAAAGCCTGCCTTAAAGCAATATTCAGCTCCTATCTTACACTCAGTTCTCTGCAATAAAACATGTGTTCATAATGATGTACAAGTGTTAGAAAGACAAATTATTTGTTGGTAGAATTGCCTTGTTAAGGTTTAGGGCTTGACGTGTTTCAGTGTCCTCAGACCTGGAGGGAAGTTAACAAAGCTTGGGAGAAGAATGTATTGCTGATAGTGCACACAAAGAACCCAGAAGTTACAGGCCACGACGACTTTTGGAAAAGCTCTCAAGATAAGGAAGAAACCGAAAAAGCCAACTCAGTAACTGTGCTGAAATAGCTCCAACTGAATAAAAGGTAATTCTGGCAGAGGGAGATTGTGACCACTGACTCAGGGCCCACTGACTCAAGAAACCCACCAACTCAAAAGAAGAGGATGACTGAGCATGCAGACTAATTAGCTTGAAAAACGAGAAAATAATTTAACCTGTAGAAGATATAATACTAATTAGTAAGAGAACTAAGTAACTTGTAGTCAACGAACAGTGATTTATTTGTTTGTTAAAAAGTATAAATAGTGTAAGGTTTTGATGACTGGAGGGACAGCCTTTTGTGGGCTACCATTCAGCTCCCTACTTCGTGCAAAATGGAACAAAGAAATAGAAATACCTTGTCTCGGTGTGTAAATTGGCCCTGCAAACGAGGCAGCGAGCCCACATTCAGGATAAGAAGAACACAAATGCAACTTTGGCTAAATCCTAGAGAAAATCTCACTCTCCACCTCCAGAAGACAGCTTATCGTATACCTAAAAGAGAAGCAAATAAGACATGCCTGTAGACAATTTTAACTAAGGAAAGAGGACCTTGGCAGTTTATCACCATGCTTTCAAGTGTTACTTTTATTAGGGAAAATGTTAATTGAGCTAGTTTAGTTAGTACCTGTGAAGTAAAAAGTCAACAGACCCAGGTCTTCTCTTTGTAAACCTTCATCTTGTGTTGTCTCTTTCCTGTGCTCTTTGTAGCACTGACTTCCCAGTTTTCAGCTGAATCGTGCTTTAAATATCCACAGTGTCAGAAGCTACCTTATGTCACCCCATCTGTGAAAACATGCAGGCAGAGCATTTGTTTTTTGCCCAATTAACTAAAAATGGATTGACTAAAAGGAGTATTTCACTCTCAACTTTTAAAAATATAACTCACAAAGCCCAAGTCGATATTTGAGAGGAACAACTGCAATTACAGCGGCCAGGTAATAAGCACAAGCAATTTATACAGGTTTTAAATACTGTAATATTTCTGGCCTGTTGGCAGGAAATTAGTTGGGGGTTTTTTTTTTTAATTCAGAATTTTTGAATAAAATCATTTCACTGTACAGAAACAATTGACGATTTCACGTATGTGTGTTACCTTTAAGATAAGTGCTCTGTTGCTCTCCCACTGCCTTCCCCAGCAAAGCAAAAACATGGAACAAATTTTCCTGAAGTTGATTCACTGCTTGGTAGGGCACCTGAACATGACTACGGTTCAACCATGTCCCCAGGCCCTAGGTACAAAGGACACTAACGTGATTGTTAACACTGGTAAACACAGAGATGACACTGGTCCTTGTAGGCATCCTAATCAGTTCTACACAATAAATATTTATGCATGATGCAGATTGTCATAAGGAGATGAGGAATGCAAACTGGCGAGCTAAAACAGGGAAGAAAATACCAAGTTTGCTAAGTTGTTATCCAGATTTTCATATGGAACAGCTGAGAGAATGGAAACGAGAGGATATTTACATGTTCTGGCCTACTGGGAGCATACCAAGAGGCTGCATTACATTCAGGAATGTTGCCTTATGTGCAAAGCAGGAAACCACTTGTTGCTTGCTCACCAGGCAGAGGAAGGGAAGAACTCGGTATGAGAGATTTGTGAAAACCTAACAGTGGAAAGCTTGTGTCTAACAATTTCACTGAACAAGCTTGTTGCACACCTTTCTCAAGCCTATAAACAGCACAGCACTGTGTAATGGAAACACTACTGCCATTGAAAGAAAATGTGTGGTGAGTTACACCCTCCTGTGCTTTTGAAAACTGCCCTTCTGAGAAAAGAATTTAAGCCAAAGGATTTATGGAGAAATAGAAGGAAATTTCCTTGTTTTATCATTCATATGGTATGAAACTAAAAGCTGGGATACACAAATGGGAAAATCCCCCTAGCAAAGGAACAGGTACTGTTCTTTTTCCTTTTCTAAAACTGAGTCACTGTCTCTGTGTTTAAGCAAATACGACAAAGGAAGTATAAGCTGCTTTTGAAAGCATTAAACCTTCTGGTACAGATGGTTGCCTTTCTTTCATTATCACCATCTCACTTAGAGTATAAAGCAAATTAAAAAAAACCCTTTCCAGTCCTTGCCCACATTAACAAGACACATGCAGATGAGATTAAAAGTGTTTCCTGTTCCATGGGAAAATGAGAATGGATGAAAAGGTTTCATGCAGGGAGTACAACACATAAATGGACTAATGCACACAAATCACCTTCTTACATTTTGCCTCCATGGAGCTTTGGCTTCCAACAGTAAGAACAGTTCTTAATAGACAACTTGTACTTGGGCAGCTCTGCCAGTCTCATCTACATAAATTGAAAATTTCATATGATTTATCACTTAAGTACCAAAATAAAAGCTTCCCATCAAAATGCATTTGTAACAGATACTAGTCTCTATGAGTTCTTCTACAAGATCAACACTGCCCTTCCCAGATGTTCAGTACCATCTGTGAGTTGTCTGTAAAGCACAGCTCCTGTTCACCATTCTGTGTGTTGGTAGACAGAACCTTAGAGTGGCAGGCAAGAATTGGAGGTACAATCCTCTCACTTCACCACTCTCTGCCATATACACGTGGAAAGACAAAGATACCCCTAGACCTCTAGAACAACATGAATGAGAAAATACCAGGAAGTAAAAGTGAACCCAAGTTCCAGGCAAAATTGCAGAGCTGAAAGAACGTTCTGCTTCACAAATTTTATCTTAGCCACTTCCTGAACTGCAGTTTTCTCAAATTTACTTGCTCTATAAAATAATTTGCTGAATTGTTTCAGGGAATCATTTCAGGCCTTCATGGAAATCCAGTGCAGTTTTGGACACTTCAGCTCTGTGCTGTCTTGAACTGTTTTGCTCAATCATGAAAGTCATGTTCACCTTTCTGTTCCCTGACTACACAAAAGTAAAGACAAAATGAAAGCTTCTTTTTGGCTATTCAGGTTAGCAAGAACAAAACCTGTTTTTTATGACTATTCGATTCAAATCCTGGCTTGTGTGATCATTACCGATGAGAAAGCAAACACAGAAAATGTTGAAATAATAAAAATAAAATCTTTTACAAATGTGAAGGAATATTCCAATACAGCATCTTTACGAAGAGCATTACTGCATCCACACAATAAGATAAACAATGGAGAACCTTAAATGGAGAATGCCATCTCATTCCCTGCTTTCAGCTGAAACACAGTTTGCTCATAAGTGAAGAAAAACTCCATGTTAAACCAATTTTAAACCAGCAGCAACTGCATCCATAATCACACTACATGTGATTCTGCTGTAAAAAACTATGTGAATGATTCGTGCCACTATAACAAATGTAACAATTTGCAAAATAACATGACATATGCAGTTTAGATGCTTCATTCTTTCCACACCATTCTTTTATTTGTTACAGCTCTTTCCATCTTGCTTTAATGGAAAACCAATCTTTCTTCCTGAATTTTTCTTTAACAAGCAGAAAAGTTGTCCATTGTGAGAAAAAGCATGAAAGCTCCATAGGCATGAATTCATAATTTTCCTCTTCACATTTAAATTCCACGCAGAGACACCCAAAATCAATTATCTGGTGTGGAGGAAGGTATGTGCTGCCCCTGCTATGAGGAATCATAAAAGATGCCTTGTTAATTTAGGTAGTCTTGCGTAAATCACCCTTTTCTAGGTGCTGATTTGTCTCCCACTGGTCAAACACTAGATTGCACTGACACCAGAAGAAATTTTACCTTTACACTGGCCTTAGCCAATAACTACCGATAACTACACAGTCTCAATCCCACCCCTTGGTGTGGCAGAAGAAATACGCACTCGGGCACAGGGCTGTAATGGGGCGACACTGCTTGGTGCTGTGCACCCCTGGATTTACCCAAAGGAACGCCACAGGGGAACTCAACGGGGCTTTCTTACAGAGGCGGAGATTTTTGTGTCTGCAGAATTCGGAGTTTGAGCCTGCAAAGGAGGATGAGTCTGATCAATCCGAAGTTTGATCCTGGGCGGCGGCGGGGACGGGGCGGGGGGGGACACGTGCAGTCCCCAGCGCAGCCTGTGGGGAACAAAGAGCCCCAGGTCTCCCCAGGCAGTCAGGATACTTCTTACTGCGTTCAGGCGCACGGGGAGAGGCGCAGATACCACACTTCGGGCACCGGTGCCCGGTAATTCGTGCGAGCGACTCCCCTCAGCTGCGCCTCGGCCGCTCGGGGTCCGCGAGGGGCGGAGAGGCGGCTGAGGCGTCTGAGGCGCTGCCCGCGGCCGCCCCGCCCCGGGGAGGCTTCTCGGCCCCGAGGCCGCCCCCGCCCGGCCGCTCCGCCCGCGCCTGCCTTGCGTTCTGCCCGGCCCTGCCTTGCCCTGCCCCGCTCCGCCGCGGCCGCCATGGCGCTCCGGGCCGTGCTCCGCCGGCCCCTCGCCGCCGCCGCCCGCCTGGCCCGGGCCCGGGCCGGCCCGCAGGTAGCGGCGGGGGCGCGGCGGGGGGAGCGGGGACAGGGTGGGCGTGGGGCCCCGGGGAGGGTGGGTGTGTGGTGTGGTCTGCCGGGGGGCGGAGGGGGGGGGGG
>JAYRBT010000093.1:29409954-29427685 GCA_036023395.1 Myiotriccus ornatus
AAGTGGGGGACAAAAAAAAAAAAAAAAGACCTGGGAGGTAATCGAGCCCAGGCTGTGATCGAACACGATCGTTCGTGTCAGCCGGACCGTGGCACCGAGTGCCGCGTCCAGCCTTTCCTTAAACACCTCCGGGGACGGTGGCTCCACCACCGCCCCTGGGCAGCCCATTCCAATGTCTAATCACCTTTTCTGTGAAGAACTTCTTCCTAATGCCCAACCTAAACCTCTCCTGGCACAGCTTATGTCCTCTTGTCCTGTCGCTGGTTGCCTGGGAGAAGAGGCCAACCTGCCTAAGCCCCCTCTCAGGTGGTTGTAGAGAGTGATGAGGTCTCCCCTGAGCTGCCCCTTCTCCGGGATGAACACCCCCAGCTCCCCCAGCTGCTCCTCACGGGACCTGTGACCTCACCAGCTTCACTGCCCTTCTCTGGACAGAAGTGGTCCTGCAGCCTCCCAGTATCTGCCTGAGTGGCAGAAAGCATCAGGGCGTCTCTTCTCGTGCAGAAATCCCGCTGCTGCAGGCCCACCACTCGGTCGGGATTCTGCGGGGGTTTATAATGGCTCCAAGGAGTTGTCACACACGGGAACCAGTTTTCCTGAAGCTGATTCACTTGGTAGGGCAGTGGTAAATGTGTCATGCTGCATGTGCCATGCCACTGGGGAACAAGAACCTTTGGTCTTGGCCATCTGTATTCAGCTACCTGAAAGGGGAGTGTAGCCAGATGAGGGTTGGGCTCTTCTCCCAGGTAACAAGTGACAGGATGTGAGGAAGTGGTTGTGCCAGGGGATGTTTAGATTGGACATGAGGAAAAATTTCTTCACTGTAAGGGTTGTAAAGCATTGGAACAGGCTACCCAGGGAAGTGTTTCCACCATCCCTGGAAGCGTTCAAAAAACAGATGGGCATGGCACTTGAGCATATGGTTTAGTGGTGGACGTGGCACACTTGGGTTAATGGTAGATACAGGGATCCTAGAGGTCGTTTCCAACCTATACGGTTCTGGTTCTGTTCTGCGGCTTGAGCTGTATGGTGTGAATACCTGAGATAAGACATGCCCAAAATTCATCCTGCAGCCGCCTCAGTGCAAATATGGGCTAAGGGCAGAGAAGTGTTTTGGCTTTCTTTTTTCAGGTTTTATTTCAGAGGTGAGTAGCACATTCCAGGTTATTGAGACAGTTGCAAAAGTACGCTTAGTCTGGGACCTCCAAAGTATTTTATGTTGCATGAATAGAACAAGTGTTCTTGACCAGCCCTTGGGAAGCAGCCAGTAAGAGGCTAGGATGCAGACTTAAGAAATCTTATGTTGGAAGGGGATCACTCTTTTCTCAAGTGTTGGTATGTTTTTCTTTCTTTTGCCAACAATATGTAATTTGCTAATACTGATATAAGGTTGTAACTAGAAAACACTGTGCAGTGGTGAGAGTTGGTTAGGTAAGGGAAGCGAAGGCAGACGTTGATGTTGCTTCTCCTTTGGTGGCATCTCGGCAGCCTTGCTTTTGAATAATGTGTTTAGTCAAATATCTTTTTATTGCTTTGACTCTTTGCTGCTGACTTCCTGAGGAAGGGGTTGAGAAAAGGAAAATGCTGCTTTGTTATGAGCAAATAATAAAACAATTGAGTGCAACAAATAAAAGACACATCACAGTCTGTTGCACTGCTGAAAGGAGGGGCAGCAAATAATGGACATGGGAACTACTTCCAAAGAAAAACATCACAAGAAACTTTTTGGAATTGGACTTCATGAAGTAAGTACCCCTCTCCCAGCCTGCAGTAAAAAATCCTTCTGTAGCATCTCACTAATTAAAAAAAAATCAGAAGACAACTTTCTGGCTTGAGAATTAGTTTTACTTACTTTTCTGACTGTTTTCCTTCAGGTACTCCTTGCTACAGGGCCCAGACAAGATAGCAGCGTTTTCTACGAATTTCGCACATATGACATTAAGCCATCGAAGATGAAGGAGTTTCTGGAAATGGTCAACAAGTACTTTCACTTTCGCACAGCTCACTCCGAGCTGGTGGGATTCTGGTACACGGAGCTGGGAGCACTGAATAAAGTGTTCCACATTTGGAAGTACGGTATGACCAGCAACCTTTTGCACTGCTCTGCTCTCTGTGTGTTCCCTGTCTCGTAGGCAAGAAGGTGAGGGGGATGCTTGCCTGGCTTGCATTTGTTCCTCTTACTGTGAGAAGGTGCCCCCCATAAATCGCTCCTGTACTGATTAGTGAAAAGAACAACTTCAGAGCCTGTCAGGGCAATTTTGACATGTTGGGATGAGAGACTTAGAAATGTTCTTAAGCAGCAGTCTCTGCTCAAAACAGTTATAACAGAGGAAGAATGGAAGAGTGTTTTGCTCATGGTAAATATTTTTAACTTACGGCCAGCTCCACAAATGCCCTCAGAATTTCAAAATGAATGGTAAAAAAGGAAATACGCACATATATGCAGTCTGTGCATGCTTGTATATGTGTATAATTGTTCTCAAATTTTAGCTTCCTTAAAACAGTGAGCACACAGTTTGCATGCTTAAACTCCTTCTGCAGTGGGCCTGTGCTGAGGTAGGAAGACAACCCACCAGTTCTGACTCCTCAAGCACACAAAGTGTTTTCTTGCAGCTTTAGCCTTGGTAGCAGTAGGCTTTTTCTAGTGTAAACAGCTTTTTTATGTTGCTGGAGTTGGTGCTGACATGGAAGGTGCAGGTAAGCCAAGAAAAGCTGCAGTTACACTGGACAGTAGGTGTACTGTCTGTGCTTTTTGTGGAGACCAAAGGAAGTTGGTACTTGGATAATGGAGAGGTGGGAAGGCACACTGGTATCATTTCCTTGGATACCAGCTGCAGTCCAGGGTATATCTGCATGTTGAGACAGTGTGCTCATTGAAGTCCAGCATGTTCACAGTGCCTGGTTAGAGTAATGAATTGCCTCTTTTGTTTTGGAAGGATGAATCATGGAATCACAGACTCATAGAATGGTTTGGATTAGAGAGGACCTTGAAGATCATACAGTTCCAACCTCCCTGCCATCAGCAGGGACACCTTTCTCTCAACTGCGTTGCTCAGGACCCCATCCAACCTGGCCTTGAACGCTTCCAGGGATGGGGCATCCATAGCTTCTCTGAGCAACCTGTTTCAGTGTCTCACCACTCTCAGAGTGAAGAATTTCTTCATTATATCTAATCCAAATTTTGCCCGTGGTGTTCAAGGCCAGGTTGGATGGAGCTCTGAGCAACCTGGTCTAATGAAAGGTGTCCCTGCTTATGACAGGGAAGTTGGAACTAGGTCCCTTCCAACGCAAATCATTCTACAATTCTAAATCTACCCTTTTTCAGTTTCAAGCCATTTCCTCTTGTTCTGTCACTCCATGCCCTTGTTAGAAGTCCCCCTCCAGCTGTCTTGTAGGCTCCCTTCAGGTACTGGAAAGCTGCTCTAAGGTGTCTCTGGAGCCTTCTCTTCTACAGGTTGAACAACTCTCTCAGCCTGTCTTCATAGGATAGGTGTTTCAGTGCTTGGATCATTTTTCTGGCCTTGCTCCAGCAGGTCCAAATCCCTCTTATCCTGCGGGCAGAATCACCTCCCTCGACCTGCTGGCCATGCTGCTTTTGCTGGAGCCCAGAATGTGAGAGATTGGCTTCCTGGGCTGCAAGTGCACATTCACGTTGAACTTCTCACCCACTAGCACCCCCAAGTCCTCCTCGGGGTTGCTCTCAATCCTGGCCTGATACTGTAATTGGGATTGCTTTAACCCACGTGTGTGACCTTGCACTTTGCCTTGTTGAACTTCATGAGGTTTGCACAGACCCAGCTTTAAAGCCTGTCCAGGTCCCTGTTTGGCATCCTTTCCCTCCAGTATGCTGACTGCACCACACAGAATCAGCAGATTTGCTGAGGGTACACTCGATTCTCTGTCTGTGGCAAAGATGTTAAACATCACTGGTCCCAGTACTGAGCCCTGAGGGGCACCACTTGGACACTGAGCTTTTGATTGCAGGTCTTTGAGTGTGACTGTCCACCCAATTCCTTATCCAGTGAGTGGTCTGTCCATCAAATCCATGCCTCTACAGTGTGGAGAGTAGGATCTTGTATGGGACGCTGTAAAATGATTTGTCAGGCATGATTTGCCCCTAGTGAAACCATGCTGGCTGTCACCACTCACCCTCTGTCCCTTAGCGTAGTTTCTAGAAGGATCTGCTCCATGACCTTGCCAGGCACAGAGATGAGTGAGACTGACCAGGCTGTAGTTTAGCAGGTCTTCCTTATGTCCCTTTTTAAGAATGGGCTGCCATAACTTCTCAAATATGATGGATATGATATTTGCTGCCAGTTTCCTCAGAACCCGCAGATGTATCTTATTGAGTCCCATGGACTTGTGCAACTTCAGGTTCCTTAAATGGTCTCAAACCTGATCAGTGAGCGGTTCTTTGTTCTCCCAGTCCTTTCCTTTGCCTTCTGTGAGTTGGGTGGTCTGGTGGAGCACTTGCTGCTGCAGACCAATGCAAAAAATGGTCACTGAGTACCTCAGTTCTTTTTGATGACCCAAGCAACCATGTCTCCCCTTTCTTCCAGAGAGGGCCATGCATCTGTCAGCCTTTTAGCCTTGGCTATTGTTATTATCTCTAAATTAAAAAAAAAATCTGTGAGAAACTTTTAAAATGCAATACAAAGGAAAATCCTGTATTTTTTATTTGCTTCCTAACAGTGTTTTACATCTGAAAGTTACAACATCCTTTCTCCTTGGTTCATCGGACCCATGCTTATACCTTTTTAGTAGTTAAAAGTAATTGGTATATTTACTTCTTAGTCTCAAGATACTGGTATTTATTAAGGTTCTTCCCCTTTTCAGATGCAGGATTTTTCTTGCATAATATTGGAAGCTGTCTGCATAAGTATATTGCTTAAGGTGCCACGGCAGAGTAACCAGTTGAAATTCAGACACTCTAGTTTTGGTTTTAATTAAGAAAAAAAGAAGAAAAGGTTTAACTTTCGGGGATTTAACAGCTTTTTATGTAGCTGAAGACACAAACCTTGCTTCTGCACTTTTAATGTCACTTTATATAAGCCAAAACACATACTTTTAATAATCTTTTTCCTTGGTAGGCTATTATTTGTCCTGAATTTTTTTCTTCCACTTCCTTATCCACTGTGCTTTCTCTGAATCTACTTATCCTTGGTAATGGTTGCCACATCCAGTAGCCCCTGTGGATGCCATATGTAAATGTTCTTTAACTGTAAAATTGGTTAATGGATTTTAACTGTGTTGTAAACTTTCTTGGAAAATTTCATTTGGCTTGAAACCATTTTGGTCTGAGACGTAAAGCAGAATTTAAAGGAAACTTACCACATCTGCTTCAAGTTAATATTCTGTTTAAAAATACCAATTTCAAAATTAGGTAAGTGCAGCTTGTCTTCTTGTAATTATACATTTAGATTGAGCATAATGTGACATTAAATGCAATTTTTTCTACGGTTTTTTTTTTGCTTTCTTACAGATAATTTTGCTCACAGAACAGCAGTCCGGCAAGCACTAGCCCAAGACAAAGACTGGCAGGGAAAATTTATATCTGCGGCTCTCCCCTTGATAGAGAAGCAGCACAATGAGGTCGCTTATCTGGTACCTTGGTGTCAACTTGGAAAGCCTCCAAAAGAAGGGGGTGAGCTTACCTTTTCGTCTGGTGGTTAAAGTTACTGATAGTAACAAAAAATGGTTTAAAGTTTAAACCAGCTATTGCATGGTTTTATAACCCCTTATGTAACAAATGCATGTATACGTGCACCCATGTGAAAAAGGTGACATAACACAGACAAGGGACAGAGTTTTTAAGAAGGATTTTACACTACCTTACATCAAGAATTGACTAGAGCCTTGCTCATTAAGGTTGTTAATGGTCAGGGTTGTGAATTGCTAAATGGACGTGCAAAATGGCAGTGCCATAGTAGTGGTCAGAGCAGTCATCCCAGACTTCCTTTGTCTATCCACCAGTGAGAGAGGATTTCCTGGAGATACGGGGGATAATGATTGCTCTCTTTCACAAAGGTTCTTCCCTTTTATCAATTTGCTTTGTCACTGATTGTTTTGATTCTCTTGCATAATAGTTTAAAATAAATTCCCTACTTTTTAAAGATACGCACAAGTCAACCATACTTTGTTACAGTCATAGGTTAGGTGTCAAAGTCCTGTCCTTATGTATTTTAACCCTCTCTGTAGCAAAAGCAATGTTAATAGTATTGCTCATTCCCCAGTTTGTGAGCATTTGTAGAATTTGTTGCATGAAGTGACATGGAACAGGCCTTTCTACAGCCCTCAGCACATGCATACGTACAGTAATCTAGATTCTTTATTTCCCCAGGATTCTGAATTTTATGCTGTTATAGTTGAATTTGGAAGTAGTCCAGTTTTCTCCTAAATATCTAGAGAGTCAACTTTTCAGACACTTTGTTCCTGTTGTAATCCATCTCCAGCCCATTGCTGGAGAAAGAGACCAGACGTATAGCAAGTGTCTGGCTTTCTATTACAGTGTCAGCAACTGTGATCTGAAGTAACTACCTGAATGGAAAGAAGACAGGTAACTTTTAGCAGGGCTGGAGTTTTTTTGGCAAATTATGCCATTTCTCTACAAATAAGGGAGATTGTTTGGCAGAGCAGAGACGCTAAACCTAGTCCTGGTGTGTTGGTTATGCCTTCAGACCTTGCTGTGACCAAATGCCAGGAGTCAAAGGATTTTGTAATGTCATAAACCACTTCAATACCAGCAAATATCACCAGTCTTAGAAAAGATCACCTGGCGTTGCTCAAGCAGCCACCTAGATCCCTCAAACATGTATGAGCACTTGTGATTTCTGCAAAGTAGTCTGAATCTCCCAAAATTTCCAGGCAACAGTGAAAATTTGCACGGGGTGCTGGCATGAACAGGCAGTTTCCTGCTGACCCCAAATGGCAGGGAAATGCAGTACTGATTTCACAATAAATACATCATGGCCATGACAGTTCCAGAACTGATGTATTAATTTGTATTTCCTTCCCTGTGGTGGTGTTTGCCTTCTCTTCTAGGGGTATATGAATGGGTTACTTTCCAGATGAAGCCTGGGGGGCCAGCACTGTGGGGTGAAGCGTTTCGAGCTGCAATCAATGCTCACATCAACACAGGCTATACCAAGCTGATTGGTGTTTTCCATACAGAATATGGATTACTTAACAGAGGTAATACTCAGTTTCTGATACAGACTTTGGCAGGGGAAGGGGCAGAGGATGAGGGGCAAGCCCTGGTCCTGGATCAGGATTGGCCAGCTTGCTGAAAACATCGGTGTGGATCACTAAAGTCCTGTAAACAGTCCTTGAACCCAGCTTTGTTTGTTGGGTTAATAGACTTAAGCTCATTGCCACAATCTTAAAAGTCTCCCAGATTTGATGTTAAACCACGTAAAGGCTCAGTAAAGGATCACCGCACCTCTGACTTGCCTGGAGAATTCTTTCTGCTAACTGCAAGGCTTTTAATAGTTGAAGGCAGATTGTTAGGCCTTACAGTGCATGCTGTATTGCAGCATAACTTATATTTATTTGTACTTTCTCAGTCCATGTGTTGTGGTGGAATGAGAGCCCAGATCACCGGGCAGCGGGAAGACACAGTGCCCATGAAGATGCCAGAGTCGTAGCAGCTGGTAAGAGATGATTGATCCACAGAACTCACTCATGTTACCTGCATGCATGCTGAGAAAAGTATTTCTCATTGGAAGTCATGTCTTAATTAAATACGCATTTAATTTCAGTGCGCGACAGTGTCAGGTTCTTGGAGTCTCAGCAAAATGCACTTCTGATTCCTGTGCAGTGCTCACCGCTGAAATAACCTTCTTCTAAAGGATGTAACTGATGGCAAAAGAGGCAAGATGGAAGTGCTTGTCAGCAGGTGACATGGATTCCCATACCCTCATGAACTGAGCTGTTCTCCAGTTGACCAAAAATGGATGCAAAATGCTGATCACTAGCAATGTAAATCAGCACCCTGCTAGCAGTTGTTAAAAAGAAGTTTATGATGTTGTTCCTACATCTCCAGGAAAAAGAACTTGAGTGGTATCACATATGACACAAACCACACTTTACCAATCTTTAATGTTAACCCCTAAGTTCTTAACACTTTTTTAAATAGCTAGATCCCTTATCAAACCTACTAAGTGTTCTTTTACAACACTGCAGTCAGGGATGGTATCATTTTGATAACATACTTTGGTGCTGCTTATAATTATCACGTTGTGGTTATTCCATACTGGTTTAAGAAGGAATGCTCCCTCATATATCTTAGCCAGTTATGTTTTAATCAGACATCTCATGGGGATACTCTGTATTAATCCTGAGCAAAGTAAAACATCAATTGTAGCTGGAGTTGGACTTGGGTGCTACAGTGGAGCTGGTCAGGTGGTGTGGAGCACCCTCTTCTGCAATTTATAGGTACTAACTATAAATTGCAGAGCACTTGGGAGGCTATTCCACATGTTAATCACAGACCTGCAACGAGCAATTTATTTAATTTCTCTACTGAGGTATCTTTTATGCAGTTTGCCTAATGATTATTGCTTGCTTAAAGTGCATTAAGATCTCATAGAAAGCGCTCAAAAACAACCACAGGCAATTATGCTTATGTCCTAAGTACATCTTACGTCTCTGTAATGAAAATTCAGAGACAGGTGCTTGAGCTGGGATTTAAACATCCAGAGAAGTTTGTTATGCTCTGCAACTGGATTTGACAAATAAACCAGACACTGTTTTCATGACTTGCTAGATACCTCTTTATTTACTAACTTTAGAAGCTTAAAGTAGCACTTACCTTTCAAATCTTGTACCACCTTGCTTCCCTGAATAGTATGTACTCCATGCTAAGTTGCAGAGATACTGGAATGTTATGCATCAAAGTTCACAACAAAACAAAACCAAGCAAAACAAAAGCTTCTGTGCTCCACAAAGGAACAAATGCAAAAACGACACTTGTGAAGACCAGTGGTGCTAAAACAGCTTTATTTTTTACTTAATACAAGGCAGAGTGCCTTTTAATACTTCACATAACAGATATTAGCAAATACAAATATATATAATTTTTTTTTTTTGCTTTTAATGAAAATGTCCACTTAAGGATTTAACTTAGAAATTTCAGTTGTGAAATCTCTCTAGATTTTTGCAAAGTTAACAGATATTCCAGTGCAAAAATAGATCCCATTACAGATAGCATAAAGTGCTTGGAACGAAGGGCCAACTATAATTCAGGAGGGAAAGATAAGCACAGAGTGGTGGTTTAACCAAGGGGGAAATCCAACAACTCCTTACTGAAATACAAATGTACTACAAAGAGGGATGCAACATGTCAATAGTACTGAAGTTTAAAATAAGTTAACACCTCAGTGCAGTTTCATTATCAAGAGTGGTTCATATACTGCGTGTGTCTCTAGAGTGATTTTTCCCCAACACATACTCGAATGAGTAAAGTAGTGGCTGTCTGAACTTACTCCATGACAAATCTTCATGCCAGTGTTGCATTATGCTGTCTGTTCAGTACAAACAAGGCAGATCAGAGCTGTGAAATAATTTGGTTAATATCCACATTTAATATAACATTTCATCACAGATAGCAGACCCTTTAAGCATGACAATCACAGGGCAACAGGAATCAAGAATCTTTTTGTTTGGCGAAGGAAAGAGGATGATGATGAAGTATTATTTCCTGATAAATTAATAATTTAGATGAGCAGCTACCAAGAGCAAACCACAGCCCTTTCAAGACCAAATCTCAATCCTCCTAGAACTCGTTCTAATTCTACATGCACTAGTTTGCTGCAGTGCAAAACAAGCCCTTCAGTTCGGTGACTTGATGCTGATTTACAACAGTGATTTTTAGCAGTGATAAGCATCCAGTACATGTTACTTGTTTCAATGATACTGCAACATAACTTGCAGCCTGTTACAGAGAAATGGCTGTAGCTCAGCTGTTTCTGCACCTGGAAGTCTGATGTATTCATCACCCTGTACTCATCCCCATAGAGTGATGCCATAAAGGTAATAACAAAGTACGTTTTAAGTGAGGTATTACCGATCCCCTTTACACTCCTTTTGCAATCCCCTTAGCAATGTATTACACAGATTAAAAAAAAAAAAAAAAAGTATGAAAAAGGCACTTCTGCAGAGCCTGGAGTAAGCTCTAACTTTATATCAAGATAGGACATGGAGGGACTGGGTACTTGGTGTAACTGTCTTTTAAAAATGCTGAGTTGGTCAGTGTTACCAAGTGTACTTGGAAATAGGTCATCAACCTTCTTCAGGCTCATGCCAGCCTCTTCACTGTTTGCTGGGCTGCTATGGACATTCACAGAAGAAAATGGTCCATGATTGATTCACAGAGTAGCATCAAGAACTAATGCAGAAACTGTGTGGGTGTTTAAGGCAGAGACATGACAAAGGAATAGCCCAGAAACTGCACTAAAGTTCAAACCACGCTACTGAACCCATTTCTGAATGTAAAAGCAAGACAGAGGGGCCCTGAGAGCATACTCTCCCATGACTGTTGTACAATGTGAACAAGAATTGGTTGTTCTTACTATGTAATTTCCCCTCTAATATTATTCTGGCCTTGTAAAACTTGAAAAATTGACTGATGAACTGCAATGCTACTATCTTGTTCTCCAAGGGGATTTTTAATGAAGCAGTTGTCACATGTATAATGAGTGTATTCTCCAGTTAGGGATCACCTAATGACTGAAACTACACTGCACAACACAAAAAGAAACTTACACATTAATGTTATACCAGTTTCCAAACAGGAAAATTTTAGGTGAACAACTTTCAGTAATTGCAGATAGCAGCTGATTGCTAGAATCTGGATCCTGGTCAGATCATGAATCCACCAAATGGATAGAAAGAGAGCATAGCATTGAGGCATAATGTGAAGAAATACTGTGGCTACAAAGATCAACTGAAAGCGTTTTCAATCCCTAGTTACGCTACCTACATATTTAAAGTCATAAATAATACTGTTAAAAAAAAAAAAATCTACATCTCATGTCTAGTTTTTATCTGGCAAAGCCAGAAATGGCAACATGCTTGTGCTAGGCAGTAATTTCAGATGATGGGTACCTTTCTGGTGCAAAGCAAGGGTTAAAGAGCAGATACTACAAATCTGAGTGACAGCTCACGACTTAAAATTTGCTCTTGGCATTAGCAGCTTGTACAACTACTGAGTTCGCTGCTGTGGTCCAAACCCTAGGTCTGCTGCTCACCCACTTCCTCCCACTAGATATTCAGCAGCTGCTGCAGTACCTCAAAGGAGCAGTGGAGTACTTAACTACACGAATACCTAGTCAGAGTGTGTTACTGATTGTGATGCTGGTGGGACAGTCATATGCATTTGCAGGGTACACAGTTCTGCATATGGCAACTTGCTGATGAAGATACGTGGTTACAATGGCCCATCTCTTGCCATCCCACCTCCACAGTACTGCTCTGTGGCCTCAGATTTGTCACTACTGATCTATACCAGTCTAGAAAAAGCAGCTGGTCAGTAAGTTTTCTCAGCCTAAGGCTACAACACTGGTGGTGACTTTTCTTGCCACTGACTGTTCTGGTACATTCATTGCCAGCAATGGATGTAGCACCAGCAAATTCCCACTCCTGACATGAATGTTCTAAAAACTAAAACATGCATGTCTAAAATACCTGTAAATAACCACTGGCCCTGATTCCTCAGTGAATTATTTTAGCAACCCTAAGAAAAACATACTGTACAGAACAAGATACAGTATGGTTTAAAGCCCACAGCATCTAGTGGGTGCTTTACCACAGCTTCAGAGTTATACTGTAAGGAGCTAAGTTCAAGTCTTTCACTTGAGAACAGTACAAGACGACTCCATGAGGCACTGCCCCTGTAAAGGAATTGTTTTCATTGCATTGAATTGCATTGCATTGAATGGTTATCAGTAGAGTGTCCAGTTTCTTTTCCTCTAGCTTCTTCTTTGGGAGTATCCTATCCCAGGGAAAGGAAGTTTGCATTCTGCTCATCATTTCTTTGATGAAATTGGCTCACACACAACTTTCTTTTACCTTCTCATCTTGCAGGAAGGAATTAAGGATTGCAATGTCTACCACAGTCTGGTTTTTGTGCAATGACAGGTCCTTGGTATGGTCATCGTCACTTTGGTCCTTAGCAAAATTTACAAATACCTGCAAGAAAAAAAGAGCATGTCACACACCACCCTGGATTTTCATTAATTCAGGGCATTTAAACACTGGACATCCTGAAATAGTCCTGGGATTCAGTACTCTACTTCATTAAAAGAAAGGTCCAGTAAATTAGTGGATTTATTCCTACATCTGCACAAAAAAGCTTTTGGCATCCAGGCTACTAAAAACTTACTTGGTCAAGTGTTGTCTGAGAAACGGAGTAGTCTTCTATGTGGAGTCTCTTTTTGTTCTGGGAGAGAATACTGAATATTTTGGCTAGGGAGGACGGTGAAGAAGGAAGCTGGTACTGCAGCATATTCCGATGCTTTTCCTTCAGGACACTTCCAGGGAAGGCATGCCCAAAGAACTCCTCAACAGGCTTCAGGTCTGGGTTTGCCCCTGCAATTCTCACCACTATGGTGTAACCATCTCCAAACCTGCAAACAAGAACGCCAGCACAAGACTTAAGTGCTTCAGAAATACAAGCGCAGCTTAAAATCCAGCAGCATTTCCCACAGGCAGAATAGCAACTGGAATACTGCATCTCCCTAAAAACACAGACAACTCTGTGGTGCAAGTGAAAAGAAAACAGCTACCTGTTCTTTAGATGCTGGACACTGCCCAGACACCTGAATCGCCCGTTGACCATTATCGCCATTCGAGTGCACAGGGCTTCACATTCTTCCATGCTGCAGGCAAAAGTAAATTCATTAGCACTACAAACATCAGTGGAGGGCAGAGCACCCAGGCTGAGCTTGGCATCCAGCCCTGGCAGATGCAAAAGCCACTGGGTACGACACAAGTGGGCCGCTACCTACCTGTGAGATGTAAGCACCACTGATCTCCCCTCCTTGATCACACTCAGAGCGCAGTTCCACAAGAAACGACGTGCTTTGGGATCCATGCCTGTTGTTGGCTCATCCTGCAAAATGTGTACAAAAAAACAGGTTACGCTGCTACATTCCATTGACAAATACCTCGTCTTTGAAATGACCTGTCCATTCTCCTTAAGCATACTGGAAGCACTGAAAATAAGCAAGTTTGACTCATTTTCTAAAATGAGAAAATAACATATGCTCCAGATTTTAAATTAGCAAACACATCCTTTTCAGAACTGAGAAGTACTGCTTATTCTGCAATTACAGTACTCTGAAATATCCAGTTCTGAAACAAGTTGAAGTCAATTAGCTGTTTAAATACAGCACAAGTCTACCTTCTCATGCACTCTGAACTTCAGTAATTCTCATATCTGTCCTGAATTTTAATCCAAAGAACAGTAAAATATTTATTTCCAATTTTCAGTCAGTTATTAAAAACACAGTCAGATTTGCTCATGTCCAGCAGGAAGGCTGTAATTTTTTGTAGGCACAGAAATCTTGAAGATGCTGACGGTTTGGTATCATGCTTAAGACCCCCCACTTCACAGTGATTTTCCAAAAACAGAAACCCAGAGGCACTTTATAGCTTGCACCTAAATAGGGAGTATTTATTTCCATGTGCTATTTGCTCATGTTTAAGTGACTAATGATGTGTTTAAACATTAGTTGGACATGAAATAGCTATTCTCCATTTGAACCTGGTTTTTCTGTTCTGTTGAGCAAAGGTTGCAGACTCACCAGGAACACCACGGGTGGCCCTCCAATGAGGGCAATCGCCGTGGAGAGCTTGCGTCTGTTCCCTCCACTGTAGTTCCCGGCGTATTTCTCTCCATATTTCACAAGGCCCAGTTTCCGAATTGCCCACTCACCAACCTGCAACAGACAGCACAACACCCTCTCGAATCAGCATCCACACAAGGAGATTTTTCTGCTGAGCTTTGGCTTTGGAAGCAGTTTTCAGAAGGGCTATTCATACGGGGACATGATGTGCACGGATACGGGTTTTGAAACACCCTGTTCACCTTTAGAGCAGGATATCTGCAATCCAGCCCCTGGGAGGCCTGAAAAGTCAAATGGCTGGAGTTTATCAGACAGTGAGCATGAGTTTAACACCAGCTGAGCCACATTAACCACTGGTCTTGTGCTCTTAGCAGCACCAGCTTCAGAGATCTTTCCTACTCCTGTGGGCTTACAGCAGGGATATGTTCACTACTGACACACAGAAATCCCACTGTGGTGCATCTTAGCCCTTCAGACTGATGGGATCTGTTTGTTATTCAGGAGTATCCCTAATGGTGCCAGTTGGCAGGCATTGTTGCCCTGCAGACTAAAATGGACAAAGGATCCAGCTACTATTCGAATAATCTGCAAAACTGGGTCCCTTTTTATATGGAGCTGGTGGGAACATCAAACAGAAGAGCTCAGAAGCAATCTTAGAAGGAGCTTGTAGTTTTCACCCATCATGCCTACTCTTACAGATGGATTCAAGCTACTTGGGACATACCCTATATATCACCTACCTTCAGCAGTTCCTGTTCTGTAGCACCAGCTCTCATACAGTGAAAACTGCTGTTAACTCAAGGAAACAGTGTGGAGAGAGTTGCTGCATGGTGCTGGAACTGTGATTAATTTCCTAAAGATTGTTAGTACAACCCCATGTCTGAATGCTGAAATAGAAGCACCTTAATAATGCGGCATGATCAACTGGAAAGCTGTAACAGCCAGCATAAGGCTTCTGTTAAGCTGTAGAGTTTGGTTCATGGGACTTTGAAGAACTAACACTTGGCAGTAGGTGAGGT
Organism: Myiotriccus ornatus; assembly: GCA_036023395.1. Lineage (NCBI taxonomy): Eukaryota > Metazoa > Chordata > Aves > Passeriformes > Tyrannidae > Myiotriccus > Myiotriccus ornatus. Next base: position 29,424,815 of record JAYRBT010000093.1, read on the forward strand.
TCTGCAAGACCTGCAGCTCCACAGCCCTTAAATTCATAAAGAAAGTCATTCAGTGGAGAACAGCTTCCACAATGAGAATGCAGGACCCACATGAGAATGCAAGACTAAAATTACCTGCCCTTCCATTTAGTACACTTTTCTAGGCAACACTGAAAAAACACCACAACTTTTTGGTTGCCCTGAAGGAAAGGGGGGCAGGTTTCACCCTACAGTACCTTCAGCACCTTCACATCATGGCATTATATGTCTTGCAGTGAGGGTGCACACAAGAACTTGCAAATTGGTCACTGGGGAGGGTCCTTTGGTGTTTCATTTACCTTGCAGACTTCTTTCTCTGGAACACCTCTCAGGAGTGCAAAGAACTCCAAGTGCTCTCGCCCTGTCAGCAGTTCATTAACAGCATCAAACTGTGGGCAGTAGCCCATGTTCTGATGGACTTCTTGAATGTTGGAGAGGATGCTGTAGAAGAAAAAAACTTTCATTAGGATTTCAGGAGTCCATGCTGTTATTTTAGATGTTAAAAGGAGTAAAGTGAAACAGTGGTTTTGGAATCACTGAACTAATGAAAATACAGGATCCTTGAAGTCCATCTCGGCCAAGTTACTTTTTCCCTCTCCCACTCTTCAAGTTCTTTTTTTAAAAGCAGGAGATTTAAATATGAAAGAGCAGGTATTCAGAAGTGACTACCAGATTAAACAAATTTTCTTAAGGCCACTGAAGTACTTTACCAGACTTGAACAAGGGCTGAAACAGATGTCAGGAGTTGTGAAAGGGAAAAGTGGAAGTGGGTTTAGATGTGGAAGTGGAACAACGGCTGCAAAAGCTGGAGGAGAAGGCAGCAGAGGACCTACTTCCACACAAAGCAGAGGAAAGATGCATTGTCTTTCACCTGTTTCCCTTGAGGAAAGCTTCTCCTCCTGTCACATCTGTATCACCAGTTAGCATCTTAAAAGTGGATGACTTGCCAGCACCATTTACTCCCAGGAGTCCAAAGCACTGGGGATATAAAAGAGCACAGCGTTGTTTGAGAATGCTGCATCACTTTCAGAGCTGACAAGAGGGGAAGGAGCAAACTTGATCCTCAGGACAGCTGGAGAGACTCTTCAGTGCATTTTAAAAAAAAAAGTCTTCTGGGCTTTTATTTTAAGTATAAACCTTTAGGCTGGGAAAATGAAGGAACTGTGGTGTCGCCTTGGGTACACTGTCACCACAGTGTATCCATGCCAAACCTTAGAAACTGGAGTTTGGCCTCTGGTCCCAGACACAGAGTTCAGGATCTCCTTCAAAGGCAGACACACACAGAATCAGAAACTGCTTCAGCTTCCACTCTCTTCTGATGTTAATTCGAACATTCATTTGGTTTTGATCTTACTCTACCCTGTGCTGTCTTGTGGCTCTTAAAATGCTGCAGTAATAGCAAAACAATGCATTTGACAGATGAGCTTACCTCTCCAGGGGGGATTCCAACACATATCCTATCAACTGCTGGCTTTCGCTTCATTCTGTAAATCTGAAACCAAAAGGAAAAGGAATGAGAAGGGCAATGTAAAAAACTCTCATTAGAGCCACACATAATTAACGCTCCAAACTTGATCCAATTTTGACCCCACTAAACTCCTCTGATGGTGAACTGCATAGTTCCGTGTCAACAAGTAGGAATGCAGAAGTTCTCTGTCACCTTGGTTAGCTCCTTGATTTCCAAGATGTCACTCTGTCCTCCTCCACTAATTATCCTCTGCCTCTCTCTGGTTACATCCTCATCTTCATCATTCACAGGTGGCAGCTTGGCATAGACAGGCCTGGAGAGAACAATGTGACAGAGGCTTAGAAGATGACAGGACCTTCACAGATAATATTCTCCCCATTTTCACAGGGGACACCAATGAAAACAACACCCGCCTGTAGTGAAGCAGTGGAGAAGGCAACCCACCTGGGTTTTATGAAGAACCTGTACTGGATCAGCACTGTGATGAGGAAAAAAACAACGCCCTCTACTGCCATGGCAAAGAGGTTCCTTCCCACCAGGTCCCAAGACAGAGGGGACACGAAACGATTCTCTCCTGCCAAAAGGAGAAGAAACACGCAATCACTCTTCCAGAGCAAGGGGAGTGGGCTAGCAGTTCTTCCCGCAGCGTTCACCAAGTTGGGCACCAGGACAAGTGGTGATCAGCCAGGTGCACCAGGGAAGGGACAGACCACACAAGGGGCCAGCTGTGGCTGTGTACACATTTCTCACTGTAGCAAAGTTGGGACTTAGGCCCAGAGAGAAGAGCTGGATTACCTTTTCAAAAGGTTAGTGAAGCACAGAAGGACTATAACCCAGGTCTGGCATCTGCATGCCAGGAAAAAAAATATCCAGCTTTCCAGAACCTCAGCCACTCATCACACTTGGCCTAGTGGTCCTCTCCATACAATTGTCTTTGTGCATTTTTATTTAATTCCCTTAGCTCAAAACACTGGGGTTCTGTCTGCCAGGTTCTCTTCAGTCCTTGTAACAACCTAAAGTGGATGGCTGTGGGCACTTGCCACCTTTGATCAGATCTGTGCTGCAAACTGTGCTCTTTCAGTTCCTGAAAAGTTAGAGAAGCATATCCAGAGCAGACTCGAGATTTCTCTGTTGCTTTCAGGCCGTTGTCCCTGTGACACATAATTTCACTCACCAAACCTCTCCAGAGCATCAGCCATGGCCTGGTTTTTCACCATGTCAATGAGTCCCCGCCCCAGGCAGAAGTGGGGGAAGATGAGGAAGACAGACTTCAGAATGTCATTGATGTCCTTCAGCTTCTGTTAAGACAAAAATCGAGTGCCAGTGAGCCACCCGAGCAGAAAGCAGCCAAGGGTGAAAGCAGCCACCTGCCAAGGGTGACCCAT
>JAYRBT010000093.1:29427695-29456204 GCA_036023395.1 Myiotriccus ornatus
CCCATGTTATGACTGACCCCTCCCTCCCTTCCTCAACACCGTAACTCCACAAAAATTCAAGGAGTAGAAATGTTCTCCCAGGGGCCGGTGCCTTGGCTCCTCCGAGCAGTCAGTGTTGTTGAGTTGCTCAAGATTCTATTAACACAGGCAAACTGCAACAAAAGGAGATATTTCTCCGAACACTCACAGTCTAAAAGGCACTGTCTACAAACAATAACATGTAAAAGGGCTACAGGTTGAGGAGACCTGTAAGTTGTGCTTGCACAAACTGGTTATGTCAGTGGCTGTGGGCAGCTCCTCCCTATCCCATTTCAGAGGCTCTAATACTTAGTTCCTTTGTTGTCTTCCAGTTGGCTTAGTCCATAGATTAAACTGATAGCAGCCTGAGGAGGTGTTCCTGTTCTGCCAGACACTTATCTTCTAGCTTATACTTCTTTTTACTGAGCTAGAACAGGCTTTGTTACAAAAGGAACCATCATCAAGGTTCCTTGCCTCCTTAGGCACACAGGAGGAGGTACAATCAACAAATAACTCCCACAGGGTCTCCAGATATTCCTCCCACAAGGAACACTTCACACCACTGTGGGTCAAACGGGGCTGGTTAAGACATCTTGTTTGTGTACAAGCAGGAGAGGAACTTGCACCTTCCCCAGTAGGCATCTGGCTTTGAAAAACTGAATGAGGTGTGTAAGTTCCCAACACAGTTAGAGAGGTATCTACCACAGGAGGCAAAACTAGGGGCAACCAAATGCTTGAGTGATTAAATCATCCTTTGTAGATGAAAACTGCCCTTCATTAGTAATATACAAACAATTCCATCTGAACATAAGAAAATTGTTCCAGGGTATTTTGTTTGTTTGTTTTGGAGTTTCTGTTGTTGTTGTTTGTTTTGTTGGTTTTGGGGTTTTTTAACCCTAAGAGTGATTGAGATGTGGAAGAGGTTGCCCCAAGGGACTATAGAGAGTCTCCATCCCTGGAAATGCTAAAATCTGATGGCCCTCAGCAAACTGCTGCACCTGATCCTGCTCAGAGGTTGGACTAGACAATCAGAGGAGGTCCCTCCCCATCTTAAGTATTCTGTGAACATTGCTGAATTGGGCTTTAACCCATTTCCACCAGAACCCGTGTTTAAACTGCTGCCAAAGCTAATGTGCACAGGCCATGGCCTAGCTTTTCTGGAGAACTGGCTGCTAAAGGCAGCGTGGCACCAACATGGAACTAGATTGCTGCAGCACAAGGCGGTGAGGCGCTTCTGGGGAAACATACATCGTTGGTGAAGAGCTCCAGGACAAAAGTGGCCACACTGCCATTGATGCCAATGAAGAGGTTCACACTGGTCAGCACAACATACGCTGTGCTGGGGATTTTGAACACGAAGGAGGCTGGATACATGAGAGGGGTGATGGACCACCTGGCGAAAAGAAAAGAAGCAACATCAGACGAGCACCTGCCGAGCCTGAGAGCCTTCCCAGTCATTCCCTGAAGAGAAATCTCTTACCCATAGAGAAACAGAAGGAGAGCCAGCACAGGCAAGTTGGAGGAGGATACATAGGACTTCTGCTGGAAGCAGATGAAGATGATGACGACCAGTGTGGCTGGAACAATGTAGTTGCACTTGAAGGGAAAAAACATAACTTTAGATTTCTTTCCCAGAGACAAAAAAAGGTGTTTTCCTGCTCTAATCCAATAGTTCTCAAAACTCTTCAGTGTTCCCAAAGCTGTTTTCAATGTGAGACTGTTAGAAGCGTCATATATATATATGAACTACAATGCAGCACACGTGAATTTACATTTCTTGGTCCCTAGAAAGGGGCTACACAAGCAAACATTTTGTGGCAATTATTTTAAAGTGACATAATAAATGCTGATGATTGAGCCACTGAAATAACGTGGTGCCTGCTGGTCCAAACTGCACTTCGCACTTCAGAGCAAGACACCCTGCAAAACCATAAGGGAGGACAGTTTAGCACATTCAAAGCCCTTACCATATCCCAGACAAAGTTGGCCAGCCAGTAGATCACAGGCTTCACACCACTGATGAACTGCAAGTGTTTAGCCTTGCTGACACGTTCTTGAATAAGGAAAACCACAAAGCTGGCAGGAACAAAGGACATGGCAAAGATCACACAGATGGAGACGAGGACATCCACAGAGGTGGTCATCCTGGACAGAAAAAAAAAAGGAAGAAAACAGAGCGCTTGTATGCTGGTGTTGGTTCCTTTGAGATGAAATGAAGCAGCTCATCCAGGGCAAAGCAGAAACTGTTTCTTCTACTGTTCTTCTGGCATCTCAAGGACAACACCACAACCTGCGGACTGGTTAAGAACTTCAGTGTAATAGACTGCTTCCTGCTTTCCTTATCACCACCATTTTGTTTCCCATCTAATGCATTTTTTGGGGTTGTTCGGTGGTTTATGTTGTTGGGGTTTTTTTGTGCTGTTTTAAAGTTCAGAGATACCTGCCTGCCACCTGCCACTGCTTTGCAGATTTGAAGATGTATCTGCAGACAGGTCCTGACTTGGACAGTGGTAGGAGTGGACTAGTCAGTGCCTCAGTGAAGTGAACCCTTGAACCCTGCACATTATTGTATGTCACCCCCCAGGGTGAGAGAGTGGGCAAAACTGAACAGGATCTATCAATGATACCTGGTCAAATGGTGGCACCCTGGGACAAAAGAATGATCATATTCATGGGGAGACACGTTTATGAAGGTGGTTGAGAGGAATTTCCTAAGTGGCAGAAGGTCTGAAGGCCACACTAGTTCTTAGAAACTGCAGCTACCAGGGACTCAGAGACCGAGAAGGTTTTCACAGAATTGCTGTTCAACACCAAGTTCTCAGCAGCACATGTTGCCACCTGCCCAGACCAGAGAAAATAAGGCCTGCATGTTAGAGCCTAAATGCCACAGGCCACTGAGTGTCCATGAGCGAGGCTGAAACCTCCCATGCTGCCTGTTTCCAGTAATCAGCAGCTGATGAGCCCAAACCCACCCATGTCCACATGAGGACTTACAGGGCCACTTCAGAGAGCTGCTGCTTGGTGAGGTTCAGGGGGTGATTGAAGGCAGTGATCCCGTAGGCACTGGGGTTTTCACCCTGCTGCAGGTTGGCCCGGAGGATGGCATTGTTGATCACATTCAGGAAGGATGCAATGGCATGCCAGCCCTTGTTGTTAAACCACACCTGTGAGAGACCACATTGACATCAGGAAGGCACCAAGTACATCATCTACCCAACAGGCTCTTAAGCCCTGCAGAACATCCCTTCCTCTATTCAGGGCATATGATTTCTTTCCTCATCTTTCCAGCTAGCTTGCTCAGGGACAGAACACAGGGTTTAATCAGTAAGTCCAAAACCTGGTGGAAAACAGCAGTGATCCAGCACTGAAATCCTTTCAGGACTTGGAAGAAACAGATTTTGAGGAAACCCACACAAGAACACAAACTATCTATATTCCCACAGGGAACTGTGTTCTGCACAGTTCACCAAGGCAAACTGCTGTGAATCCAGGTCACCAGAGCTTCAAATAGCAGGCACAGCAGTGAGGATTGGTTCATTTACCTTCACATTGTTCTTTGTATCCAGGCCTTTCATGAAACTTGACAAGCTATTGAGAAATCGATCTCCAGAACTTCCCTGCAAACAGAGAAGACAGTTACTTCCCCTCTGAGAGTACCTTTACTTATGTCCTGGGGTCTAGCAGGGGTTACACAATGTTTTTCACAGCTCTGACAGTTTTATTCCCATTCAAAAGCCTCTATCCACCAAGCTGGAGGTGGTAAGAAGGCTTACAAACATCAGCTTTCCTCAACCCTTTACTTTCTGGAGTCTCACCGATAAGAGGTCAGCCTCACGACTGTTTTTTTCCCAACAAAATGTATTAAACAAGGTTGTAGGCAATCTTTAGAGACATTGCAGCCCATAGGCAAGCAGTCTCAGAGGAAAACCAGGGCCCAGATTCTCTTCTGAGCCAAGGCAGACTCAGTACAGGAGGGCTCAACTGGGGTATTGAAAGATGGCATCAAACACTTGTTAATTCCCTGAGACAGCCCATCCTGTCCTGCCACAAAACACTCAAGAGGTGTCTGCAGTCCCCACCAGCTTGCACCCGTATTGGGCAGAACCCACATCAGCAACGTGGGCTACATAAACTTCAGCTGAGCGTGTCTCCAAGCCTCCTGCCACTCCCAGACAACTGCCTGGGAGATTCCAGCTCAGAGACAGTGAGGAGAAGCCACAGGACACAGTTAACATATACACACTACTCATTTTATGGCTCCTAAGTCCTCTCCCAAGTAACAAGACTGATATTAGTGCATCCAGGGTTTATGAGGGACAGTTGCTCACCTGTGCTAGCTCCAAGATTTTCTTCACCTGCTTAATGGCATCGGTGACTTCATGGCTTGGAGGAAGCACGAGGGAACTGCTGGCTCCCAAGGAAAAGCCACCATACCTGAAAGTTGAGACAGAAAACGGTGCTGAGACCTGATTATTCACTGACGTCCAGAAAATGCCGCTCCTCCTCCCTCTCCAGACGCCTCTTCCTGCACTACATCCAACACAAGTGTCTCCACTCTTACAGGAAAGGATGACTTTGATTCTCCTACATCGCTGCTTAGCCACGGTGTCTTCTGCTGTTTTTTTCTGGGGTTAAATACCCATATTAAGAATGCTGAGCAGGATGCCAATTTAATAAATGCAGCTATCTCTCTGCTGCCAGTGCAGACAAAGCAGGATATCTCCCTGCTGCCCTTGGTTGGAAGGATAGCACCTCCCAGGACAGCGTACCAGTAGGCTGGTCATGCAAATCTTTTCAAGCCACTACTGCACTCTGTATAAGGCAGATATGGTTTTCAGTACTCTGGGGTTGTCTCCCAGTTTATCTTTCATCTTTCCTCAACAGTCTGGCAGTTAAGAGTCATATAAAACAAACTGCAAAGTGGGGTGGATGTGTCAGGCTTGAAACAGTGCTCAAGGGTTAGTGGACACATACAAGCTAAAGAAGAGGCAGTAACTCACCTGAACTCATTCACCCAGATCTTATTCTTTAAGCTGTAGAAAAAGAAAAGAGAGTTGATGTATAACACACAGAACAAGAGAAGCGACAGACCCATCACTGTCGCAGGCACGTGGCCAGGGAAAAGACTGCAACAGCCTCTCACATCTGTCTCATGTCCCACCACTCTTCTTCAGTGTAATCCCTAGGGTTGGTGCCCAGACTTTCCCCATACTCTGCCTACAAGGGTCAGGACACAGCATCACTAAGAAAGCAAAAACACCCCTTGAGCTGAGGATCAGGGTAATGTGAGGAGCTGAGCAGATGTGGCTCACTGCTGAAGAATCTGGGCTGCCCAGGCTTACTTGCCTAATCTATGCATCCCCCATAGGAGCCAGCAACGTTTGGTGGGGAGGGAATGGAGACAGTGTGTTTAACAGCTACCTTTTCCCAATGATCTGGGCATAGGTCTTCACTAGGTAGTCTGATATATTGCGGCCTGTCAGGTTCTGGAGGATGTCAGTGGTGTCCTGCTCTCGCTGGTGCCACCGGTGAAAACAGAGATAGAACGCTCATCAGAAAACACAGACGCTCAGTCAAATAAATCTTGTGCAATGCTTCACACACAAAAATCACACCCAGCCACTCTGCTCCTCAGGAACATTCCTCACTGAGCTCCCTCCTACCTGTGGAGGTGGCAGCCCACCAGCACCAGGGGGGCACACAGGTAGCATCTTCTTGATCTTCTCATTGCTGCACTCACAAGATGGGGAAGGGTTCTCCATGCTCCAGTTGCCTTTCAAGAAGATGTCCTGGACTGACTCCGGGACCAAAGCAGTGGTCCATTCCTTCTGCCCCACAGTGCAAGGAGTGTCTCTGTGACAGCAAAGCGGCAAGAAAATGCCAGTTTAAAAACAACTATGATGGCCTTTGCTTACAAGCCATTTAAAGATCAAACTTCACAGTCCTCAGAAGAGGCAGAGTGTTTCTCGAAGGAGCTTGACCTCACTGAGACAAACAGCTCAGAGTGACAGACCTGGCTCTGCAGCTTTTAAGAGATCCCGGTGCCAAAGAGAGTGAGGCTGGCCAACACTGAGTAGTGTCAGACACTCCCTTCTTTGCATTATAATTAAGTGCTTTATTTCAGTCAGTCCCCGCATGCACAGTGTCCAGAGTTCAAGGATGATGCTCTTAGTCATATGGTTTAGTTCTAAGTAGTCCTGTGAGGAACAGGGACTTGGACTCTATTCTCATGGGCCTCTTCCAACTCGAGATATCCTATGATTCTAAGATCACAGCAGACACTTCTTGGATGACACTTCTGCCTTTGGGGCACCAAAACATCGTTCTTCCCCGAGGCAGCATCATTGGGCAGCTTTCTCCCCATACCCCATTGGTGGAGTAACACAGCTCTCGTGTCTGTTATAAAGAATGCAGCTTAATTTCCACATCTAGCCAGCCTATTGGACACCTTGCCTCCCTCCCCATCATCTTGTGAACACGAGCTGCAGTTCTTCCAGGCTAAAGACAACTGTCTAGGACTGTGTGCACCCTCTAGGGAATAGCTACAGTCAAGAACACAGAGCAACATAACCAGGTCCTTTACCATGTTCAGGACCAAACAGTAATCTGGGGGAAGAGACTATTCTCTCCTTTTCATCTCCACCAGCAAGGACTTGCACTCAAACCTCACTCCCTCACCATGCTGAGGGCTGGCAACTATTTGAAAGGTTCTGAGCAGAAAAACTGAATGCAACTGCAACTCTTTTGGCTTAAATCCTACCCTCTCCACACAGTGCTATAATTCCCTACAGCCAACTAAATCTACTAGTGCCAAGAATCTGGGGGTGGACTTCCTCTTCCCAGACCAGAGTTCTACTTACGGGATGGAATGTCCCTGCATACAGCGCGTCCCAAAACCAGGCTTATCAAGCAGGGCATCCAGAAGCTTCTGAGTGCCTGCATCTTCAGGAGCATCATTGCTATGGGTACAGCAGAAAAGCACTGTCAGGTCAGTGTGTTAACAGGCACACAGCAAAAGCAGCAGCAGAGCAAGGCCAAGAACACAGTGAAAGGATAATGGGTGAGGATTTGCCTTTGAAGAATGCTTGGCCTAGGAGCACACACACACACACTCCTAGTCTCTGTACACAGAATTGTTAAGAGTCATAACACCATTCAGAAAGGGGTATGGCCTTGCCAGTAGTTCAGAATTGGCATTTAAAGGTCCCAGAAGAAAACAACAGGACTCTCTTTAAAATGTGCTAAGGAACTCAGTAACACAAATCTGCAAAGAACAGAATTTGTAAGGCCACGAAGAAACATACCTAATAAAAGTGTACTGCTCATCGTACATCCAGGGTTGTAATTCCAGGCTGGGATACTTCCCAAAAGGAGGAACAATCAGGCTGAACATGAGAGCAATACACACAAAGACAGCTGGCAGCACAATCTGAAATTGCAAGGAAAGAACAAGTCCCTTTTTAAGCAAATGTTCCCAGAGGCATCAGGAGTTACATGTGAATCACTTACTGGATTACTGGACTACAACTTTTTCAAATTTTCCCAGGAATGTCTTTGCTGTTTCCCCCAAAGCAGTGACAGACACCAATGCAAGACTTATCTTGGCATTTAATCAAGGCACTCACTTGGGATGCAGAGGATTCAGCCTGCAAATGCTGCTCTAAAGGCCACATTTAGATTTGAACCTCAGTTGCATCCTCGCTGTGCAAGAATACTGTAACCACCTCGTCATCATGCAACTCCTCTCACTTGCACAAGCCTTCTTTTGTTCACAGGTGCAATGAAGACCCGTTTTGGTTATCCACATTCCCCTGAGGTTCTCAGCCCACCACCCACTCAGACTACAGTGCACAGTGCAGAGCTGTCCCTGCTGAGGGACTCTGCTCATGCCTGGGGACTCTCACCTGGGCAAAGAAGCCCTTCCGGCTTCTCCTGGCAATGAGCATCCTCTTCCACAACAGAGCCATGAACTGCTGCTGGGTGAGCTTCCAACCCTTCATTTGGTAGGAGCCTTTCCCATCCATGCCACTGAGAAGGTCTGTCTCTCTGGATTCTGCTAAGAAGAAATGACCCTCACTCAGAAGTTCAGAGATGCTCTCTGGGTACTTCTGTGCTGGAGGCACAAGGTGATGGCTGGAGCAGCTACTCTCACCCAGCAAAAAATAAAAAAAAAGGGCACGGTGAGCAGAGATAACAGAAATTTACAGGAATGTATTTTCTCCCTTATCTCTTGGAGCCTTGATGGGAGGACTGAACAGGCTCTGGATCCTGAACTGTTCACTATTCCAAAAGGCAAATATACCACCACTCCTTCTGCAGCCTCAGCCTTGAGATCTGCAGTATTTATAATAGAAAAGAGTATCCACAAGAAAAGAACAAGCTTAAGGCACAGCATTACCTGGATCTATGTCTGAATCATTAGGATCAAATGCATCATCCTCTGTAAATGGACGAAGGCAGCTCTGTCTATCTCCAAACACACGTCTGTTCCTTCTGGCTGGCAACGTCCCATCTGAAAATAATGCAGTTATGCTTAGCTGAACTGCTTCAGGTAATCTCCAATTAGCTCCAGAAAAACCAAAGCAACACCATTTTCATCTTACATGTCTTCTATTTGCAAACTGAGGAGCTGATCTGGAGTCACTCCAGTGCAGGTAAAAGTAAAACCAAGACCCTCACTCTGCAAAGGGTCATGTTTTATGCACCATATCTCGTGTGATGTTCCAGAAACAACTTCTAGTGCACTGGACACTTTTTTTTCCCCCCACATAGGCAGGGAAACAGCATTATAATAAAAATTATCACACATATAACTACAAGTGCAATTTGCTAGCACTAGTTTATCAGGAAATGTTATTATGAGCACTTAGTGCAGTGATCCACTCTCAGAAAGTCATTTGGTCCCTACTGCAGTCTGACCCTGCCAAGAGCTCCTCAGAGTAGAGAGTAGTGTCAGTCAAGTAATTTTCAATACACTCAAATAGTAGAAACTCTTCACTATTACAAAATAAACATACTAACACTGAGTCAATTGAAGTTCACAGTATATAAAAGCATGCTTTAAGTACATTAAGAACAGCTGTTTTAGGTCATTAAAAATACTAGCACACCAGAGCTCCTGTTCAGTCTCACACAGGGTCTGTCACATCTGCAGGGGATGTGTCACTTCTGCAGGGGACAACTAGACCCACCTGAGGTTTCTGCATCCACACCGCTATCATCAGCCACTTTCAGGAAGATCTGAAAAGTAATGGTAAGTGTCAGTGGAAAAAAACCAAAGAAGGAACAACAATGTGGGGATTGCTCCAGGAGATGCCATGAGAGAGCACAAGACTGACAGGTGCAAAAAGAAAACAGAGGACACAGTTTAACCCCTGCATGACAGGGACATGGACCTTGTGGCTTCTCTCCAGTCTCCAAGAGCCAGCCTGTTGCCACTTACCAGCTGTTCCCCTTTGCTAATGGCAGTTTTCACAGCATCCCAAACATGAGCTCTTTCCCATGTCTCAGAAACAGACCTAGTAACTAAACTTGAGGAACCTCATCTTTCCCCATGTCTGGCAGTGTTCTGACACTCTTGCTGGCATAGGCACCTTTGTGGAGCTTGTCCCTTGGACTTCCCTAAGCCAGAAACAGCCCATTGCTAAATTGCAGGTAACAGCCAAGATCTTCACAGCTGCAAAGGACCTAGAGGGCAACCTCAGTAAGTTACAACACCACCGTTTCTGTTTCCCTTGTCATTACTTAAAAATAAACAAATAAAAAAAAGACATTTCACACACACAGGAGATAAAGTGCATGATAGTTCTGTGATAAAGGGAGACTTGGCAGTTGGAACAAACCCTAAAACCATAAAAACAACCCTGACAGTGGCCTATGTCGAAATTGTTTCTGTAGTATACGGTGTCCAGTACTGAAGTGTATGTTTTCAGTTAAGTGCAACACACAACATCCTCAAGAATAACACAGATATTAAAAGCCAAAGAAGGGGCCAATTCACATCTCAGGGAAGTGCAACTGAGTACACAGGACCTATCTATGCTTGCCTGTACTACATTTCAGTTTTTAGTGCACACCTCTATGAGCACACACTTAAACAGGGCAGAAGACAATCCATTTTGGAGGGGAATGCAAAGCGGCCTGTTCCATAATAAACTTCTACAGGAAGAGGTAAGACTCCATCTCATTCTTAGTTCTGACACGGTTCATTTTGTCTAGTTTAAGACAAAAGAAAATGGTCAACTCACTAACCTCCTCCAGGGTAGTTTCAGAGATGCCATAGCTGGAAATGCCAAGATCAGAAAGACGGTCATCAATTTCATGGAACAGCTCCACAAAAGCTCCCTCTTTAGCAGCCTTGTATGGCAAAACATAGGTTAATTCATGGCCAATGTCCTCCACTAGTCTGGCCTCAGGAACATGTTTTGTAATGAGATTTGAAATTGCAGAGACATCTAGAAAAAAAACAAACACAAAAGACTGTTTTCCTCTGATTACTACTCATTATGCGGAAAGAAGAGCTCAGCCTGAAAAATCCTGCCAGAAGGAACGGAGAGAATACAGACAGCTCTGAAAAGCAGCTCATTTCCACGGAAAGTCTCGTTTCTTTTTACATTTAACACTGGATGAAAGCCTGGACCCAAGCCTAGCTATAATTTTTACATGCAGAATTTGGGAGAGCTTTTACATGCTACCGGAAGACCCACAAGTCATTGGTGTACAGTCCATCAATATTACGGCTCTGGCAACTGTATAATCTTTGCTTATTAACTCTCAGGAGAGCTTGAATTTAAAAAGGCTCACTCAAGAAAAAGCATTTCAATATCTACAGATTTAAAAACACCATCTCTGTAAATTTAATAATTGTCCCAAGACTGCAGCTACATAGGGGAACAAGGTTAAGACAGGTGTCCAAGGGGAACTATAGAGCAATGTCAGCACTGGGATTTAATCTTAAATTCTTTTCCAAGCCTCACCTATTGTAAGTGTGTCACTTTCATGGTCACTGCCAAGGCCAGCATCAGAGCTGCTCTGGGAGACACTGTCATCCTGGTCACAAAAGAGAACACAAACATTATTTCCTACTGTTTAACCAAAACAGGGCTCACTAGATGCTACACTCTAAGTCCTGATGCTGCAGACGGAGACATACCACTGCAAAGGGCTAAAATACAAGTAAGAGGTCTTTAGGTACAGAAGTGAGTGTTACAAAAGCAAGCACTTCATCTATTCTGCATCTCTCAGATCAGGTTTGGACAACCGGTGTTGAAAGAAACTACAGTGTAGATGTACATCCCATGCAGCAGTTTAACCAGACATGGCCTGACATATTACCTATCAAACACATAACACTTCTGCTGCTTCTAATAAGCCTGAGATTTCATGAAGAAAAAATAAAATACGAGCAGAAATGGTCAGCTGTACCTTCTTCAAATAGGACACTGTGCTGCTGCTGTTTCTGCAGGAGCTCAGAGAGGAATCCACATCCTTCTTGACCAGGGTCAAATAATAGCCTGTTCCCAGGTGGTTCTTCAGGAAGAGAGAAGAGCCAACACAGCAGAGCTTGCCATGAGAAATGATGGCAATCCGGTCCCCCAAAATGTCTGCCTCATCCATGTGGTGTGTGGAGAGAATGATAGTGCGACCTGAAGGAGAGCAAGGAAAATGTTGCTGGTAAGTCAAACAGACCTATGTTCCCACACCAAAGCCACAGTCATCTGGATCTTGCCATGAAGTTGGATGGCAGGTTGATGCCACAAGTTTGGCTCCCTTGAACGAGGCTGGCAGCATGGAAAAGGTTCACAACTGCTGTCATGTGTTTATTCTCACCACTGTCTGCTGACCTTTGTCATGCTCAGCAAAGGCAGGTTTAATTTCACGCCAGCAACGCTGGCTGCACAGAGCAGAACAGAACACTGCTGAACACCAAGGGTGACTTTCAGACTTTAAGTGCCCTCATGACCCAGTAAAGAACTTTGTTCTGAGCTCTGACATGAATAGGATCAGAAAGGAGGACGGGTGAGAGATCAGAACAACCTTGTCCTGCATGGTCTTTGTTCATTCCTCAGTCCAGGCAACAACAGATTTGCAGGGACACATTGTTATTTTGAGAACAGTCATGAAACAGACTGATTTTCTTTTGCCTTCCACAACACATTCACTAAGAGCAGAGAAAAAGACACGCGCGTACCTTGCCGATACTTCAGAAGCAGTTCCCATATCCCCCTGCGAGAATAAGGATCCACCCCAGCTGTGGGCTCATCCAGAATGACAACCTTGGAGCCGCCAACAAACGCTAAGGCAACAGACAGCTTCCTCTGCATGCCACCTGTCAGGCACAAGAAGAAAGAGGCGTTCAGGCTGATGCAGTGACGAGTGGAACAGCAATACTCGCAGCACAATGGATAATGAGCTCTCCGAAAGAAAGCAGACTGAGAAGAACAAGTACTGCTACTGCTTCAGGCCTTCAGGGTCCCACCACCTTATCGACAGTGTGGTCTTCCCTCAGTGGAGTGTAACTCTCCTCCTACTGCAGGAAACCACGCCTCGCGTGCCCTTCCATAAGTGAACTGCATCTCAGCACCAGCGGCAGCAAGTCACCAGCTTGGAGGCCTAACCAAATTTGGGGATCAGGAGCAGAGGTCTCCAGAGCTTGAGCTGCAGAAACAGGTCCCCGTGAGACCTCATGGAAGCGTTCCAGAGGCAGAAGCGAGGAATGACATTGCACTCTTCAATACTGAAGCCCACCGTGGTCATCTGCTCTCCCTTCCCAAGCTCAGATGTGCAGTCTGTACTGGTAGTTGAGTAAGACAAAGGCACCTCAGTCTCTCAACTATCTGGTACAGAATGATACAGGAATCCTGCCCCTCTTGAAACAGTGAGAGGAACACACCAGGTCACCAACTGAAGAAGTCAGCATTAAGGAATGCAGATACACCTCGGAAACAGCAAGGGACTTGGAGATCATGGTCTAAGCCGCTCTCACCTGAACTCATAAAACCCACAAGCATTTGGAGAACAGGTATCACATGCAGCTGGACTGCATCATGATGTAAACAAGTACAAAAAACTCAGAAAAAGTGAGTTACTTTTTATGGCCATTAGATAGCTTGAGACAGCGCAAGATTTTAAAGTTTACTGAGATACACTGATCAGGTACTTAATAAACAACTGATTTCCTTAAGGGCTTAATTGTGGAGCAGTCTATATCTAACTACAGGATCCAATCAAGGTCCATAATGCAGCCTCTATGAAAGCCAACAGAGCATTTGGAGGTGGGGGGAAGGAATGCAAAAGAGTTGAACTTACCAGAGAGTCTGCTTGTCCTAGCTTTCAGTTTGTGAGGCAAACCAACATCTGCTGCCATCTGCTCCATCTCCTCTTTCACTTTCTTTTCCGGCAGTCCTTTGAGCCGAGCATAGAACCAGATGTGCTCCTCCACAGTCAGCCTAGGGAACAGGAGCAGCCTCAGGGCATGGCTGAAAGCACCATGCCGCGATTCATCCCTTACACTGGCATTACAGCAGGCATATGTTTGCTCAGAGAAACATCTTTTAAGGCTGAGCTCTCAGGAAGGAGCTACAGAGTGGGAGCGCTCAGCTTGGGCCTGACTTCAGGGTGTGGCTCTATTCACCACCACTCCTTTAAGGGTGCTTGACAGAGTAGCCCAAACATCCCAAATCACTAGCCCCCTCCCAGGGAAACCTTTGGCCTAGCTGAGTTCAGTGGAGTAGATTATTAAGAGACATGAGAGATGAAAGTGTAGGCTCTTGCTGATCATTCACAGGCACATAGGAACGTGCTAGTGAACAAAACATTCCTGTACCCATCACACACCACCCCACTGCGTCACACCATGCACACATAAAAAAAATGACCATCAAAGCTGAAAGCCCACTACTGTATTCTAAAGAACCCAGACATCTGTTGGATTATACCAGTTCTGTGTCTCGCAGATGCTACTCACAAGTCAAACAGCACATTGTGTTGTGGACATACACCCAGGTTCTGCCTGATGGTGCTGAGCTCAGAGCGGATATCTTTGCCCAGGATGAAGGCTGTACCCGAAGTTGGGGGGAACAAGCCAGTCAAGATGGACCTGAAGAACAAACAGACCAGATAAGCAGGTTCCTAGGTTCTGCCAGGAAACAGCTGCTGTGCATGCCAGGATGGCTGAATGAAGAGTGGGTGGAAGCCCTGGGGAACTCCCACATCAGGAAAGTAGTCTGAAAAACATCTCACTAATGGATTTTTAAAAAAAAAAAAAGAAAAAAAAAATCAGCTCCAATGGTTTTAACAGTGATCAGAGAACACCCACATGGCTACTTGAAGGAAAAATTTTTTTCTTCTAAAAGCTTCTCGTTCTTTCCATCCAAACTTTCTTCCTTACACTGATAAGTCAGAATCACAAACGGTGTAACTACCAAATGCTCCAGATTTATTCCACCCATTCTCAATCTGAAATTCCTCTAGTTTCAGTCCCCTGTGAGTCTTCTGAGGCAGCTCACAACTAGAGTAAACCAGCAGAAGCACCCTGGTCTGCACCAGCTTGCACACTGCAGCAGCATGGCTACTTCTACCATACAGGCAGAAATTGCAGTATGCAGTCACCTCCTCCACTGTCTTAAAAGATTATTTTGTTCTTACATGGTAGTGGTTTTCCCTGCTCCATTATGTCCCAGAAAGGAGGTGATTTGGCCTTCATAGAAGTTCAGTGTGAGACCATCTACAGCAACTTTCTTGCCGTCACGATAAACCTTGACCAGGTTCTGGATGGAAACACCGAGGCTCAAATGCACCGGCTCTTCCTCCTTGCAGACTGGAAGAAAACACAGCAATAGAAAAATATCACAGGTTTTGAAAGAAATTGCATGGGAGTTCTAACAGACATCACATTCCCCCCAGACTGTGGAGTTCCAAGAAGAAATGACCTATATGAAGAACTGACCACATTTCTTCCTCAGGAACAGGAATCCTCCACAGAAATTGTCATTTAGTCTTTTCTCTTTCCTGGTCTCATCTGAGATCTGGAGATCTCCAGTGTCATCAGGGTCAGCAAAAGTTGTATGGGACTTTGCAACTCCATGAGGCTGGAGTGCACATCTGCACTCAAGTGGGCAAAGTACTTTGGGTTTATCTGGATACACCCATCTGATCAGCGTACCCAAACTGTGATAACAAAAGGACGATTAACTTCAACTTCGCCATGCCACTCCTGCTGTCCTCAGACTCTCATTTCAGTAAGGCAGACCATGGGACCTCACTGCAGAAAGTCTCTCTGTCCAGGCACTTACCCTCTGAAGACCCCTTCTGATCAGGATGAGGGTGCTGCCTGTCCTGTGATTCCTCGCCAAACCAATACGACTTTGTGAAAGGAAAGTACCAGGGTCTGGGAATCCCATACTGGCCTAAAAAGAAAAGCATTACATGAACCTGACTGCATCTGTCCGTTTTCTTTTATCAGATTGCAGGACAAGAAGGGAAAGTACTCCACCCCCAGTAAACCTCTAAGGTGAGGCAGGACCAAGAAGAAATCTTTCCTGATGAAGACACTGAGAGACTTCTGCTAAGAGACATCTAACTTCACTTTAGGGTTAAAGTGTGCTGTGCTGGAAGGTGCTAAGTGACACACATGGTACTGATATTCTTAAATTCTCCCTTGCAGCAGTGTCTGTGGACTCAGCAGTTCAGAAGCACACCTCACCTGGGAAGACAGATTCAATGTACCACGTCATGACTCCGTACAGGAACGTATCGAACAGCATCATGACGGCAGATGTGGTGATGCTAAAGCCATCTTCTTCCAAGGGGCTCTCAAAGAAGTTGTCCCACTGAACACCGACACCCTGCTCCTCAAATAGTGCAAAGTACTCGCAACCAAAACCAAAGGCTACTGGAGACAGCAGGCTCTGCAAATGGGAGGCATGAACACACACTGAGTTTTTCACATCTACTCTCCAAACTAGGCAGCTCAGTTCTAGTACAAGACTTTTTCATCCCTGTGATGTCAAAGTTCCAAGGAGCATCACTGTATTTTCAGAGAGGGAATGGCAGATTTGGTCTTGGTTCCAAGCCAAGTCCTGAAACTTCTGCTAGAATTCCCTCCAGAATTGTTTGCTTCCCTCTTTTCTTTCCCTTACTCTTTGGATTTTCATGCAAGGGAACAGGTCACTAACAGTCACCTTCTCCAGACAGGTAAGAACTGCGGTGCAGAGGAAAGGCAGCTGGTTCCTTCAGCCTGCCTATCTGGTGGTACAGCATCACAGCATACAGAGATCAAGGCAACTTAGTCCAGCTACATTACTTCTACTACCGAAGCCAACGAAACTCTCCCAGCACCTTCTAGCAGGTTCAGTCAACTGTTCCATCAAGCCCAGCCCTGCAAGTCCCTTACACTGAAAATTATCCTCCCATTGCCGCTTTCCCCCTTCTAACAGAGTCCAGCCAGAGAGCTGCTGAGTGTCACACTGGTGGAGGCCCAGCACTCAGGATTATTTCGTCAAGACTTACCGCAAAAATCTTGAGCGAGAAGCTGATATAGTCCTGCCAGGCAACACACAGCACGTAAGGCAGGTACAGTGTGAAATAAACAATGCCCCCACAGGCAGCTGCCAGGTTGGCCCTGGAGAACACGGTGCTGATGAGGAAGCACTGGAGGATGGTCACAACAGCAAAGATCGAGAGGAAAACAAACACCACGCTAGGGTCGCTGTAGGGCAGCAGATTCCCCACCTGGCAAGGGAACAACAAGTGCATTAAGCTTTAAAAGGGCTCTCCAAGGTAGGTTTATTGTAAGCAAGCTTGCAAAGCTGCTGCTCAGGGGAAGCTGGGCTTCCTGCAATTTGCACAACAGCTTTCCCAGAAGTGGGGCAGTACCAGAGGCATCTTTTCAAGAGCACTGGATATACGACATCCCCTCCTGCTGTTTTCAGCCACTCTGTCCCTGTTTTGCTCCAGAACACTGTTCCCAAAAAGTGACTGGTCAACACACGCCATTAACTCTCCCTCAGTGTGTCAGTGCAGACCACTGCTTAGCAGGCTCTAAAGGCTCTAGAGTCTGCTGCCACAGGGAAAACCAGACAACTCACCTTCAGGATCAGCACCAGCAGTCCTGCACTCATCAGGAGAGGGACTAGGCTGCTAATGAACCAGCTTAACCAAAGGATGCCATTGTCAAGTCCCATGATCCTCATCGTCTCTTTCAGCCGGGCTTCCTTCTCATACACAATGCCCTTAATTATCACAGCCACTGAATAGATCCAGGCCAGTGTCATGAAGAGAGGCATGGAGCGGCTCATGACACGCAGAAATCTGAGAAAGTGAAGGAAAAAGGCCAGAAGAGCAGAGTGAGAAACATCACTGAAACTGCAGGTATCAATCAAGGCCTATCAAGAGCATGGTGATAGCTCAGGCTTCACTGCACACAGCAGCTGATGTGCAGAGCCTGACACAGGACCAGTGTGATCACCACGAGGTGAGGCTGATGGGTTTACAGCTAATTAGGAGCGCGAACTGGAACTACAACAGTCACCCAGTGGAAGAGTGGGTGCGAAGACCTGCCTTGCCTGGGGACTGCTCTCAGATGTCCTCTTTCCACTCTCCTGTGTGTATGTGTCTGCTTTTTCCCCCAGTGCTATTTTTGTTTGCATCAGGTGTGGGGATATGGTCACACCTCAGGAACGTACTTCGTATGTCAAGTCTGACAGTCCCTCTCCTGGGAAGGACTCTGCATGTCATTACGTATTCTAAATCCTCCACGTAGGTGCCCTAATTCCAGGGATTAGGAACACTATGGAGATTACCTCCTCACCGATAATAGGGATGTAAACCATGCCAGGGGAGTGACAAAAGCCCAGTGCCTCCCAAACTGCTCCTCCTGGAGGTTTTGAAGCAGCCTGCATACATACATGTCATCCACGTAACACGGGTAGGGCATCTGCTGCACATAAACTCCTGTCTTCTTCTCCGTGCCCGTCTGCACCCTGATGATAGCCTGTTCCACCACGTCCTGCAGATAGGCAAAGCCTCCCCAGACATAGCGCATGTCCTCAAAGGGGTCAGCACGGGGACCGGGATCCCAGTACCTGCACCAAGGGAACGAGACCTTTCCGTGAGAAACCCTCATCACCGCATCTGTCACAAGAAATCCTTCGTCAGGCAGGACGTCAGGGCTCACCCATCCTTGATCTTGTTGGTCCTCTCCACATTATCAATGTCCATGCGTATCTTGTACTTCACGTGCCGAGGGAGGTCTGTGCTGTCAGGAGCTATTTCATTGAAGACTATGCCAGCCCAGAACCTCCGCTGATCCAGAAGTTCCAAGGACTTGTTTATAAGCCGGACTTCTGTGGCCACAGGCTCCAGTTTGTCCAAGTTGACACACTAGACAGGAGCAGAATTGGAAGCATTTACTCGATATATCAGTAAACCAGAATGTACTTTGTTTACATTCGGGGTGGAGGAACAAAAGGAGAACTTTGTAATGGTAATTCCATGCCCAAGAAAGAGACAGCATTGGACTATTTTGCTGTGGCTTATAGTAGCCCAGCAAGCTGCTTGATGGTCACCTATTAGTGAGAAATACCCCAGCAAATGTATTTTCTGTACAAGAAGTTAGGTAGCACTAGCAGTATTACGTACAGGACCTCATCCAAGTATCCATTTCCACACACAGTCTTAGTTTCTCTTCTACCAATAAACCAGGTCTGATTCCAACCTCTAAATATCATGGAGAGACCTAAGGGCTTTGGACCAGGTCCCTGACAGGCCATGGCCGGTTTCTCTTTGCACTTATCTCCCAAGATGATCAGGCAACAAGTACAACTAATCTTGTTACTCGCTGTCTTCCCTCAGTTTAAAGCAGCTGCTGGTTTCACTGTGGTGCCCAGCTAAACCTCAAAGCAAAATAGGAGCTGTTACACTGCCAGTGACACTCAGTCACCCAATAACAGGAGGGCAGGAAGCCACACGCAGGAGCCAAAACAAAAGCTTCCAGAACAAGGCCTACAGCTAGGTTCGTACATCTATATTTAGGCACCTGAATAAATGACAATTTTTTTCACATGCTGTGTGCTGAGCCCTGACAACGCCTGGTCGTGCCCAGAAAATGGGCTGAGGAACCTCCCCTTCCAGAACACCCCACGGCGTGGGTGGAAATCATTCTCCTGCCATCCCCCCCGGCTTCTTTCTCACAGTAGCAGGATCTCACCTCCATGAAGCGGGAGACGGTCTGGATAGCCCGGTCTGTCTCGTTGAAGGCATCCACCCAGGTATACACAGAGCCATCTTCTGCTCCAAAGTCCTCCGGATGGTTCGACAGGAAACGGGACACGTCCTCCACTGTCCAGTTGGATGCTGGCAAGTGCAGGTCCCAGAGGGCTTCGCCTTTCAGCAGCGTCTGCAGATGTTTTGTTTTCAAAGGAGAAGTACTTATGAGAATTAGTGTTAGATCTGCTCTCTCATAACAAAAACACATGCTACCATGGAAAACACCTGTTAAACAGGTGCAGGGAGAGGCCCTCTGTCGTACTGAGAAGATCAGCACAGTGGGGTCCTTCCTCTCAGTCTCCCACTGCGAAGGATACGCCTCCCTAGGTATAGCTACACCATCGGGGGTGCTTTGCAGGCTGGTTGGCTGCCTCCATGTCCTGCCGCCCCTCTCCCAAGGAGAGGGCAGCAGAGAGCCGTGCACAGCTCTGCACCCTACAAATACAAGCCAGGGAAAAGAGAGACGCACGCTCAGCAGAAACCCACTCGGCTGATGCCGGTTGCCAAGCTCTGCTCCTAGCTGGGATGGAGAGGGTGTGTGGCATGGCTGAAAGCTCAACTGTCACTGTGCTGAGCAGAAATACCAGCACCAGAGGCCAGATGAATTTCTTACGTGTTTTGCTATTGTGTCACCAGGGCTGGCTGAAGCAGTCCCACACAGCCACGATGTACTGCCTTTGTTCTCCTGGCTGGGAACAGGGTTTTTTTCACTTGGTTTAACTTTGGCTTTCTGAGGACAGGCTACTGCACGTACAACACCTCACAGAAGTGCAATTCCAGGTAGAAGCCCTGCCACTGAAGCAGACACCAGTCCACTGGGCAGATAATATATGGCCAAGCAGGAAAGGAGCAAAGGACATAGTTGAACTGAAGTCAGGAAGATAAGAAAAAATAAAAATAAAAGAAGCCTGCAAAGAGAAAAAAACTGCAAAAATCCATAAGAATAAAACCAGGAAATGGATTTTCTGCCCCAACAAAAAAAAAAAAAGAAAAGAAGCAGAGAGAGCTTCCCCATGCTCTGCTGTTACCCACAAATTAGCAAGTAGTGGGTCACACTTAAAAAAACAGCACTGCAAACTGGAAAAACAGACCAAGCTAGCAAACGAAAACATACAAAAGGGAAATCCAAGCAAACAGGGTTTGGATATGCTCTCTCTCTTCTCACTTGGCCTCCCAAGGTTAGCTTGTGCCACCATCCCCAGCAGGAAGAACACCACACCTCCAGGGAAGTGGCTCAGCGTCCTCTCGTTCAGCGCACACATAAACGCTCCTTAACTCCAGGGGCACATACTGTCCTTCCTGAAGTGAGCAGCCACATTAGCACGAGCTAGAAGTGGTAGAGATGGGCAAACACGGCACATTCCTGTACTTCAACAGGAAGAAACATGCCAAACATATTGTACAAGCCAGAGAGTTGAAAGATGGTGACTGGTCAGCCCAGCAGCCTCAGGGGCTAACAACCAGCAAAGGACCTACCTCTCTCTTGAAAACACACACAAATAGGCAGCTATGTTTCAGTTTATTCACAAGACTTGTTAAAGCTGGAAAACATCTCCAAAATCACTGACTCCAAACCTTAACCCAGCACTGCCAAGCCCACCACCAAATGATGCCCTCAAGTACCACAGCCAAGTCCCTTTTGAACACTTCCAGGGATGGTGATTCCACTACCTGGACAGCGGGTTCTTTCAGTGAAGAAATTTTTCCTAATATTTGATATAAACCCTTCCTGGCACAATTTGAAGTAATTTTCTCTTATTCTTACTGCCTGGGAGAAGAGACCAACCTCCACCTGGCTACAACTCTCTTTCAGGTAGTGGCAGAGAGCAACAGCATCTCCCCTGAGTCTCTTTTTCTCCAGAATAAACAACCCCAGCTTGCTCAGCTGGTTGTCACAAGACTTGTGCTCCAGTCCCTTCATCAGCTCCATTGCCCTTCTTGGGACGTGCTCCAGCACCTCCATGTCTTTCTTGCACTAAGGAGCCCAGAACTGGACACAAGATGCAAGGTGCAAGTGATCCATGCTGCACCTCTAAACTGAGTGGGATGCTGTCTGGGAGCTGCCTGGGCACTGACAGTAAAGTACTCCTGCTTGTGTGATCATCAACAGGTGACAAGAAAGGAACCCCTGTTACTACACCAATACAGAAGAGAGCTTGCTGGGAAGATCAAGAATTAACTATCAGAGACAGCAGGGTTCAACAAGCAACACAAAACAGGAAACCAGAAAAGCACGGAGCCCCTTAAAAAACCCCAAAACAAACAAAAATAATAATAAAAAAACCATCCCCAAACATTCACTTTTCAGAGGATATGACTGCAAATCAGAGTTTTGGACCTTGATTTTCTGCCTGAACTCTGCAACAAACTGTTCAGCTTACAGTTGGTGGCCACAGTTCTCACCTATGATGCTGCCCATCTACAGCATTAACTTTAATAAAGCCAAGAGAAGTACAGGAGGCTGACACTCCATGTTGAGGGAGAAGTCCAACAGGACAGGTCATAGATTATTCAGCACAGCATTACACTGGAGTTGAAAGGGAACGAATTTCAAGGCTTTTAAGACCCGGGGAGGTCTCTGTACACAAACAGCTGCACTGTGACACCCAACCAGCTGCTTCGCAGAGACTGCTGGAAAAGCTTCTCTGCAGCTGTCCCTCAGTTGCTCAACCCCAGTTTTACATTGCTGTGCTTCCAAAGACATCAGCACAGGGTGCCAAGCTCCACCCCTCAGAGCTGCACGTGAGGAACCATGGTGATGTTTTTATTACATGTTAGGGCAGTGCTGGGGACGAAACAGCCCATTTCCCAACAGGGGCAGATTAGAAACAGGTGTTAAACGTGCACTACTCCCATCTGCAGGAGACTGTTACATGGAGGAAGGAATGTCAAGCACAATGCAGGATCAGTACAATCACAATCTGTTTCGAGAAGCAGTCCCATCCATAATGTTTATCTGCCCAATCCAGCACTGAAGGACCATGAAGCACCATCTAAAATAAACATTTCATCACTTATTGCAAAAAAACAACAGTAGTAGTTCTGGCAAGGACAGTATACTGACCCGAATGAGATCCATTTCCTGACTACTTTCCATAAATGTCCAAATCTTTGGGCTTATCTCCTCCCACATTCCCCCGAGGTCACGAAACACACCCAGCTCCTGGAATGTCCTGTTCACCTGTCACAAAGAGGAGAGGAAGTTTATTTCCAAAAGCTGGCAGAGACCCACTGTGGGATGAGAGGGTGCACTGAGCCTTCAAAAGTAAGTGTATGGGAGGTGGGAGACTGTGCTTTTGCAGGCAATCCTTTCTAGGCTTGTGTTTGGGCCCAATGTAACCAGACCAGATCAGCTGCACAGCCAGAGGACATAGCTCATGCTACATATCAGAGGACAGGGCTAGAGTTACCTCAGACATGACCTTCCTTACAGCTGGTGTGTCTGGAGTGTACAAGATCTTCCCAATCAGCAAGGGTTTCAAAGCCCTCCAGATAATCCTGGAAAGCGGGCTGGATTCCAGGTTCTTCATTAGCTCATTGCAGTAGGGCGCTGATGAAGAGAGCACAAGAGTGAGTGGCTGAAGAGCACAGTGACAACTGCAGAAGGCATAAACCCCACTTGTGTGGGCTTCAAGGACAGTCACAACTGAAAGCACGGCATTTTTCAGACACAAAACCCCTCATGTACCACAAAGCTCTGCCAAAAGCCCCTTTCAGCCCAAGCCTGCCCAGTGAACATGGAGCAACCAGCTCGTCTCCACCATTAAGAGCCACAGTACTAGTTCTGCAATGCTCCCAACAATCCCACTGCACTAGCAAAATTTGTCCAAAAAAGGACAGACTTCCAAAGGCTGCACATGACTGTGCTCCCTCTCCCTGTGAAGGAAGTCCACTGCACGGATTTCTGTGGACTCTCCAGAAGGTCCTTGGGAATCTCTGCATGTTGGTACCTTCACTGACCTTAGGGGCACATGCAGGATGACATGCACATGCCCTTCTGAAACAACTGAGTATACTGCCCCTCAGGACCACTTGCTTTTATCTGTGGAAGTTTGGGAAACACTAATGATGACAGCCATGAAGTAGACAGGACCTTAGGCCATGCCAGGGTTACACTTACTTGTGGAGTTATCATAGAAGTTAATTATATCATCTTCGGTGCTGTTGCCTCCAAACAGTGCTTTGTAATTGTTGTCCTCATACCAGTTAAGGGATTTAATTTTGAGCCCTCCACCTTCAGGATGGCCGCACACGATGCGCGACACAGCCTGGTAGATCTGTGTAGAGGAGTTTGAGGCATTCACGTTGGTCAGGAACATCACCTCTTGCCTCATGTCGCTCCAGCTCTTCATAGTCAGCAACTGGAGGGGAAGATGGTAGAAAAAAAAATGGAAGCAAGTATAGAAGAGGATTAATGAAAGGAGAAGACCTTGCCGTTTCTCCTTCAAAACACACATCTGGTTTCGAACAGACGAGAATGCCCTTGAACACAACAAGGGCAAAGACCAGGGATAACATTTCCCCCCTACTACAGTGGGACATTATAAAAGTAAATCTCTTCTGTGCAAGCACTTGGAATGTATTCTTGCTAAGTTCTTTACTTTTGAGTTTTTTCCTCCAGTGCTTTGGGTGGTTCCTGCCCTCCCTGTCCTCTCACATGGAAGCTGCTTCTCCTCCTGGTTGCACAACTGCTCACGTTCCAGTGGAGTCCCCTCACAAGGACCAGTGGGGTGGGGTACACTGAGTCAGAGGAGGGATTAAAGGAACAACACACAGTGAGTGCAGCTCATGGGACACAGGCTAGGCCACAGCAGTGTCACCTGGCACAATTCCACAAGGTCTGCAAGCCTCCACTGATTTACACCTGGCAGCCAGTCTGACCACTTAGATTGGTATCGCTTATCCCTGCCCCAGAAACTCCCTGCCCCATTGTCAACAGCATTCCCAGAAAATCCTTGAAAACAAGCCCTGCTACAGCCTGGAGCCTGATTAGCCAGCCACAGCAAGGAGTCTTCTGCCCAGCTGATCTGGCATGAGGCTTGGGGTGACAACACACATCCACCCAGAAAAATTGGTACCTCCAGACTTACTTGTCTGGTATAAGCCAGACAATATGTCTGCAATGTGTCATGAACAAAAGCACCAGGCCCTCAGTCTGAGACTCTCACTGCATTAATGTGGCCATACTGGGGCATGGCTAAGCTCACAACAGGAAAGGTAACCCACTTCCCTGAGTACTTCCATGCTACACCGGAGCATTGCTCTCAGACTCCCTGTCTCAAGATGCAAGAACATCACCTCTGTGATGGTGACAATAAGTGGATGTTAGGAAAAAATAAGACAAAGGCAAGAATACAGGATACTTCCCCCAAGTAACCTTCCAGCTTCCATTTATTTTCAGCTCAAGGAACTTTTATTAACCTAACCCTCAGTGAATATCTTCCATGGTCAACTCCTAGAGTTTTGAACATCCCCCAGTATTTAACATCCAACACATCTCTGCATCACTGGAAAGAACCTTCTCTCTCCTTCCTTAATTTGGCTATGGTTAGCTCCATTTGGTGTCTTGTGGGGTTTTTTTGTTTTTTGGTTTTTTTTAGTTTGTTTGGGTTTTTGTTTTTGGTTGGTTGGTTTGCCTTTTTTGTTTGTTCGTTTTTACTGGAAGAGACAGTTAACATTCCATTCCTATCTCTTTTTCATTTGCCACACAACTTTCTAGGCCTCTCTCTGAATGTTTTTTTCCAATTCTGCTATCCTGTTCTGGAGGTCAAGGGCCTACATCTGTGTTCCATACCAAACAGTTTCATATAGTGTTACAGTAAATGGCTACAGCTGGTTCTCTATCCCACTTTAAATGTTTTCTAGCATTTTATCTGATTTCTTAACTGCTATGAAGTATCAGGTGACAATAACTTGGATGTTCTTACTGTGCTGCCTGGGACACCACATGCACTAATAAAGGCAAGGAGAGCTGCTGACACACCTATTTGTAACTGCTTATCAGCTGCATTTTAGAAACAACTTTAGAGACATTGACAGAGTCAATCAAAGACCATCTGCCAATTTTGCTCACTGTGTATTGCTTCTGTCACCTGTTTAAATAAAATGCAGGTAACCCAAGTCTAAGATAGCTGGTAAAGCCAGCCAGGAACAATGCTGAAAGCAGCAAGGTGCTGGAATGATTCAATCCACCCAAGGAGGGTGCACTCAAGAGCTGCTGGCCTTACAGTGGGCAGCAAACCCGACCCTTTGTGTTCATCTGCAGTACTGTGCAGCCTCTGGATGTGCCAACATCCGGACAAAAACTCTGTATGCTAAACTACAGCTACTACGTGTCATCTACCACAAGGAGCCTCTATTTTAGGCTGCCTAAAAACACACGACACCCTGATCTGATGGAAGACAGCTGTGAGAACAGCTAAAGCCCCAGGATTCACTACGTGTGTCCAGAGTGACTGGCTCAAGTGCGCTTTCATTCCCTCACTGCTGCCTTTGTCTGCAACCCTGGTGCCACTCAGCCTGACTCCACAGGTTCGGGGTGACCGACAGCTTCATGGGACACTGATGGGAAAAAGTGTCACGTGGCAGCCTTTGTTTGTTGCGCGTGCTCATGTGGATTTTCGGATTTGATGACTCCCTGCCCAAGAGGCCAACGCTGCATTTCAGGTGTGTTACAGTTTCAGGGTGCAATTCAAAGGCACCCCTTGAGGAGTTTTGGTACCGTAGGTAAAACAGCTCATTTCTCCTCAGCAAAAAGTCTGCTTTAAAGTTTGCTTTAAAGCAAAAACTGCTTTAGCTAACTACAATAAACTCCCAAATATGAGGAGCAAAGGTGCACAAATAGGAAGTGCAGTTAACTCCCACGAACACATGAAGTGTTATTAATCTCATAGAGGGAGTGCATTGGTAAATACATTTTTACACAATTTTAAAACAGCCTGAGTGAGGAGCTTTATTTCATCTTTGGCACCAGCAACTTCACAATTTACATGCAGAGTTGCTCTTTTTACACCACTGGCAGCAAGCATCTCATGTATGAAGGGTTACTAAGCTATTTCTTCTCCCAGACATCAGACCTGGCTCTGTGTTTCTTAATAGTCGCCCTTGCTCTTGGTGTTTAATCTGCCCTCCTAGACGTTGATTTGAAGAGTCCAAGGACACACATCCAATCAATCCCCATGCTCCAAGACAAATATTTTGTTCAGACCATTTTCTAATTAAAATTCCCTGCTAGAAAGGCTCCTAGACATGGCACAAACAATAGTTCTCTCAACCCCCTCAAGCTGCTGCCCTTTGAAACAAGGGAGCAAGTCCCTCCTTTTCATACAGAAACCCGCCTGACAGACAATAAGAAGTAACTTTCGGTCAAGCCATCTGGAGCAGCTCATGTTGTGCACAGGGCAAAAAGCTGCCTTTGTTTGCAGAGCAGCAGGGCAAAATAAAAGGTAGCCCTACCCAAAACAGCTGCCAAGCAAGAGGCACGTTACTGTGGGACGTTTTCGTCCACATCAGCAAACTGAGTATCACATGGTTTCAATTATTTTTATCCCAGACAAGGGGGGAAAAAAAAAAAAAAACCAAAAACGCAAGCTGAAGTGACGTAACAGGAAACAGCTGTAATCAAACTCCGAAGGGCAGCAAAAAGCTCTGCCACGGTCCTAGCTGAAGCTGGTCCTGGAATCGTCTTAATTTCAATGCAAATGGCACCCAGCGGCAGGTTGGAGCTCTCGGGGAAGGATGCGTGCCAGGAATTGTTGGCTGGCATGGAGCAGGCTCCCGGCAGCTGCCCCTCCGTGGGAGTGAGGCGCATGCTAACCTGAGGTGACCCGTTCTTATGCTTGCTCTCAGAGGTTACTGCCGTTCACGGGGGCTGAGCTCTGCTGCTCTGATGCAAAAGACGGAAGACCAGCGAAGGGGAGGGAGGAGGCGGCGGCATTGTTTGGCTTAGATGGTTGTGATTTCTGCTCCAGGGAGAGAATGTTTTTGACTAATAGCAGCACTTCAAAGTCAGAGCCCAGCCAAAAAAAAAAAACTAGGATAAGTTTCTGGCTCAACACCCACCCCCCCCACACACATTTGGACTTCTGCCTCACACTAAGGTACGAAGGGCTTTTTTTTCTTGATCCATCGTTTCACCTGCAAAAACAAATACTTGCAGTCTCGAGAATGTCAATTTGGCTCTGCAAAGCTCTGTTAATGTTTAGTGTTGTGATGTCACTGTGCCGAGCGTCCCTCAAGACTGGAAAACAATCTCTGCCCCAAAAAAGCTAGTTAGACAAAAAGGCAACAGTAGCCTATAGGTACTAATTCAGATTAGAACAGCCACAACATCTTTTCCACATGCCGTGCCCTAACAGCACCCAAAAAATAGTAGATACAACCAAGTAGTAACCCTGACATGCTTGGCAACTGAGTGAAAAAAAAAAAAAACCAAAAAAAAAACCCCAAAAAACCAACAGAAAAGCCACCATATACAACTTGCAAGGTGCTGCTAGGCAGCAGATGTACTGCAAGGGCAACAGTTGTGCCACTGAAAAACACTAGAGAAAACATCTGAACTCTTGCTATGGTGTTTGCAATTTGGAGTGCCTAGGGGTTGAAAAGAGCATGCTGCCTGTACTGACACAGGCAAAACAGCTGCAGGATGGGCAAAACAAGCCAGGGATTTGACTTAGAGTTGCTCTAAGGACACCTGTGCCTCCGTGCTCCATCACAGGCTAAGACAGCAACTTCATCGCAGTGGTGATGTGTTGTGAAACAAAGGTGCTCCTTACCTCTTTAACAAGCTTCCCAATGCTGTCTCTCAAAGTTTCCACAGTTTCTGATAGATCCCACAAGGAGGAATTGAAAGAAAGTTGTCTCTGCAGGAAGACAGAAAAGGAAATTAGAAGTAACTGCAAGGCACAAACATTATTAAACTCTTGTAAACACTCTTGTATAGAGTAGTAATGACTGTTTACACAGCAACTTGCTTGATGGTGAAGGCAGAGCTGGCTTTCTATGCAACCTTGAACTCAGAATACCCTGGGCATCTGCACCCTGCAGTGTGATAGGATCACTACGCTCCCTCCTCATGGGTTTAGGTACAGATGCCATAACCAGAACCACACCAATAAAGTGTTACATGCATTCACACACACTTAACAGTGCAAAGGATGACTTGCGTTCCAGGTCACACAGCAAGCACAGCCTTCAGGACAGCATGTGGACAGACCTGAAATCCTG
>JAYRBT010000093.1:29456304-29471586 GCA_036023395.1 Myiotriccus ornatus
ACAGACCTGAAATCCTGCACGCCAGGGCTATGAAAGGGATGCAAAGTCAGTACAATGGAGGACATTGTCAGTATGATTTGGTAGGCACAAGTTTTCAGTGAGACTACACAGATACCAGCTCAGATACAAAAAACTCCCTACTGCAGTGTATATCATCAGGACTCAAATCCCCCCATCAGGCCTTGGTGTTCTTTATCTAAGCCAGTGGCGTATTTTTAAAACAACCAGCTTCCAGGAAACAGCTGACATGCACCATCACCAAGAGAGCAAGACTGACAGGTTTCAGGAACTGGAAGGCACAGCTTTCAGGAAACTATTTGATCTAGCAGGGAGTTACACTGAAGACAACTCCTTGTTTCCAGTTGCTCTACATGTAACTAAATGGGCCTGGATTTTGGTTTGTGGGGTTCTTTTCCCCTTCTGTTCACACATCTGTATTATAATGAATGGAAACATTTGGACATAATCTTTATTTCAAGGGAATAAAGATTAAAATAAGATTTCACTTTAGTAGCTACGTGTTGTGGCATTTGAAAGGATAGTGAAGTTACAGTATTGTGAGACACTGAACAGCCAAGGCCCTTGATTCTAGCACACAACTTCTGAGCTGAGTCTTTTCCTTTTCGCATCTTTCCTAGAATAATTCCTGGAAACAAAACCTAGAGGTTTTCACTTATTCTGGTTAATCTGCTGGAGGCTGTTAAGACCTGGTCAGCATCAGCTGGTGTAAATGGGCACTGATCTGCTGGGACACTTAAGACTTAGATAATTTTTCTGAGTGCACAGTTAGCGTTCGCTCCAAAGCCAGTTGCAAAGTCAGGGAGGGTCTCTCTAACCTCTGTGGATTTCCACTGAACACAGTCCTTAAAATCTGGATAAATAAAACCACATCATTAGGGGTAGAAGAAAAACAATTCAAAATCCCCACAGGCTTAGACCTTCAAGACACATTTAAAAGAAATTTAGTTAGATACCAAAGCTACATATCTGATCTACCACTTTAGCAATGATGTAGGAGGTCCTGGGTTCCTGCATAACAATAGATGTGCTTGTTCAGCTCCATATACCTCAATCTACACAGTTTTGTGTTGTTCACTGCACTCAGAGGTGATTCAGGAACAGCATAGATGAGGAAGAGTTTTCTGATGACACTAATTGGTTCAGAACGCTGAAAAGTCAAAATCCAATTGCAAAGCATTAGTGAACAATCTCATGCTGACACAGTGTTACAAAGTGCCAAACATAATTCAGTGCTGCCAAGTAAAGTACATGGGCAGAATACCTTAAGATAACGCTTGTATGACTCTGAACGAGCTAGTGCCACTCAGAAAGGGAGCCCTTAGAATTACAGTGATAAAACAGGTCAACATCAATGTAAATCCACATTGCCATCCTGGTTCTCGAGAAACTATGTGCAATTTTAGGTTCTCCACCTCTGAAGGAACGAAGGCCACAAGTATGATTCAAGGCAAGAATGGGGTTTTTTTGGAAGAACAATAGACCACGGTTCTTCCAGTGGGATCTGGAAGGACAAACACAGGTTATGACAGAGGTCTGTGGAATTACAAGTGGGATGGAGAATGGAAACTGGGGATCATTGTTCACTGATCCTCACATTACAGAACTGGAGGACTTCCAGTGAAATGATCAGTTAAAAACAAAACCAAAAGGAGCTTCTGCATACGCAACTTAGTCAAAACGGAAAAAAATCAGTACCTATTATGCTATGCTGAGGGTGTTGTGAGTTTGAGAAAGGCTTAGAAGAACTCATTAAACATAAAAATCTTACCAAAAGCTATTAAACACTAAGTTCCCAGCAGAGAAAGTCTGAGTTGCAAGCTACGGAAGAACAGGACGTTACACTGAGGAAATGTTATTACATATTTGCCCCATGGCTGCATTTTGTCACAAGCCTCCATTAAGGGCTATCACTTGATGACACTGAGCTTAACAAGACTTTGTCCTGACTCATTATGTAAGTCTTAGGAGATTCAAGGAGCTTGCAAATCTTACCCTGAAACACGAGGAGTAACCACTTATCCTTTCATACCGCAGTACCCTGACCCTTCTTCCCTAACAAATTCACATCAAGTTCATTTCTCACCATAACTTGCAGTGCTATCATTGATATGGAGGAAACTTTATTTTCTTTACCCTCTCTTGCACTCAGGAAGCCTCTCACAAGTCATCCCCAGAGACAATACCAAAAATCAGTCACAAGGGCCAGTCTTCTTCGAACAGATGAGCGCGTCATTAATTTCCCTGCAATATAAATCTTTGTAGGGGCTCATTAAGTAGATCACTCCATAGATAAGAGAACTCTAGATCCAGGGTAGCTTCAGTAAGACTGGTCCTACTGTCAGACTCTCTTTAGCAGGTGTCTGCACTACATCCTGGGGCTGAGTGGCAATGACTCCTTTTTTGGTGAAGTGCTGAAAAAACATTGCCTATCCATTCTATGCACACTGTGGAAAGACAAAGCTCTAGCAGGTTTTGAGCACAACTGCCCTGTATTATTACTGTGTTAGTGGCTAGCAAGTCACTGGACTTGTCTTCTGGAGCAGCCAACATCATAATACTCTTGAGGCACAGGGTGCACTGAGGGGACTTTGTGTGCTCATTTATGCGCGCTACAAGATTTAAAATAATGGCAAATACTTGAGATGACTGGAGTTGACTGCACAATCAAGACAAGCCTTGGGTAAATCCACCTGAGACTTACTGGGGACGGAAAAATCCAATTCTTTAACATGCATGAGAATGCATGTGTTTAAAGTGTTGAAAAGTCATAACAAAATTCTGCCAAAATTCAATCTGCATCATACAGCTAACTGTTTCTGCTGAATAAAGACCACTCTGCCACATTTGCTTTGAAACAGTTATTGCAGCTCCATACTGATCTCAGCAGAAACTTTTTACTGGCCTCTGCAGAAAAATCATGTGCTTTCAGCTTCTGCTTTTGTTTCCTGGAAGTCTCAAACTAACGCTGTTTAAAAGGATGATATTGTGTGTGACTGAAAAATGCTCTCAAAAGAGCAAGGAAAGCCACAAGTTCAGTTGCAGCATGTATTAAGAGACCTTTTCTAAAAGCCATTTATTATCTAACACTTAGTTCATGCTACCCATTTGACAAAATACCACCCATATTACGAAGGGAGAAAAAACAATTGGATTTTCACGTGCTCACCCACAGTCCTTCAAGAACCATGACACTACACAAGCCACAGCACATTTATGGCTTATTACAGATCCATACCACTGGAAGTGAGTGTGGCAAAGCCCTTCTTAGGCAGTGCTGTGGAGATGAAATCCTGCAGGAGCAATTTGAATTGCCCTTTAACCTTCCCCTTAAGTCATATTCTAAACTGGGGAGAATTTGCAGAGGGAAATCTAAACAGGTATTTCTATGATATAAGACAGTCAGAGGTGTCCCACTGGACTGCGTTGTGATGGGTGGGGACTTACTGCCATTGCTCCTGCTAACCTTTCCAAAACGGTGTAGTTCTTCTGTTGGACAACTGCTGGCCTACCACTGGGAGAGAAATGGAAAGGAAATCTGGAGTGCTTGCAATCTTACTGCTTGCTTCACTGCTGTTCTCAAACCTGCTTCTCCTTCCTCAGTACCACTCACTACACCCAGCGCACAAGGCAAACCTCAAAAAGAGAAGATGTGTCCTCATCTTGTACAACGTGTCCCTTGTCCCATAGTACTTGTTCTTGGTCAAAAGGCTTCAGTGAATGAATGCAGATTAAGACATGGGTCCTGGAAAAATGGAATTTGTCTTTTTGAAACACTTGCTGCTTCTAGTGGAGTGAACACCCAGAGAAGACGGAAAGCTGATCCTCTGCCTTGCTGCCCTGTGATCACTTCCTGATATTTTGCTGGGTTTTGACCTAAACAGCTGGCCTCAGATAGGTTCTTACATAAAAAAAGAGTAAAGGAGACATCCTTTAACCTCCCTACTATGCCTCTGTGTGCTTGGCTCTATTTTCTCATCCTGCAGAGAAGGTTAAATTGAAGTAATACAAAGAATCAGCGACAGAGCTAGAAATCCTAGTAGAAATAAGTTCTTCATCTTAACTGTACCACTGCATTTGGGGCAACGCTCAAGGTGTTCTGGATAGAACTGATGAGCAGGTATATAAAGTGTTTATTTTTGCCTTTCTTTAAAAAAGAAAAAAAAAAAAAGAGTCCTTAACAGTGCAGTGATATTTACAGCTCAAGCATTTCACCCAGCAAGCACTTTTCTTTTTTTAAAGCCATAATCTGTCCATAATTTGTTAATAATTACTGGGTTTTTAAAAAGAGTTACCTAGAACACCTGTAGTTCTTCTCTGAGGCTTCACTTTAAGCCAGCAGAAACAAGTGTCATCATCAGGGTCACAGCCCACACCCACACTTGCTTATCGCTGGGCTCTCAATATTGCACCCTCCCCTTCATGTTTCAGCACAAATGTTTGTGTAAGCGCCCAGTCAGGTGCCTCCTGGATCAATTCCGTGATGTAATTTACTGCATTATCTTGCAGACGGAATAACAAACAGGAATGCACAGGGACAGAAGCAACGAGGTGGATGCCAGTTGGAGTCTTCAGGATTAAGACAGTTCAAGGAACCACAGGCACTTTGCTGCGCAGATAACCGAGGGGCTCCAACTCCTGGTTTACCATTCAAGCCCTTGGTGTTGAATTTACACAGTTCCTGCGCACAGCTGCAAGTCTTTGTATTATCCTACTAGTACTAAGATGCTGCCACTCTGTAAGTCACGAAATGGTGCAAGCAGTGAAGCCCAGGTCCTATTACACAAGCTAAAAACCTGCCTCCGAATTGCTGTTGTACCCACATTTGACTTGGCTCTTACTTTACTTACTGAAATTATTTGCTGTGAAGTACATCAAAGAGATTAGGAAAAAAAAAAATTAATCTCTGGGCAAATTGTTGTAATTGGTTTACAGACTCTGTAGTAGATATGGTAAAGGCTATCTTCAGTGTCCATGTCCAAGACGTGACACACAGTGCTTTCAATAAGCTGTGTCAAAAGCCTCCTTTGTTCATGAACAGAAAGTTCTCTCTTTGTTCAAAGATGTTACTGCAGGTCAGGGCACTTTTGGTCTCTAAAGACAAGTTTCAAATGTGTTGGTCGTGATCCTAGAGTTAATTTATGCACTTTGCCTGGCCACACTGAAGCCAGTTAGTTTTTATTTCACTCACTGATGCATTACAGCACTTCAACTAGATGGTACACTGTGACATTTTTCTAAGGAAAACTGTGGGCCTTTACCAGACAGTAACACAGAGCAGGTTTAGAACTGCTGGCCTCTGTACTCCAGCTTTTTTTCCCCTTTGAAGACAAGATAATGAGCCAGGTTCTCAGAAGTCCCCCACAATTGCACATAATGTCTTAAATCTATATGGTTGTTGCCAAGTGGCACCGAGAGGCTTCTGACTGCTTTCTCTCACCAGCAACCAACACAGACCTAATGGCAGACACACACAGTACCCACTTCTGTCAGCAAACCTGCAGGAACTCCCACAAATGAGAGAAAAGCAAGACTGAGTCTCCACAGGGCCCAGAAGGCCCATACTGAGTGTACAACCACTGGCTATTTTCATCCTCTTCAGATCCCAAAATTCTAAAAAACATCTTTGAATGGCTGAAAGCGACGTATGTATAGAAGTGCACAAATACATGCAACTGAAGACAAGAAACTGCTTACAGCCATTCCTCTCCAAACAGCCCACCTCTGTTATGGGGACAATTTTAGTGCTGTTACCTCATCTTTTAACGCTTGTGATTATCTTACTCTTCCAGCAGGAAAGAAAAAAATGCAGATGGAGGGCACATGGAAAACAGAAGACGAGCTGTGGAGAGAAGTCACTGACCACTACATGCTGCACAGAAGACTCATATGATTCCAGTACTCAATAATGACCCTCTTTGACCGGGGACAAAACCAAACAAGGGGTACGTGACTTTCAGTCCTGAAAGGCTCATCAAATCTGAAAACTCACACAGCCAAAGTGTTTATTTCTTCCACAGCAGACAACAGAATGTTTGTTTTAGTGGCTAACAGAGTGGGTTCTGTGGTCCCTTCTTCACTGTTATTTCCAGCACTGAATTCCTCAAGCTTCTGTATTTTCACAGATATTGTGGACCTGTAGCAATACATCACTAGATTTTCCTTCATCAAATCTGCTCCAGCCTCCAGTTACCCTGTAAATAATGTATTTTTTCGAAGTTCAACAAATTCTTGATCCAAAACCCATTCAGCTGGTCAATTTTTGAAACAGGACTTTAAAACCTGACTCTACTTCGTATAAATTAAACCTGTTTAAAGGTTGTGGCTTATCAGTGGCTGGAAACTTCTGCACTCAGTGGCCTCATACTAAGGGCAGAGGGCGATGGTTTTAGCAGTCAGCACAAGATGGTCTAATATCCAGGCTCATTCCAGCCAAGATATAACAACTGACTAAAACACAGGGACAACCAAGAGCCTGTTTGTTACTATGCAGCATAAACACTGTCCTCTTGACAAACTGAACTACAGACCACACACATTTATGCTCCACAAGTAGCAGACTGCAACAGGAAGGGTAAGAATGACAGGAAGCAGCAATGCTCTTCACACTCCAGTAATAAAGACAACCTTTCTTCTTTCTTAGTGCCAAGGAACAGTTCACTCTGGAAGCACAGCAGTGAGTTCCTAGACCAAAAGCCCTGGAAAATGCCACTGTGTCAATGACAGGCTCTCATGGGTAGGACCCGTGAACTCACCTGAAGGGGCTTCAAAGGATTCAGGTTGGCACGGAAGGACTGCTCAACTGCATGGAGTTTTTCCCTTGACAAGGTGCAAATTAAGGCTTCAGAGTCCATGGCCACCGTCTGATTTTGGATTTTAAGATATTCAGATGATGTTGAGTTATTGCAGAGATCTCGCAATCGCATTCGATAACCAGACACTATGACCTAGAAAAAAGTGGGGAAGACATGTAAGTCTCCCTTCATCTAAGA
Organism: Myiotriccus ornatus; assembly: GCA_036023395.1. Taxonomy (NCBI): domain Eukaryota; kingdom Metazoa; phylum Chordata; class Aves; order Passeriformes; family Tyrannidae; genus Myiotriccus; species Myiotriccus ornatus. Next base: position 29,463,315 of record JAYRBT010000093.1, read on the forward strand.
CCCCAAGCAAAATAACTGGTTATTGCCTAGACCAAAGAAACCATTCATAACATTTCCAGATAGAGGTAAGAGGGTATTCTTCTCTACAGGTTGAGTGGCCCTGACTCAGACACAACTCAGTTCCAAGAAAAACGTTTCCCCACTGAAGAACATGGGAGAGAAGTCCTGGGGGAGGGAGGTCTCTTCACTTCTCCGCAAACATGCATAAAGCAGCAGTGATCCAGTCCTCCACAGCAGCCATTTCCTTCAACCAAGGGTACATGCATTGCCTAACCTTCAGTCTTCTGGGAACTCAGCCACAGAGGCAAAAACAAGGGCTGTGACTAGGCACGAGTCTGACAAATGTATGTGAAGGGCAAAAGGCCTATGTCCCAAACTCCTCAGACATATCTGCCAGCCACATTTTCTGTCCAGTTCTGGATCAGAACCATCTTCTCCCTTAGCTCTGAAATATCTCTTCACTAACTGCTGAGACAAACCTTTTGCAGTGTTTTCGAGGAGATAACATATCAATGAAAAGAAGTTATCTTACTGGCTGCAACAGACAAGATAAGATCCTAAAGTCTTCCTTCACAGGCATATTTTACTCAAGGTAATGGTTTGCTTGTCAATAATGTTTCTTAACCCAAAAGTAACCACCTTACTAACGAAAGAAATCGATAAAAACCCTGTGTTATCAAACCCAATAGCCTAGATTCTTTTAATCAGGTTAGATACAGAATTTAGGCTTGCTGAACAACAAGCAGGTCCATGTCAAAAAAGCTGCACACTTTATAAAGGTGATAAACAAGGAAAACACAGAATCTACCACTGGCAAGAATTTTTTCTTTGCCATGGAGATAGACAGAAGGAACAATTTTATTGCAAATGCACAGCTAACAATAGCTTTAGACTTCATTTCTTCTTTCTATTCTTCTTTTATAATACCTGGCATGCATTGCCCAATTTCCAGTAACAACTCAGGAGGATTGATCTACATCCCAGAAGAGTTACCAGCTCCTGAATCGTGCTGGTAAGTCTGAAAAATTTCTCATCTTTCGAAAGCAAAGGGGTATCAACCACGTGGGGGAAAAAAAAAGCACATTATGTTCAGAAAACAGGCAAATGCAACACTCGTGCAAACATTTAACTCTGGTCCGCATCCACATACCAAAAATAGGATATTTCAGTGCTGCACACTCAGCTGAGTAAATCAGCTCTCATCAAAAAAGCTGGACTTTTGAAAAAAAATTGGGTGGGATTTTTTTTATTTGTTTTGGTGTGGTTTTTTTCATTTGTCTGTTTTTTGTTGTTGTTGTTTTATTTATTTATTTTTTGCCAGCAGAGATACTACTACCAGTTTACAGCCCTGCTGAAAAGGAGATACTCGTGAGGTATGGAAATAACACTCCAGAGACCTGGAATTAGTCTAAACCACCTTCCCTGCATGGACATACAGAAAACCAGTGTCTCCTAGTGCCTCAGCATTCACCCAAAAAAACTGAAGGTGACCAACCCTTCTGCCATCCTGAGTATGCCCAACTTTCTCACTCAGATTTTCAACTCCTCTGGAGAGAAGCTGCCCCTTCCAAATGCTGAGGTCCACAGCACAAGAAGCTTTTTAAAGCTAAGGCTCTGCCTATCCACCCCAAGCTAAAACACCCAGTCACCCTAAGCCAGCCAGTTCTCTAACCATCTGCAGTCACCTGAACTCACGGCATCTTCAACATGCAAAAATACATCCTAAGTGACAGATTAAGTCCCCTAAGGACTCTCAAAATGTCAGGTTTGTGTTTGAGAGTAGTCACAGGTCATTGTTTTGTGTTCACAGGTCACATCATTGTCTCCTGGGACTGTCCCTGCTTCATGAAACGGGGAGATTTGCTCCAAGCAGAGTATGCACTGGCTGTTGTTATTTACTCCTCACTGCTATTCAATGCATCATGCTTCAGCCCTGGCACAGGACCTCACTGTGCCTCCAACTTTTTAGAAGGACAACAGGACCTACTCCTGCCTCCAAGCCACATAAGAGCTGCCTGGCCACACCTGGACAACAGCAGCATGGCTGGACAGCTGCCTGCCCACTGTTGATCCAGGTGCCTTCCAAATCCCACACCCTTCTGAGCACACCTGCCACTACTGGAGAAACACAATGTTGAGAAACACGGAAAGCAACATGCCCATCAAGACAAGGTTTTGATGGCTTTTATCTATTTGCACTTATTTGAGTATGCTGGACACACAACCCTGCTTGCACATTGGGAGCACTGTCATTGCAGTAACACCAGCAAACAGTCCCATCTCCTTGGTGACTTCAGTTCCTTACTTGCTTGCATATCATAACTTCCTGCCTTGTTGAACAACCCCAGGACACAAACAGACCACAGAAGGCAGCTATATTTCCTGTGAGAGGTTTGCATATTCTGCATAGGCCCTTGTACATGACCCACCCCTACAGAGACCTAATAACTACTGCCTGTTAATTACCAGAGTCAGCTCAGCAGCGAGGTCAGATCTCCAACCCAGATCTCCCACAGAATCAAAGGGGTCCATTTTGTGAGTCAGATAAAGTCATTCTGCAGGGGGAGAGAGCTCTACATCTCTAGCTACCACCTGTGTTAGAAAAGTGCTCAAGGAAAATCTGGTGGGCCACTGTTCTGCAGCTTACTGCCCTCTTGCCCTGTTAGCTCTTTGTGCCATCCCTGAGCACAAAACACTGTTAAGACTTAATAGTCTCACTGCCAGTGCCCCAGCAGAGTGAGCTCAAGAACTACATAAACAAGAACATAGCTTAAATCTTGCAAGGAAGAACTAGCTGACCGATCACCCCCGACTGCCCTTCAGACACATTATATAGATATAAGCTAAGCTTTTTTCCTCCTTCCATTGACTTTGTCCTATACAACTGATACAGCATGGCAGTCCCACAAATGTCAGAGCTGGCTTTTTTGCATGTTTTAAAATCTGCCTCTCCACCAGCTTAGGAAGAATAACCATGTTGCTATTGCTGAGGCCTTCCAGTTATCTTTCCCGAACCATCCGTAGCATGATTCTGTCTTAATCTAGCTTGAATTTCAGGCAAATTAGCTTCAAATAAAACAAAACTTGCACCCTAAATCGGGTAAGAAATTTTTTTCCACTTTACTTTTTATAGTAGAACATATCCTTAACTTACAGGATTAACTATCAACTGCAGTAAAACAGATGGTTTGGTAGAATTTACTGAAGAACAGGACAACTCATGCAAAGAGGGACAGCATCTGTAACTACATGAAAACAAAAACTAAAAGGACGATTAATCCACCCCACTTCAATGAAAAGATCTGATATGGACTTGGGAAGCAGAATGGATTTCCTTCTCCTTTTGCATGCCATCTTTTGCACTGCCTCAAGAGAACCATGGGTCTTCCTTAGAAGTGTCTTGACTTATGCATTAGAAAGGATGCTGGTGGACTAATTCATCAAGCCTAGCAAAAAACATGTTATGAACCTGACAGTGGCAGACAGCCATCACATGACAGGGGCCCCAGCCTACCGTCAGCACTGGCTGTATTTATGGATTCGTGGGAATGCTCAGGAGTTTCATTTTGTATCAGGACTCCTGTAGTACATAATATACAATGTGTCTGTCTTGAAGAGCTGGCCACAAACCTAAAAACATGCCTCCTTCTGCTGCACAGGACTGTAAGGCAGAACAACACATACAAACCCTGCTCTACTCCAAGCTGAGTGACCAAACAGTTAGAACAGCACAAGCAACCTAATTAATGTTTTATTTACACTAAAAAAAAAAAAGAAGAAATTCAGTTTAGCCTGAGATCTTAAGCAGATCAAAACACTTGCTCATGTGTTCCCAGTGTCCTTTTACAGTTCACAATCAAATAAGACAGTAAATTGAGGGCAGAAGGGAAGAGAGAAGCAGGGAATACATTCTCTTCTGTGTTTGTACAATATCTAGCTCAGAGGGGTTCTGCACTGTGGATCTTGGCACTATGGCTAAACAAACAACAGACAGGCATTATGTTAGTGATTGAAAGTGCTCTTTACCTGCTGGAGGTTGACCCTTGCATTCAGTAATTCCTCTACTGCAGATGATGGCATGGACACATTCTGGTGGAGGAAGTCTGAGAACGTCTCATTGTCAACCAGGAAATCCCGAAGTTTCAAGTCTGGAAAGCGACAAAACAAGCAAAGTTCTGGTCACGGCAAAGCCAAAAGGAAAAACTCACGTGAGAGCTCCGAACAGCAAAAGCAGAGCTGACAAATGGAGGATAGGGAATTACACAAACCATGGCACAAAGGGAAAAGAGGAGCTGCTGGCAAAGTGTTCTGAAGCTTGGCAGACTTCAGAAATGTCAATCCATGATGTCTTGACCTCAACCTCCTCCCTCCCACCCCCCAAATAAAAAAAGACAAAAAAACAAAACCCGCCAAACTTCAACCCAAACAAAACACCCAAACAACCAAAAAAAACCTATCTTTAAAAACATCTCCTTTTAACATAATTAATTCAGCTCAATTTGCACATATGCACACAGAAGTAAGATACATCAAGCTTCTCCCCTGATCTGGGCTGAAACCCAGCATTAGCTCTTAATCCTTATGTTGTTACAGAACATGAGACTGAGCTGGTACATGGACCACCAAGGGATTTACTAGCCTGTAGTCAATTATGGTTATAATAAATGCACTCTACCACAAGTTTCAAAGTCCGACATATGGAGACACAGATATGACACAGAATTGCACAAAGATCTAGAAAACAATTTTAACTACTTGGAATTAAAAAAGACTTTTAATTTGCTGGATTTTTTCAATTTTTTTTTTCTCCCAAAAGCTTCACCTTCTCAAGCCACTGGTGTTCCACCTCCTGGCTTTAAAACAAATTTGTATCTTCATCACAGCAGAGGGGAACCATATGGAAATTGTAATCCAAGCACACTACTCAAGTCATGAACCCAGATCTTAAGAAACTGACCCTCACACTGTTTTGGGTTGTCTTCTTGTGGTTTGGGTTTGGTTATTTTTTTCAGTTGGGGGGAGGGAGTAGTTTTGTGGCTTTGTTTGGCTGGGGGTGGGTGGGGTGAGTTTTGGTGTGTGGGTTTTGGGGTTTGTTTGTTTGTTTTTGATAATTTTTTCCTTTTTATTTTTGGTTTCGTTGTTTTCTTTAAGAGAGAGACAGAGAGGGGGGGACAATTCTACCCTCATGATGGTGCTAATAAGACCAAGATAGTGGGTTTGATCCCTCTTTGGGCCTCACTTAAGAGCTGGGACTTAACGATCCCCGTGGGTCCCTTCCAGCTCAGAATATTCTGTGATTCTGCAAACAAGCAGCTGTGCCAGGAGGAGGCGAGAGAGCAAGGGCCACAGGATTACCAAGGTGAAGATTTCCAGGCCGAGCTAAGACAAAACCAGCAAGGTTTCATGCCTTTTTTTGTTTTGTTGGGTTTTTTTAACCACTCTAGGAAGAGAGGACGCCACATCCCCGAGCGAACAGCGGGACACAACGAGCTCTAAAGAGAAAAAGTAACACGGCAGAACTAAAGAGTTCGCACTTTCCCCCCCTCCCCTCCCTGCAGAGAGGACAGATGTACCAGGGGGACCGGCGGCTCCGGGTGCCACTTCTGCTTCCCGGCCGGAGCCCGGCGGAGCAGGCGGCGGCGGGGATGGAAAAGCCACGGGCTCCGCTCCCGCGGCACGGAGCGAGCGGGGTTACTGGCGGTCATTGCTCCCTCATCCACATATCCAGTTACGAATTCCCCGCTGCCTTTTTCTGTTCCGCACGAAAGAGTAAATGACCCGCCTCTGCCGAGGTTACTCCAGGGCGAAAAAAAAAAAAATGAGCTCCTCCCTCGCCTTCCTTCTGTGCCTCCCGCGCCGTGGGGTTTGAGCGCGGCCGTGCAAACGCCCCGCTGACCACCCCCCAAAAAAAAAAACCCTAAAAAATCAACCATCATCCCCACTCCCAGCCCGGGGAAAAGGCTGGGAAAAGAGCCGGCTCCTGCAACAGCATAAAAACGTCCTTTTCTTTCCAGCTTAAAGCATCCTGCTTCGCCGTAACCGGCGGAAAGAAATCCCCCCCCCCCCGATTCCTTGGTTAATTCTTAAATAAATGCGCCAAACTCCCTAAGCACTTCTGCAGCTTGTTTACTTTTTGGTGAGATCATCTACTGTTCAGAAACTCCGATGGACAAAGGGGTGTCTGGCTGAAGGCACACTGGCATGCAGAGATCAGATGTTTCCAAGCTTTTTCATTTAATCTGTCCCCGTTTAAGATATTTTTCAAGCTTCTCTTAAAGGGCCACACAGGTGTTTGGGTTTTTGTGTGTTTTTTTTAAAAAGCAACTATTTCCCCACTTTTCTGTCTCCACAGTGTTGTGCTGCTTTGTGGGTTTGGTTTGGAGGTTTTTTTGCCACGTGGAATCAGGATTTTCTTGGTCGGGGACATATTCTATAGGCAACTGCAGGAGAGCAACCTGAACTACACCGAGATTCCTGCTGGCCAGTCTGTAATCATGACGGGGAGTAACAAAGAGCCTGCCATCCTCCACAGCTATAATTAACCAGCCCAGCATTAACACAGCACTTATCTCCTGCCTTTTTTGTCATGCCTAGCATTTTCAGACTTGCTCAACATTAGAATTTGCTGAAAATCGAAGCTGCCTTCCAAGGAACGCCTACAAACATCTGAAGGAGTTTTCATCATCATTTTGAGGAAAACACGAGGGAAACAGAACATGAAGTTACCAAAACTGCAGGACAATGTTTGGCTTCCAGCCAGCTGATCGTGAACCTGTGGTCACTACCCAAAACCACACATGAGAGTTCTGCAAGACCGAGGGGCTAAATCCCAACACCATGGTCCTGGCTGCAGTGCCCTAAGCAAACAGCTGGCCTTTTCTTACTATGCGTTTTCTCCCCCACCCCATGTGGTCCTACTTCCAGGACTTGTGGGTCAGTGTCTTATGCAATCCCTCTCAGTCACAGAGGCACGCATAATGACTTGCACATGAAACCACAGAAAAGCACCCAACACTGCAATATCTAAATTCCTTCCCAGGATACCTCAAAAAGTCAAGAGTTAATAAAGGCTTCCTCCTGAAAACAGCCATTCCCCTCTGAGGCAACTGCTTGCCCACTAGGACTTAAGGAAATACAAGAGAACTATTTAAAAGAGCTCCTCCAAAATTTGAAACAAAAGAAACGGGCGAGTTTTTTGAAGGCTAATACCAAGCTTACCTCATAATGCAAACACCTTGAGTGGAAGAACTCATTCTACCACCACGAGCCTACTACAGCAGAAAAAGTTTCCTGACAGAAAAAGTTCGGACGCCCTATCAAGTTACTAAAATGTGAGGCAAAATATGTCAGCTCAAACACGTTTTAACTCACATGTCTCCCCAAGAGCATCGTTACAGTCAGCCCTTGCAAGCTGGTGGGCACACAACTGTGCAGCTGCAGCATCCAGGCAGCACAGAGAGCAGTCTCTCCACGGACTTCATGACAAGGACATGCAGCCTTTCCTTCCCTCTTGCCTTCATCTTCAAGGGAAAACCAAAGGAGCTGCAGTCCTGCAGGCTCCCCTCACCACCACCACTGGGTATGGCCTGTGGCTGTAACCACAGCTCCCAGCAGGCAAGCCAAGCCCAGGCACAAGTGTGGAGATGAACCTCAGGTCAGACTGAGCAAACACACTCCAGGACTGTCAGATCTGATGTGAACCAATCTGCTCATTCAGTGGTGGGGATAAATGTCTGCAGAAGTAATACTGAGACAGCTTTTCCCCATGGCAGACTACCCTTACAGTTTCAGTCTTGGCACCAAGGGAGCAACAGCAGAATAAAGAATAGTAAAGCAGAGACTTTGCTTAAAAATCATGCAAATAACCCCCAATGCCAGCAGGTCTGGCAGGGATGAAGTGCTTTTGTTCTAACTAGTTTCAGCATAGTATGGCAATACAACAGTAGACTGTCCCCATTCACACGAAAAAATCAGAAGGAAGTCCATACCCCATGCAGGGCAGGGAGAAAGATCCTTCATATGGTCACATAAGAAAGCTTCCAGCAGAACTGAGAGCTGTTAGACCTGGAGGTCTTGTGCCTTAACCACAAAACCTTCCTTCCTCCCTGAAGTCACCCGTCAGGATTAGACAATCACACGTGGCAGCATTTCACAGATGATGTCTCCATGAAAGGCACAGCTGTCCTTCATTTCCACACAGTTCAAACGAACCTCGGGGGCTGCATTCCGGGCATCAAAACCAGAAACTCTTGGACTTTCAGACTGCAGAGCA
>JAYRBT010000093.1:29481198-29493257 GCA_036023395.1 Myiotriccus ornatus
AACAGCAGGAATGCCACCCTGCCACGGTTGGTGTCTGCAGGTGTTTCCAGGGGTGAAGGCCACCTGGACATAGGGTTTCCTAGTCCTCATTCTAGCCTGGGTGGTTTTTGCTGGGATTCTTCCCAAGGGAAGCCAGGGAGGAAAGCAGTTCAATTAGGGAGGCGTAGGCAGGTGTAAGACTCAATCTAAATGTTTAGCTTGAGGGCGTGGGGGTCAATTTTGTTAGGGACACGACACTGAGGAGGGAGTTAGCCATCACCTTAATGTCACCCAGTGGATAATGTACAACATCCTGTTTCCCTGAACACCCTGTAATCACACAGTAGGACACAGCCACCAGAAAGCCTCTCCCAAGGCTGCTCTTTAGCCCAAGCCCTCCATCATTCTTTCCCTGTTTAATGAAAGAAGCACTAATAGCACTGACCAGACAGGCTGCAAACTCCTTCAGTATCACCATTTGTCTGTGCAGCAAGGTGCAACGTAAGCAGAGAATGCCACCCAGTTATGTTTCTCCTCTACCATGAGCAATACTAATCCAGCTAATAACTGAGACAGGCAGGGCACGTGCAGAATAATAATCTGAGATCTGATGCAATTTCTTAGGCGATGTTTGTTTCCTTCTGCCTATTTCATTGCTTCATTTTTGTTTAGTTGGGTTGGTTTCAAGAAAAATAGGAACATTTCCTTTGGGATCACTGAAAACTAAGAGCAATGAAGTAAATACCAGCCAGACAGGCTTATATGTGCAACTGCTAGCAACAACCAAAGAAGGTGGCTTTAATTATACCCGTTGATGTATTACCCCATGGCACTGCAGAACAAAGCGTTTGGGAGCCCTGCAGAGAGAACGAAGAAATAAAGAAAGAGTTCCTCAGAGTCAACAGCAAGCTGTATCTCCACCTTTCAAAACAGAACAAAAGCTTATTTCTTGCAAACACTTTATCTGCTAAAATCGCACCGAGGCCAGTTGCAAATTCAGTGCCTGCAAGCAGTGATCCAAACCTACTGCAGCTGGCAATCCCGGCAGCCGTGTCATGCTCTTGCAAGTGCTGCCACTATGGTCTTTGACTCTCTGTTCTGATTTGCACTCTGCCCTTATCATGAGTGTGGAAGACTCTGGTGACATGGCTGGACAGAGATGTAACAAGTGCTGGGACGGAGAGGGCACCTGGCACCTGACTGCAAAATTGATTATGTTAAGGTATGTGTGTGCCTGCACGTAGATTTCACTGCTCAGGTCTTTGCTGAAAGCGGCCGCGTAACTGTGCTGAGCTCCCTCACACCACCAGTTAGTGCTTTACCTGGCCAAAAAAGGTGCTACATTAAGCAACACTGGACTGTTCCCTACTGATAACACACCCATTCCCCTCTCTCCAGCAGAGAGCTCTTCCCTGCTGCTCCTCCTCAAACTCCTGCACAAACAGCCCCGTTATGAAGTATCACCTCGCACTTTGTCAGGAAGTCCCTGAGATACAAAGCCTGTTGACATGAGAACAAATCTTAGTGTCCTACCTTGTCTTTAACAAAGATACTCACTTGCACATAGTTGTGCAAGCAGCCTGCCACATTAAATAAACCTCCCTTTCCCAGGGTTCAGCACATGCCTAGTTTCAGATCAGACGACTCTTAAGAATCACACCTTGAACATTAGTTTGTGAGGGTTGTTAGAAAGAAGCTTCAAGTGAAAGGACTTTGGCAAATGCTCTCTGAACCCATTCAGAGACATCAGAAGCCCAGTACAGACAGGCATGTTCTGTATGACTAGCATTAGAAAACAAATCTACACTGCAGCTCCAGTTTATATACCAGCAGTAGAAGATCACCTCCTGGAAACCTGCTTCAAAATCATCAGGCATTAGTGGGATGAGTGTGTGAGGGATGAGGGAGCTGCACAGACTCCAACAGAGCCCATGTCACACAGCAGGGAGCACGCAGTCCCTTCCACAGAGGAAGCTGCAAAGCTGCCCCTGTGAGCACCATCGATTCACACAGCACCAGGTCTTGGCCAGAGCTAGAAAACAGAGGGTATTACAATGCTTTCAATAAGGCTCATCCGGTAATTAGACCTCCTGCTAACTGGTGAAAACAACTGTGTAAAGATGGTGCTTAGAGGTTTGGGGGTGTGTTAGAGCTGACATCCACGCAAACTGCCTTCCTAGGTTCCCAGAGTCACTAGAGCAAACGCCCCAGAGAGGAGAGGATTTGCATCTCTCACATCACACTGTCAACAGCAACTGAAGGGCTGACCCTCCCTGCACATGAATCTAAGCGCTACTAAGTCTAAATACATAAATACTTCCAAGATTAGAGGGTGCTGTTACACACGTTCTGCCAGAGAACGAATCACACAGCAGGAAAGGGCAGCAGGGACCCCCCAAGTTGGAGGCTTTGTAAATGACCATAACAAGGACAAACAGGCTTTGTTCTCCGAAAGCCTCACCAACAATGGGCATTCTGTCATTCTAATGACACAGAGGTCGGATTTTTTGATTACACGTCTGAAATATTTTATTACAGAATTATGATCTGTGATGACTGGGTCTGAGTCCTGTTTTTGCAATTTAGTCAGCTAATCTTTACAGTATAGAGAAACATGAGCCTTCTGACTTTCAACTTGTGCAATACTGTGTATGCAAAATGTTTCTAGGAATCACTACTCCCCCTCAAACCTTACCAGCAAGGAGATCTTCAGCTTATGGTTTTGCCTCTAGATGTCTGTGTCTGACGTTCACTGTATGTTTCAATACAAGACACCAATATCTACTCTTTTTGGAAGAGTTAACACTCAGATGCTACTACAAGCACAAAGTGTAAAATCCACATCAGCATATATGAAACTATTCACATCACATCAAGTCAAGTCTTTTTCTTCCTGCAGCCTGCCTGAGACATGCTCAAATGGAGAGAGCTAGGAAGAACAAGAGCTGTAAAACCAAGAACAATTTTCACAAAGCACTAAAATACTACCTACATTCAAAGAGCTCCACATGCCTGGATAAAGGCTGTAGGTGAAGACAGTCAGTGGCTGTTCTCCCTGCTCTATTTTCCTGCTGTATTTCCTTCTAAACCACTACTTTCCATCACTTCCAAGAGACTCGTGCAGCACTAAACGCAGGAGCCAATATAAATTAATCCTTCAGAAAAAAATATCCCAAAAAACTTTTACAAATTGTCATACCAGAGAGTCCTGGCAATAACAAGCAACCTGCCACATTTCCCAAGACTGGGCAGAGTTCTTTCATGTCCCAGGTCTGCTGCAAGCTTCCCATGTGATCTCATACTGGTCACTCATTCATCTGCACAGGATAGGAAGGAACACCAGATCTTCTCACTCAAGATAAGAATGGGAGGATTCTAATTGTTCGTGGTAAACAGGGCTGTGCAAACTCCCCAAACAGAAAATTTTCTTCTGTACCTTGCCATTCAAAATCCTGCCAGACAATATAAGATAATGAACTATACTACACCAAACAGTCATATAGAAGCAAAAAAAACCCTCCAAAAACAAGGAACCCTCAAAATAGAAGGGAAGTGGATACTTCACTGTCAGATTATAACCAGTTTCAAGTTTGTAAACTGGAGGCCAACATAAGCTTTTCCTCATCTGTGTTCTTCCAGCACACTTCCCTCTAGAGCTCAGGGGTTAGGACAGTAAACTGCAGCTACATTGTGTGCATCGCTTGACGAAGTATCAAAATAACTGGTGCTTTCCAAAAAGACACACTACTTGGACTCCTTTGAGAAAGCCAGCATTCTGACTAGTTTCAGTGAGTTAAGGATTTTAATTTCACATCCAGAACAGCTGCTGTTCTTGGCATTGCACACCATCCCTTTTCACTTCCACCAAATAAGCTAAGGAGCATAGCATACAAAGCTCTGACACAGGAGAAGCTTAAGGTACTTCTACAGGATTGGAAAGGGTTTGATGAGCTGTAAGTTATAATCGTGCACATTCCCATTACGGTACCTTTCTGACATTTACACACATGCAGAATTAACCAGACCAGAAATGCCAGATGTAGGTGGTGCTTTTTCCCATGCTGTTACCTAAGCCAGAGGAGTTTCCCAACTTGCGTAGTTTTCCCAGGACCTTCTGGACATCCTTTATACTTGTGTCCTGTTGGCTGTACAACAGTAACCTTTTGGCATCTGAGAACAGGCGGGAAACACTGGGGATGGGAAAACAGAAAAACACACAGCAGTCATCAGCTCTGTGAGCCAGCATCCACAGACACAGTTTTACATACCAATTCCAAACTTCAGTCTTTTTTTCAGTTATGCCACTCCAGCACAAAGAAACCCTGTCTCCACTAGGACAAGGAGCCTAATAAAAGGTGCCCGCCTGCTAAAGCGAGGTCAAACTAAGTTACACTGGGAACATCCAGGCACTTGAAAGCATTTTTAAGACTGGGACAGAGAGGGACTCCTGCTGCCTGTAAACTACTTCTCCCTAGAAGCACAACAATTTAAGTATGTCCTTGCTCCTTTCAAATGTTCCTCCAGGTTGCAGACACATTATACTCTGCATCAAGCCTAACTCACCTGACAGTATGAATGTAGCAAGTAAGACAAGGTATAGGGAAGCTGGCCATAAACTCTGCTTCATATTAGCCAGTAATTAATGACAAATGCCAAGGAGTATTCCCCAGACCTGTTCTTCAACTACCTCTTACTCTACGTTGTTCAGAGGTTCATTAACCAGGCAAAGAGATGCTCTGAAAAAAGAACATCTTAAAAAGCCATACCTTTTAACGGGCCAAATTCTGGGTCCAGATAAGCAAATGGACTTAGTCCTCACCCAGGCAGAGCCTCTCATTCACCAAGAGCTTCAACTGCTTGGACTTGTGGACATTGCACACCTACCAGCTGTCTGCTAGTCCCTCTGAATTTGGTAGCTGAACAATTTGGTACTTCGGTGGTGGTAGAAACTGCAAAACCCTTAATATCGTATGGTTTTACAACTAGTTGGTGACTTCCAAATATCCCATTTCATTATGTTCCCCCCCAAGAACAGAGGTGAGGCAAAAGCAGAGAGACTCACATGGAGGCATTGAAGTTTCCAACAATACCAGGGGATTCTCCAGGAGTTGGGTAGCGGAAACAAGGGTTGTTGGCATTGCAGATGATCCCCTGTATCCATGGCAAGGTGCCTGCTGAAGGCATAGCTTTATTTGGAAAATGACCTAGAACAGAAGCATGGGAGTTAGGAAACAAACACATGATACAAGCCTCTACTACACAGCATCGTATTTGAAGGGCAGTGTTAACTCTGTGGTGGTTATTGCCCCAGAGTGCTTATGAGACAGCAGAGCTGCCAACAGTAAGAAGTGCTGAGCTCATGTTAGGTTCTCCACACTTCTCTAGCCTCCTCAGCTGAAAAACAAAACCTTGCTAAACCTGTAGGAGAAGCTCTTTGCTGCTCTCAGCTGTGCAGCATTGTTTTCGGCCATGCCGATGGGAATAAAGTACTTCTTGCTGATTAATGCCCAACAACAGGCAACTTCAAAAGACTGGCAGTGGTGAGCTCATGCACACATTCATGCTTCCAAACCAGCCATACTGCTCTGGATTTACAGCCTTAACCAACACCAGGATTTGGCTTGAGGCCACAGGGACAGCCCTGGTCAGGGCCTGGGTTCTGAAGATCCATAATATTTCTATTCAGTACTTTTGGTTGTCAAAATCTCCTCCCTCCAATCACACACACTGTGAAGATCAAACAAAGGATGGGTGCCTACACTGTTTCCCTGAGATAAGTGTGTCCCATAGTGGCTTGGCTTCCAATAAGTCTTATAACTTTAGAGGCTCTAAAACATTTAGCCACCTGCCTGCCATATTTCAAATCTTTTTTGCTCAAGTCTGAATCTTTCTCCTACAGAACTGCTGAAGTCGTAGGCCAGAGTTTACAACCTGTTTAAGCACAAAGCAGTAACATCCTACTCATGGCAAGTCTCCACCAGTACACAGCTCAGGTGCCTGCAAGTCCCTCATCCTCCAGTGAAGGGGAAGAAAGGCTTCCCTTGTATAATCCTGCACCTTAGATGAGCTGTCCGGCCACTTTCTGTAATGAGCTCCCTTCCTCACCCCCCAAACTAGGGAGGGAAGCCTTCAGGAAGGTTGTTCCCTTCCTCAGTATCTCACAGCTCAAGACTTGGCTGATGAGATGCACATTCTCCTCTCTGTGCCCATCTCGTCCTCGCATCACGCCTCAGTCACTCAAGAGGCTGGCTCCCCACCTCCACAGCCTCAGTGGAGGCACCAAAGCCCCAGGAGGAAGAAATATTACAGCAAGGCTGGTTAAATGTTCATGGCTAAAGGAAAATGGGAGTATCATCAGCCCTCATGGGAGAAAGCCAAGGACTCTGTCCAGGAGAAAGGTGGAGGAATCAAAAGTTTGTTTTTTTCCAGTACCCATAGAGTTCTTGTTTCTAGTTCTCTGCGTAAAATAGAAGAGCTGTTTACCTGGGCTCTCTGGCTTTTGTTTCATTTTCGTTTTTTGCTCTTCTTGGCTGAGGGGCTTGGGAGGGAGAAAAAATTGCTAAAACTTTCAGATTCTTTTTTGTAAAACTTCCAAGAGAATCACCTTCTCTGTCCTCCATGCCTTTCATTTTACATGGTTAGGAACTCCCAAGAAACTATTAAGAGCAATATGGAAAGAGAAACTGTGCACAACACTTTATGGTAACTTTTTACACATAGTGATGCATGTGACAGCAGTCTCTCCAAGAGCAAAGCAGGAAATCTGCTGGTTTTAAATCAGAGGAGTTACACAGAAAACACAGTGCAACAGCACACCATTTTCAATTACATTGCTGCAAACATCCAGCTTTTCAGTAGAGAATAGAGTCCCTTGCTGTCAGCTTCCCTCCCCCTGTCCCCAGTAAAGTGCATTTTGAATACCTTAAGGGGTCACAGGAACAGAAGAGAAAAGCTCTAGAAGACACAAGTCAGCAATCTGGCTCAACAGAGATCTAAGAGATCTTCTCTGACTGATCAGGTGAAAGCCACATAACTATCACTTCAAAGTTAGCAAAATATTCTCCCATGTTTTCAGAGAGAAGTTCCTCACACTAAGCCAAGCTGCTGGAAATGAGAAATCCTGAGAAGAAAACCAGTCCAATCCTTGGTTCTTCTCAAACAGGAAAAGAGAACTGAAAATCTTACTTGTTTGCTGAAAAAGACTACCACTAAAATACTGAGGCTATCTGGAGGCTACAAAGCACTTGCATGCAGCTCTGTTACTGTTATCACCAGGCATTGCCTGAAGTGATTTCATAACAGCATAAGGCACTGCTACTACAGATAACAATCTTACTTCCCCCAAGGCATCCACAGAGCTGCCAAAGAGTTTACCATAAACCCAAAGCTTCTTTCTATCTCTGCTCACAGTTCAATAAAAATTGTTTCACTTTAAAACACATCCACATTTGTCAGCGTATGAGTGAATGTTCAGTGAAACCAAATCAGACACCAAAAATTTAATTTAGAAACCTATTCACAGAACTTTTTAGAAAAATGAAGGAGTTAATCATAAAAGTTAATTAAAAAGTTACCAGATGCCCTATACTTTACAATTCCTGGGGACACAAAGAAAGCAGACAAAGCAATTAACGCTCAGCATAAATGGGAAAGAAAAAAAAGGGGTGCAGGTGGAAGATTCAAAAATCTGCTTGTGACACCAGGGTGCCAGAGCAAATGATTTACAAGGAGGCTACTGACTAACAAGATCAAGCTAAATAGCTCTGTGAAACTGCAGCTCTTGCTAGGTTTGAGTTTATAAACAGCACTGCCCCAGTTGAAATGAACCACTATCGAAGCTGGTAGTTTTTCATATGAGCTGAACAGACTGCTTATTGCTTCTCTTCAGCTTCATGTCTGTATTACAGGTACCTCTCCTAATGTCACTGCAACATTCACTCAGAAAAGGCCGTGTAAAGTATGAGATTTAATTTAGGGAAGGTTCAATTACCCTGCTGAGCACTGAAGAAATGAGTTAGGCAGTACATGGGACCAGCAGAGTCCAAAGTGTAACGGGAAACTGCAAACACTAACACCTCCGCTTTAAAAGGACCCTTACTACCTTGAACACCTAGCAAACAGCACATAATGCCCTGTTTTAAGAACAAAATGCTTCAGAGTGCCCTTCAGAAACATGTTTTGCCGACCCTTAAACCTTACCTTGCAGCAATCAGGCAAGGGAAAGATAAACAAAGAGCTCTTCCAGAGTCAGCTAACTGCAGCATGAAGCTGTCACCAGACACAGCAGAACAAAGCATGTTGCTAATAAATAAGTCATGCTTCCTAAATCCAACGGCAACCAAATAAGCCTACAGATTGTCATTTATAAAGAACAAGCGTCCTTTGAGAGAAAAGCAGAATTGTGTCCATTTAGGGTGTAAAGAAAAAAGCAGAATAGTTTTTCCCTCAGCAATGTATGACTGCTGAATCTGCTAAATGCAGAGCTGACACACTAATGGCTAGATGGAATGGAATTGCACTTGTGCTCTTTACAATACATTAATGCACATTACTGCCTGGAAATGAGATTGCTTTCTTAGAGATCAGAACACTGCATTCTTTCATGCTAAGTCACGTATAGATCAACAATGAAAAATAAGATTCGCATTCTGTGTGGGTTTTACAGATTTGTCACAGTTCTACAGCAAGTTCTCAGGTAATTCACTGTGAATCCAAAAAATAAGAAACAGCAAGAAAAAGAGCAGCGATGTACAATTCTGGAACAACATTAACATGTCAGAAGACACTGCAGTCCCCAAGGGGGAAGGAGAGGAGTCATTAAGACCTCCCTACAGATTTCTAACAGAAGTAGAGAATCACTGCTCTTTGCATCTTGCCAGCTGCATTATTATTACCTTCTAGCCATGAAACAACAGCCATTCTGGGTGCAGCTGCTGTGTTTGGTACTTACATTCATGCTGCTCGTAGGGCGGATATGAAAGTCTTACAGAGATCAGGATGAAGAAGATGAACAGAGGCCAGGCAACTTCGATCAGCAGCTGGAACTGGAAACAATAAAGACAAAGTATTAAGACATCATATTTCAAAATATAGGTCAGAAAAGAGGTTCCAGGACAATCCAGTTGTAAGCCAGAATAGTTTTGTAAGCACTGTCTCACTTTGCTTTGCCTATGCATTCCAGGATGAAGAAGTTTGTTCCTCCAGCTTCAGAGTATAATCTGCAAAGAACTACAGGCTTTTCTCATTAATATGTGCCAGTTATTGGACTAACCTAGATGTGCTTAAAGGGCTATTTTGGGCTTCTTTTTATAGTTCTTTTTGTGCCTTGACTGAAAAAACCTTCCAATGAATCTTCCCAGCAATGAGCTGAATTTTTTGTTTCATAATTTGGAGGTAGTGGAAGGTCCTTATATCCCCTTCTCACAGTAAACCACCAAGCTTCTACTCTAACACATCAGGCATGGAAACTGTGCTGTTGCACAGCTATGCCAAATCATTCAGTGCTGTAGAAGTATATTAGTATGAGAAAAGAGGAGCTATTAAGTTTAAGCTCATATCTAGTAATTGTTTTGTCCTAATGTACATTTGTTGCCCAAGGTAGGCACCCACTGGTCCAGGTTATCTACAGACAGGCAGGGAGTGTCAGGTAAATAAAGAAATAACTCAGTAATTTAGAGGGAGTAGGACTAGACATGAAAAAGAAAGGCCTGCACTGCATTTTTCAGGCACAGAATTGAAGTGCAGAAGAAATTCACTGAGAAGGGTCACATCCCATAGAACCGTGTGGACAAAGCAACTCCTCAGCCTAGAGCTTCAGAGACACAAGCTGAGTTTTTCCTGACTTGAGCTTCCCCAGCCACACCCCTCTTTTCCCACTCCAGAAAAACTGCCCAAACATGGGTTTTCAGAGAGCCATGAGACAAGGAAAAACAGAGCTTTTTATGCTGCCGCTTCTTACGCTTTTCAGTTATTGGAAGTAGGAAAACGGTGTTTTCTTGGTCAAGTAAAGAAAAACCTTTTCCTTTTCTTTCCTGGAACACTCAGTCTTTTCTAATAAGAGGTCTACATCAGTCTCCTTAAAAGTCAGACCTGCACCCCTGTAGGAGACAGAATCCCCTACACAAACATGTTTTCCCATGTTCCATCATTAACAATTAAAACAGGACTCCTGGCACTCAGCACAAGGCACTCCATGCAAACTTTGAGGTGAGATTTCTAAGTGACTACTGTACCTCTAAACAAGCTCACGTTGTAAAAACAGAGCATTAAAACAAAGGCCACTTGATCCAGCAGAGGAAACTTATGTAGGATGTCTTTTCACAGACACCCTTGATGGCTGGCATCAAACCAAACAGCAATCCTATCTGAAAGGCAATTGAGCATCAGAGTCTCCCAGGCACTCCTGATAACAGTCTCAGTCTCTGCAAGGTAATTTTGAGATATTGTTACCCATTGGACCTTGAGATTAGCTCAGTTGGTTAGAGGATGGTGCTAGTAACACAGTGTTGCACATTTGATCCCCGTATGGGCCAGTCTCTTAAGAGTTGTACTTGATGATCCCTTTGAGTCACCTCAACTCAAAATATGCTGTGATCTGCTATTTTCATGCACACAGTGCATGACAACTGGCTAAGAAATAGACCACACTAACAACAAACGTGCCAGGAAGATGCCTCAGCATCTTTGGTCTCTCTTATTACAATAAACAACGTAGTGGCAGCACACACTCAGCCATTACCACTGACAGCCTGCTTTGTTCTGCATTAAACAGTGCTCTGGCCCCCCGAGATCAAAGATGCTCAGAGCTAGGGCACTGACAACTTGTCTACGCTTCCTGTTTTCAGGATCCCCTTACAGCTGCTGCCAGGACAGCATCGCAGGACTTTTCCTCCTCTTGACAGAAGGGTGGCTGTGAAACCAAGACAAGTCCACCAGCATCATGCCCTGGCACATGTAAGAGCCCTCTGCCACTAGGGCTGTAGGTGAGCAGTGTGTATGCCAAGCAACTGCCACTACACTGTTTGGGGAAAGGCAGTGTCAGCTGGGCTTGTGGGGGCTTCTGGGGATGACCAGTGATGCCAGAGAGCCTCTCACAGCCCTACAGCTGCTACAGAATCAGTGAGAAAATGCTGCCCTTGAGTTCAAGCAACACACACAACACACCTAACCTGGCAGAGGCTCAGAGAGGACACAGGAAGGAGGGATGCAGCTTGGACTGACTAAGTTGCACCTCTACAGCTGAAGGTTGCTGCATCATGGCAGTCACCAAAATGCTACACTTAATGAGAGGGAGCTGGCAACTGCTGCACCAGAGGCTTGCACATAGCCAAGCTCAGAGTGTCAGCAGCATCTCAACAGAAACTCCTTGTCCAGCCTTTTGTGCTGTTGAACAAGAACTGAATTACCTTCCTTTGCTTGCAAAGGGCAGCAGGTTCCTTCCTGATCTTGCTGTGACAGCACTTTCCATCCACTGTGGCCTTTCAGATGAGGACACAAAGATACTAAAAGGGACATATCTCACTGATGTTCACACTAAGCAGATACTGAAAAGCCAAGCCTCCTGACTTTTGTGCTTCAACTCCTAGACCAGCCTGGTTAATAGTGAAATCAATCTTCAAGCACCCAACCCCTCTGCTATCCCTGCTGCACTGGGAGTTGAAGGAGGAACATCCCATTTGCACACAGCAGGTGAATACAGCAGCACTCAGCCAAGAACAAACTGCTCCTTATTTTACCAAGGCTAACCCCTGAAGGACACCAAATTTATCCCAGTTGCCTGATGATGCAGGGTGCCACTGAATACGGAGCTCTACACTGTGTCAACAGGAAATCTGTTGAGCAAGAATGAATGAAGCTATCACCCCATCTACTGTCAACCCCCCTCACCACCTTTATGGTCCAGTGTCAATGCAGGGAGCTACCAACAGCTGACCAGTCTTTCCATGCAAGTTTGAGGTCTCCCCTCACTCGCAAAAAAAAGCAGGGGGAGAAGTGTTTTTAAACGATGACCCCTGGATGTGATTTTTCTTTCCTCTCCCCCCCCCACCCAGTGCAGACTCCTTTTCCCGGCTCCAGTGGTG
>JAYRBT010000093.1:29493357-29504725 GCA_036023395.1 Myiotriccus ornatus
ACCCCCCAGCACCGCGTGTGTCCCCCCCCCACACTGTGCAGACTCCTTTTCCCGGCTCCAGTGGTGCTGGAAGTCATCCAGTACAAAGTAACACTTGAACTGCACATGTCAGGCTGAGCTTTGAACCCAGCTTTCGCAACGCAGCCCAAACTCACAGCCGCCAGCGAGGGGGTTCAGGGGGAAGCCAAGGCTAGTGTGTGTGGGAAGAAGGGCAAGGATCAAACTACTGGGCTACATCCTCGCTGAGTACAAATGGGAGAGAGCCTTCATCAGCCCACCCAGCTCAAGGACAGCGGTGTCCTAACAGGAAAACAAACAGATGGACAACTGTGCAGACACGATAACAGCATGGCGAGAAGAGGCGTTCTGCTGCTCTCCTGCAGTTTCCTGTGAAGTGGCCTTCCCCTCCCGACATCTTCGAGTGAAGCTCAAATGGGAACTGTTAATGAGAAAGCCCCCACAAATATGAGGCATCCCACTAAAACAAGCCACGCCCTAGACCCTCATAATGAAATTACTAATAGAAGTGTGGAACAGAGTTTCAGGCCCTCTGGGGTACTTGACAGGAAACGGGTACTGAAGCTGCTGGAAGGTCCCAAGATATTGCTGAGCAGATCCAAAGTGGTTAGCCTGCTGTGTTTTTGTGGCATCAAGTGATACAAATGCATCTCTGCTGCCCAGTAAGCTAGCCTACACCTACCTTGACATGACATCCATGCTAAACTCAGACCTCCTCAAGAAACCTTCAAACCTGATGCAACACTGGGGCTATTTAGCCTGGAGAAAAGGAGGCTCAGGGGAGACCTCATCTGCTCCTGTACAACTACATGAGAGGAGGCTATAGCAAGATAAGGGTTGTTCTCCCAAGAAACTAGCAATAGGACAAGAGGACATAGTCTTAAGCTGTGCTAGGGGTCAGGTTGGACATGAGGAATAATTTTTTCACTGAAAGGGTGGTCAGGCACTGGAACAGGCTGTCCAGGGAGGTGGTGAAGTCCCTGTCCCTGGAAGAGTTCAAGAAGTGACTGGACATGGCACTTAACGCTCTGGTTTAGTTGGCATGGTGGTATTTGGCTAAAGGCTGGACTTGATGATCTTGGGGGTCTTTCCCAACCTTAATGATTCTATGATTTTATTATTTTCAGAAGATCCTGACACATAAAAGGCCATCATCCTCAGCGTAAAACTCAGCTCCTCTGAAATATCCTCCTGGTTTAACCAGTTTAAGCATTGTTCCAGATAATCACACAACATCTTAGAGTTCCCCTACATTCTAAAGGCAGCTTTGGAGGAGTCAAGAGTAAGGGAATAAGGATGTTTTTAGCTCCAAGAGCCTAGGTTACATAGGCAACAGCTGAAAAGAGCCAATCTTAAGGGGCTATAGCCAGTTTTGAAACTGTTTTCCCCAGCTCATTTGTAACTTTTTTATAAATTACAAGGCTGTTCACAAGGTCAGGATGCTGGCCTATGCATCCACAGAGCTGACAACCTCACTCCTTGCAGATGACACAGTCCATGGCCTCTCTGGTGGGGCAGTTCTGTCCTGGGAGATCAAGACTCATGAAGCAAGGGCAAAAACATGCCAAACAAAAACTCTGTCATCACTGTCAGCTCTGTAACCACAGAGGTATACAGGAAAAGTCAAAGATGCCATGAGGCACCTTTGTTTTATTTAAGAATGGACTAATTCCAGCCCTGAAATGACTCTACAAGTCCAGTAAAAACAAGCCTCAGACACCTGAGTGAAGACTTTCAGGACTGTCGCCGTCTCCAGCGGTGAACATGATAGCCTCCCCTCCCTTGTGACACTGAGTTTCTAAAACAACCCAACTCAACCAGCTGGCAAGCACCCTGACATTTGGAGGGTTCAGAAAGCTTATCAGAGAGACCACTTTCCACTCACCACCTCAGTGCCTCATGTTCCTTTCACATTCCCTACTCATGCCTCCTCAAGGTCAGGACTAACGTTCTGGATCCTCTGAACAAGCCTATTGCACAGGACATGCCCTAATCCAACACAGCTATTCCCTAAATGCCTATGTCCACTAGCACGTTTTCTCTGGCTCTTAGCTAATCTGCAAGAGTTACAGCATTCTATGAGGTCTCATTAATCTAAAGGCAAAAGAATTTTAAGAGCACCACGCTGGATTCACACCCCCGTGCCCTTGTTATGGCACAGAGAAACTCTTCTTACCTATTGTCTATCTGAACAGGTACATTTCCACACTGTTAACAGATGGTGAGCCTAGAACTTAAAACTACTCAGAACACACCTTAGCAGAAAAATATCAGTTGCCTAAGCTTATCCTCATGCCAGTACAAGAGCATGCTTCATGCCACTCAATCTGTATCTCCTGCTGTAAAGCTACATAGCAGGTTTGGGATTCTCTCCCTGATTAAAGTGACTGGAGATGCCTGCTATGGCCTCCACCATTTCTGCCATTGGGAAGTGGCAGAATTTTGGTGCTGTTGTTGCAGCTTGCAATACTGAAAAGCTTTTAGACTCACTGACATGTCCCTGCAGCCTGGGAATGACTCGACCACAGCAGTCACGCACCCTCTCTGCCTGATCTGACACAAGTGGTTCAGTATTCTCACACTTGAATTCAGGACAGAAGTCTTGAGCTCCTTCAAGCCCTCTGGTTTTTGTACACCCATCACACTCTTCAATTTGAACTGGGTCTTTCCAAAGCCAGACCACTTGCTCAGCCAGGGACCACTAGAGGAAAAACAGGAAGTAAAATACAGGATGTTTCCCTGTTTTGCTTGAGAAGTAAGCTAAAAGGCTCCAACTTAAGATCTCAAAACACCCTTTGGACAATACTTACAGTCTGTCTTCTTCTGTAGGTGAAGTTCTTCCATAGCAGCAATCCCAGCTGCGTCCAGAAAGCCATCTTCCCTAGTAAAGCCTAGAAGCTCCCTTTGTGCAGCAGCGGCAGTACACAGCTCAGACGTTTGTGGTCGGGCATTAACTAAGGAGAGAAAACAGAAACAGGAAAAAAGTTGAAAGGGAGTCACAAGAGAAGAGGCAACAATATAGGGAGAGACAAGAGGCTGCACTCTGTGACCTTGCAGCCCCCCCACGGCACTCCCCACAGCCTCCTTACCCCATGTACTCCAGCAAAACCTCATGGGTCTCAGCAGGCTTAGATCTAGGCTCGCTGTCTCTTACCTCAAAGCTCCAAAGGAGCTCTGCAAGACAATTTTCTTCCTTCCTGCCCCAAAAATTCCAAAAGCAAGAATGGCCCAGAATAAGAAGAATACTAGGATTTGAAAGCTGATTTAAAGACCCCTCTGAATGAGACAGAATCATACATTTCAACTCTTATTCTTAATGCCTCTTTCCATATTTACTTTTATAATGGTGAAAAGCCTGCTGCCAAATTAGCAAAGCCTTTGTTTTGAAGTCCAGTCAGTACCACCACTTGTAGGAGAAAGTGCTTTGCTTTTAACAAGCAAGGGAGAAGTGTCCATTTCCTTGAAACTAAGAATGACCCCAGAGTTGTTAATATCCGGATAAAATGAAAGGAAAGTTGCTGTTGAGTCAGTGTTCAGGTTTTGCTAACACCTGGCCTCCAGCACTGTTGAGAATTAGGTGCATTAAGCATGCCTCTTGCTAGAGTATGAGATTATAAAGGGTTAAAAAATACCTCAATCTCTTTGGTGGCTATTAATAATAGCGTGGTCTAGGCTTGAGCACTCAGCCTTCCAGGAAGACTCAATCGTATGGAAAGGTGAGCTTATAATACCTTAGTTAAATGTCACTAAACCTTTTTTTTTTCCAGAATTAATGTGGCATAATTTAATTTACTTCTGAGTTTAAGACCACTTCAAATTAAGAGCAGTTTAATTCTGAATAAGTGTTCACACAGGAATTCAGTTAATCCACATTAAATTAATTCTGATTTATGTACCTGAATATACTCTGCTGACAGACTCAGTGTTAACAGAACAAGTAGCAGCTGATCCAAACACACAGCAAGAGAATCATTCCTTCAAACACCTGTTAAACTGGGAACACACATGCTTTTGATTCTGGTGTCCCACATACTCGTACCCGAGTCCTATGATTCAGTTGCCTGCTTGATTGCAAACTGCATTGAAAGGGTTCCCAAAATCCATACATGTACTAGGAAAGGGACATCTCCTCAGGAAATGCTCTGATCAGTCCTACACTGGAGTCAAGACTAGATGTTAAATGGCAATTCTGGTTGTAAGCTCTGAGCTTTGATGAGCAATTGTGATTTTTAAGTCTCATCCAAAAGTAAATTCCATTATTACAATGACTTGCAGATTAAAAACTTCCCTTAATAACACGGCCCTGTGTTACAAAAAAATTTCCCTAACATGACTAACGAAATAAATTAAACCCATTACACTGAGTTCTACAGA
Source organism: Myiotriccus ornatus (assembly GCA_036023395.1). Taxonomy (NCBI): domain Eukaryota; kingdom Metazoa; phylum Chordata; class Aves; order Passeriformes; family Tyrannidae; genus Myiotriccus; species Myiotriccus ornatus. The sequence continues at coordinate 29,497,750 of JAYRBT010000093.1, forward strand.
TAATTACACTGTAGTATCACAACAAGACAGCAGTGCTTCCTAATGCCAGCACAGAGAACCAAGGAACAATAACAGATGCCTACAAAACCCTACAAATTGAACCTCATGTCAGCACACAGGCAGCTGAGTGTACAGCCAGCATGGGCTCATTAACCTCTGTAGGTGCTGCTGTAACTCACAGACACGACCTCTACAGATGCTTATCCACAGAGGGATGCCCAACACTAATCTGACAGGAGAGCCATCCTTCCCGGCCCAGTGCTTCCTGGTGGCTGGAGCACCCTGACACTAACACATTCCAGCTGCATGCACATCTGGCTGACAGGATTCCCAGACATGCTTTAGAGCAAGGCCCTTGACAGGTCACAGCAGGGAAAAAGACCTTGCTCTTTGTGGGGAATCCCAGGAGGACAAACCCTGGCTGCTGATGACTGCACACATGCTCGTGGACCCAAAGCACACCTTTGCTTACAGGTTTGGGTGGGGGTTGCAGCACCTCCTCTGCATGTCAGTGCTACGCATTTAAAAGCTGCAATTAACATGTAACCTAGCAACAAAACCAAGCAGGGAATATTATCACCTCTCCTTTGTACCTTCTCCGCTGTCCTATTTCTGATTTGGGGGTTTTGGCAACGCTTTTACTCACACTACTAGGAAACGTGGATTGTTACTCACAGTACACAGGCACACTGCAAACACTAACTAGGTGCAAAATCACAAGACACTGGGAGAATTGCTCCTTTCAAGCACTTTTCCACAAGGATACTGGTACTGTTGCTGTGCTGTCCGAGATGCCATGAAACATAATCCTTTCTTCCTGAGTCTAATCCTGTGGCCACTGCACAAGCTTGGCATACAGGAGCAGAGGACAGGAAGCGACTGTACAGCCTTCTGCAGGCACTGGTATTTATGTAACAGGGTTGTTTTTTTCTATCTTCAGAAGTGTGTTCAGAGTACCCACTCCATATTTCAGTCCCAGCCCCCCAGAACTGTTAACTCTCTGCAACGAACTGATTTCCAGTGCTTTCCAGCAACCCAACACCCAAAACCCTGAGTATGAAATGCCACAGGAAGAGTACAAAAAGGATCCCACTGAGAGGCAAAGAGGCCTCTGGCGTTCTCCTCAGTGGATCTAGAGCCTACTCCTGCACCTTAATACTCTGCACAGAGGCAAAATGAGAGTTGAAGCAGTCTGTGGGATGTTTGAGCAAATGTCAGGGCAGCCAATTCAATGCCTATCAGTGAAAAATCCAAATATTTATCCCTCGCAATCGCAGTCAGCTCACAGGATCCAGAACACGGAAATGCTGCTTTACCGAGGTTGTAGCATGCACGTCGCGGCAGCAGACTGTAGTGAGAGACGGCACGCATCTGATCGTGCAGCTCATCTCAGCTGACCAGCAGAAGCCTGCACAGCCAGGAAGGTTCAGCTGTGCCGCCTGCTTGAACTTCAGCTCTCTGGAGTTCGGCTAAACTTTACTGGGAACAAGGCAAATGTCCTGGCCTTCAAATAAGGCCAGTTTGCCCGGATGTAAGTTTCATATGATGTAAAAATACTGACTTTTAAGGACTTACCAATTGCAAGCAAACCAGCTAAGTCCCTGCATTAAACTAGGGCATGGAGCGTGACACTGGACTGATCACCAAGAGCACAACACCTGAATCTGCAGCATATCCAGTTCTTCCACCCATGTTGGGTGACTGCTGCAGTGACACTGTGTGCCCCAATATCTGTTACAAACTGGGCAACACAGGTTTGTTTGTTAATGCCTAGAGCTGCCTCTGATTTTCATCCACAAAGGCTGACATATTTGGTTCGCTGCTGACACAAGTTAACTAGGTCCATTCGAATTACTAATCCATCTAGAAAGCACTCTGCAAACTAAGAATATCAGAGGAACTGAGAATATCAGAGGAAAGCACCCTTTCAGATGTTCTTCCAGCTCACAATAAGCAAGAACTGTAAGACAGAGATGCAGAAAAGTGATAGACCCAACACTTCCAGCTCACTTAGAGCTGAAGTCCATCTGTATCTCCATTTCAGACCAGTCTGGTAAGTTCAACATAGCTGGGGAATCCAACTTGCCATTTAGCACTGCAATGCCAAAACACAGCTTGTTTCCAATGCATGCTTTTTGTCTCACCTACGTAAAATTTTTACCCAACAGTAGCTATCAGTGATCACTCCTGACACTCACCCAGAACTCTCTGAAGCAGAAATACTGTTTCTGTCTAAGGTAAGAAAAGCTTCAAAAAAAAAACCATCCCCAAAGCACTAGTTTTCTGTGACATAAAGAACCACAGTAGAACACGGACTGGCACAATTAAAGCACAGAGTCCACACATCGTCCCAAGGTCTGCCTTTGCAGAAGACTCCCTGCACACGACATGCTGCCCTGCTGCAGAAAACCTGCACAGCCTCCAGACCTACAGGGCTGCAATTTCACCTCAGTGTGCAATTGATCTCAAAAGAAAGTTATGCTGCAGGGCAACCTCTGAAAACAATGACAGAGAAACGCAGTGTTTGGCCAACCCTCTTTCTAGAACAGTGCTATCCACTACTTAGAAATAAAACGGCTGTGGAAAAGTCCATTTGCTGGTATACCAACAGTCTCCAGATCTAATCCACCTTAAATACAAAGAAATGTATTTTTACAGCTGTAGATTTAGAGAGCAAAAACCTCAAGTGGCAGAAAATCCATTCTCCACCCCCATGCCTGGTGTCTGTACTAAGTAAACATAAAATGGCCTTCAAAAGCAGCTTTCTGCAAACAATGCAGCTGTTTGCTTTCTTGGAGGGGAGGGAAAGAGGGGGGGCAAAAAACTCTTTCCCCTGGAGAAAAAAAAAAATTTAAAAAAATCACTATTTCAAGAGGGAACAAAACGAACTTATCAAACATTGAAACTGGAACATTTCATGATTCTGGCAAGATACTGTGGACAACTTTAACTAAGTCCTTGTCAGCAGACCTAAAAAGCTTTTATTAGTTAATGAAGGTTCAGTGGCCTCTGCGAAATCAGTTAGCAGCCTCTGTCCTCTCAGATTTTCCACATCACAGAAGCTTCCACCCCTGGCGACTCTCCTCAGATCAAGCGGCCATGGAGAGTGCCAATCCGAAGTCCACATGTGATGCCCTTTATGAGGGCACAACAGGCATTATTTGCTGGACAAAGCACAGGTTTGAGCTACTAGAGCCAGTGCTTTGCCCTGCCACAAGCAGACAAGATCTAGTATTTTAGGCTTTCTGCCCCAGACAAGAAGCTGTACATCTGCTTGACTCCAACAGATCTTGTCTACATAAGTATCACATAAGTCAAGTGAGACCCACTTTGAAAGACAAGAAGCAACTAAGGCACAAACATCATATTTCAGCAGAAATACAGTCGTCCTTGTGAACGCTGATAGATGTCTTATCATTCGATTTCTTTTAGGTAGTGTCAGGCTGCATTTTATGAGGCGAACAGGATCATGAGCCATGTTGAACGAATTCTGCAAAGCCCAGTGATCCACATGCCATCAGCTGAGAGCAGGTCCCCCCAAGGACTGTACAGACAACAACAGGACGGAAGTGTCTCCCTTATGAACTGACATTAATGACTCTCACAAGGCGAACGAGCAGCCTGGATGGAGATTGGTGTAACAGAGGCACAGGTTAAGCCAAGAGTCCAGAATCAAATCCCCATCTCCCAAATCAAGGTCTAGTGTCTTGGCTACTTCTCTGCCAAACACAAGGATTTCCCTTCTTCCAGCAGAGTAGCTGTAACCAAGAGATTTACTCTTACACAACTGTATCCACGTTGTAGAACTCACAACTGTGCAAGAGTTGCAAAAAGCTGGAAAAAAGCTCTCAAGGCGTAGTATTGGGAAGACATTTTCACTGTAACTTCCTCAATTCCCAGACAACACTTTGCACATATGCAACTTCAAATGAGACTAAAGGAAAAGGAAAAAACAGTATTAATCCAGACTTTGTTAAGATTAGGTCAGATAAGGAGCAGCTGTGGACAAATGCAAATAATTTTTTATCCTGCTGCTAATTATCTAGTTGGAGCTAATATCCACAGGAGAAACAGGAAGCGCATAAGGAACCAGAAGTCATGTCCATTGTGATCAAAACTCACACAAAGCTTGCAAAACCCAAAGGAACAAATCTGACACTCCCGTCTCTAAAACTTTCAAGCCGTGAAAAAACTTACGACACCTACTGGGACTCTAGGAAAGAGGGGAAGCTGCTACCTACATAATGATAACTTTATATAAGTAACAGTATTGAGCTTTTAAAGTAATGTTTTAAGCCAAAGAGCCTGAACTAGGTTACAAAAAGGTGCCATATAGAGCATTAGCAGCACAGAGTTCAAGCAACTCACCTGGAGCCACAAGCACACAAAGTAGAGATTAGAATAAAACCACCAGATCTCACACGTCCGTCTCCTGGGTTAAGCACGGCTGGACTCTGTGGCAATCACAACCAATGCAGATTCAGCAGTGGAGGTGTGAGCTTTGAACCTAGAGCCTTCTGCCTGGGACACAGGATCGTTATCAGCGGAGCCACACAGACACTAAAAGCAGGTCTTTCATAACCTCCCCACAGAGGACATTTCTCTCCCATTTGCCAAATGAATACAGGACACAAAGTTTCTTATTCCATTTCAAGAGTCATTCACAGAGAAGTGCCTTCCTCTTCAGAATCACCTGGGTCCTGTCACAAGAGTTTACACCAACTCCTTGATCCTAAGAATGTGACTAGAGAGCTTCTGGGTCAGCAGGCAAGAATTAGGACGACAAACAACAGCATTTTAGTGGCAATTCTTGGCACGATCCTCTATTAGTTTACATCAGTTCACACACTGACTACCTGCTCTTAGGTTAGGTAGTAAACAGGTTCTGGCCTTGTCTTCCAGTGCTCACCAATACTGAAGGCAACTAATATATTGCTTTCAACATGGCCATCCACATCAGCCCTCTAAACAACAGTGATTTATATGACAGGCACAATTTTAAGGATCCATCTTTGTGATAATTCATAACCAGTTTAACTCATTTTCCCTCCTTGAGGAGGACTGACAAATCTTGTAAAACCATCATTTAAAGAATAAAGCCAAAATACCAGGAAGCTGATGAAAGAGTCTCATGGAATACCTCCGGTGACCTGCCACCTCTGGTCCAAGACACATAGCCTCTCACTCATCCAAAGGATCCTTAAGGCAGCATGCACACAGCTATAAAACACCGAATAAGTTACTTCACTTCATTATTCAAGGGGGCTCCAACCTCACAGAAAATTGGAGACAATCAGTGGAAAAGAACTCCTTTTAGCAAGAGGCCAACAATAAATCACTCACAAGCTGCTTGAACTGCTGCTCTTAAAACAACTAGTGACAAAACCCAAGCCCAGTATTAGGTTCTTGTTGCTGCACTAGGTACTACACATTGAAGTGAGCCTGGATTTTGCTCTGACAAGACCTGGGCTTAACATGATGTCATGTTAACAGCAGAAACCTGACTTCCCAACTCTTTAGGCAAAATGGCAAGGGGTTTCTAAAGGTATTTAGCCTTGGCATGAGAACTGAGAAAACTGATTTTTCATAAGTCAGTATTTTATGTGCTGAGCCCTTCTGAATGCTCCACTCCGAACAGATGAGCATACGACAACTTTCAGAGACCTCACCCAGATTTAACACAACGAGCACTGACATTCCTGGCCCTCAACACTTCCGAGTACCTAACCTGCCTCCTCTGTCAAAGCCAAACCCCCACGATGTATTTCTGGGACACTGGTGGGCCTATCCTTACCAATCAGAAATAAGCCATATGGGACAGTTCCCTCCAGAGTCAGCACTAGTTAACAAAGTACTCCTTAACACAATCCTGACTACAATTTCCAGAGTCCTCAGTACCCCCTTACACAGATACACATTTTCAAAAACAGCTGCTGTTTTACAACATTTCCTTTTGACACAACACGCCGAGTCATTTTGAAGAACCTGTCACAGGTCAGTCTCCCAGAATGACCAAAACAAACGGTTCTCATTACTTCCAAGCATGCTTAAAAGGCTCCCTGATGAAAACAAGCACAGCTCCAATGCAATGGAAGATGTCTAGTTTGCATGCACCACAGCTGGACTGACCTAAAGGAATGCACAGGGAAGGGAATGTGGCACGCACTTAGGCAAGAGGAATTGCTTAAGTGCCAAGTGTAAGACGCAAGATGAAATGAAGTCATCTATTTTACAAAAAAATAGCTTCCAATAGCTAAAAAAAAAAACCAACAAAATACCCACGGAAGGTTGTGAAATACGCGAAGCATTTCAAATTTAAACATTACACTGAACGTCCCCTACTTTCCCCATGGGGGGAAAAAAGAAAAAAAAAAAAGGCAAAAATCTAGTCCATTCTTTGGCAAAAACAAACACAAAATGTGATTTACTTTATCACGGCCAACGTCCAAAAATCCATAGTCCATATTAGCAGATGATTTTTTTTTTTTCTCCCTGGGCTCTCAAAGAATGGCTCTTTTCTAGTGGGCTTTAGAAATAACAGAACATCCTGCTAAAATAATAATTATGACATCTGAGCACAATTCATGCCGTTAAGCTTTGATCTCTGAGCACGTATAGTATCGTCAGTACACACTCTACTAAAAGCTGTGTTACACAGCCTCAGTCGCTTTTTCCAGCTGTTGGCACATCCTGTTTAAGGACATTACATGTGCAACTAGGAGAAAGGGTAAGAATTTCACATTGCAAAAGGTACTTTTCTGCTTGGCAGCCACCTCAAAGAGGAAAAGGAAGGCACAGCTTCCCCAAGAAAGCAGCTTTTCCGAAAAGAAATCCACAAGCTTGGATGGTATTAGGGCAGAAACATTTCTGACCACCACCCCTTCCACAGCACATCCTGGTCACTGAGTCATTTACACTAACCAGTCACTGGTTTAACGCAGCGCAGTGCTGACAGGTGCTCCATGATCCTACTGCA
>JAYRBT010000093.1:29511444-29532088 GCA_036023395.1 Myiotriccus ornatus
ACCATCCTACCCGTTTTGTCCCTCTCGCTCGCCCCAGGCGGAGCGGGCACAAGCGGGAAGCCGCCCCGCCAGCCGCCCGCGACTCGTGCGCCCCGTCCCGCAGGCTCCAGCACCTCCTGCCTCCCCGGTCGGTCCCGAGGGAGCCACCGCCGCCTCCCCGCACCCCTCTCGCCCCTCTTCCCGGCCCAGCCTCCGGCCCCGCTGCCGCTGCCGGGCGCCCCCGCCCCGCAGTGCCTCTTATAGGGCGGGAGGCCTCCCACCCTCGGCGGGCTGCCCGCCCCCTCCACGGTCGGGGCCGCCCAGCAGACTCGCTTTTCCCCACCCGCCGAGGTCCTCTTCCTTTTTGCCTTTTCCCTCTGCTCTTTCCCTTCTTCTTTGTCCTTCTTTTCCCCTCCCCGGTCACCCTCCCTCCCCAAATCCGGCCCCCCCTTTTTTTTTTTATTTTTTTTTTTTATTTATCTTCCCTGCTCTGCGGCTGCTGTTGGAGGGGGCGGGAACGCGGCGATTCGATTTGCATGTGGGCGTGCACAGTACAGCCAAAAACAAACTTCGGGGCACGGTGTGTCCGCCCCGGCCTCGCACGGCGAGGAGGAGGTGCGTGTTGTAGCTGCACTCACTCCGCGGCCCCAGATGCGTGAGGAGCATCCCAGCCCTTCGCGCCTGCCTCTTGCACCGACCCCTTCGGCCGACTCTCCCTGAGAACCGCAGGAAGAAAGAGCAGAAACCCGGGCAGGGGTTTCCCGGCGAGGTCACTGTTCTCCAGCCGCCCACGGCTCCGGGCCCGCACTGCTCCCCGCATCTTCGGGGGCTGAGTCGGCACAAGCTGAGCGCAGATGCACCCTCCGCTGCACAGCTACAGGACATACGGACTGCACCAAGAGGGTTGGCCTGAAAGCAGTCAGTCAATAATAAACAGCTTCAACAGGACCAGATGTCCTGTCCTCCGTTGTCACTTACGGCAATGGAAAGGCAAGGAAATGTGAAAGCCAGCACTTGGATACGTACCCAGAAATAATGGTGGATTCAGTTGTGTCAGTTCCTGGAGAAACTGACAACTAATCACAAAATTTATAAAAACAAATCTTAATTTATTTTTAAGAGTTCACAGTGACCAACATGACCCTCTCCAAATACAAAATCCATAAATGATAATGTGTTTTATCTACCGGAAAAATGGCCTGCTTTATTGATATTGGCAATTGGCTGATGGCTGAAGGTGTCCTCCCAAATGGGGTCCTCCCCTAGAAACACCACCTATCATGCAACCCTTTCCAAGTTTTTTTGGTTGTTACATGGCAGGAGTGCTGTAAAATCGTGCAATGCAGTGTGTGAAAGGGTAGCAGTGCATTTTCAGTGCATAAAATGCTCTGTGACTAAAAACAAGTAACGCACGTAAGGCAACTCTAAATCACGGTTCACTCTACAGACATAATGCACTGCCATTGCTCTTCTGCAGTGAAGTGGTTGATGTTATTGTTCATATTGTTAATGCTTTGCCTTTTTATGAGCCATCTGGATGATACATGGTTACTGAGGGAACAGTGTCTTTGAGTTTCCTGGCTTGTATTCCGACTGCCACCATGGTGGGTTTTTTTGAGTGGCACAGAAATACAAACACCTGAAAGCAGAGAGATCAGACTGATTGTAATCTGAAATAATGCACTGGAGTATCACAAACAGCAATAAATATTCAAATTAATAATGCAGACCCTTCTACACTGAAAAGAGCTGGCACATTCATTTTGTCAGTGATCACAGTTTCTTCCCTTAGTCCCTGTGTGTCAGCATCTCATAGAGGGGCTCAGGGCTGAACAGATGAAAAGGCTCCTGATTCTGATCATGGTTTCCCCAGTGTAGCTGCTACATAATGTCACTGACTGCAGTGGATTGCCTCTATTTGTACCTCCATTTGGTTAAAAATCAGGTCTTTAATGTATAAATGCAGCTGTGTGTTCTTCACCGTATACTAGAGTTTTCCATCTTTACACATTTCCAAACATTAACTGGCTTGCAATTTTAAATTCTAAAATAAAGAATTTCAGCATGGTTACTCAGGGAGAAAGAGCACATTTAGTTTACAATAAGCAGAGTGTTATGGCTTGTCTCACATAAAAGGGAGTTCGAAAAAGAGCAGTTTGTACTCGGTGGGATTTTGGATAGAATTGGTGGTTTAATTCCAGTGGAAACAGAGCTATGTTAACGCAGAAGAGCTGAAAATTGCCCTGCCACTGGTGTCTATTTAAACCTAGGTTCCTCTAAGAAAAGTGTGAGTTTTTGCAATGTCATCAAAAGGCTGGTTTTTTTTAATTCTAAAAATTGGTGCCAACTGTTAAAGCATTTGAAAAACATTTTCCAGTAAGACAGCTAATATACAGCTGTTCATGAGAAGCTAATGGAGCATTTGATTTAGCTTATTCTGTTAAAACACCTGTAGGGTGGTGGGAAATCCTCACGGAGGAGTTCATGGCCTCCTCCCTTACAGTTCCCAGAAGTAAAAGCCTGCCAGTTACACCTGATACGCAGTTCCCATGGCTTGCACTTTCAGATAAGACCTGATCCCTTCTTTTCCAAAGGCTAGTCTTCCTCTTCAACCCATTCCCTCACTACAATGGCCTTTTGCAAGTATGAACAAGCAGCCCACGCTGAAGTCCAAGGCTAGGTGGAAGGGAAGAGCTACAGAGCTGCAAATGGACTGTTAGCTGCTCAGGGGTCAGAGGAGATGTAAATTGCTGTTCATGGAAAAGACATTATGTAGTGGAATGAAGGGGCGGAACTGAATATAGGAAAACACGCTGCGTTCTCACAGGAGGAAGTGAGGAGGAAGTTGTTTCTTTGTACTTGTAACTTCTACAAGGCAAAACACAGGACTGCTAACCCTGCAAGACTGATGGTTCTTAACATCAGGATACTCGAGAAGACTATGGGCTTAGACAAGCACACCAAGAAATGCCTTGGTATAAACCAAAGATTTCTATGACAGGTTTCAGCAATAAAGAAAGCCACAGTTTAATACACATTTTGCACTCAGCTGTTGAGGTATTTCCTCTGGAAATCCAAGCTCTTTTTAGGTCTAGATGACCTCATTTGCACTAAGTTCGGGAAGCAGGAAAGAGCAGTTAGCAATCCTGCCATTCAGAAAATTACTTTTCAAAGAGTTCTGGTCACCTCTTTTCTATTACTTATCATTCTTGTAGAACCATATCTTCAAGACTCTTCACTGTTTTATCTTGGGACACACATTAAAGATTAATCTGTATTTTGAGCATCTGTTATGTCTTGGTTTACTTTCTGTTGACTTGAAATATCTGAGTCAGATGATGGTGACAGCTTTCATAAAGTCTTTCAGGAAGGAGATTCCTAGCTTTTAGTAAGAAATAATTGCATTGTTATTATTTTTTAGAAAGCCAAGCTCTCGTTGAACATCCTAGCTTTGATTTATATTACCTAACATGGGAGTGTTAGTCACTCTAATCTGGTTTACAGCCCAGTGAGAACAGTGAGAACAAGTGACTACGACACACTGCTTACTGCAACCTGCCACCCTCACTTTTCTTCCCATCCTTCTATTTACAGACAAAAATAGGTAACAGAGTTGCTGCTGCAGAGTTATTACACCTGGAAACAAACAGAAGGTTTGAATATATCCTCCACTGTGCCCTGCAGTGGGGAAGCTTTGAAGTGCGTATCTTGTGCCATGTGAGGAAGTGGGTCCGCAGAACACTGCAGGTCTGTCCCAGTGCCTGCTGGGGGCAAAAGAGTTTGCGCTCATCATCCCCATCTTTCAAGATAAACACAGGCTTCAAACTGGCTGCAGTCTTTAATAAGATGCTTCTGAGTCCTTTAAATAAAGTATAAACATATTGTAGCTCAGATGCAAGCAAGCCATGATTTAAGCAGTTCTGAGTAACACTTTTTAATCTTATCTTGTGTTTAAGAAAGGGTGATTTAAAAGCCATCTCTCATGAGGGTTAGTTGCCAAATGACTGATGTTGTTTTAAGAAGAGAGACCATGGTTTCAAGCTAGTTGTAATTTCTTATAATTTCTTGTAATTTCTTGTAATTTCTCACAAACACTTAATATTAAATGTAAGTAAAATTGCATCTGCAGTTATCTATATAAACCAGGGTGCTGTGAAGCTCATTGTTAACAAAATTACTATTTTTTTGATGTAAAATATACATGCAACCAAATACTTAGGTGGTAAAAATTCCCTAACTTCGCCAGAAATAAGTTGACTTTCCCAACCGTGGGTCTAACCTATAGTTTGAAGGGCAAAGAAAATATATAGAATTGGCAGTTAAAATACTGGAAGTTTATATAAGGTAGCAATTTTAATTTTATATGAAGTTTTTTTTTTCTTTCTCAGATTCCCCAGAGGTATTCTTTATAATGGCATGCAGCATGAATGTATTTTTAACATTTCAACCTTCCTCTGTGCAATTGTCTGTCTTCTACAAATTAGCCTAAAATAGGACTCCAGCAGAAAAATATTTTGGTGTGCATTACGTATGCATTGCCAGACAACTTTTACAGGGATAGACTGGCCTGCATGAGCCAGGGTTTCTGTGCAAGCCATGGGACTGGACAGATATCTATGCAAAATATTGGAGTTCAGTGTAAACAAAGGTCGGGCTTGAAAAATTCTGCACTTCATCTCCCATGATAAATGCATATGCTAGTAACACCCCCCGTGCATGGGACAAGGAAGCAAAAATTCATTGCAATACAGAAATGAAGCCCAGGAGACATAGAACCTCATCAAATGCAAAGAAAGCCAAATAGAAGGATGCAATCTGGTTTTATCTAACCTCACTTTAGGTACTGATGGCCAAACCTTCATGGACCAGCCAGGATGTAAGCTTCACTGAATTCAGGCCTTGAGACTTAAGTTGAAATCACAGACTCAAAGAATATGCTGAGATGGATCCCATCAGGATCATCGGGTCCAACTCCTGGCCCTGTGCAGGACACCGCAAGAATCACACCACGTGCCCGAGAGTGTTGTCAAGATTCACTAGTCAGAACAAAGGAAACATTTGGAATCCTCTCTTTAAGATGCACCCAGAAAAATTTCACAAAGCAGAAAATTTAAGGCTCTAAGTTGCCCCATCTGAAAAGAAACAGCACTGAATTTGGAGTAATTTTTGTTCCTTGGATGGATTTACAAATACATTTTTTAAACAATGAGCTACAGGTTTTCAAAATGTGCTTAATGTTCACCTCCTGGTGGAACTAGACAATCAGTAATTAAAAGCACACACTTCCAATTTGCAACTTCACTCATTCCCTAGGCATTATTGGTGCAACATTCACTATTATTAACCTATTTTACTTCAGTTAGACTGATCTTACATCAATTCGAATCATGTATGTTATTGTGAATTAGAAATCATTATTATACACATTCCTGCTTTCTTAATCTTTATTAGAGCTTCCATCTGCTGCCTTTGCAAAGTTTTAAATGCAATGTTAATTGGATGAGCATATATAAAAAAATATACAGATAGAATTTATCAAGCGCCTGAAATTCAAACAGCACATTTTCACAGAGTTTGAAAATGGCAGACACTGCCAGCCACAGGATCTTTAGAAGATAACAAAATCCATGATTGGGATGCAAGCTCACTTCTTCCCCCTATTTTTATTGATGGTAATAACTGATTAACTTGCAGTATGTGTGCTCTGATTCAGTTGTTATTTCTGAACAGTCCATTGCCCTTCTGCTATTAATGAAGCTTATTTTCACAAGGACTTCTATCAACAACTTAGTCACAACATGGTTAATTACCAAAATGTCCTCATGGTCAGCCAAATACCATTCCACATCAGTTGCAATACTCTATTTTCTTAAATTTTTTTTTCTTTTTTAATAAAGATCAAAAATTGCCTGTTTAAGGTCCTTATTCAGTCAATCCTCAGGAAACTCAATGCAACTTCTGCCTTAATAAGGGCTTGTTACTACAAAAGCTTCAGCCTCCTACACAGACAGCATATATTTGAGTATCCCCATTAAGTCAGTGGAAATGTGCACCTGGGACTTTGACTGCATATGCTGGCTGTAGATTTAAATGTAAATACAGTCAGTCCCCGATTAACAAAACTTCTTTAACCCACAACAACATTCAGTGCAAATCTTAGTGGCAAGGGGATAAGTTTTAGGAAGTGATGATTTTCCTTCAGTAGATAGTGACACTGCAGAAAGGAAGGAAATGAACCATCAAGTGTTCAAAACCAGCCCGTGAACCACAAGGAAAAAGAGGACAGAACTACTCTATAAGTTTATTGCCTGCTTCAGTGTCAGCATGACCAGAGGCCATGGAGGAAAGTATGCTGTCCCTCACCTCCTGTCTTAAAGGTTAGACTCAGAACAAGCCACCCTCAGGCCCTGAAAGGTTTTATTTAGTCAGCCTCACTGCAATACACTGTCAGTGGAGTGCTGTGACCTTCACACAAGCAAAGCTGTGCTTTTAGGCTCTCCAGCATCTTCACCCAGCTCCCATGTATCCCTCACACCTCCAGCATGGGGCTGGAAGAGTGCCTCAGTCCTTCTTCTGGCAGCATCTCACACAACTGTGGAATGGGTTGGCTTGGAAGGGACTAGTGGAAGTCATCTAGCCCAACCTCCCTTTCTCAAGCAGGGTGTCCTAGAGCATGACACTCAGGATTGTGTCCAGGTGACTTCTGAATACCTCCAGAGAAGGACTCTGCAACTTCTCTGTGAAACCTGTGCCCACGTTTATGAGAAGGGGGGATATGGGTTCTTGTCTAGCTAAGCTACAGTGCCCTCAAAGAAGGAGTCACACTTTTTGTTGTGGTTGTCAGAACAACTCTTTCCTCTTTTCCCATCCTGGCCTCTACTGAGCCCATGAATACCCTGCATTAGTGAGCTTTTCTTCATCCACGCTGTCATACAAGGACTTGCTTTCCACGAGGCAAGAAACACCTCTTTGACACTTCCTTTTCCAGGAGTGACTTTTTCCAGAGGAAGGACTGAGACCAGGTTTTGCTTTTGTTCTCTTTATGCAGCTGGAGAAGCACTTTCAGAAAGTGAGCATTAGAGATGTCTCGAAATCTTGAGTTCCCCCAGACATCAAGAGAAATTCATACTGCAGAATGAAGGATGTCTATTCAAAACCAAATCTTTCCAGAGCTGCTGAGAATTGCCAGCCAAATTTCCACACTTAGAGACACTGCAGTCTCCTCTGCAAAATCTAACTTGTTTTCTTCTCACTTGGTTGGGGTTTGCTTTGCACTGTGCTCTTGCATAAAAAATTAGGCAGCTTTTGAGTTCTGCCAGCTGTTACATTTTGCCCTGTTGAAATATCTCCACTTTCTGAACATTTCCAGCACTTTTATCAAGGCAGCAAGTTTGACCTCCACATTCTTTAGCTGCTTGCAGGCACCCGGGGCTGGATCTAGGCTGTAGCCAGCTTGCTCTGCAGAGACAATCCTCTTCTTGTCTTCAGGATGAACTAGTTCCCACTGCTTTTCGTTTTGTGCTAATCTGAAGAACAGGTATCTCTCTGTGTCTCTGTCTATCTCCCTGTTAATTATCACCCCAGCACCTGCAGCTAAAGGACAAAGTCGAGTTTAACCTTCCCTGATGCACCTTCACCCCTCCCATCCATAACTCATTAGGTAGCTGGAGAGACTAATCCTATTGCTGCCTTTAACTGGCCTCCAGTGTTGTTGCCAGAGTCTGTGCAGCCACTAATCAAGATATCAACAATCTTTCTGGGGATTCAATGGACTCACAATCCACCTTGCACTTCCACAGAGGCTTCAGTACTTAAGCTATGCCCACACCATTTTTGGCCGGTTTCTCTCTTTATCCCCACATGACATGCCCAAGTGTGAAATACTATCTCTTGATTGTTCCGCATCAAAACTCACTGACTTCAGTATCTAGATCCTTCCTCTCCTTTGAAAGAGGTTCCTCCTGTTTCCCTCCAGCTTATAAAACCTTCTTCTCACTTTGGTGCTTCCATTTCAGCATATTCCCACCTGCCCCCGTTTGGAGAAGGACAATACAACCAACCTCCATTTCTCTGTCCTCAAGTCTATACAGTGATTCTATCCTGCTGTGCATGTGCCTGCACATGCTAGACAGCCCTTCTACTAAAAGTAATAATTCTGGGCCTTCTTATTTCTCCTATTAGCAGTTTCCTCAATTTCTTAAGCATTAGAGTATCACACATAATTGTACAGAAATTAGCTGCCTTTACTGACAGGAAAAAACATTCTGATCATTTTTTTCCCCAAGTCAGGATCCAGTAGATCAGGTCTTTCCCAGGTAGACATTAAAATATTTTCTTTTCCTTGAGGAAAGTGTTGTCTTCAGCATTAGCTCCATTAGAATTACACAGTGATGAGGTACTCGTTTGATTTTCTCCACAGCTGTAAAAACTTGTCCACTTTTTTACTGCACGTTCAGGAAAGAATTTTATTACAATTGCTGTATCCTGTGATCTCTGTCCAGGCTTCCTCCCTAAGCTGTTCGTCAGTGTTGGCTTTCATATCTTTCTAATGGAAGATTAGAACCTTTTTGGGACAAACTTTTTGACCAAGATTTCCAGGCCTTCTCTTCGGTGATGGGACAGCTACTGAACCACTGTAGCCTGGCAGGAAGAAATCTGCAGTTAAAATGATTCCTAGCAATCAGCCCAAAACTGTTCTCCAGAGAGATATATAAAAAAATGGAAGGCATAAAAAAATGTGGGTATACAACACTAAGACGAGGGGATGCAGGGGATGCATATAGATGCAAAACAAGTTTTATTTCTATGCTATCATATAAAGCCAAATATGCATTTTATGTTTTGGCATATTTTACTTTCTTCATTAAAGTCAGTGAAATGTTACCTTGACAAATTCTTGGAGTCCAGGTGCCAGAAACAGTGTCACCTCATAACAAGCTATGGTCAAGAAAACTATATGGGAAACCTGTAAACCTCATTTCTGTAAAAACATTTTATTCCATTACTGCTTTTAGTCCTTCATACAGCATATGCTGTGCTAATCTTAGGGAGATAGGAGTTAATATAGTTTTTAATACAACTTCAGTGTTCACACACACATTGTAACACATGTGGTTGTGATCACTTTTAGAGATGTATTAGTTGGACTTTGTGTCTCATCCATTCCTGCAGGATTTTATTTCCTCTAAACACATGCTGGTCTGATTAAATGGGTGTTACTTCAGTAGCTCAACTTCAGATCCAGAGTTTCTTCAAAGAGAATATTTCATGTTGAGCCAGGCCCATGTGGTTAATTCATTTTCTTTTGCCCATTCCATCATGACATTTTGGTCACAATGAGACAAGAAACTACATCGATTCCTGTAAACATAGGGAAGGGTTCTCATTTACAATAAATATTTATCATCCACAAACTTCTTCTACCGAAGAAGTTCAGTCCTCTTCAGATGCAACCTGCTACTCATTGGGCTTAGCACGTTTCTCTCAGGACAGAAAGATCCCACGCAGTTCATCTGCAAGTTCTGTGGTCCCTTTAGTGCATAAAGGTAAAGCAGATCACTGACTTTGAAAATTAAATTAAGGCTGGATTTTAAAAGCTGCCCAGTGATTTTAGTCCTCAGTTAAGTAAGAAGTGTTGATCCCAATTTCTGCCACTTCAAAAAATACACTCAGAGGTACAAGTTTAGAATTTCACTCTTGGTCTCCAAGACTGCTTTGGAATGCTTACATTTGGACATTCAGGTTTCATTTTCCTATCTTGTTTTCATTTCCAATGAATGAATCTGTGAACTTCTCACAGATGAGTATTTTTGAAGCTACTAACAATTGCTAGAATTTCTTTGGGACACTCCAGAGTGACAGCTCTGGAGCCACAGTGTCTCAGCTGCTTTCATCTTTTACTTCTAAACATTGTGCACAATGATTAGGGTGCTGTTTAAAGATAGTATAAATGATCTGTTTATACATGCTCCAGTATTCATGATAAATAAATCCCTGATAGCAGAAGTGCATCCAATATTCCTCCCTGTGCAATTACAGTTTAGACATACCAGCATATGAATAAGGTAATACTGTGCCCTGAACAGGTTCTTGTACAGATGATCATGCATAGCAATGTGAGCTGTAGGGTATTACAGCTGGGAACTCTCAAGCTGCATGGATGGAGCTACTGGGTTGTAGAACTAACTGGGAAATTCACTGAGGTTTTTTTCTGTCCCCAGAATCAGCCTTTAAAAACGGATGATGGGTTTTCGAGCAAAGGATGAAAAAATGTCTGCTGTCTACAGAATATAAAAGGTTTTCTTACCCTAAACTCAGGTATTAAAAGGACTCCACCTTCTCCACCTTTTTTGTCCTTTCCTTCCATTGCCCTTGCTGCCACAGCTTCAATGGGATTTAATCAAAAAAGAAAAGCTAGGAAGAGCTAGAAACAAACAAGAGACAGCAAACAGGAAATGCATTAAGCAGCACCAACTTTTCATGTTTTTTGTATCAACCACAAATCAGAGCTTTCAGAGAACAATTACCAATGCCTGTTATCAGTGCTGATTACCTTGTTCTTCATTAGCTTATTGCATGTGGACAAAACAGCAGTGATTGATAGAAGCAGTGTGACCCTGAGTACACAAGAACAAACTACTTCCAGAAGAGAAGAAAAAAGAAAGTTCTTTTTTTTTCCAGAGGTTTCTTTGGGTCATTTTTCAAAGAGAACTGCGCATCCTCTATGCGTTGAGTAGCTTAGCTACTTTTGCCCCAGTGTCGGTGTGTCCCTGAAGGCTACAGCTGGATTATAACCCTTCTTATATACTGAAAAATGGACTGCAACCTACCACAGAATGACAGTAAGATGCAAGAACCCATCTTGATTTAAGCTGTTATGTTTACATTGATGTATCTTTTGTTCCCTCACTGTGGTAACCCACAGAAATTTTTCACCCTGTACTCTGAGGAAATCTGACCAGCTATTCTGGCAGGAAAAGTTTAAATGTCATTGATCCCAATTTGGGAAAACATGGCAGAAAAATAAGTACTTAAGTACTTCTTAAGGGATCTTCCCACCATGTTTTTCCGTGTTACTATCCCTACAAAGGAACAGAGCATAATATAAAGCACACCTGCCTACTGCTATATCAGAAACATGCTGAGCTGCACAGACTGCCTCAGAGGAGACAGAGGAGGTGTCAAACCAACTACAGTGCCGTGGCTGGACGCCCTGTTCTCACAGGGAAACATACAGTAAAAAAAAAAAAAAAAATCCTATTATGCTGTAAGTGCTTGGAGGAGGACCAGCAGTCAGGAGTTTTGAGGCACCTCCTCCTTTCGCACAGTATTTGCCACCTTGGGAACATCAAAGTAAATCTACTGCAGACTCTCACTGCCACCAGGGCTTTATGCAAGCCTCTGCATTTCAGGTAAGCATTTTCCAGCAGTACAGGAGTTACTGGCTCCCACACCAACTGGAACTGACTCTGGAGGGTTGAATGACCCCACGCTGTCCGAAGATGCTCTTGCTGTTTTGGTATTTTACCTACCACGCACAAAAAAAGTTTGATGTATGGAATTCACCTGTTTGGTATTAGCAAGTAATAGAAGCTGAACATACTTCTTTGCCACTTATATTACAATTTTAGAGAGCATCCTCACTGACCAATTTCCTGGCATTGTGTCCAGTATTTGAGAGCGTGTGGTCTTGCATGCCTAAATCATTTGCTCAGGAAAACTGTGGTGAAGAAAAAGCAAGGCTGGTTTTATAAGAAACAGCAATAAACCTCCAGTTTTAATCCATGCCTTCAAATATCAATAGTAATATACATTGCACTTTACTACATGTTCCCTTATACACACCGAGTTCTCACAAATCTGCATGCAAATCTTGCATGCATTTATCTTGCCTATGCTTTCCTGAGAATCTCCAAACCTGGTTCTTCCAGCCTTTTCTTTTTTTTTTTTCCTTGGAACTGATTTGCAGACAGCCAGCCTTTGTGTTTGCATCTTTTTTTCCCTCGTGCTACCTGGCACCCCTTGGATGGATGGAAACTGCCGGCAGCTAAGCTTTGCCTTGCCCCTCGTATCCTGTGGGGTTTTGGCAGCAGCAGTACAGAGCAGATGGCAGGCTTTTTCTCCTTTCTTTAAGATGCACCAGCTGACTTGGAGCTGTGTATGGCCATGAAGCAGAGACTGAATGCAACAATGCATCCAGATAATGGTGCAGCAGAGAGAGGCTGCGAAGCAGCACACAACGTGACCCCACTTCTGACACCCCCACAGATCACTGTCACTCACCTCCCAGTCAAGTTCCTCCCTGCTGTTCTGGATCACAGGAGTGATTATGCGATATTGGTGGAGACCAGTTACAGCCAAAGCAGAGCTGTGCTCAGTTCTGTATAAACACAAAATAAAGGAGAGGCCCCACTCATGGATAGGAAAAAATCAGCCCTTATCTTTCCTACAAAACCAGTTCACTTGGTAAGCTGCTGCTTATCTTCCTTTTAGCCTTTCATGCATTTATGGATCGAGATGGCAGTATTTTCTGCTAAGTAACAGTTTCATCAGCTACAAGACTACAACTGATTTATGTGGATCTGCATTAGAAAACCTGGGCCTCACATGCACATACTAAAGGAAAAATCTTTACAAACTTTTCTGTCAAACCAAACTAAGTGAAAAGCTTCCTTCTGCTGCATAAAAATGGCATCAAAATCCTATGTGCCTGTGGCTGCCTGACATCAGTGATGGTTAAAACTGAGCCTGTCATAGCAAAGTTTGTGCTTTTTAAATTTTCACAAGCTTAATTAATTACTTATATGTTTAATGAGCTTTAAATAATTGGATGAATCCTCGTCTGTTGGTGTTATTGCAACTATTCAAATTATACATGGGTGAGAATCTATTTGGAGGACACTGTTTTATCTCTTTTCTTTTTGCAAGACTGGCTTCTAAACCATCTAATCCATATTTATTCTGAGGGAAAATGTAGTACAAAAGCAAATATCAACAAGCTTCCAAGTGGACAGAGTGAATTATCTCAACAGAATAACTAATGTGATTTAGCGTCTATGCCAATTCAGACCTCACCCTCCTGTCTTCTTCCCTACAAAATGAACTTTATTTCTGTCCCCAGCCTGTACAAACATCCCTCACGAGTTAATTGCAGCACACAGAGCCTGTGAAAGGATAAACAAGGGTGCACATCCAGTGCCCTCAGCTGCACCACACCATTCCAGACCAGTGTGAAAGCCTGGATTATTTACATGGGAAGTTCGCTTTTTCAAGTCAGCAAATTGCTGAATTGCTGCGACATGCTGCAAATATGTCTTAATTACTGGCAGAGATTCCTCCATCTTCACAGACCATTATATCTCTGGTTTAAACACAAACTGACTTAGAGCTTGTCTACACAAGGAAGCTACTTCTTAGGAACGAAGAAATTTAATTTACAGCTGAGTACTATTCCTCTGTGGACATATTCAGTATGCATAACATAAACTACTGTTCATTCAAGCTTTAAAAGAATATTTTCTTGGGGTTTAATCCCTGCAGACTATACAGTTCAATGTAGATCACACTTTTGAGACCTAGTCAAGACAAATCAGCTGAACAATCTGAAATATGCAGTTAAAAAAAAAAAAGTGATGAAAAAAGCTAGAAGAAAACTGTAGTGTTCCTGCAAAGGTATGTTTATTATCAATAGTAATCGATTCTTGATATACCTCTGCAGCTTGCCAAACAGATGGCAGGTTAACTGCTTGGAAGTTAACTCCTGAGCAGCCTGGCAAAGGTTCTTTCTAAATCACACACAAACAGGCACACATGAGGTGCATTCTGCTGTTAGTCAGACAGCTGTTCACAGAACTATTATATTTTCAAAAGGAAAATGAGGCTTTTCTGATGCTTCATTTCCTCTTCCATGCTGTGCTGCAAAATCCTTTGTCCTTCTACCCTTCTCTTTCCTAAAATTCATGCCAGGAGTTCTTTGTCAACCAATCACTTCTTACAGGTCTGGCTTTTCTACTTTCAGCCTAACTGTTCTACAAATTAGCTGTCCTCTCCCTCTACCCTCTCCCTCTTCATCTTCCTCTTCCTCTCACTCTGTCCAATTTGACATCCCATCCTTTCTGACTTAACACTAAGGCAGGCAGTTAAACCTTCCTGAAACAACACTACAAAATAAGAGCTATACTCAATGGGAAGGGAATAATTTCAAGACATAGAAGAACGGGCTGAAGATATCCCTCTTCTGATTATATCAGTTACAGGGAAGTTTTCAGTCTTACCCAGAGAAACACATACAATACTAAGACATGGATATATTAAATTACCAAAAAGTTTGACTTCACTTTTTTGGTCACTGTGTAGACACCACAGGGCTAGTTACAATCCTAGCTAAGCTGCTGAGGTGGTCAACTTGAAATAGATAAAAACCACTTTGAGTTACATTAATCCTGTTTTCATACATATATATATATAAGGGCCTCAATTATTGCTTTTTAAAATAGAGGTTTGGAATCATGAGGACAATGGTCTGACAGCTTCAAAGTATGTAGACTCAGATTTCATAAACATGTTGCACATGGGGCTGCCTTTCTGAGTGATCTGTAAGCAATTAAAGATACAGCTTGAGCTCCCTTGCCAGCACTAGACTGTGACTAGCACAAATTCTTAAAGAGTCCCAGACAGAGGCCCTGTGATTCTGGGATGTGCATGTGCACTTAGATGCAAGAAGACAGAGGAAATTGCCTGACATACAGGCCATTGCTTTTGAAGGTGGAGGTGATGCCAGTGGGAGTTTGTAATTGTTTTTTCCTTCTCCCACGGATTTCATGTGTTGATGCTCTACCACTATTCAGAGGGCAGCAAAGGCTCCAGCATAGCAGACAAAGCTGAAGATGCTGCTGTTCTTGTGTGGGATGTTTTGCTTATTTTTGGCAGCATTTTTTGTTGTTATTCTGACAGTGCCTGAGCAGAAGAGTGTTGAATGCTTCCTACAATGGGCAAAGACATGCAAAGCAAAGCAAATTATTTGCTTTTCTTCGGTGTATGTAGGGAGCAAAAGATGTCATGCAAAACATAGCTGCCACCAAAAGTTTGGGCATCACTTAATTCAAGTGTCCCCATAACATAAAACTGGACAGAACTTCTCTTTTAAGGTGTGTATGGCTAATACCGAAACAGAAGTAAAGCCTTCTGACAGTGAAGAGTCATCCAGATAACCTTTGTAACCACTATTACCCATATCCCCAGCCAGAAGTCAATATCCCTCTTCAGGTGCAGGAATTGGCAGAGAAAGCATCAGGCGTGTTCGGCTGAGACAAGTTATAGTGGTACCCAAACATCTCCACAAAACTCTTCCCTTTTTTTCTTTTCAGGAAAAGGATGTTGCCCTACATTCTGCAGAGCTCCAGGTGACTCCAAGGGGGTACACAGATGTGGAGGCTGCTTGTGTACTTTACTGTAACACTTCTTAGCATGTTAGAGACCAATTCAGAGAACTGCTTAGGTAGTAAGTCAAGAATGCCAAAAATCACTCACAAATAGAGAACCTCTACATTGTTTATTAAATAGGATCACAAGTGTCTGCAGTTCAGCAGCCAAACACAGACTTCTTGCATCCATTTTCATTGGGGTTCGTATCTTAGTTATTATTAATATCAGGCCTGGAAAAATTTATATATTGCACCTTTCTTTTAATGGCACTGACATCAGCACATAAGACAATTCTCCTAGCCAAAACCCACATCCTGCATCTGACTTATATCAAGCACCACATTTAAGATTTACATGTCATACAATGAGGTAAGGTAAAGGCAGGAACAATGTGTAGCCCCCCTGCCATGACAACTGAATAGAAAAAGGAGGAGGATACATTAAACCCACACATCTTAAAAATTCAAATGGTGCTTCTGTGGGACGGGCACTCTACCTTCATTTCATCTATCCATTATTTCCTTTAGGAATAGCTGAACTAATACAATTCATGGTAAGATATGACAAACTGTGATGACTTCACACCAATGTCAAGATGACTGAAATCAGGGAAACAAAGGGAAGGCTTGAGACTGCCTGATGAACTCTAAATTGTATTGCAGGCTCTGGGATGAATTCAAAGAGCAGGGGTTCAGCCATATGATTCAGAGTTTTATTCAGTTCAACACTAAAATGTCCAATTTATACTTTTTAACGGCAATCAGAAGAAATAAAATTACCAGGCATATTCCAAACATTTCTAACTCCTAGATAGCTTCATTTATTGTCTGTTTACTAATTATTCTTCTCAATCTGCCAGGGTTATAAAGCTAGGTCTCAGACCCAGACAAAGACTTTAAGTTATTGGTAGCAGATAACTACAAATAAAAAGAGAACAGCACTTCTTTTACACAGAAAGAATTGTTATTTACATAGTGCTTAGAGCATGCTACAAGCTCTGAAGGGAAAGTTAAATAACCAGTATATGATGTAAAGCAATAATCCTGCTCTTACTGTAATAAAAATGAACATGCCTGCTTCCCTAAGTACAGAGCTCGTCTCCACGTTTCTTTTGATACTGAACTATGTGTTTCTAAATTGCTATGCTGCAGAGATTTGATTGGTTTTGTTTTCTTTCAGTATTAAACCTCTCAATTCCTCAGCCCCAGAACAGGAAGAGATTATTGAGTTCAACACAGTTCTTGAAGTCAAAGGGAGTTACTTCTCCAATAGGAGGGCTTTTGTTCAAAGCACAAGGCTGTTTAGACAGTGTAGATCTGTAAGCTGTAAGGAACAGTTTGTGCCAGGGAATTTAGCTTGTTCATTGTGCTCATCAGTGTGTGTTACCATCTTGGCATGAAAAAAGAAAAGCTGCACAGTATTAATAGAATAATTATTTAAAAGGTAGAACACTTTCATAGCCATGCTTTTGGAGTTCACTGTTATTTCAGACCTGTGCAGTGCTAATCATTGCGCTGACAAACCTCAAACAGTAGCTGGGCATGACCAAAAGACATTGTTTGAAAGCTCTGCTCTTTCAATCAAATGCAAACGCACGTATGTTTGCAGGCTCTCAGCCTGCAGCATCTGTGTGTACGCTGCAGGACACACTGAGAATTTAAAGAAAATTTAAATGGAGCTCAGTTGAGGAAAAATACTCGTATTTCTTGCACATACAGAGAAATGTTCACCACTTAGTTTAATCGTATGTTGGACACCCATTTGAAAATAAAGAAACAAAGAACCCCATTTTTCTGAGGAAAGCATATGTTACAACAATTAACTTTCACTTATACTCTTTTTGACTTTTCATTATATTTTGCTTTATCATTTTACCTCCAGCCTGATGCAAAAGCATTTATCATTTCATTTATCACGTGATAATTCTCACAGCACATTTTATTGTTTGTAGTCTGGTAATGGATAAAACTTCCATCTAGTAATCATGTACTGTGTGAACACCAAATATGAAGACAGTTATTGCAGCATGTAAGCATTTTCCACATACCTGAAGCACTGCATTTTCAGTCTGTGAACCCTTCATAGAAAAATTAAGTCCCTTTATTTCCATACCCAGCCTTATACATTTCATTAAATAATTTCAGAAATTTATGAATTTATTTATGAAATCACAATTACATGGCTGAAGTCTTAATCCAGGCCTGAAGAGGCTAAGCAGGATATTCCTGCTAACAGGGAAAAAATTCTGACCAAACAATTCCCTCATTTGAGATAAAAGCGTGTCATCCTAGTTCCTAATGCTGAATTTGTAATTCCGAAAGGGAAGCTGAAAATGAACGCTTAAAATCCTAACTGCTGTGATTGCTATGCAGGACTTCAACATGAGGTATAATTGGAGCCCTTGCCTTCGTAGGCCAGATAATGAATATTCCATTATAAAGGGCTCCAATTACACTTGCAGGGAAACTGAATTGGAAATCTGCGCTATTTTTAAAGACAATACAGTTTACAGTAGAATTCCAGCTCAACTGGCTGAGTTTCCAAGATGAGGAGACACGTCCAGTCTTGTCAGAAACACCATAGCTGCATGAGCTTTCTACTCTGGGGTAGAAAGTATCCTTTTCAAGAACAGCTCTCTTACAGTTCAGGATGTCCAAATTAGAAATGTAAACCCATCTGAAAGTACAGTAGGGCATGAATGCTGTTAGAAAATGCTGTGTGTCTATCTGCTTCTTAAAAATGATCACTGTGAGACAGATTAGGAAATGCTCATGCCTGAAGCACAACATTTTCCACTGCTGCAGTCTGAGATTTGTGGCTGCAACTCTGAGTCACCACTGAAGTGACACAAGGAGGGAAAAAGGTTTGTACAGTAAGGAGAGATGACAAGGAAAAATGGAAAAGAAGCACAAAAAACTGTAAGCACTCACAAGAACAGATCCAGAAGACAATTCATGAAAGGCAGGATCTTTTGGAAGGGGCTGCAATGCTAGCTCTGGTATGCTACTCCTCAAAAGATTGTTTTATCTACACCAATTCAAGCTCATAATTCTCTGGTAAACTTTGGTAAACTTTGTATTCACGAGGAAGTCCAAAGATTCACTTTTATGCTGAATGGGCCCCCAAAAGGTTCAGCACTTAGAAAACAGCAGTTGTGCAGTTTCCCTTAAATATCCCTGAAGTGAAAGAGAACAAATGCAGGTGGAAAATCTACATCAACAGCTGAGGGCAATGCAACGGGAGGGGGAAGGGAAAATAACTTCAAAGGCTGTAAAAGTGATAAAATGGTTAGTTTCCTACCATCTCCCTCCATTTCCTCTAGCAAATCTAAATATTTCGCCTGAAATTATTTGTGCATGTTGGCAGCACAGGGATGACCAGTAAACAATTTTATTCAGCAACCGGGTATCAACAGAGTACTACGAGGGAGAGACAGAGAGAAAAGCCTATCAATGCTTTAGAAGTGGAGAGAAGAAAGGCTGTAAGGGGACAATGGGTGGGATTCCATTAATAAACATTAAAAAAAAATAAATCCAAAAACTGCCACGGGAAGGGAAAACAATGGAAGCATTTAATTCTATAACAAATCGCAAAGCTGCTTCTGAAAGTAAGGAAACATTCTTCCTAAATTGTTTAATCGCCTAATTTTACACTGCTGTCCAATATCGTGGTTTGTGTGAGTATATGTCACAGCTGAAGTAT
Source organism: Myiotriccus ornatus (assembly GCA_036023395.1). Taxonomy (NCBI): domain Eukaryota; kingdom Metazoa; phylum Chordata; class Aves; order Passeriformes; family Tyrannidae; genus Myiotriccus; species Myiotriccus ornatus. The sequence continues at coordinate 29,530,549 of JAYRBT010000093.1, forward strand.
CTAAATAGGAGCAATCTGTGCTTATGAAAGAACAAAAATTTGTTCACCTCTTTTGGAACTATTGAGTGAGAGTTAAACTGTACTTACGTTTCTCTCATGGAGCCATATACAAAAATTATGGACACGTGTCACATTACAAACTTCTACCATCTTAAATTTCCTTCAGTTTTGGTCTCTTCTAAACCAAAGGAGGACTTTTGTGTTGTGCTCTGAGAGCTTACCGTTTTGTTAAGACAGTTAAAAAGAAAAAGGTGATTACAGTGTCAGAAATCTCTACACGCATTCCTGAAACTGAGCTAGAAGTCCCCAAGGATAATGCAGTTCTTCAGTTCAGAGGCCACTTAGGGTCATCTTTACTACCCTTTACAGCATTGCCCTTGAAATGTAGGAACAGTGGTGTTGAACTACACACAACACTGAGGAAGAAACTCCTCACCTGATTTTCCTGGCTGATGACCAGAGGGTAATTTTATGGAATTAACACAAGAGACCAATTTGAGACTGGGTAAATTTTACATACAGGGAGTATGTACTTAAGCCTCTCCGAGCACAGAATTCAACCCAGCTGCAGGATTCACATGTCACATCCACAATGTGCTTATTTTAGCTCTTTTAGAAATTGCTGTGCATGTCTCACCACTGTGGTTTTAACACTGTAGAGATGCCCAGCTCTTACAGAGCGAGCAAAGATTTCGGTTTGCTCCTAGAAAAGGCCTCACAAGTTTTTCCTCCCCCCCCCCCCCCGCTGTTTTCTCCATTAAATACCGCCAGCTCAGAAAGAATGGTTTGGTGTTGGCCCGGGCGTTTTGTAAGTCTCTTTTGAGCACTTACGGTTGATCCAAGATCAAAATTCTCAGTAGAAGTAAGCCTTTCATGCTAAAATCCATACACCACTGGTGTAATCTTTGTGCCCAACAGAAGACTCATTCAGAGGCAGCGTTACCGCTGGGACTACTGAAAGTTACTTCGCGAGGTAATTGTGGCGCAGGACCGGCTCGCGTTACAGCTTCGCCAGCGGCGTTTAAAGGAAGGGCTGCTGTAGAAGTTTGGTTTACACGTTCGGAGGCACAGCGCCCACTCTTTCCCAACCCCACGCCCCCCCCCCGCTCCCGTTCCCTGCGAAGGGGTGGAGGGCGAGCGGCTGTGACCGGCAGTAACCCCGCGCTCCGCCACCCTCGGCGAGAGCCGAAAACACGCGCGGCGCTCCCTCGCCAGCGCTTTGGGATGAGCAAGCGCTGGAGCATCCCCAGCGCCAGTCCTGCGGAGCACATAAGCCCTTCGGCTGCGGGATAGGAGGCGGTGGTGGGGGGGGGAAATGTTGTGGAGCTGGCAAATAACAGCGCGCTGCCCTCCCGGCACTGACACCCGCGCTCGGCTTCCCGGGGGGGGCGGGGAGGGGGAAATAAAGGAGCAGGCAGCGGGATCCGGGCGGGATGACCGGCAGTAACCCGGCCGACAGCGCCGCCGCCAAGTAGGTGAGAAGTAACTGGGAGTCATCGCCCTCGGGAAGGGCCGCGCGCAGCCGCGGGATGCGCTTACA
>JAYRBT010000093.1:29532105-29559368 GCA_036023395.1 Myiotriccus ornatus
GGCCGCGCGCAGCCGCGGGATGCGCTTCCAGCGCCCCGCCCGGCATGGGGGCAGGAAGGGGGTGGGGGACACGGAGCATAGAACCCGGCGGGTAGCACAGAGCCGTAGGGGTGCTGGTGACGTGGCAGAAAGGAGCGAGTGCCCCCAGCTTCTGTCCTCCATCCCCCCTCCCCTCCCAAAACGCCTCGTCCATGGGGAGAAAAGTTGATATGTGCGTGTGCTGGCGAGAAGGAAGAGGGGGGGCCGCTCCTTTCCTCCCTTGTTCCTCCTTTCCTGCCCCCAGCCGTCCCCGAGCTGCTGGGGTGGGGCCGGGGGGTGCAGGGGGGAGCCCCCGCACAGAGGGAAGCACTGCTCTGCTCCCACCGACTTCCTTCCAGCATCCCCCTCGCCGGGAGAGCTGCGGGCTGCACGGGTGCTGGGTGCTGCCACGTCCCTCACACACAGAAGCCGAGCTCTGGTCGCATGTGCTGCTGCCGTTCAGAACAAACCCAAAGGCAGCCCCAGCCCCCGGGCGGCCGCGCTCTGCTCCGAGCCTGGCACCGGCTGCCGCCGCCCCTCCTGTGTGGGTTACTCCGTGGGGACCTTTATTGCCAGTAGTAAGACCGTGCTGAGCGACTTTAACGAATTGTTGGTGGAGTAACAGATTTCCGTCTCTAAGGTGACAAAGACGAGAAGACAAATGGCTTCACTTCAGAATTCTTAGTTGTTTATGATCTCCCTTAAGGAGGGTTGGGTAATTCACGTTGCTGCTGAACCAGACAGGCTCCGACCTCCGCGTCTGTTTCCAGCGTGTGAAAAGAGTCATCAGCCCTCATACACATATATAGTGTGTCTGCATACGGTTATGCATATCAGCAGCATCTACAGGTGCTAGACTTCACAGTCCTACCGGCTGGACTGTGGTTAAGGACCGAAAACCGCTCTGGGCCGAGGGTTGCCCCGGGCCAGCTGCTGTGCCGCCGCAGGGCCAGCCAGCAGAGGTGTCACTGCTGCGACGCTCCATCCGCCCGCGGCGGGACCGGCGTGCTCCATCTGGGAAGCTGCCTGTTTTATAAACAGCCGCACGAGGAACCCGGAGTCCCACAGGGAAGCCAATAAATCCCCAGCCTTCTTGCTTTCTTCCTTCGCGCAGCGCTGTAGGGGGCATTTGCTCTGGAAAGCATTAGGAGGGTGGTTAATGCCAAGAATGGCACGGCACAGATGCTGTAATAGAGAGGCTTGCGGCGTTGCACAGTCTGTGTCACAGTCTGTGTTCATCTCCTCTCCCTCTACTGGAATTTAATTCCTACAAACTGTGAATAACATGCTGCAGCTATTGCAAGCTTTAAATTGTACTACAGTTTACAGAGCACCAAGAGCACTGCTGTTTAGTATTTCTCGAGCTTTGAGTATATTGCCTGAGAGACAAGCAATAGTGATTATTGCAACTGAAAACCCTACAGTTCCAGGAAGTCTGCGGGTGCTTTGCAGCTGTACATAAAGCTATGTGAGTGAAAACCTTGGTGAGTTCTTCCTACCTCGCCACTTCCTTCTGTTGTAAACATAATGTAGAAGAGCTCCTCTGGCAGATTTTACCTCAAAATGTGCATTTGACTGAATGTGAGACCGCTGCCTGATTTAACTGTCGTAAACTGAGCAGGTGAGGTAACCCTAACGCCATTGTAGAAAACATTATGCCATTGCTCAATACAGTAGGTTTCTAAACCTGTGTTTCAGTTACATCGATGTGAATTTCTTCTGTTTTCTGTTTTAAGTGTAGAGAGATTTTCTACATTTTTCCAAGACTGAAATGGCCATGTTTCTTCTAAAATGAAAGCTCCCTGTACACTTGGCTTTACTCTTTCCTAAGTCTACTCGTATTCGCCACGATGCCTCGCAAACAATTGTTCCAGATACTGCCTGGCCCAGTCCTAAGGAACATAAATAATATTAAAATAGTATTAAAAGTATTTAACCTCAGAGAACAAACTGCTCTCCCGTGACCTGAACATGCTGAAACAAAACACAACTGCCCCAGAGAACAGCACAGAGAGGCTGCAAGTATATTTCAGTAGAGAAGGAAAGATAAAGTTGTTATGAACCTTCAAAGTGTGCAAGGAAGAATGTATTACTTCAAAACCCTTTGTGTTTATCCATGCAGTCGGACAGTGACATTCCTAAAAGCTTACCATTTCTGTTTTACAGCACCTTCAGAAATACTAGGTTCCTCACAGTACAAGTTGAAAGTAAGTTCTGGCTTCAAGTGTTTACAATGCATTATCCTAACGCTGGAAAAGGCCATGTTGCATTCAGTCCAAAGTGGTCAACGGCAGACATTTTAGCATTTCATTTCAGGATGCTGATGCAGGGCTGGGTTTACAAAAAAGTTGGGCAGCGACTTCTCCAAGTGTTCACCTTGCTTTGCTTCCTAAATGCATGGTTAAATGTTTGAGGCCAGTGACAGAGAAGCTGGGAAATCTGTCAGTTTCATTTCTCTGGAGCTTCTTAGTGCTGAGCAGTTAAACAGATCTGTCCTACATAATGCAAATGTATTCTGCAACACAGCACATTATTATTGATGAAGTCATATGGATGCTAGGCTGAAAATTTGCCTCTAATTTGCTCTGCTCACACAGCCTGCTTTCAAACATAAGGTGAATGACTTACTGTAACCCCAGATTGGTTTCAACACCAAGTGATTAAGCCGTGACATCGAGACAAAGTAAATTAAGGAAGTGGTTTCACAGAACAGGCTGACACATGACAGGCACAGAACTAATTCTGTAGCAAAAGGGGGGTGAGTCATGCGTCTGCTACATGTGCTTTGGTTAAGTTCTCGCGGATCAGTATCTCTTGCACATATGAAAACATGAGAGAAGGAGCTAAGTTCTCACACATTGTTTGCATGGAACAGTACTACTATAGCAGCATTCACCTTCAAACATTTCTCCTCATTAAACTACCAGATGAAATTGAGCATCACTCTTACCTCAGGAGAGCTATACCCTTCCCCTCCACTGCTGTTTTCTCACCCCAGCTCCCTTTTGTTTAGGGAGCTGCATCTGCAAAGTCATGACAAGTTTGCGGTGGCTCAGCAGACCAACACTTTTCTTTGATGGTCATCTGCCGTATCCCAAAACTTACATGGATTCCTTGTCTTTTATGGTTTCAAAAAATGAGAGCCTGGTTTCAAAAACACGCCCTGGTCACCTCAGCAGAGCAGATTCATCATCATTACTTATCAAATTTAACACACATCCCTTGAAACAAGTAGGATAGGTAATTCCATTCTGGAGAGCTGCAAAACTGTCCTCTTGGTTGTTTTGTAATGAGTAGATGGAGTCTGACTGATATAAATAGCTGAAGTCTGGTGAGCACCTGCACTTTTTCTTCAGCCCACCTCTAGTCCGTGCTTGCTGAGACAATCATCACAAGTGGATTCAGTGTAGAAAGGGATTATGATACTTACTGACTAAATATCTCTTGAAGGTATCTGCTTGGCATCTGCCTTTTTTTTTTTTTTTTTTTGGGGGGTACTGTGTTCCTAGTGCTACAGCTGTGTGGACACCTACCACAACACTTTAGGTAGGGAAGAGACTGGAATGCAAGTGGCCAAACTAAAGTAGGTGGCAGTGTTAAGAAAAATGTCTCTGTTTACCCTGACTTTGCTTCTTCCAGATGCCTGCTCACTTGAGCATTACTCAGGAAACAAGGCAAGGAAGCAAGTCTCTACCTTTTCCCTGAAGTATTGGTGCATTAATTGCAGCTGCTCTGTTAGATTATCTTCAGCTCTTACCAGAAGGTCCTGCCAGACAGTCACAAAATGTGTTGTATTAAGGATCACTGCGCACCAAGAATTCTCCAGTTCCCTGACCTTCACATGCCTGCTGCACTAGAAGCAGCTGTAGTTTCATGCTTCTCATTGATCTAATGTGCAAGTATCCACCCTGGTGGAACCACTCCTTGCGTTTTACGTCTCTGATCTTTCCAAGTTCTTCCCAGAAGACTGGGAGATCTCATTTGCTCTGAGAGTGCTTGCTTTTACTGAATGGGCTTAGCCTTTCCTGATCCTTCCTCAGCAAAACCTCCAAATACTAGCTGCTTTTAAGGGGATTGCCATTGCGCTTTTATTGGTTCTGGCTGTAGCCACTGCTGGCTCACTGTTGTTGCACAAGGCACACACTACCCTTGTGCACACTTGGGCTATTTCTCTTTCTTAACCCTGCTATCTTCTCTTCCCAGGTATCCTCTGTGCTCTGCTGTTAAAAAACTTCCTCCATTTCAGCCTAGAAACAGCTGCACTTTACTGGCTGATAAAGCAGCACGCTGCATTTGTGTCATGTCTCTGAACTCGAGTAACCCCGATGGAGAACTCTTTCATTATTACCCGTGCTGGAAGAGGCCACACCGCAGAACCAGATCTTCCTCCCTTGAGTCACAGAATTAGGGAAATGCAGAATTCTGTTTTCAGCATTAAACAGCCACAAAAGGCGTCTGAATTGCAAGGTAACATATGCTACAGGGGGCAAGGGACAGCTGGGCTCTGAAACACACTGGCATTGTTTTGGAACGGCAATCTAGCTGTTAGGTGCAAATGTAAGGAATTTTCCGGGGATGGAAGAGCCAAATTTTAAAAGCTATTTCAGTGTTATGGAAAATCTCCCAAAGAGTTTAATAAGCCTCTTCAGTCTCCGGAGCACTCTTTGCTTCCACTCAGAGGCACATGTGGTTCTCCAGCCTGGGTATGGAGCTACTCTGGAGAATGTGTTCCAGTAGTTCTCCTCAGTGTATTAGCAGTGTCATCTCATGATGCCCATCTCAAGAGCACTTTCGCTCTTTGTGATAGAACCATTCAAGGAGTTTTGCCGTGGGTGAACCAGCAAGACTTTACTGGCACAACAGCTTTTAGATTTTCATTTGCTTGTAAAGGCTGTCAGCGTCTTAAAGGCTCCATCTACCGTGAAATCCAAAGCTAGTTTAGTGTCCCAGGGTTTTTGAAGTGCCTCCTCTGCAGTAGCAACACACCAGGTAGAAAGAGAGGGGCTTTTATATGTGTCTGTTAATCTGATCTTACCTCAGGGAAAATTTTAGCGCTGTTTACTGACTCCATTTTCTAATAGCAATCCTGATGAAGTCAGGGACCTACCAAATCAAGGTAACAGCTGTTTCCTCTGGAGTTTTTTCCTCACTGTGTGATTTTCCAAACAAACCAGAAGGATAGCCTTTTGAAATCTAAACAGGATTTGTGGAGAGAACTGTTTAGAGAAAGCTGAGTTGCTTTGCTGGGCAGAGTGATTCTGAAGACTGAGGGCACCCTGCAGTCAGCTGCCTGACCCTCCTATATGAAATAAAAGCTGTTTTCTCCAAGACGTTCAAGAGTGCAACAGTCAAAGGCACTTAAGTATTTTGAGGTTGAGGCTAAACTTTAGTTCAAAGACTCTGAACTCACAGTGGAAAGAGGAGTTGAATTCAAACAACCATGGCACACTGTCTCTAGAGGAGGAGGAGGAGGCTGGTTTTACCTGCTAGACTCATACGTGGCATCCCACAGTCACTTGACCTATATCCTTGCCTTCACCTCAACCAAAAACTGTCTTTCAGGATTCCAAACCCCCTTGCTTTAAATGGTGCAAAGACAATACACAGTTGTCCAAACTGCTGACTGCTTCCCTGAGTGCCTTTACAAACTGGTGAATGGTGGAAGGTGAAGAGTCATAAAGCTTTGCGTGTCAACCAACAGGAGGTAGTGATGCCATAGTGTTGCAGCATGGCTGTGAAGGAACTCCTCTGTGCCCTTCAGCTTGAGCTGCATTGGTACATCTGGTCATTGGTGCTGGTTTTTAAAATTAAATAAGGAGTTGAATCAGTGGTAGAGAATCAGGAGGCTGGAACAGGGGTAATAATGTTGCAGACATTTCTTATGCTGAGATGAGTAGTTAGTCTCTTTTTATTCCAAACACAAAGAAAATTTATTCCAAACTCAAAAAAAAAAAAAAACCCTGCTAGTAAAGATAAGGGAAGATTTGGCCCTTGCTGCAGTCCCTTAGTACTTTTCTATTTCTCATATATGCATTGTGGGATTACTGCACTCAATATAACCTTCCTTTCTCCAGTATAATCCTTTGCAGCTGCCAACACAGAAGCATGCTAAAGCAGGGGCAGGACTTCTAGCTACATATTGAGGTGGGCAGAAGAAGAGCTACTTAACCAGAGTTCCCCCGAGCAACGAGTTCCCGTGGATTTTTGCTTTTTGTCTGTTCTGCCCCATCATGTGCTTGGCTCATTTCACAGGTCTCAGGCATCTAAATAGGTTTGCCCAACACACACGTATAATTCTTGGAATGTCTGTGAATACTAAATAAAAAGAATAGATTATAATCATTTCCTTCTCCTGAATAAATGAGTCAGTCCCCTAAAGCAAATTCCAATCACTCTTCATGTCCAGTTGCATTTATCTAAATTTAGTATCTGCAGCACTTACCATTGTTCAGGGAGTTCTGCTAAAAAAAATCTTCATCTGTTAGTGTCAGCACCACTGACATGATGTGTGTCTATCATAGCTCATTAATTGTACATTAAAGACAAGTGGGTGCGGTCAACTTTAGTCCTGGTGCGGGTTCTGCTTCAGTGGGTTTGAATGTCACCTCCTGTTGGGATCGTTTATTTTCAAAGGAAAGTAACACCTTGGGCTTTTCAGGAAGTTTCATTATCTTTCACAGTTTGCCCTTCACTTCGTGTAAGTTTCAGCCATTCTCCCAGTTACAAACGCGTTTTCCCTCAAGTCACAGTTCCCGGCATGAACCAGAGGGAGCACCAGAGAACAACTCGTGATGCTTCTGGCAGTCCAGCTGTGTTGCTTCTGTAATAATAGGCTTGTGAACTCGATTTCTCCACGTTTTCTGTCGTTAATCCTCAGCAGTCATTTTCACCTCTCAAAGTTTTGTTCACAGTCTCCTGAATACTTGGGGGGCAGGTAGCATGAACGCCAAAGTTTAATCGCACAAATAGTTTTACATTTGCATGTTTGTTGGAGTCACGTGTTCTGTTCTCTACCAGAAAACTGCTGTAATTAAGCAACAAGAACATGTGTCTCAGATCTCACATCTGATTGGAAATAGTGATTTTTGGCTAGCACAGATTTCTGTTTATGGTATTATAACAGATTCCTGATTTTGTACACATATAGAGCATTGAAGTAAGTTCACCCATGTCTGTCAAGAGTAAGCAGCCCCACTAATATTCTGTGAGAACTGTTTGGACTACTTGTATCATCAAGATTTTAATTTTCCATTGTGGGAAATAAGGCAATCAGAGTTGTTGCAAGTACTCACACTATGAAAATCTAACTATGAGAATGTTTCTGGGAAGTGATGAAAAAAAAAAACAAACCTGTGAATGTGTTGAAAATTACTTTTTCTTAGACCTTGAAGATACATTCATGGAGTTCTCCTTTGGTCTGGCTATTCATTCACCTCTGGTATTCTGGGAGAAAAGATTTAGGAATGTGGGGTCTCTCTAGGGTAAGTCAATATACAGAGCACGGAACTGCATGTCTTGGGAACCTGCAGGCTCCATGGATCCATCACTCAGGCTTTCAAAGGCTCCATCTCTTTCATCTTTTTCCTCACAAAGTGTTTTGCTTTCCAACCCATCCCCTCTTAGCAGGGTTGGGGTTATGTTGTTACTCTGTACAGCAGCTAGCACAATGAGGGTTTGATTTAATAGGACTCTCTATAAAAGCCCTCTTTAATGGGCCTATAAACACAATGTATATATATATCTGTACAGACAGTTATTTCCCAAGTTCCACAGAAATGGTTTTATTATTGTTTTTGATCAGTGTCAGACTGGAAAGACCGTAAAGACTAGTTTTATTTAGATGTTCCACAGAAACAGATGCCATTAAGACAGACCACAAGTATTAAAAGCCTCTCTGTATTACTCGTAACCCATAAAAGAAACAGTGACCCTCAGTCTTTTTCTAGCTGCGCATAAATACATTTTATAACAATTAATAAATGGAATATTTAGGATGACAAACATATTTTCATTTTTGGGGGGGTGTTTCTCGTGCAGTGCTTTAGCCACAAAACAACCATTAATTTTAATGGAAATCAAAGCAATAAATCTCTGTGCAGTGCTTCAAAAATTCATGCACAAACATGTAGTACCTGGAAAACAGAATGCAGAATTTACTGGCAACTCCATGGAGAACCGAGGAAACTCTGGTAGATAGAGGCAGTACCAAAAAGAAGTATACAGATAAGTATTTACAGGCTCCCCAGGGCAGTGGTCACAGCACCAAGCCTGACAGAGTTCAAGAAGTGTTTGGATGATACCCTCAGGTACACGGTGTGAGTCTTGGGGTTGGCTGGTGCAGCGCTAAGGGTTGGACTCCATCATCCATGTGGGCCCCTTCCAACTCTGCATATTCTGTGATTCTAACTTGTACCTTATGTGTTCCAGGAAGTCTTCCTTCCTAATGCTTTATAGGGAAAAAGCTATAATATTGGAAATCAGGCAGAATCAAATGAGGGGTTATTGCTATAATTTTGAGCCAGTGTAAAATTACCTCCTGAGCTGTCACAGCAGGCAATTCACCGTTGCATTTGTCAGCCATCAACAGACTAAAGATCTGCTCTCTGTATCTAAGAAGTTTATTTTGGAGTTCCTGGGAGTGCACAGGGAGTCTCAACATACCTTTTCCTCACCACATCGTTGAGGTCACCAACAGATAACTCCAGGCAGAATGTGTTAAATTCTGTTACAGAGCCACGCCTAAGCCATGCTATGCTCAAAATCTTCTGTGAAAAAAGTAAATACACCTTATATGTAAAGATAAGAATTTATGAATAGTAAAACTGAAATCTCAGTGGGCTAATTGAAAAAATCATTCAGTCCAGGGGTACTTATTACTACAAAAAAAGAAAAATAAGAATGCTATAAGGAGAAAATTCTCCAGAATAATAAAGCTTAAAATGTTGAACACACAGTTCTTAGCTTCTTTCTCCTGATGTTATACTTGTTCTCTACTGCTTTTCTGGGTCCTAGTGTTGATGGTTTCCACTTAGCTGGAGGGGAATTGAGAGAGTAAATCATCAGCATTCAAATTCCTTTGCCATGCTGATTTCTCTCTCCTAATCTCTCCCGCTTCCCCCTAGTGTTTTATATAATGCTTTCACACCTTGCTCTTTCCTCACAGGTCTGCAACTCCATATTATGAAGTCTGAGCTTACTTGTTTTATGTATATGGAACACTTGTACCCTTTTCACTTTGCTGCTCCTGCAAAGAGTTTTACGCGCCTCCGTGACCTTCTTTAGCAGGTCATTGCTAGGCTGGGACCTTCAGAATGAGCCTTTTGTCTCGGCTCTTATCATTCCATGCCCATATCCCTCCACTCTATATCCTGTGTACTCCCTTCTCAAGGCCTCCTCTCTCACACCAGGCAGGGTTGTTATTGCTCTGCACAATATCCCTGTGTAAATGTTGTGTCTGTCTTTGCACAGAGCGAGTATTTCATGGTGCTACCAACAGAGAAGCCCAGAAAAAGAAAACTTCAGGGTGATAATGATGAGCTGTGACAACAAAATGTCTAGAAATCCATATTGATACTAGCAAAGTGTGCAGTGATTTTGGCACAGGATTCTGTGCTCACCGCTGAGGAGGGATTGGCACATGTAATCTAGAATCTTCTGGGTTGGAGTGGACCTACAAGGATCATCGAGTCCCGCTCCTGGCCCTACACAGGACAACCCCAAGAGTCACACCTTGTGCCCGAGAGCATTGTCCAAATGCTTCTTGAACTCTGGCAGGATTGGTGCTGTGACCTGGGGAGCCTCTTCCAGTGCCCAGCCACCCTCTGGGTGAAGAACCTTTCCCTAACATCCAGCATAAACCAGCCTTGACACAGCTTCACCCCACGCTCAACCCCAAACTTCGTAAACACTCAGCACATGAACACTTTCTCGTGCTGCTTTGCAGAATGTCTGAAGCAACAATGTAAGCTGATGAGATTTTTACACCTTCTTAGGAAAAAATACCACAACCATCACAAAATTCAGCGTCTTCCATAAAGGTGGTTTAGTATTACTAATCCTATGTGAATTATTTTGCATATTTGTGAAGGTCTGAATTGGAGTGGTTCTTCTGATTTGCAAAATGAATTCATATGAGGAAAACATGTTACAAATAGAAATAAAGCTTAGTTAGGTACTTTTTTTTTCAATTTAAGCTTTGCCTTTTACCTATTAGTCATTCATATTCCTATAAGGGCTTTTATTCTTTAACTTACGATCTACAGAGATTTTGGTCTGTCTCTAAAAAAGCAAACACATAGTCTGAACTATGCCAAAATCTGCTGTCTTCTGTTTGACACAGATCAATACAAACACTGCCTCATTCTTTGCATTTAAATCTGCTTATCTACTATTCCACTTTTTCATTTTTAGAAGTACTGCATATTCAAACTGTTTTTATATCTCTAAATTAAAAATTGATATTGGATACAACTATAGAAAGCTCACGGCTTTATAAAAGTAATATTGTCTGGAGAGAATAAAGAATTTATCCACAAATAACTGGAGATTTTTAATAATGAAATACAGTACAGAAGCTGATATATTCTGAAAGATTCGGGTTTTTTAATTCTATATTTTCACCACAGTTTTCCATTAAATTATTTGACCAAGCTCTGTTAAGAGACAATTATATGACAGAAACAAGCAATCATTTTTAATCGCTCTATTTATTGATTTTACTGAGAACAGTAATATAAGATCAATATGCATTTTTTGTCAAAGATAGATCATTCTGCAAGGGATCCATGAGGGAATGGTGCTTACTGAATTAAAAAATGAAATACAATCTTCCCTCTAAAGACATACTATAATTGGGTCTCTTTACTCTTTTACAACTAAATCCCAAGTTTTTAGCCTGTCTTGAACTCTTCACAGGGATGAGTCTGACTTGAGAGGGTTGTTCAGTAGCTGTTCCCTTGTTTCCTCTTTCCGTACAGATATCTGGAATAACTCTCTGCTGGTACAGATGTACACTGAATTACTCAGCTCCCTAGCTCATTGCTTGTCCTGATTCCTCAACGTCTCCATTAAATAAGTGTTACTTTATGTAATGCACTGAGATTTAGGGCTTGCTTTGTTTTGGCCTGATGCGGTTTGTTTTTTTCTTTGATTGGTTGGCTTTGTTGTTGGGTTTCTGTCTTTGTTGTTTTTTCCACTTGAGATAGAAAACTAATTCCCTCTTATATGAGACCTAAGTGTCGTTTCAGAGGTATTTCTCTCTGGTCAAAAGCCAGTCTGGATAAGACAGCATCAGGTCTGGCATATATAATCTTTTAGTCATATCCCAGAATGTTTTGCACCCTCGAAACACCTCTACATGCACTTGTGGAACAGCCTAAGGCATGCAACATAACCATTTCAGTTTCATGCTAGGAAAACATTATGCTGCCAGGCTGGAAAAGTGCTGACCACCACAGAAAACAGTATGTGCCTTATGCCCATAGGGCATTTACAACAGTGTGGTGTGGGTATGATCCCACTGATCCGGAGTCCTCAGCAACTGTGGACGTAACTCCACATCACAGGAACCAAGGGCCGGGAGATGGATGCAGCGAGCAGGGATGTACAGCCAATAACTCTTCGTGTTATCATCAAGCTTATCTGAGTGCTGAACTTGAGCAGTAACCTCAAATGCTTTTGTGATAAGGTCAGTAGAACACTGAGCTCTACATTGTGCTGTGGAATCTGCTTGAAGAGGAAATGAAAGTCTCAGAGCACTTAAACTGTATCCTGGATGAGGCAATAGCAGGGTCTTACCTCAATCCTGTGCAGGAAAAAAAGGGAACTTGGTGTCCAGTTTCACTCTGGGGCTAGTTTGCTGAAACAAAGTTAAAGCAGTAAGACTCAAAGTGCATTTCTTAATAGTAATTTTCTTTTGATATTGTATTTCTGTGCTTACCAAGTTGGTGCATACTGAGATGAAGACTGCAGCTGCTGCTATCAAGGTTTTGGTGTCTATAGTCTCCTACTTCTGTTTGCTTTAACTGAGTGTGGAAAGGCCTAGTGTATTGGTCTGGTCAGAATATGGTTTATTCCAGTGGCAAGTAAATAAAATGTAGCTGATGATTTGCCATAGTGACAGTCAGTTCACATCAGAACTTTGAAGATCTCCAAGTCTTCATGTTAACAGAAGAATGTAAGGATGGTTGGACCAGTCAGATCAGAGGTCTGTCTCCCTTAACATCAGGAGAGTAGTAGCAGGTACATAAGTTTGAATATATAAAGAGGGCAAGCATAGAGTGTGATTTCCCTGGGATAAACTCTTGGACTCCAATAGCCTAAAACTCACAGATGTCAAGGTCTCTTTAAGTTTAGGGGAAAAAATAAGGGAGTATAAACTGGTCCTGGAGTGAACTTTAGTAGTTATAGAGGGTGCTAAAAAAAGCATTTTACATGAAGGTGAAAGAATATGTCAGGTTTAGTTCAGGTTTGAACTAAAGACCTGAGCTGTATGAAAGGTCTTTATCAGCTCCCTGATAACTTATTTGCAGAGTGGGAGGATGGTTTATTTATGGCTGCCTTCCAGGAGTCTGGTTTGTGTGTCAGTGTACAGTAAGGTGTGTGAAGTGCATCTGAATGAAAGAGACAGTCTAGAGAAGCAGACTCTGCTCTGAGGTACAGGGTGACAGGATGAGACGTAACAGGCACAAGCTGCTGAGAAACTCTGACATGGTATTAGGAAAAAATTTCTCTATGAAGGTGAACAGTCCCTGGAACAGGTCCAGAGAGGCCTGTTGGGGATCTCCATTCTTCTGAACTCAACTGGGTAAGACCCTGAGCAACCTGATGTAATTGGCCTGCTTTGAGAGGTCAATGAGACAGAGTCATCCAGGGATTCCTTTTAACCTCAGTTGCTCCAGCAATCAATGATTCGTGCAAGTCTGTAAAGACTTCAATGAGAAAATGTGGTTTCCTGGGAAAAGAAAAACACATTATTCACTCTACATCAAATCAATTTCAGTGAAAGCACCAAGAAGAAATATAATTGCAATCTCTCTTTGATTTATTTTTACTTCTTCAAAGGATTATTGGTGAAGTAGTGATTAACAAGACCATCAAAGACACACCCAGCAGGACTATAGCTAATGATGTACACTTCAGCAGTGTTTTTGTTTTTTGTGATTTTCAATCATATTTGGTTCATGTGCTCTAAAGCCTTCTCTATCAGAAGAGTTGTAAATATCTACAGGCAAATAGCGAGAGTCACATGAATCCTATTCTCCCTTTGATTTTACACATAATCTAGACCTCCGACAGTGTTCCTCATCCACATATCTCACAGCATTTTATGAAGGAGACTGTAAGCACTGTCTTCATTTTATAAAAAGAAGCTGGAATATGGAAGGAAATGTTCAGTGTCACACTGGAAGTACTGGTAGAGATAGGAACTGGACCTTTTTCTCTAAGTCAGGGACATCAAGTATTGGTTGACCTGTTTGTTTGATGATCACACCAAAACCTGGGGAAATAATCACACTGGTTCAATCCAAACCAGAAGATGTGCTGGTAAGTGATGAAATTAGTGCCGAAATGCAAAGTGCAAGTTACAGTATTTGCTGTTGTTTTTCTAAACAAAACAGTTCCTTGAACTCAACCCAGATTTGGAGCTCTTTTCTGTTTTCTATTTGGTGCCCATAATTATTTTTGCCAGTACTTGGTGAGAGCAGCTCCAGTTCATAGCGTTACCTGGCCACAAATATCCCCAGCATAGTACAACTGTAACATCAGAGAGACAGATGCTAGAACGGAAACCTGAACTTCTGTCTCTTTCAAAGGACAATCAGTAAAAATTGCTAGACATTAAAATGAGCTGATCAACAGCAATGTTTTCTTCTGCCTAGAATAGTTACTGAAGTACATAAAGAAAGCAGACTAGATATTGCCCCTGGGCAACTCTTCTGGAAAGGCAGAAGAAAAGAAAGGGCCAGAAAAGCACAATGCACCCAGAGACTAGCCAAAGACAAGGGTTTAGAAAAAAACCCCACAAGAATAGGACAATCACATAGAAATATTTTTGCTTATATACTGCCATCTTTCAGTGGTTTGATGTTTAACGATAAACTGTATCCTCACCTTTGTGTTTATTAGTCCATAAAGGACTTCCATTAATTAATCTCATGGAATTTAACCTAATTGCCGTGAGTACTTGGGGGTGATACAGCATGACCATCATGTGTCATGTGCAAATACACACTGCACTGGCAAACATTCATATTTTCTGTCCCAAATGTGGGTTCTTTCACACTGTGTGCTAGAAGCTGGTTCACACCAGAGTCTAGATAACCATTTCATGTCTGTGGACAGGTGGGTGCTGGGTGGTAAATCCACAAAGCTGGCACACCTTTAGTATGCCAGGTGCTCAGTTTTATACACTTTGAACAATAAAACATTACCATTTTCCATATACATAACAGCTATATTTATTGGCTTTTTATTCTCTTGTCTCTGTTGAATTCTGCACACTTGTTTTACTGCACATGTTCTGTAAGGAAGTGGCTTATGTGAGTGAGTGGCGATCATAGCCTGTGGTGGGTATTTCACTGTGTTAGTGACTAAGGCTAACACAAAGTTCACTTCTTTGGCTTTGTGATTTGATTTATAGTGTCCTCTTGTTCTTACTTCTCAGGTTGTGGCTCTTGGTTCCGGAAGGTTTGGTTATTCCCTCAGTTTTCGTAAGCTTTCTTGTTTGTCCTGTACTGTGTTTTAGTCAATTTTTAACCTTTTCATGGTGCTTTAGTTCAACAAAATGGAGAAGGGCTAACACTACTCCATTTTCAAACAACTGCTCATGTTTTTAACTCAGCAACTTTTGACAATGTTTTATTGGCAGGGAGAAGCAGGAAGGAGGAAAGATTTCAGCCAGATGCACCATTAAGTTTAAATGCTGCTGACCCAAGTACTGTATTTTAAAGACACTGAAGGTTGCATAAACATATCTGATTTGTGTTTTTAAGTATCAAGACATAAACATAGTGAAAATACAAAGTCCTTTTTAAAAGCTTTGTGTGTAGGGCAGGTTTCCAGAGCTGATGATCCCATGTAGCTGCCACTAGCCTCCTTGGGAAATGTACATAATCATATGGACATCAGATTTTTGCTCATTGTTCTTTGTATATATGAAGGATATAGAATGGTAAAGCTAAGAAAGTGAAAAGAAAAAAAAAAAAGAAAAACTTAAGCTGTCGCTGCAGGACTTTTTAAAAAAAACTAGAATAATTTCTAGCTGATCACAAAATTAATTTTCTTTTCTTCAGCGTTAGTAATGTTGTCAACTCTTCATTTTCCAGGAAAACACAAAAAACTGTGTGTTCAGTGAAATATACCCCAATGAGTTTGCCTGTTATACTCAGGAAGAACTTAAAGTGAGAGAACTGATACTTTGAACGACATATTCATTATAATGAAAGGGCTCTGGATCCTGAAAGAGTAGGAAAACAACAGAACCAGGCTTTCAGTCAATTATTTTGTTGTAAACAGTATGACTCAGGGCATGAGCCGCAACAGAAGCTGACAATCCTAAATCCCTGTTGGCTACTGGGCTGGTCTTTCAGTACTTAGGAAAGGATGGAGCTTTAGCAATGCTGTGTTTGGAGAATGACTTAGCAGTGTCTTTAACTGTTCCAGGTCCTGCAGAAATCCCGCATCACAAATAAAATGCCCAGCAGTGATATTTGTTACTTGTCTGCCTGCTGACTGATCAACAAGCAGGTCTGAGTCAGCCTTGCTTTGAACATAAACATCCACTTGCCATTGAATAATTTGCATTCAAGAACCAGTGTCAAGGGCTCTTGTCTAGACTTGCAGGACATACATGTTATGAAAGCTGTGTTTAAAACAGAAGTGTGACTTTCCCCAGTTGTGCATGAGACCTGGGAGTTGTGTGGTCAGAGCTGTGTACCTGTGATGTTTCCTGCTTACCATGGTTAAATAGGGCTACCATCTGGCAGGGGTTGGCTGTGGGCATATTCTGATTTTTGTTAACACTACAAGCCTTAATAAACTGCAGTTCTGAAGCAGTTTGAACTTACAAACCAACAGGGCAATCCTGGCTCTTCCAAAGCAAAGGAGAAGGGTGGAGGCCCTTTGGCACTTCTGGTATTCATCCACAGGTTAACCTAAGTTACAACTTGGCAGATCGCCGTCAGGTATCTTGTGGAATTATTTATATCTGCAGATGTGACTCTAGAAGAAAATTCCCCACATCACTCCATGCTCACCTTGCACCAATAAAAGATGTCTTCACAGAGGTTTTCTTCTGAGAACCATCCCATTTCTGCTTGCAGCCAGTGGTAATGTGTAGGTTGCCTTTACTGCTGCTTGTGGTCACTTTCCTTCTAGCCTTAGTCAGAGCTTGTCTGCTCCATCTATATTTGGGGCTTGCTGCTGGAGTAGGTTTCTCTTTTTATCATGAGCCAAGTTCATACAGGCTGCGTGGCTGCCTGTGCCAGCACAGGAGAAAACTGCAGGAGTGTGTGGTCAGCAGTAGGAAGGGGAGAGACAGGAAGGGGAAGAGATATTATATATATTATATTATGTTATATAGTATATAGTATATAATATATTCATTATATTATATTTATTATTTATATTTATTATTACCTAGCCCTTCTAGAACTTTTCTACTCGCCTCTAGCCTTGGTTACCTTAAATCTGTTTCTCAGCAGGTTTTGCTGCTTTAATGAGAAAGAGAATTTTACTTTCTAACAATTAACCAGTTTTTAATCCTTCTCAAAGCTTCCCCTCCCTGGGGATTTCAGGCTACAAGGCCCTTCAAAAAAAGCTGTTTAGAAAACTTCACTTCTTTGTCATGAATGGTTTGTTTCATCCTCTAGCCTATGTAGCTTGGCCTTACACCACTGAAGTCAGAGGACTCCACTCTTTTATATTGGTTGGGAACACAGCAGACAAGAATCTGCTCTACCAGTCTTCCTAAGAAATTCACTTCAGAAGCACGATTTATAGAGGCAGGACTACCCCTCTGCTCACATCACAATGCTGTGTAATCCCACCTCTAATGGTGTCCTTCAGGCAGTTTTTCTCGGAGGAACAATATAACACGGATGACTCTCTTGCCAAGCAGCTGTTCTGAACGATAAAGAGCGTAATTTTTGTTACCAGTATAGCTATTTTATTCTTTGTTTCTGTGGGTAAATGTCATACAGTCCTGGCAAACACTCACCAATTCCTACAGTTTTTGCATCTCAGTTCTTTTTAATGTCTCTCCCTATGACAGTACCCCATCATCAGACAAATATCAGAATATCTTTTCCCTTGTGAGGACAACAGCAAAATACTCATTTTGCTACTGCCTTTTGATGTTCTCCCTTGACAGAAAATGCATACTTGTTCTGGATTATACTGATTTTTCCTTAGTGGATACAGTAAGGATATAACAAACAATATCCAGGGAAAGAGTCCCTCTCCCTATTTCAACACTATGAGGACAATGCCAAGGAGATGGGGAACTACAGCCCTTGCTATGGATACACAACAGATGCCAACAGTTCAGATTATCAATCAGTTTAATTATCAAACTTATAATCAGGCAGCCCCCATTAATTCCCAATCAGCTCACAGCCTTACTATGCAAGGTACTGCCAAACAATTAACGAATAAGATAAGCAGATGCTTACATGGATTTATTAATATCTAGAGAGCTTTTGTAATTTCTGGCATTTCCTGTTTCCAACTGGACTATAAACAGTGTTAAACATTTGCATCTTCAAAGTTTTAATTGCTCTCCATAGGAATACCAATGAGATATGTGCTATACCTATTATTATCCATGTTTATGAGGAGCAGGAGGCAGGAATGGTGAGTTGTACAAACACTGATGAGGAGTCCTTGGCATCTACCTCTAAAAGAGGCCACTAGCTCTTCTCTCAACTTATGCCTTCTCCCTGCTACATCATCTATTCCACCTGAACTAGGAAGCGAGTGAAGGATGTAATCACATTTTGAGGGTGTAAGTATTCATCCACCTGTGGGCTAAAGAGATATCATCCACTTAAAATTTATCTGGAATGTCCCTGCCACCAAATAACTGTCAAGATGCCCTTCCCCTTTCCCTATATTCTCTCCCCAAACCTTTGTCAGCACAACTTGCTGCACGGGCACAGGGACGGCTTCGCGAGGAGGCTGCGCGTAGACTGAGTCTGGTGTGCCCCTTCTGCTTGAAGATGTTTTATATACCCACAAATACCAAGGACTCCAAAGAGTTTTCCTTCTAGAAGCAGGAGCAGAGTTCTGACCAAAGAGACTGCAGGCAGGTGTGCGGAGTGGTGGGGAAAGGACAGGTGAGTTTCAGCAGCACTCAAGCTCAGAGCACAATGCTGGGTTTACCAGGACAGATCAAGGCATGGATGTGGAGCCCTGGAAAGACAGTGAGATGCCAGGCTGAAGCTGGAAGTGTGCCCAAAAAGCAAAGCATCCCACTCTAGAGTAGAAAACCCTGTTTGCCCATCTTTTTGTCTATGTGTCCTGGTGGTGTCCCATGGGAAACAGAGTGCCAACAGCCTTCTGCTGCAGAGGTGTGTGTTTTCTCTTAAAACCTCTGAACCCATAGTCCAATTACAGTCAAATCCGACAGAGAAAGCAGTCAAGAAGATAGAAAATTCCTTCATGTTTGAGGAAAATAAGAGAATGGATGGCAGAGTGACTCTAACAGAGTTATCAGCATGCTCACTAATGGAAAAACTGCACAAAGCACTGATAAACAGCAAAGGATGCACATGGGGCAGAGATGATACTGCTTCTCTATCCACTGGAGATCTCTAGTCAGAGCTGTACTTAGAGTAACCAGAAAAAACTCATGTCCAGTAAGGACTGAGTTGACAAAGTAGCTTTGATATAATAAAAAAAAAAACAAAACAAAAAACCAAAACAAGCTATAAACTAAAACTATAAGATGCAAATCTAAAGAAATCAGGATTTGTGAATTCTGCTACTTCTGGAATGCATTATTTTGATTTAAAAAATAGGGTCTAAAAGGGTCATCATCACATGTTCACATTTTTATATCTATTTAGAAAACCAACTCAATTCAGTGTAAACAAGCATAAGCAGTTAATCCATCCTTGTTCACCTCTCTAGTTCCAAGAATAACAAACATTAAGGTTAATGGAACGCCCTGAATTTCATCACTTTTCAATCTTTTCTTTCCTAAGTACACCTATGGGCACTTGTTTAAGTGTTTGACACTTAGATGAACATAACAAGGGCTCTACTATGTCCCTTGCATGGAGTCTTGGAAAGAAAAGGGCTAAGATATAGTTATCTAAAGAACATAAGATGACTCCAGAGTCTCTGATGAACTTTCCAAGAGATAGTTAAGGAGCCAGTGATGTTCAGCCTTGCTGTTTCCATTTCTGTTCCCATCTAACAGAATTTCTCAGGATACCACAGATCTTTAAGTTCCTGCCAGAACTGTGCTGGATGTCAGTTACTTCCAGAAGATTTTAAAAAGGTCTAGATCGTGATCTGGAATATGTTTTTTCCATCCAGGTAAGTCAACATGCAGTCTTGCTATGGATTCTCTGAATTGCTAGCACTTTTATACCTTACAAGTGCAAACCCCAAAAATATCTTTCACTTTCCACATTACTATGATTTGAATTTCATTTTATGTATAGCAAGGGTATGCAGGAGGTGTCTGTTCTGTTTCTGGTCTGCTTTTCCCTATTTAAAACCCAAAATGGAGAGAAAGAAAGAGCATCTCCGAATTCTCAACATATTTGGTGAGTTAGATTTTTAAAATAAACCTCTTCCTAATGCAGTGTTGTAAATATATAAATGGAGGTTAAAACAAATTCGGCAAATATTTTTCAAGCCCTCTGTGTCTAAAAAAAAACACATACAGAATTGTTCAAGACAGTTGTATTTCTCTGCCCCATCCTTTGCATGGGCCTCTCCCTGACATTGTATTCCCTGTCTCCATTCAGATCATCTGAGGCAGCCAGGAAAGAAGCTACTTGCCTGCATCTTTACAGTGATCCAGAGATCTGATGCAGTGCTGGTAAGGTTCCTGTACCACCAGCTCAGTCTTTTTGGAGGATATTCTCTCTTTGAACTAAATGTTTCCACCTGACCTGTCTAGAGTGCTGTGGATAAATAGCACAACCCCATTTTCTGATTATTATGCATCAGTTCATGAGAAAAAATCGGTGGAATTTGTGAGCTAACAAATATTTTTAACCTGTGTATTTATCTGATATTTTTGCCGTCCCACAGCTCTGGTAGCATGAGGTAAAAAAGTGTGCATTATAATTCAGATCTTAATTAAACTTTCCATACTTCAGGTCTGATTTCCTAATAAAATCCAGCTAGTACTAAACCACTGGTTATTCACCTGCCTATATCTACTGGGATGGATCTCTAAAGACGAGCTGATTGACTTGTGGTCCAAGTCCCTAAATATAAAGGCTACCAGAGTAGTCTAGCGAAGGAGCATAGTGCCATCTGCCCATATGTTCACACTGCTTTCTCAAAAAGCAAATTGACTTAGTATTTACACATTCACAGTGAGGAAGGAGGGGAGGGTGTGGATTCATTTGTTGTGCAGATGCTGACTGCTGAGTTGCAAATAGCTTGTGATGGGCCAACCTGCTGCAGTGGAGATCTGGAGCATCACTCAGGGCTATGGGACAGGTATAAGTCAGAGGTAGTGAAGATCAAGGGTAAGGGCTTGAATGACTGGCATTTCCAGACCCTCAGACTTACCACCTCAGAAACAGGAAACTGCAGCCCCAACAAACAAATTTTCCTGCCTCTTGTTAAATCTGAAGAAAGTAAGCAGGGAAATTGCAGACAAGAAGTAATACTGAGCAGTATTCCTGACTCCCTCAACTGCAGAGTCAGCTTCTCTTCTGTAAGAGAACCCCTGCTATCTGCCTGTAAGATGTTTATACTGCTTTTGCATCTCGAAACTTGAGTGCCAAGCAGCTGAAGCTTTGCTATCTCTTACTTTTCCTAGTTTGTGGGTGAGCTGTCCTCAAGCCAGTAACATATCAGGCAGGTTACAGCCACAAGGAAGCTGGAGGAGAGGGAGAGAGCTTTATCAGAAAGCTAACTTCTGTTCTTTTTTGTTTCAGACTGAGCAGGGATTGGAAACTCTGTTCTGTGCAGAAATAGTGACACTGACAAACTGAAAACACCTCATGATAACGATCTCCTTCTCAGCCTCTTTCAGTTTTTAATTTTCTAGCGGAGGCATAAGGGGTATAAAAATATAACTTGTCCTATGCACATCTAAGTAGTATAAAAAAAGTCCACCAGGAGGAGAAACTCTACAGTCCTAAACACCCTCATATAGCTACTCAATAAAGCATGTTCTCTATTCTCTGAGCAACATGAAAAAGTAAAAAACATTGAGCCATCCGAGAGCTGCCAGACTTCATTTGCCAAAGCATCAGCAGTGGCCTGAACTATAGAGAGGAGTAGTGAAGAAATTTGTAGAGGACCACACAGCTTACAAGGAGGCTTTACAGTCACTGTAATGCAGAAGTTCAGGCACAAAATTTATTTTGGTTTCCTTATTTGACCATTTAAGTTGTCTGCCTTTGGTAAAATACTGGTGTCAGAATTTTCAAGTCACTGAACTCTTCCTTGAGTTGCTTCCTGGGATTTATGCAGGTTGGTATGCTGTGTTCATAGAAAAGCTTAATGCTGGAGAGAATTTTTATTCCAAGCCAATGCTGGTGTTAACCTGTTGGCATGAGTTTGATTTGGTATCACTTTAACCTTAAATAAGTATTATCAAAAGGAGAATAGGTTTTCTTGATTTTGCAGTTAATCATTTGCATAAAATTGATCCTAGGTTTCCTTTTTTAACAGAAGCAGTGTGAGTCAAGGCATTACTGGCACTTGTAGAGGACATTAGGAATTTCATGTAAAAGCCTCACTAGCACCCTTGATTAGCCTCAGGATCTTGGCCTTTTAAAAAAATGTCAGTTGTGTCCTCAATGCCTATAGTTAAGGGGGACTAAAACTCCAGACAAGTGATTTAGGATCTAAACCCAACAAATGTAAAATACACTTCAGCTCCCTGTGATCACACCATGAGAAAAAGGTAGGAGAAAGAGATATATTCTCCCTAGGCAAATGAAAACCTTCAAAGGCAGTAAGAATCTGTCAACCTGCTAAGCTCAGGAGGTAACAGAATTGGAACTGTTGGGAAGCACTAAATATTTCCTCAAGAAATGGTTTTCCACAGTAGACATAATACCACTGAAAACACAAAATATTCGACATTAAACCAACAACCAAACAACCAGCAGTTCAGTACAATGCATACTGAATTCCATGCTTGCCATCACACTCTTTTACTTATGTCTGTGATTCTAGTCCACTACACAGTGGGATATAAAAGGAAGCACAAAAGGAAGACTCTCTGTTGAAGTGTGATGATATCTTTCAGTGACATCACTTAATCATAGAATAACAAAATAATTAAGGTTAGAAGGGACCTCAGGAACTCTTGAGTCCATGTCCCTTTTCAGAGCTGGGTCAGAGACCAGAATATATGGCACTGGGTGGGCAAAGTGGACCAAGTCACTCTGGAGTTAATCTGCCTTTCAAAGTCAACAAACATTACACTAGAGTGATAAGTAGTAATTAGGCAGAAGGCTGTAACAGCGGTATGCAGCCAGAGCTGTACCAGCCTTTTAGCAGAGGGCTACATGTGGAAAGCCTTAGGAAGTGGAAGTGGGGGAATAAGGAAGTATTTGCCTTTGCTTGATGGAAAGCAGCGGAGTTTGCTGAGTTGCTTGGTGTGGCCAGTGGAACAACATGTGGTGGCCTGGTAAAACGGGAAGGAGTGAAATCTGCTGAGCTTTGGTTACCAGAGTGGTAAATTACAGGAAAGGGGAAAGGTTTGTGCCATTCCTGCCTCAGATTAGGTCAGTAAGAAACAGTCATTGAAGAAAGTCATGATGCCAGGAGTTATCCTAAAACATAGTCTGTGGGATACGTATTTTTCATCCAACTGAGAAGTTAAATTCAAGGAAATGTCTAAATTCTTATTTTTTCATGATCTCTTTCCAAAAATAGGTTTACAAAAAATACCAAGGTCAGTGTAGGACAGGGCAACTTGGAGAATGAAAGTAAAGCCCAAGGAAGGTATTTTCTAAAGCAACAAATGTGCATAAACACTACAGATAAAGATATATGGCTGAGACATGTTGATGGTTTTGTGGATGCCATAATTTCATCATTATCTTCTCTGCCCCCATGGATCATGCTCCACCCCCACCCCCCAAAAAAAATTAGTAATGAAACCAGTGAAGGACCTAAGAAACTATTCAAGTATATACTAACTGAACATCTGAGTCAAAAGTCACATATTTGGCATCAACTTTGGTAAACTGTTACTTCCCATCAGGTTGGATATGGTGGTGTTTGTTCCCACAAACACTCATCATATACTGTTTGTATTAGAATATGTTCAAGAAGAGGAGAAAAACCATGTCAGAGTCCCAATCTCTGTGATTATTCCAACAAAAAATAGCAAAGAAATTTTCAGAGTAGAGGGCAACAGAGATTTTGTGTACAACCTTGCAAACTGGATTGGATTAGAATCAGAAGCCTTTCATTTCTTCCAAACAGCTTTTGTGAACCCAAATAATGCGTGAACCTGAATGAATAAATGGTTTGGGTAAGACCTCTGCTGCCTTCTATAAAACCATAGAAACGGTGCCTGTGGCTTTATGAAATCGTCCTGTGGCTTCTATGTTGACAGCCCGTGTTTTATAACAACCAGGGAATGGCTGTTTCACGTGACAGGATAAACAGCCAGATAATCCTGTAAGGCAGAACACCTTCTATCTCACTTGGAAGGCATCCCCTAGATGCAGATAACAGCTATTTATCCTACAATGCGCTCCTGCTCATTTGGCAGCAAAAGCTCTGTGAGCGTTGAGTAATCCATGCTTTCTGCAGGCCCTTGGTGAACTCTAATAACCCTTTGGCCTGCCACTACTCACTTGTCACGGACTATACAGGCAGGTTAAAAGATTGTCTTGTGGGCTGGCACTGCCTAGAGCCACAATTTTGCAAACAGTTGTTTATCTGGGTGTCTTCCATTGCACTAGAATAACCCCAGCACTGGGACAAAAACACCCATTGATAAATGCCCTCCCAGAGGAGGCCACATACACAACAATAGCATATGTTCTGCATTCAGTTGTGATTTTGCAAGCATGCATTGGTAGTAAACACATCAGCTAAGCAATAACTGTAGAGGATGCACAGGCAATGTGGGAATCTTTGTCAAAGAAAGAATATCTACTGAAAATTGTACCTACTAACCTAGTGCTTGCTTGCAGCTAACTGCCATAACTCCCAGTGGATGCTGGGGCATGTTAAATCAGTGATTTCTGTTTGTGTTTTTAATTGCCATTATTCAAATGTAATTTACATTAAGTAGTATCTATGTCTTCCTTGGTCAAACGTGCAAACTGCACACAGTAAGAGGCAGCAGGCACCAACAGGGTAACTCAGATTCCGCTCCAACGCCTGCAGCAGTGAGACAACATACCATTAATACAATTACAGTAAGCAATGGCTCAACGAGATCTACTCTTGAGGTCAGAGCACCAAGCAGCTGAAAGGGTTGCACTAGTGTGACCCTTGTTTAAAAAATTTAATGAAGTATGTATATATATCTGTTTAGTTAACTGTACCTTTGAACAGAGAAATATCACGTTGAATGATTAAAATGTTAAAGATAGCCTGAAAGGAATCCCCATGAAGGTCGTGGGGTCATGGGATAATCTATTATCCCAGATTGGAAGATCTCTAGTCTAATGCCCTACTCAAAGCAGGGTCAGCCATGAGATCAGACCAGGGTGCTCAGTGCTTTGTCCAGTTACATTCTGAAATTCTCCAAGGCCAGAGATGACACAACTTCTCAGAGCAGCTTGCTCCACTGCCTGGCTGTCCTCACGGTGGTGCCGTTTCTCGTTACATTAATCTGGACGTCTCCTGTTTCAGATTATGTTTGTTTCCTGCCCCCCTGCCTTACATCTCTACCATCTCACTCAAGTTGCAGAAGTCAACCACTAGGACTCTGACATTAAACCTTTATCAGTTTGTATGTGGTCTCCCTATTTTTCCAGTGAAAGTACAGATCCCTGTATGGTAAACTTAGGCTTCCTGAACAGGTAGTGATTTTCTGTAGTCCCCTGACAAGTTGTTGAGGACTGCCAGCTGGAAAACACTGTCAAGATACATTCCCAGATAAAGGAGAGAATGGATTGTCAAGTTTTGGCACAGAAGACTGGGGAGCAGAATGGCAGAGCACTGGTCTAACTGGAAAGATGATCCTTAGCAGCAGATAGCTGGCAATGGAGAAACCAACGAAGTAAATTTATCAAGCTGGAGAGGAAAAGGTATAATATAGAACATAATCTCTGTTCACTAATGAGGAAGAGCTGGCACCCAAACTGCTGTAAATCAGTTGAGCTCCAGTTCTTTCAGTGAAGATACATGCCTCTTGCACCACCTCAGGATTAGGCTTGAAGTGTCTTACCCCCTTAGGAGCTATTCCTTGTCTCATTCTGTGTGTCATCTTCCATGTGCCAGCACATTATACACCAGCAGGTGCTTGTTATGTCTGTACAGTGTTGTGCTGCATGGTAATTCATTGCTCACTGACATGTCAGAAATTTTTTAATGATGTGCCTCTGCTATTCTGAAATAGGGTGAACTCTGAATATTAAATTTTATTTACATTTAGCATTCATTTTACATCATGTGACAAATCCAACATTCTCATAGGACAGCTCAAACTCTTTTGGACACATTCCTTCTGCTTGAACAAATAATCATTATTCATTTCTACTTCTTTGGCTCAAGTCAAAGGTGGAAAAGTCATTACAAGAACAAACAGTTCTGAGAAGAAGTCTGTAGGATGCTAGAAGGATCAGGCAGTCTACTTGGGACACTGTTTAGTGAGATCAAATGAAGGCTACGTTAAACAGCTCTACTTTGTCTGTAGAGTGGAAGGAAATGTGGAGGGATCATGTTAAGTTTAAAATAAGAGCTATCCTAGGAATATGGCAGTGCATATTTACATCCTAAGTCTAGCTGAATTTGCAGTCTGATGAAATTCTGGTATCAGTCACTAAGTCAGGAATCATTCCATGATACCTCTCTAGATCTTTAATTACAACTCCTGTCTAGGCAGGTACTTAAGTACGTGTTAAACTCTCACTTCAGCAGGATCACTCCCATACTTCCAAGTTAAGACACATGCTTTACTGAGTCTCGCTTGATTATGGCAAAACTTGATTAATTTCAAAGTCCAACCAAGTAAAAATTCTCACAGATTATAAGAAATTCAGACTGGCCCCTCAAACGAGATGCAATATCCCATGCCAGGGTAGATAAGGCACAAGCATTATGTAGAAGCATGGCACAACATGATTCATGTAGTACTGATTTTTAATGAGGCTGTCAGGTAGATCCTTCACTGATGTCTGACATAGCACCACTGGAGTTACCCACTGTGGAAAAGAAGGGCTGGCTACTCATGAAGAGTTTAGGAACATAGTTACGTCATGCAGAAAGAAAATTAGAGAGACAAAGGCACCATCTGAACTCAATCTAGCCACTTCTGTTAGGGATAACAAGAAGGGCTTCTACAAATACATCAATAGCAAAAGGAGGGGCAAGGAAAACCTGCATTCTGTGTTGGGCACGGTGGGGGGGAACATAGTCACTGAAGATGAGGAAATGGCTGAGGTACTTAACACCTTCTTTGTCTCAATTTTCAACAGTAAGACAGGTTTTCCTCAGGATAAGTGTCCTCCAGAGCTGGTAGACAGAGACAGGAAGCCAAATAGCCCCCCTGTAATCCATGAGGGAACAGTTAGTGATCTGCTGAGCCACTTGGATCCTCATAAATCTATGGGACCAGATGGGATCCACCCAAGGGTGATGAGGGAGCTGGTGGAAGAGCTCGCCAAGCCGCTGTCCATCATTTACCAACAGTCCTGGTTCACTGGGGAGGTCCCAGATGATTGGAACATGGCCAGTGTGATGCCCATCCACAAGAAGGGCCAGAAGGAGGACCTGGGAAATTACAGGCTGTCAGCCTGACCTCAGTGCCTGGCAAGGTTATGGAGCAGATCGTCCTGAGTGCAATCACACAGCACCTACAGGATGGACAAGGGATCAGAGCCAGCCAGCACGGGTTTAGGAGGGGCAGA
>JAYRBT010000093.1:29565279-29588856 GCA_036023395.1 Myiotriccus ornatus
AGGAGAGGCTGAGGGAGCTGGGGTTGTTGAGCCTGGAGAAGAGGAGGCTCAGGGGAGACCTCATCACTCTCTACAACTCCCTGACAGGAGGTTGTAGCCAGATGGGGGTTGGTCTCTTCTCCCAGGAACCAGCAGTAGGACAAGAGGGCATTGTCTTAAGCTGTGCCAGGGGAGGTCTAGGTTGGATATTAGGAAGAAATTTTTTATGGAGAGAGTGATCAAACATTGGAATGGGCTGCCCGGGGAGGTGGTGGATTCTCCGTCCCTGGAGGTGTTTGAGGTGAGACCGGATGTGGCATCAGTGCCATGGTCTGGGAACCACAACGGGGTTGGATCAAGGGTTGGACCTGATGATCTCAGAGGTCTTTTCCAACCCAGTTGATTCTGTGATTCTATGAAAACAATGCCAACAGGCAATTGTTCACATTTACTGGCAGAACAGTAGGACAGCAAAGTGAGGTGTGCAGAGGCTTCACTACCCCAGCTCTTATCTCTGCCACCTCATGCCAATGAGGTACAATTGCAATACAGTCTTCAACAAGATAATACCTATTCACAAATTCTCTGCATAGCAAATGGCAAAGGAGAACTAAATTTCCTGTTGTGCTAGTGCTCTGCCTTGCCTCATTCATCAGTTCAACAACTAATCCACCTGCCGGACAACAAATGAGATCCAGGTTTCTTAGTGACGTCTCAGTTAATACACAATGCAGTCAAGGTATGCAATTTAATTCTGTATGATCTGGTTAAACCAAACTGGACTTTTTTTAAATTGAGTTTAGTGGATTATCCCCATCCCAGATTCCAGGTTTCCAGTTCCTCCTGTTGAGATGCCTTGGTCTATTAATTAAAAAATACACCTTTGTTTATGAAAATAAAAGATAGAAAGAAAGTAAGTCCATTGCACCAAGTTGTTTCTGCTCAAACTTCCCAAGCAAGCACAGTGAAGGTTCAGAAAAACTTCAGCTCTATTAAAAACTGAAGCAGTATTTCTTTATTTGAAAAAAAAATCTAGATAAAAACCAATTAGCTTTAATTCTAATTCACTTTAGATTTAGCTATAGCCATTCATAGCATTATAATATTCAGGAGCATTACAGTATTGGCTTTATCTGAAGTATTCCAGTTCCACTGTGATTAGATTTGGTATGTGAAATGTTGGGGGGGGGGTTGAGGAAACTACTACTGAAAGGAAATAAAAATGCTTAGAGAAAATATTTAGAGAAAAGTATTAGAATGTTACTGTAAGTGACAAACCTGTGCCATCTCCTATAAACTCTGTCACTCCAACACTGAAAAATATAAAAATTATTGGGCCTTGAGATATATGTGAAACTTATCTGGTGAGAAATGCAAAAAATATATCTGTTTATATAAAGAATAAAAAAGGAAAAGCGAAGTTCATGCTAAAGCTATAGTAAGTGATGACAGGAATATAGATAATATACTTTATCCACCCTGCTCTTTTCTCAGTTGTCATAAACAGTGGTCACTATTGACTGTAAGGAGTACAAAGGAAGGAATGAAAAAATGTGCCTTCTTAGTGCAGCTGGAGGTTGGTGCTTGCACTCATAAAACATTTACGAACAACAAGGGCTTAAAATCTCCCTAAGTCCATACACTGACAAACCAGCACAGAGTTGCATGTATTTCAGATTAAAAGCTATGACCAAGAGGAGACAGGCTACAAAGAGGAAGGTAAGCTCCTGTTAACTCTTCTGTGTATTGACCTCTGCAGGCATTTTCATTACTGACCATTAAAAAGAGTTAATTTAGAAAACAAAAAAAGATGAACCAGCCTCTCTTTTACATGTTTATATTTTAGCACATGTTAATTATCTCTTGAAAAATGGGTATGTTTATGTGACTTTCATACCTTTTTTTCCTTAATTCTTACCCAGCTCAGATCTCTGATCTATTTAAGAGGTTTATGCCAGCACAAGAAAGGTTCAGACATGAAATAGTAAATAGAGGGAAAAGGGAGAACAACAGAATTGGACCCTGAAAAGGGGAGGGAATCATACAGTAATACAGATGTCAAACTGTAGAACAGGTTTTGGGTTTTTTGCTGGCACCAGTCTAGTAGTGTTTGTGATATCCCAGCCTAAGTCTCAGCATACCCAGTTCTACACCATCAAAAGCACTCAAAATGCAGAAATGCAGTTCCATGTACAGAAACTTCTGATATTTCAAAATTTTTTTCCTTCTCAAACAGCAACAGTATTAGTAGATTATTTTCTGTAATAAATAATCTGAAATAAAAAAATCCCTTCTGTAATTACCCAGCTCTGACTAGACTGAAGTGATGTTTTATCTCTGGTCATCTGATATTACACGTTGCAGCATGGCATGGCATAACACATCAAACAGCACTCAGAGTGATAGAACCACAAAGTCACAGAATGGTTTGGCTTGGGAGGGACCTTAAAGACCACCCAGTTCCAACCCCCTTGCCATGAGCAGGGACATCTTCCCCTAGACCAGGCTGCTCAGGTCCCCATTCTTTCTGGCCTTGAACACTTCCAGGGATGCAGCATCCTCAGCTTCTCTGGGCAGCCTGTTTCAGTGTCTCACCACCCCCACAATAAAGAATTTCTCCCTAATATCCAATTTAAACCTACAATCTTGCAGTTTAAATCCACTTAGATGGTCTCAGACCTGACACTTCTTAGCTTGTTAGCCTTGATATATAAGGGCAAATTTGGGCCTAGATCTTCAAGAAGTATTGTAAGTATTGTGGGCTGGACTTATGAAGTGAGTTCATTTTGTCACAGATAAAACTTGCAATATTACAGAAGACAAACTGCTTATGCAGATGCCTTGACCTGGGACACTTTCTGTACATCTTTCGTTATCATCCTGTTTTCCAAAAAGAATGAGCAGTCAAGCCTGCAGAATTGATGTTCAGCTTTAATTGCTAGTCCTTATCTTTTGCCTTATCATAGACAAACATTCCCATATATTTTAGTCTTGAATTAGTTCAAGTTCTTCCTTACCTGTTGTTAATTCAAACCCTTTGTTACTGTAGTCACTTTCTTTCTTTTTCTCTTTCATCACCTGTCACTTTCACTCTCACTCTGTGTCAGTCTTTACCCTATCTCATAACTGCAGGAAAAAAGCCCAAAACCAACCCCTTCCATAGCAGGGAAGAACGCATTTTGGATGACCTATATATTCCCACCTACCTTGCAATATCTGTTTCTACAGTGACTGTAATGAATGCACACACAAATCAAGCAACCTCTCTTTTTTAACATCAGTTTTTTCGCTTTTCTGTTTTCTGGAGGTGATGAATTTTAATGTCAACGCATCCAAGAGACCCATAACAATGTCAGGTCGCAGCACAGGATCAGGAGAGGTGAAAAACTATCTCAGCTGGTTTACTTACTGCAGTCCTTCCTGTATCAGAAGCTGAGCCTCAGCTGGTGAGAGCTATGCTCTTTGGTATTCAGTACCTGGCTGGGATTTGAGTGTTCCTACACACTGAAATGTTTCAGACCCAAACTCTGACACTCATTTCCTCTGTTTTCTGGGGAAATCACCAAATCTCTCAATGCTTTTGTAATGGGAAGCAACAATTCTTGCCTGTCCACTGCAAGATCTTTGAGATGGCAATCAGTTTTTATTACTAGTCTCTACAGTGCCAAACTCAACAGAACACTTATCTAGATCTGCAGGAATTACTGTATTACAAACACAGGGAATAATTAGGAACAGGCAGTAATACTGTTTTGTGTCATGGCTCATCTTAAGTACAACTTTTGTTGTCACAATGAAGGATTGTCTTGGGATTAGATGTCCAAAGTTGTAAGCATAGTCAGAAAATGGCTTCACCTGAATTCCCAGTAAGGTATTTATTTTCTGAAAACATTAAGGACAAACAAAAGACCCAGGACAAACTAGAGAGTGAGTTTATAGTTCATCCTATGCTTTGGCTGTGTGGGTATGCAAGAGACATACCTACACCATGGAAATTAAACCAGAAAAGACTGGGGGGTGTTGATTTAGCATGTTAGTAGTTCTGCTGTGACCAGCTGTGTGAAACAACCTAGCGGCTGCTCAGCTACACTGACCAGGTAAGCATGTGAGTCTTAAACAGACATGAAGTGTGGAGACTGGCTGTGTAGTGTGACTGTTGAGACAGAGAGGAAATTCCTCACTTAATCCCTCGCAGCACTCATCACATCATTAACTAACATTTATCTAAGTCTTCTAGCAGTTGTCTTTCTTTTAGAAGCAATGAAGCCACTGATTAAATTCTTACCAACAGTAGCTGCTAGAAATGGAGTCCTTTTAAGACAAATTAAAAAAACCCTAAAACCAAAAACCAAAAAACCAACAAACAGGCAGTCCAAAATACAACAGTAGATATTTCATGAAGAGTGGGGACACTTCCCGTGTTGAGGATCTAGTTCTGCAAGCTCCACTCAGCCTGTTCATTATGTGGAGTACATGAAGTCACAGTAGCAGATTATGCAAGTGTTGGTCAAGTTAATAAACTGGCAGCAGCCTCCTCCCATCAACTTTGCATCCTAAATCTAACATCCAGATCTCCAAAAGTCCAGCTAACTTGAAGCAGCAGATGGCTCATCTTGGAGGAGACTAAGGCAGACTGAATAGGAAGCATTTGGAATAATTCACCATTCACCATCTTCTTCCTTAGGGAATTACGTGGCCTGTATTACACAATCACCATGCAGTTTGCCTCTTCCAGTGCAGCAGTGGCCTGCAACTCTGCCAAATTTTTTAGTTAACCTATCAAATATCAAGAAACAAATTATTTGCCAAAGTCACACAGAAAAGCTGGTGCTTAACTAACTGAGTCCTTTCTCCTCCTAACTGTGACAAGGTGCTCCTTTGAGGTGCTCTCCTTCTGTGGAAGGCTGACCATTGTACAGGTTGTTTCCTTACTCAAATGGCCATTCCCTCAGGACTAGCAAGAAGCCACACCTATCCTGTCAGATCCAGGCTGAACTGCACTGACCTGGCACTTGTGACTGCCAAGGCTAAATAGCATCAACTGTTATGCCTCAGTACAGAACAGATGCCCCTCAAAACAGTCACAGCTGGTTTCATACACAACAGGCTGTCTGCTCCTGCAACACAGATGGCTAAAGCAGCTCTGGGCTTTGCTCTTTTCCCTGGCTCCAGGTCAAAATAAAATGAGGGGTTTGATCTTCATGTTATCAGAGACACGACTTCTTCTCTGACTGAGGAAGGCTTCTGCAACATGTGTCACAGTCAGCATGAACAGGCAGAGCAGCGTCAGAACACTCCGGGGACTGTTCCAGCTACTGGGACATTCCCCCAGCTGAGAGAGAGGTGTCCACACAGCACACCCCTCCTCTGAGCAAATGCAACAGATACAGAAACAAAGAGTTTCTGGGGACCCTCACGTGCTCAGATGTAAGAAGAAAGAAATGTTTTTATGATTACACTTTACAAAATTGTGAATATGTTCAGACACCACAGCAGCATCTAAGAAGAGACTTTAAAAAAAAGAAGCAAGCTGCTTAAGTAATGAAAAAAAAATATGGCTTGAAGAAGAGTACAGGCCTACAAATCTAGGACTTGCAGCCTCTAAATTCTCACACCTCTCCTCCAACTCATCTGGGATGCATTTAGCTGACTGTGTTGCACTAGTATATATTCTGAGGCTCCTATTCAGCAAAATAAAGTTTGAGCAAGATTGAAATCCGGTTTCAAGTTGGTGGATAATCAAGCTGAAATAAAAATGATAACTTACATGTATAAAGTGAAGCATATGCTTAAATGTACTGCTGAATAGGATTAAGGTAATCAAGACATTTTCTACAGTTGAAAGGTTTGCCACTGATACACATGCATTGTGTTCCTGAAACACCCAGGAACACGAGAATTTCACTCCCAGCTTTACAAGAAGACAGAAACTACAGTGATGTTGAAAGTGGATGTATCATAGAATCATAGAATGGCTTGTGTTGGAAGAGATTTGGTCACAGGAACCCTTGCACAGCCCAAACTCACTCCAGAACTCTCAATCACTTCTGGTGCTGCCATGGGAACAGGAAGAGTAGACACACTGCAAAGAACAATGTTTCTGATTCAGGCTGTGAAGAGCAAGCAGCTCACAGGTTATTGCTGGTCTTTACATGAACCCTATTTCCTACAAAAATTGCTTCAGTCTGTTCTATTGTCATTTCAATTACGTGGGTAGAACAACATAACTTCCCGGGAATTCATGTCTTCATCTTATGCTTAAAAAAATGCCTCCACAGACTAGAGTTGAGTGAACCTGAAATTCACTATGACTTTGCTTTCCTTAACCTCAGCATAGGAAAGATTATGAGCTGTAGATTGAGAGTTTGCCAGTACTTTGAAAAGAACATGCTCTCTTGTTCCATTCAGGTGAATCTGGCATTTAGATTGTTTATTCTCAGCACCCTTCCTGTTCTGGCCATCTTCACAAGTGTCCTCAGCTTACTCTCAGTGAATTTACTGATCACTGTCAGCTCCTGACCTCAGCTGTAGTGAACCAAACATTCTCAATTCAAAGCCAAAGCAACACTGCAGATGATTGATAAGTAGAAAGTGTTCTGCAGAGCATACACAGACAGAACACCATTCTGCCTGGGAACCTCTTTTCTAGAGCTAGAAGAACCCACCTGGAAAAGCCAAAAATTGAGTGTTCCATTGGCTTTTACTCACTCAAGACCAGAAGCTCCTTGAGAAATGGGTGATAAAATCTTCAGTCTAGTAATCCAGAAGGTATCTGCTTCTTTTTGATACCGTACTTGAACACACGTATCCAGGCCAGGAGGTGATCATGGGTAATTCAGAATTTTCTTGGAACACAGGCATTTTGAAGCTTTTAAATCACTTGCACCACTTCATGCTTTGACTGATCCTGACTCTCATTTCCTTGTCTGTTTCTGAGAAGCTGGTATAAATCCCTCCACTCTAAAGCCATGCTCACCTTATCAGGGCAGAAGGTCACAACTCAGACACAGTGAGACAGACTAGTAAGTAATCTCCCCCTCTAATGGACAACTAAGATCTCATGACTCATTCTGTACTTATCACACACAGCATTCTTACTGGTGTTGCTTTATTCTTTCATGAAAAAAAAAATGGAATGTGAAGCAGGCAAAGACAACAAAATCAAAATTACAAGGCAAAAACCAGTGATACTGAAGCCAAAAGCTGCTTAGTCTTTTGCCGTGGAGCTTGTCTGCATTTGCCCCACATAATCAAGGTCAGTGTTTAGACAAATAGGACAGTGACTAGGAGAAGAACCAGCACGAGAAGGAAAAAAATAAATCATACCTATGATTCTAGCCCAACTTTCAAGTGACTGTATGTTTTTTTCCTGTACAAGTTCAACTTACAGATGCACACGTTCTATGAAGCACTCCCTGTGAAATTCCCTGATCTAATGAAATTGTCATTGTAACAAGTATCCTGGGAACAAGGAGAAAGATGAATGAGATCTCCAGCTGCAAGTCCCTTTGCTTTGGGCCTTTAACTGCTCCTCTTTGTATTTGCTCAAAAGCAAGAACTTCTAAAATTGGGCTGTTATGCTGTACTTGACAGCGAGTGTTACCCATGTGAATCTTGTCAGATAAAGTTTGGCCAGTGCAAGAAGTTGCTTGTATAGATAAACTGCTGGCTTTCAGTGGCATTGCTCACTGTATTCTAACAATAATTTATTTTATAGAGACTTCCCAAAATCAGGAATTTGCTCTTTCTTAAAAATAAAACTGAAAGTAGGTCTAGGATGCTTATTTTTTACAAATAAGGTCTCAAAAAAGTTTTACTTTGGTGTCTCCTTAAGTTAACATAAATTGTTTTGAATATAAAGGTCTTTGGGAAATGAGTGGAGACTCTCAACATGGTACTATAAGGAAACATTATGGTCCTATGAGAAATGCAAGGACAAGACTATCAACTGAGTCTCCAGTATGAGATGAAACTTGTTCTATCTCAGATCAGTGACCTAAACAAAAGCAGAGAGATGTAACACCCCGATGCTTTTCAATTCTATTCAAAGAAGAGACAATCCCCATTCCTTCTTCTCTGCTGGACCAAGCTATATGTTGGCTATGACAAGAGACAACAGTTGTTGTTTCTGTTGTGCTCTCACTGCCTTCATTCGGTAGTCTGGTCCTGAACATATAGCTGATTTCTACTCTGTGAGGGTGTTTCCAAAGACTCTTTCTTCCAAAACTTCAGAGTACTTAATGTACTTATTTGTTTCCTCCAGCTGAATATTTGATGGAATCTCAAAATCTTGAGTATGAAAAGAAGTTCACACTCATCTATAGTGTGGTGGGATGGGAGAAAAACACAAACAGATACTATGCACACAATAGCATTTGACTGATTACTGACAAATTGGCTTGGCAGAAACCCACAGACATGCACGTGGGAGGGAGGATGCACAGTTCAGGCAAGGACTCACACTGCCCTAATTGGGGCTGGCAAACAATACTGGACAAACTGTAAGGCATTCAGTGGCAGACACATATTTGCCCGATAAACTGGCAATGCCACTAAAAAAATACAAGTTGCTTCTCTCATTTGCACAGGGTTACCTTCTGAGAATAACCTTCTGCCCTGCCTGCTCTCCTTTTGAGTCTATAGTTGGAAAGCCAAACCCTTTCTTTCCATACACTACTACCATTAAGCAGTGTAGAGAAAGTGGGATTCAGAGCAGCCAAGAATCCAACAGACAGCTTGCACCTCTGAATTCTGCAAAAGAGAACCGATTTGCTGCAAAAGCATGTTGCCTCAGTGGGCAACTGGACATAATTGACATTAGCAGAAGCTTGCAAGTGCTCGTGAAAGTTGTTATGAGTTAGAGCTTTTTGTGTACAGCCAAGAATGAGCATAAATTAAAGCATGTAATTACTGGCATGTTCAGGTTGTTGAAGTGGTTACAGTGTGGTGCTGTTACATGCAAATCCAGATGTTTGAGAGTCACAAGGTACAATGAGATTAATTCTTTTCAAGGATACACGTCATGGATATTCCTGCTAAATTCATAAAGACAGTACTTGGTACTGTCAAAGATTGTGGTAGAAACAGGTAGAAACAAATAGAAATAGATGGAAAATAGATACAGGGACACAGCCATCCCAGGGATGGACATGTCCTCTTTGGCCTTTTGGAAGAAATGTTGCTCTCCTACTAACTGTTCAGCCAGTATCTCCATCAAGTAACTGGTCAGTCACAGGCACATGTGTCTTTGGGCAACTGGAGCAACTGGAGGTGGATTATAGCTGAAATGCCTAGATGGATACTCTAATCCACCCTAAACATCTAAGGTGTTGTGGCTGCATTGTGTTCCTAGAATGGAATGTCTAAAGGAAAACTTAACAAAAGAGTCATGGAGGGGCTGGGCAGAACACAGGAGGCCTTCAGCTGCGTTATGCCACATCAATCTGTGGAGAGATCTATGAACAAAAAGAGCGAAGCAGTCAGCCATGACTCAAGGGGGAAAAAAAAATCACTTTTTTTTCTTTTTGTGGTTCTACTCCTGTTGTCTGAACTCATAAAACTGATCAACAGCTCTGTAGCAATTCTAATTTTCTGTAGTGTACTCATCTGATCTTGGCCAGTCAAACCTAGATGTTGTCCATACTCCATCCCTTGACTTCATGGGGCATAAGTAATTAATTTGCTACCTACCTTGCAGATAGCCAGAATTATACTTATATCTTCCTGTTCATTTCCTCCTTCAGCTGTCCACTGCCAACTACTTGTCAGACTTTTCAATACAAGGTTACGAATGTTTTACTG
Organism: Myiotriccus ornatus; assembly: GCA_036023395.1. Classification (NCBI taxonomy): domain Eukaryota; kingdom Metazoa; phylum Chordata; class Aves; order Passeriformes; family Tyrannidae; genus Myiotriccus; species Myiotriccus ornatus. The sequence continues at coordinate 29,575,060 of JAYRBT010000093.1, forward strand.
TCCTTCTTGTCTCATTGTTTTTGAAACTGTGCAGTGAGCAGGGTATGTTTCAGTTACTATTAAGTGAACATTCAGTCGTGGTCTAAATGCCAACCAAGTGAAGAAGGGAAGAGAACAAAAAGCCAAAACACCCAGGGACAATAAAGTTAAAAGTAGGCTGTCACATTCACATTTTGGTTGCATTCTCCACTTCATGAAGACCTTTAACTCACGCATCTTAAGCAGGGTGGGGGATAAGTCTAGCCTCATTTTCATGGCACTGATGAATTAACTCATTCAAAATGGGGAAAGTAAATATTATGGTGCTTGGCACTGTATTCCTATAGCTTTGATGCTCTTTGAAGTTTCATACTGCTTCAAAGCAGGAAGAGCAGTGCCTTGTGCTGTTCTGTTTACAAAGGCTTGCCAGTGAGGGTGTAGCTCACATACCGGTCTGTTAAGGGCCTGAGTGGCACTGTCATCTGGCACTCAAGATTCTGCTTCGCTTGTTCTCATGTTTACACTAATAAAAAATTGCTATTGACACTTTCAGGATCTTGTTCATCCAGGGACTGCAAAGTACTTTGTCAAGATATTCAAGATACGTAATAAGCCCACTGAATCCTCGTCCGTTTCACTGTTGTGGCCAATAGATCATTTTGCTTTGTTATAATATGCTGACAGCTAGCCTGGATAGACTGGCTATAAAAATACCATCTTCCAAGAAATTACAGAGTTGGTCACATAATATCCATCATGGCAATTAACAGAGACATTGCTATTTTGCTCTCACTGGAGCTCTTCATTAACTGTTGAGAAATGGTTTCTCCTCAGTACTTTGTTGCCTTCCTTGTGCATCAGTGAACATTGAAGACTGTTTATCAAGCCATCTGTTAGGGGAGTCCTTGATTTGACCAGAAATGCATTTATACAGCTAAAGACATTATTTGGTACTGAGCAAATCTTTCTGGAATGACATGGATTTAATCTCAGGTGAATATTATGGAAGTAGCATTTCAGTGACAGGCAGGCAAGCTGATAAGATCTTTGTCCTCACTGTATACATGAGTTTGGGTGCACGTGGCTGGGAAAATAGAGGAAATAAAGCTGGAGTATTTAATAATAATAATAATAATAACAATAATAATGACAACAACAATAATAAAATGAAAACCAGTCATTTTGCATATGAATCAAACAGTGTAAAATACTGAGCAAAGCTCTCAATAAAGGTTGTTTAGAGAAATCATTTGCCATTAACTGAAATAACACATACGTCATTGGTAGGAAAACATTTAAATGTGAAAATCTTTCCTAACTCCTCATAGTCACCTCTCCAACGATTCAAAAGGATTGATGACTCTTTGAAAACAGTGTAATAATAACAAATTCAAATTTGACCCACAAAGTTTTATCTTAGCTCTCAACTCTTCAGTGGAAACAAGAGATTAATGTATACAAAAAAATCTCCATGGTAGAACCACTGACGTAAATATCTTACTACCGCAGCTGTCTCTGGAGACCTTGTCTGAGTCCCTCAGTGCCAAGCATTATGTAAAAATATTTTTTTTACTGTAGAGTTATCAGTCAAAATCAAGGAATTAATAACGGAGAAAGAAGAAACATATTTATGAGCTTCCAATCTTCTTCACAGCCACTATGCAGTATTGTGTTCTTTATGGATTGTTGTACAGTAGATTCAGATTTATTGGCAGATAGAAAATGTGGTAACAGATCATCCTAAGTGTGAACAGCACTATGTGAAAAGCCAGAGTGTTGCCTAAAGAAAGAATCATATACCCAAACCTCAGCTTTCACTGATGGAACAATCTCTGACACAGCTTGCCAGAAACAATTGCACCTAATAAACTGAGAGAAAGCATAATGTAATATGTTACAATTGGGTCAGCTTAGGCAAGTTCAGTTGTATCATTTTATGCAAATGATTCCTACATTCTGATCCACAAAAAAGCCTCCCCAAATCAAAAACTAAATGCAGTGTTGTGCTGCCTGTTCCTTGACGCTGAGAAAGACCAATCACATACTGGCAGGTTTTAAGTAGGACTCTGAGAAGTTGCAGGACTCTTCAGCTTTCAGCCACTGTTTAACCAAGAAGATGGGGAAGCCTTTCCCTCCTTTGGAATCCTTACAGCACTACAACAGAGCTGGGAGCTATCACCAAGTGCTCTCACTGGCACATGAGTGAGCTGAATATACTTGGAAAGACCTGCACAATTGGTGGACAAGTGAAAAGAGGGAGGAGAGGAATTCCATTTAGCTTCTGTCTTAGTGACTCCCAGTTACCCATGGCCACAGCCTAAGGGAAGCATCACAAGCCTGCATTTCTGCCCTTCATAAAAGCTGTGACACCCTCAGCATCCCCTCAAAAAAGGAAATTTTGGAAGGACAAGGTGTCTTCAGTGTTCCCCTTTCTCACACAGTCTGTTCTCAATACCTTCATTTACCTGGAACAGGTAAATGCTACATATACTGTGAAACAGGAGAATTGGGCCTAAAAAAGTCTGCAAGTTCTCTACATAACTATCTCCTTACATCAATGGAGCCAGCTGACTTCCAGACTGACTGTATCCCCACTTGTTCGTATTTGTTGCATGCTAACATCTGTACTTCTCCATCACTGTGTGTTGTCTGTAGACAATAATTCAGCCTATTTTTTTATGGGTAGTGTCTAATCTGATAATAAGTCAAGAGTATGGATGTATAAATGGAAAAATTTAGCAAACCTTTCCCTGAAAGATTGATTTGCCTTTGAAATATGACCTTTCTTTTACATCTCACTGGCTTTTACTGCTTTAGTGTTATTCAGACTTTATGAACATACACACATTTGCTTTCAAATGTAACAACTTCCACACCAATTTATGCTTCAAGACAGATAGAGTTTACTGAAGAAAATGGGTTGCAAGATTTAAGGCAAAGAAGTTACTCTTTCTTTGTCCATTATGCTCTGTGCTTCTACAATATTTATCATATAATGGGAAGCCTTCACAAATACTCCATATTTCCACTTTCAAATATTCAAAAATTGATTCAAGTATCATGACACTCCTAATATATTGGTTCTATTCATCTGCCTTGTAGTTTTAAGTTTTTAGGTGTTTTCTTTCTCTCTCATTAGGGTCAGTACTTGTACATTCAAAATAGAAGTATTCACTCCAGAGAGTCCTTCCTCAGCACCTACAGGGACCACATCCCAGTCTGAAGGGGGGATGTGTGTATGTGTGCGTGGAGGTCTCAACAGCAGTAGTTTCCTCTCTTTCCTTGAAACACAGATAGCCTTCATCTTTTTCTCCCCTCTCCTGGGATGAGACCAAAGCTGTTAGCTGGCTTTATCCAGCAGCAGAAATAACTCAGGCCACACAGAAAACAAAGAGGTATGTCCCTTCTTACGCTCTGACAGATTTGGGCAGAGAGGAGAGAAATGCTTTGGCCCATCTTTGTAAGAGGGCAGACCTATCACTGGTTTAAAATACCCACTTCTTGACCCACTTGCACATATTGGTATATTCATACAGGGGTATGGAGTGCAGCTTTCTCCTGCTGTAATTCCTCGTAGGCATGTCTCCTTTCTTTATCACTCTGTAATCTGTTCAAGTGCTCTGGTCTGTAGCTCAGCAATGCCACCACTGCAGACAGAGAGTGCTTGGAGAGGAGGAGAAGATTCTCTTCGTTACTAACTGCATGCCAGCTCCTTGCCCATCCAGCACTGCTCACTTAACTAAACACATGCACAGGGTTTCTGTGTGCTGACTTGCAAAAACATTGCAAAATACAGGAAAGAGGGGAAAGGCAATGTCATTGTGCTGACTGGACAGAGAAGACAGTGTGCTTGAAGTACATCATCATTCAACCAAGCACTCAAGCACATGGTTGAAATCAACTACCTGTCTAAAGTGCTTTGCTAAATCCAACCTTCCATCCACCAAGATCTGAGATTGAGTTCTCCTGCTAGGACGCCAGACAGCCCTGCAGGAATGTGCAGTAGGAAGCCCTTCTCCTATAGTTATTTAATTACATATTAGATAAAGTCACAACCTAGAGAGAGCCAAAAACCCAAAAGCTCGTGGGCACTGATTTTTGACAACGACCATATCTGAGAAGTCATCAAAAGTTCTGAAACACAGTCTTCAAAAACCCAGCAACCAAACAAACCAAGTCTTCTATCACTATATTCTAAACTGAAAAACCTCCTGCCCTGCCAGAACAGACAAAATATTGGGGTATGAATACATTGCCATTGAAAAACTATTTTTAATACAGTATTTAGCAACATTTCTGCTGACATCCTAATGTGGGATGCTAAAAATACTTTTCCATCTTCATTCCAGAGCAGAATTTTGTATGCATAAATAAATAGCTGCTGTCTTCAAACACAGAACAGATCTGACTTCTAAGGCTAGACAGAGAAAAAAAAAACAGCATGCCAGGGCTGTGAGCTTACTCTGTTATTCTAAATTAGATACGCAGTTACTGCAGTTGTGTGGCAAATCAGGTCTTTGAATGTACAAAATGGCAAGATGGCCATGTCACTGCAAACTCCCAGTGGAGGTAAATAAAATTTTACAAACTCTACATACACAGTGTTTTAAGGTACCCTTCCATCTCCTTGAAAAAAAAGTATCATAATCTTTGAATAGTGAAATGAGACTTATGACATTTTCTCATGTTAAGTGGCATTGCTTATAAACTGCACTTATTCCCCTAGACAATATAAATGGAACAATCCTCTCCTCGGGTGTTTCAGTCAAACAAATTGTCTTTAACGGCTTTCATATATGTCAGAGGCAAAAATAGACCTTGATTCCATTTCAAATGTATAGGGAGATGCTCTTCCTGAATCCTAATGATGGGCACAATCCCTATAGCTCGAAGCATGAAGATTCTTGCCTGTCTCAATGGACAGAAGAGCAAACTTACTATAAGACTGTAAAGTGTTCCATACTCTCATGCTTCCTTTCTCCCCTTCTCCCTTTCTCCCTCCTTTCAATAAGCAGCAGGGATGGCTAGGAACATAACACAGAAGTCTTGCTTTTGGTTTCTTGATCAGAACGTGTAGAAATCTGACTATTGGGACACAATGCAAGCGTCAGGCTTGAAATCAGGCAGATCTGATGTCTGATGTGACCAGAGTTTGGATTTCATCTTTTGCTATGCATGCTTTGAATTTGAGGGAGGGACAAAGCTGAGCTTTTCTTGTGATATATGTCAAGATATATTTGACATATATTTCTTCGTAATATATGTCAAATATTATTACACTTTTATGAAACATAGAATTAATTTAAGAAAAAGACCATTAAGATCATCAAGTCCAACCATAAATCTAACACTGACAAGTCCACCACTAAACCACATTCCTAAGCACCACATCTACACATCTTTTTGAAAATCTCCAGGGACTGTGACTCAACCACTGTCCTGGGCAATCTGTTTCAATGCTTTACAACCCTTTCTCTGAAGAAATTTTTTCCTAATATCAGATCTAAACATCCCCTGGTGCAGCTTGAGGTGATTTCCTCACATCCTATTCCTTGTTCCCTGGGAGATGAGACCAACCCCCACAACCTCCTTTCAGGTAATTGTCGAAAGCAGGAAGGTCCCCCCTGAATCTGCTGTTCTCCAGAATAAGCAACCCCAGTTCCCTCAACCCCTCCACATCTGAGACCTCTTTAGACTCATGCTCCAGACCCTTCCCCAGCTCTGTTGCTCTTCTCTGGACATGCTCCAGCACCTCAATGTCTTTCTTGTAGTGCGGGACTCAGAACTGAACACAGGGTTCAAGGTGCTGCCTTGCCAGTGCTGAATGTGAGGGATGATCCCTGCCCTAGCCCTGTTGGCCAGGCTGTTTCTGATACAAGCCAGGATGCCATAAGCCTTCTTGGCCACCCGAGCACCCTGCTGACTCATGTTCAGCTGGCTGGCTGTCAGGATCCCCAGGTTGTTTTCCAACCTCTTTCCAGCCACTCTTCCCCAAGCCTGTAGTGCTGCATGGGATTATTGTGTCCAAAGCAGAGGATCCAGCACGTGGCCTTGTTGAACCTCATAAAATTGGTCTTGGCCCAATGATCCATCCTGTCCAGACTCCTCTGCAGAGCCTTCCTACCTTCCAGCAGGTTTCCACTCTGACCAGCTTGGTATTACCTTCAAGCTGACTGAAGGGACACTTTGATCCCCTTGTCCAGAACATTTATAACAATGTTAAACAGGACTAGCCCCAGTACTGACCCCTGGGGAACACCACTTGTGACTGTCTACCAGCTGGATTTAACTCCATTCACCACCATTTGGGCTTGGCCACACAGCCAGTTTTCTACCCAGCGAACACTGCATTTGTCCAAGCCATGAGCAGCCAGCTTCTCCAGGAGAATCCAGACAGTGTCAAAGGCTTTACTTATGCCGGGTAAATAACATCCACATTTCCTTCTCCACGAAGTGGGTCACCCTATCACAGAAGGAGATCAGGTTGGTTAAGTAGGACCTGACTTCCCTAAACTGTGCTGGCTGGGCCTCATCACCTGCTAGTTCTGTACATGTTGCATGACGGCACTCAGGATGATTGCCACCTCAAGATAAGTGCTATCTCTGTTCCATGACCTTCCCCAGCACTGATGTCAGGCTGGCAGGCCAGTAGTTCCCCAGTGCCTCCTTCCTGCCCTTCCTGTAGATGGGCATCACACTGGCTAGTCTCCAGTCATCTGGGACATCCCAGGTTAGCCAGAGCTGCTGGTAAATGACTGAAAGTGGTTCAGTGAGCATGTTCCCAAGAACAACTGGACTTAGGATTAAAGACTGCAGCAAAGAAGGCATTAAGTATCTCAGTATTATACCTTCACATGTAACAAATCTCCTTTCTTATTGCTATGAAAAATGAGAAAAAACTCACTAGGGATGAATGGTAACAACACATTTGAATACAAAGACCCAAAGGAAGCAGAAAGCAAATATAAAATCACTTGCACCACCACAGCAAACCATTTTCCTCCACAGCCTCTTAGCTAGAGGGAATACAGCTGATGAGGGTTGAGAGCATTGAACTGTGCATGCAGAATAATTTTCAGTGGGCTGATGGCACAGAGTTGGAATCAGGTTTCAAGTCTGAAGACACTGAGATCTGTGAACACAGACCAGAAGATTATGAAGCCTGTGAAATAAAAACAAAACAGGGCTAGGTAATACCATACCTTTCTAATTCAGTGAATTCCCTTCAGGGTCCTGAGATTTTGTTTCAAAGTCTTGAAATCTCACTCAACCTCTGTGAACATTTGAAAGGAGTTTTCATACTAGCAAGCTCTCCTCAAGCACTCCTAGCAAGCTGTTACTAATTTGATGTCTGCTTATTTGGAATGAAATTTCAAGGGGAGATAGACATTCCTTCATAGATACATATACTTGTGCTTCCTTGGGGACAGACAGAAACTTCAGTGAATGGGAAAATTTCACTCCTTCCTCTTCCATTCTACTGGGAAAATTATGCAAGAATCTCTCTCTCCAAAGTATATAGGACAACAAAATATGACAGGATTAAAGAAGGTGGCAGGAGTGGTTTTTTTGTCTATGCTGCATGAAAGTCCTAGTACAGAGAAGTTATTTCCACTGTCCTTCAGCCATTTCAGTATTTCCAGATCTAGCAGGATAGGAAACAGCAGTCTTATTCCAGACCGAGAGATCCTGTTCTCCTCATTTGCTGCTTCTTTTGACCAACCTTTGCTATGGTCAAGCACAGAAAGATACAGAAGTTCAACATTAATTTATCAAACTAAAAGCTGATTTGATCTCTAGCTGCTTCATGTTCCTCAGTTTTGTAAGTTTAAAACCCCTCTGTGAAATCACATTCCTGCTAATCACATGTTTCCTGGACATTCTTGATTTATCAGAAAGGTGCTTGGAATAAAAAACAGCATTCAAATATTCTCTCTATTTTGCCTGGCCTAAGGATTCAAACCAACCTAAAGCACTTTGGCATTAAGAGGTTAAAGTAAAAAAGCTTTCCAAACCTGAATTTTCCAAATGCTTTAGCTTAGCTCAAAAAACATATTCCTCACGGTCCCTTAGATTTCCACTAGTGTTAGTCAAATCCCATACATGACATGTCTCAGAGGCAGATTCCTATTGCTAAAAATGCAAATTATTCAGCAAAGTCCCTTGGAATCAGCCTTGAACCTCTGTCGACACCAGACTGGCAAATCAAAATCTGAAAGATTACATTACCAGGAGAACTTGTCAAATTTGCCCTTATCTTGAATCGAGCATAAATGCAAGAGATCCATCAGCTGCAGGACAGATCATATTCCTGAGAGGGAGTGCTGCCTGTTCCTTCACACAGCTCCCTCTATCAGGTCTTAGCAACTAATTTACAGGGACAGAGCTGAAAGAGTTTGTAAGCATTTTTAAAAAAAAATCCTGCATGGTTTCATAACGCCAATTCTGCCACCTAGTGACCACGGAAAATGAACCGACAGTTTACGAACAGGCTGAGAAAAGACCGGCTCACACAGCTTAGAGCTGTGCCATAGCTGATGGGTGGGCACTGCCGTAGTGCCACGGGCACCCGTGGTCCACCCAGGCACTCTGCCTGCACTCTCAGAGTATAAAAGACGACGTGTGTACTGCGCAGAAGTGCATGAGAGGAATTACCAAGCCAGTATGTGTAAGCCCAAATGGGTCATCAGCACACACGCTGGAACTGCTGCTGCCTCTAGACCTTGTCTTCGGGGAGCTGAGTGAGTAGATTCAGCTGCTGGCTGCAGAGGAGCACAATACTGGAAGAGGGAAAGGCAGCAATTACTGATGTTCTTTCCTAGCCCTTTGGCTCACTGGACAGTGACCCTGTTTGGACCCTAAATCTCTGGTGTATGGGTGGTGCATCAGCAGGACCTTCTTGTGTTCAGAATTCATACACACAGAACTGCTAAAACACCTGCTCAGGGTGAAGCTTCACAGCATGGTTCTCCAAAGGAATTGTCAGCAATCAGCACCCTTCACCTCTAAAGTGTGTTGGCCATGGAGTGATTCAATGTAATTTCCTAAAATGTAAGGTGGAGTCCTCTGAACTGAGCTATTTGTAGAAAGGCATCCAGTAAAAGTGTATGTTGTCTTCTCTGCCCAAGATCTTGTGACCTTATTTTCACTGTCCTATGTCATGTGCACAGGTTCTAGGAAGACATAAAGCATTCAGGTTAAAGGTTGCTGTGCCTGCTATTACAAAGGGAAACAGCAAACAGGGTGGTGTTTAGAAATATGATTTCACAGCAAAACCTAATCTGTGGGTTAAAACAAGTAGCTTCTATGTATCTGCCCTGGAAACATTCCTAGGCTAGATAGGTATAAACTCATTGCTTCCTGCTGCATTTCTCAGTGCTTACCTACATAAAAATCATCTTCAAGCTTTTGTAAAGGGGATGGCAAATGCATAGAAAACTACAGTGGAAATAACAAAGAGGCAAAAAGCTAAGCTGCTTAAAGGATGTATTATTAATTAATAAAGGCTGCAATTAATCAATTTGTTGGGGCAGAGATGCAAATAGAATCCAGGCTTTCCATCTCTGTCTTCCTTGTTCTAATGACTAGAAAACCCTTTGTCCCTAAGTAGTTGTGCATCTGTTTTACATCCTTATTAACACTGCTGTAGAAAAGAGTTACTGAAAGAAAGGCTTATTATAGAGCTCTGGTTCTAAGACAGCTGGTTTGTTCTTTCTTACACTTTTGTAACTCAGAAAATTTCATCTGAATTCATGGAAGTAAAGCATGGTGAAAGAAGTGTCCAGTCCAGCATCTTCAGAACCCCATATCTCTTACAGCTACTAACACTTGTTCCAGGATGATCTTTGTTCCAGGATATTGCATTTCAGAATAAGTTTAGCTTTAACTTGTTTCCTGGTTGAAGCTTTAGCATTTATGCAGAATTTTTTCAACCACGGGCTGGGAAAAAATCAGAAGTAAAACAAAAAGTCTTTCTGAGTGACAGACTTTGTGTCGTGCACCTACATCTAAAGCCTTTAGACGGCATTCTCTACTTTTCTACAACATGTATTTACCTCATGGAATCAAGAGCACCTGGGATTATCACAGCAGTACTATAAAATCTATGTAAATCAATAGACACTTGTTTGTTTTTGGTTTTTTTTTCTCTGTACTGTCACACAAAATAGAAATGCTGCATTCTTGGTGATTGAACCATATATTAGAAAAACTAAACACAGCAAGATTCTGGTAGGAGAAAGGTGGCAGATACTTGTTTTACAGTATACATATTTTATCCTTCATCTCTATCTCATTTCTCGGCCCATCCTGTTTTGTTCAACAAATAGGAAATCCTAGCTAATATTTGAAAGCAGAATCTCTAAGGCAGTATTTGTTTCAATAAGGAATGGGATTCAGAAAATAGTTGTAGATAAAAGATGGAATGTTATATGGATAACAGAGGAGATCCAGAAAATGTTTTGATTTTTATCTTCTAAGGAATTGAATTGTGCACGTTACTGAGGACAGCAGCTGTTTCTTAGGGGCACAGTGCAGCAGAGTGTAGAGATCTCTTAGGTAGTCCATCTAAAAGGTTTAACTCAAGTAAGATGTCCTACTATATGCCCCTACTGTTTCATGATACGAATGTGTACACAGCTTTTGTGTTTTGAACAATACTGTCTTACACGTCCAAGTGAAGAGTAAAAAATTCAACAGTTAGGCTTGATGAATATTCCTGTATCTATATTGCAGATGATCCCTAAATGATTTATGATTTTGAGTCTCATCCTGAGGTTTCATTAGGAGATCTGACCTAATACTAGGTCTTGCATGTGTGTGCATGGTGGTGGTGATGGTAGTCGTTGTTCATTTAAAATAGAAGTGAACCAAACCACAGATGTGTCTAGAAAGCATACAGTAAAAACTCTGGTACACAGACAATCAGCTTGACATTCACTGTGCATCACTACCACAGTTAAAGTATTTGTACTTCTTCCCATGTCATAAGAGTCACTAGGCCACAATTAGGGACTGGGTACAAGTTTCCTACTCCAGAGCAGTGAGGCACACTAGAACAGACAGACACAGTCATGGAGACTGAAATGGTGACAACACAAAACAACTATAGTCCTAACAAAGTAGTCCTAATGATTAATCTTTCATTTCCACCTCAAAACTTACAGGGAGAAACAACTACTGCAAGAGATATTCAGTCAGGCATAGGAAAAGAAAACATAAGAACCACGGGAGCCAGTGTCCTCTCTGCTTAGAGTGAGGGTAGCTCGTCTGCCTCTACCAATGTGCTATGCCCACTCTTTGACATCTGCTTAATTACTCACGTGATGACTTACAGAACAAACCCTCCTCACAACAGAATGAATATTCTATACAAAACAAACATGGTCTCTCCTGCAAACTTAGTAGCTGAGATGGAGGCTATCTATTTCTCAAAAAAATTTCACAGTAAAATGAAAAAGCATGGACAATTCACTACCACAGAAAAGTTGTTCTAAGATAGGACCAAATGCAGCCAGCTGTCCTAATTCTTTCACAGGTCAGCCTCTCCCACTGAAAAGCTAGATCCAAAGAAGGGTGGAAGAAGTCCCCTCTTTCCTGTACCCTGCCACCACTGCTAAGGAGCAGAACACACCATTTGGAGATGTGAACTTCGTGTCTCTGATCAAAGTTTTACAGTAGGGTGACATTTATTCTAGGAAAGCCTCTGTGGTTGAGCTGTTTGGCAAACATGATGGGATAACACCTGAAAAAGAGGGCAGGTCTTTCAATCATAGCTGAAGCTCTTTGAGACTATTACTTTATCATCACTTTTATTGCAATTGTATTCTCCTGTTGTTTTTAGAAATACACTGAGTAAGCAGTTTCTCACTGAAAAATGCAAGTGCTTTGAAACTGAAACGTCTCTGCCATGCAGAAATCTTGTCCGAAATCTGTCAGAAGTTAATTTTGATACCTGAAGTACAATGTCTGACCTATAATGGAGTCTGCCCTTGGTCATTAGCCCAAACAGAACCAACTGCTCAAGAAGTGAGGCATTCATTTGAAAAACAAGTGAACAGCAGCACAATACTTCCAACAGCATTTGCAATGTCTTAATAATTAGATGACTAACTAAAAAGTAGGCGTTTTAATCTTCTTACAAGAAAAAACATGGAATCAATTCTTTTTTTTCCCCTGCTGCAGAACAGCTACTGAAATCTGTCTTTGTGCGATGGTCACTGTTTACCATGGTTGAGGGGTTTTTGTTGTGCAAAGTCCAATGTTCAACATAAGTTGTCTGAGAATCTGTGTTTTCTCTATTTACTCACAAATCTTCTTGTCTTTCACTGTTTTCATTCATTTACTGTTCCTGTTTTGCAAACACAGACTTGCCCTGTGTCCTACCTAATGAAGATCTGAAGCAAGAAGGGAGAGGTTTCCTCAGCTACTTCTAAAACTTGCAAGAAGCTTTCTGGTAATGAGCTATCAGAATCAGCCACCTTGGATAGACTTGGTGGATGGATGACACCTCTGTAAACCACACAGTGTTCCCACCGAACTGCTAAAAAATATTTTTCCATATTTAAATTTTTTTCCCATCTTTCAGCTTGAAAACTGTTTCACGAAATCCTTTGAATTTCAAAGTGACACACTTCTCACTCTTCTGCAATCCCTCCCATCAGAAATAGCTACAAAAGTGTCCTTACAAGACACTGCATCCCCCCCCACCCCCAGGATTTTGCTAGTGTGCCAGGAAAATCGATAAAGCTGTACTCTTGTACTCAGGGTCTGTCACAGGCTCTATGGTCTATGCCTAGCCAAGTGCCTTGGTCAGGTTTCTAGAACCTAGTCAGTGAGACAGGGATAGTGACAGGACAAATAAAGAAAACCTCTTCAGTCAGTTATTAGCACTCTTTCCACCTTCCTCCACGTCCTGAGCCTGCTGCCTGAGTCCCTTCACTGCAGTATCTCAGTTCTGTGTCATTAATCACATGCTCATTAATCCTGCAACAGAAGTTAAACACTTGGGCTTGATTTCCACAACTGTGAAGACATCACAGCAAAAGAGCTGTTTCTCAGTGTCACCTGCTCAAGAATGATGCATCTTCAAGTGAAGCAACAACATGTTTGGCTTGTCAGACTATTTTCTAGAGGCAGATTGTTTCTGCTTTTATTTTGGAAATATTCTCCCACTTGGAAACTTGTAACAACTGTCAACTGAAGCATTAATAGCAGGAAGAACTGGTGCAGGTGACTAGAGGGCTGGAGTTAGAATGCTGTCAGGCAGGAGCAAAGAGCAATGAGAACATTCTGGAGTACTGTTGAATTAATAGTTACGAGAAAGGCAGAGAAATAAAATAAAACAACTTACTTGGTGGATATTATTCCAGTATTTAGGGGAATATTCTGTCAAATGAAACAGGTGTAGCCAAAATGAAACAAAACAAACTTAAAAAACCCCAAACATTGACTGACTGTGTTCCCGTAAAATACTTCTGAGTTTGAATGAACAATCAGAAACAACAGTACCTCTGTAAATTCTTCAGGTGAGCCATAGCCTCTAGATAATCAAAGACTTGCTAATCAAAGATGAAGTGCTAACAAGAAAAAAAATGCTTGAAGAAGTTAATAGTACTTGCTCTTCTCAACAAGAATACTGGCAGCCAATGTTTTTATTTCGATGTTTATACCACAGTGATTATTTCAGATGTGCAAAGATTTTTTTCCCCCCACCCAAACTTTCTGTGGTCTTACACCACAGAGCTGTTAGCATGAGGCTGTGTCAACCAGCACAAAGCTGGTTCAAGGGACAGGGGCAGCTTCATGTCTGATACTGCT
>JAYRBT010000093.1:29597201-29656886 GCA_036023395.1 Myiotriccus ornatus
GCTTGGCTCCTGTCTGAAGGCTGTAGGACGAGCGATCACGACTGATGCCTTGGCTGTGCTTTGCTCGCTTGTAAATGTTAGCTTCCTTTGGCTGTGTCACTTACGGTGGCTGAATCCAGCTTCCAGCAGACTGCTTATGTGGGAAAGTCCGTCTTTGCTGTCCCAGATGACTCATCACAGAGATGAGTTTTTGTAGCTCATCCGTTCAGGCAGACTTTTTTTTTTTTTTAATATAAGGGCTCTGTCCTTCCAATGCAGAACACTGCAGAGAGCTGTCCAGTTGCAATAGGGAGCATTCTTTCTGCACACGAGATTTGCTGCAAAGAGGAAGGCAATCAGCTTTATGGTGCGTGAAGAAAGGGTTTGAATTGAGAGAGGGAGATATATGCTAAATGTTAGGGAAAGATTTTGAAGTTGTTTGGCCACTGCAGTAGACTGCCAGGGGGTGTTGTGGAGTCTGTATTGCTTGAGGTTTGCTAAAAAAAAAATAAAAAGTACTTTAGATAAACATCTGTCAGGAGTGGCTTAAGGAAAGCTGATACAGACTGAGAGAGAAGTTGATATTTTGAAGTAAGGTTTTGAAGTCTTTTCCAACATTATTTTCTGTGATTCCTATCCAAATTGCTTTTCTTAAGTGATTAGTAGGCTTCTAGATTTTCGTTATGAATTTAATTGCTGCTCACTGTTCTTTTCTTAAATGAAAATGCAGGCTTATTTGTGGGTAACATTAGACCAAAATAAGAAGTAGAGGATCAGCTGGTTTACATATCTGGCTTGTTCATGGGTTTCAACTGATTGATCTTGTTTTTCAGTGACATTCGTGTTCCACTGTCAGGGTGTGTGATGTTAATAGTGCACTACCGAACTTTTCATTTGCTGTCCTCGAAAAAGCTGTAGAACAGTAATTGAGCTTTGTATCCCATATATATAACTGAAGTATAAAGAATGGTTGTTTATTTAATACCCCAGGCATGAGCAATATTGTGTCTCCTCAGGAAATCCAAATCAAGGGCTAGTTGCTGAATATTTTATCAGCAGTTTTGTCTGGTATATAGATTGCAGAACCCTTGCAGCCTACAATACAGCATTACATTAGATCCTAATGTCTGTCTTATCCTCCCTTTTATCATTAAAAATAAATGTTTTGTTCCTCATCTACTACTGTCTTTGTACTTTCCCCTCTTCCATTTTTCCTGGGCAGGGGTCCATCAGACATTCCTTCATATTGCCTCACTTTTTGCTTCTCCCCTTTTAGCTGCATGTTGGTCTTTGACATACTCTCTCCTCGTGCTGTGGATGCCTCACCCTCATTCCTTGACTTGTTTTTCAAGTTGATTTCTCGTTAACTTCATTCTTCAGCTCTCTGGCCTATTTGATTTTCATCTGCTAATCCCCATTTCTGTTTCTGAGAGAAATGATTACTTCTGTTTTGATTCTGCAAGGCATCTTATCTGAGTACTGCACCTCCAAGTCCCTTTCTCATGACTGCCACCCCCTCCTCTTATTTATGATGATGCACCTACCTGTAACTGATGTTTGAATTGGGTAGGTTTCTTTGTTGTCTTCTTTCTGACTCTTACTTCATACTCAATTATCCATTTTCACTACTGAATATGTTTCCCAGTTCCTTTGCTTTGCAGGCTGTTTAAAGCTCTGCCTGAGGCCTTTTCCTGTATCTCTTCCCCTGCAGAATCTAAAGGTTTCCAGAGAAAAACTGATTAGAATTGACTTGTTTACCTTTGCTCAGCACTATTGATTGCTGCTTACAGAGATGAATTCTCATGTTTGCCTTCTGCTTTTTCTGCCTTTTAACTGCTTAGTCTGACCCCAAAGTCCCATTCATTCAATTTTCCTATTTTAATTATAAATTACTGGGTTTTACCTCTTACTGCCATCTTATTCCCTTCCTAATTTTAGTCTGAGTTACTATTATCAGTCCTTAGCTGACAATCAGCTCTAGTCTGTTTCCCTTCTTTTCCAGACTCCTGAATGGAAGAATGTATGTTTGTCCTCTCTCTTCATACTAAATTAATTCCAATCCAGATTCTGTGTTGTGCTGAAATTATCTTCATTCATCTTTCTACAGGCTTCTTCTTCTGCCCGGGTTGAAAGGATTCCCCTTCTTTCTTACCTTCCTCGATCTCTGCTCCTTTCAGTATTGTATGTAATCCTCTACCGTATGATGTCTTATTTTCCCTGGGCAGTCCATGGTATTACAGAGTATTCTGAGTTGGAAGGAACCCACAGGGATCATAGAGTTGAACTCTTAAATGAATAGCCCATATGGGGATAGTACTGTCCCTTTGTTATTATTCACTACCTTCTACTCTGTGATTATTTTTTATTTACCCCTACTTCTGTCTGTGCTTGTACTTCCAGTCTTTTCCCCCTCTTTTTGTTAACTTCCTTTTACCAAATTTTTCAACCTGAACTGTTAAAAATGAAGTTAACCTAAACCTAATGCAACCATACCAGACTTTCTTCCAGGTGTGCTCATTCTTTCCTGTTGTTCCACTGCTGTTTTAGCTGTTGAGGCACTTAGAACTGGTATACTTCTTTCCAGTATATTTCTTGCTTCCATTTTGGTCTTTGCACTAAGTTCTTCCACTTTCCCTGGTGTAGTCTCTTCTGTGATCTGCACTTGTTCATTGTCATCGCAACCAGAGTTCCTGTTTGTGTGATTTTCCTTTGGGTGTTACAACAGTGTCAACATCTTTTTTTTCTTTAGGGGTTTGTGCTATTCTATACTTATTTTGGTTCACTAAGCTGTAATTATTTTTGTGCTTGCTGTCTCTTGACTATCACCATCTTGAATCTTGAGCTTGCTGAGAAAAGCTTGTGCGGTGTCTGCTACATCTTAACACTTGACTTAAAGCAGTCTGGGTGCTCACAGTTAATTACCATGACTAGATCTTCCTAATAATTTTTTTGAATTGTACTGTAATGAAAGTTTTTTTCATTAATTTCAGCCCACTGTCCTCTCTTGGCCATATCTCTATCACAAGATGGGTGTTTTCTCAAGATGGGTGCTTGTGTCTAGGTGCATCTCTTTCACTGTGGATCTGCCGTGCAACGAAAGTTAAAAAGTTTCTGCTTATGTTTGATAGAAGCTGTTCTGTTTTGGTGGGGATGGGTTTTTTTCTTTGTCGTTTGGTTGTTTGTTTTTTCTTTTTTGTGTGTTTTTGGTTGGTTGCTTTTTGGTTTGTTTGGGTTTTTTTTTTGGTGTGTCCTGTCTTGGTAATTATATTCTCTATCTAATGTACACATCTTTTGAGCAAATGCTGCTGAAGTTCCGAGTTGATAGGACAATTAAGTTTCTTTCAGATCTTTTGTTTCATTGAAGAAGAAAAATGGAGTCTCTGGTTGAATGGAAGTATTCTCTTCTCTTGCTTTTCATTCTTGTCCTTCATCAGTGATATTTTCTGTTATCTCACAGAATTAATCCATTATAAAATTGGATTTGCAGGAGGTAACTGTTGGAGTTCATCACTCTTATGTCACCATAACTGTTAGGCTGCACTGTAAATCCATTTCTTCAAAGTAATCTGTAACAGGCTTTTTTTAAGTAAGAAAACTTGCACTACAGTGTAACTCAGATGGCTCTGCTGATCTAGTTTATAGCACAGTTCCATAGGGTTTGCGTTGTTATATCTGAACAGACAGACATAGATCATGAAAGGGAATGAGGTGTGGGGAGAGGCAGACCTTAAACTGCTTTCTCATGGGACGTTTATAATACATAATCCATTCTCCCTTCCTGCTGTTCTGCAGTTGAAGTGGCTGATTGGAGTTAAAAGGTGTTTATTTTGGCAACATGATGTAGAAAACAAGGCAACTTATTGAGGTCTTTTGTGTTGGGATTGGGAAAGACTGTGTGTTTATTTTATCCCTGTAGCTTTTTACATTAGCGACTTAATCCAAGGTATGTGTGAGAGAAGCTTGAAATATTGATAGGAACTGGAGGCATGACTGGAAAAAACAAAGTACATGTTATTCTTGGTGGTTTTAGTGGTAGCCTTGGTTTTTGAAAGACTGTAAGAACTTCCCATTATTAGAGGAGATGAAGACAGATCATCCATTAACTTTCCCTTGAGCGTCTGCTATCAGAGCAACACTGAATAAATCTGGAGTTCCTAACTTTTAAAAAACCCTTACAGTTCTGATGAAATGTCTCTGCTAACCTGTTATGGACCATACACGTGGCTAATTGTACACCAGGTGGCATCTTCAGGAAGTGATAGTTTGTATTAAGAACAATCATGGGACGTAGCATCCTTATAAGACTTTTTTTTTTTTTTGATAAAGTGAGAACAGTTTTGGAAAAGATTATCTTGCATTGTTAATAGGGAGTGCTAAATCCAAAGCTCATGTTACTGTAATCTATGTAATCTATCAAGAATGTTATCAGCCATCAGACTTTTAGCCTAGTAATAGTGCAGGTACATTCAGTATCACCCAACTGAATTTATTTTATTTTATGAATTTTATTTTTCATTATGAAGATGGCATTGTTTGTTATGTAGTGAAGTTGTCAACTGTCTTTATGCTGTTTACTCTGAAGGCAGGCTTTGCAATAACTGTGCATGCCTCTTTCTCCTTTGGGCTGACTATAATTTTTGTTCCTTTGAACTTTAGCTCAGTGGGTTCTTTTGTGAAAATCAGAACTTGCAAACCAACTTAACATAAACTGCGTCTTTGATATTTTGTATTTGAATCTTTCTCACTTAAAGGAGCTGTTGGAAAATTGTGTAAATCTTAGGCTTAGCTTCTAAAAAATGGCTATGCAGTGTTGCCAGGTGACTTCTACCCGCTGATTAAACTGATTGCTGATTTTTGCCTCTGGTTGATGAAACTGTACTGAGACCTTTTTGTGTATAAATTTTAGAGGAAGAGTCTGTGTTGGTGAATATATAATAGGGTTCTTTTAGGTCTTCCAACCACTTTGAAGTTTCACAGACCTTGTAAATAAATGTCAGTGAAATGATTGTCTCCTGTTGCTAAGCCCCCCCCCCCTTTTTTTTTTATTTAAAAAAAAAATTCTAGGTAAGCATTTTCTTAAAGTGGAATAAAAGTGTATATTTGAATATATATTCATATATACATATATATAAAATAATATATATAATACACATATATATTATATATAATATACATATATATTATATAATATTATATAATATACATATATATATGTATATTCAGCCCCAGAAATGTCTGTATGTATATTTTAGAAGAGAGAAGTGTTATCTTCATTTAGAAATTCAGCTTTGCAGCCCAAAGATTAGTTTTCTGTGCTTTAATATGATTTGAACACCCAGTGTGCATTGCACTGCAAGAATAGGAGATGATTGCTTGTATATGGGAGAGCTGAGGTTCCATACTGCATTTTTACACAGTAGTTTCTAGCTGTCACTGTTTCAGCCAGTAGTATTGCTGGACTGGTGTGGAGAGTCAGGGCAAGAAGAACATGGTGACTCGTGCCTCATAATATAATATAATATACAGTGTGCCTGCTCTTAATTAATGCCATGTAGTTTAAGCTGCTGTTTACAGCAGAGAGATCTCCGAATGTTGTGTACAGATCTGCAGAAACATAATAAGAAACCCATTTAAGCACTTTGTTCAAGGTCATGATAACCATGTCCTGGGAATGCTTTGTCAGACTCCCCCTAGTTTGCTATGAAAAAGTGCAAAAAATTATTGCCTACTTATAAGGACGTATGCTTATGTAATAAACTGAGGGCTTAACACATTATTTCCCTTTCCATTCTCCTCCCACTCTTTCTTCCTTAAGACAGAGCTTTCTTCGTGTTGGTTCTTGTTTATCTAATATACTTTCTGTGTCCTCAAGCACTGCCCTCGTATTGCAATCCCGAGTGGTTTGGGTTTTTTTTTTCTTGTTATGCTGCAATTTTGGACCTGTAGGTAAGTCAGGACTTGGTATTTAAAGCAGCCGTGATTTTCACTTGGCAAAGCCATGTGAATGTAGGATATCTTTTGAGGGAACATGTAGCAAATTGCTATGAATGTCTCTAGTAAGTGGCAACATTGTTATTTTTCACAGCAGTGCTGTGCAGGCCATGAGCTCTTGGTGAGCTCTGATGTCTTTGGGTCTTGAATTCACGTGAAGAGAGCGCAAAAAAACAGGGGCAGCATTTTCCATGGAGTGTTCCTCGTCTGGAATGTCATCCACATTTCTTGGAGAGACCAGTAATTGGGGAGTTCTGCTGTGGGGTTTCTGTTTTTGGGGTGGGGTTTTTTTGTTTGTTCGGTTGCTGTTTTTTGTTTGTTTGTTTGTTTGTTTGTTTTGTGGTTTTCTTGTTTGGTGTTTTGTTTTGGTCTTTTTTTTTTTTGTGTGTGTTAAAGTCATGTGATAAAGCTTTGGAAGCAAAGCGTGTATTGTATTTAAGCAATGTTTTACTAGCCCAGAGTTTGAAAATGTTTTGTAATTTGGGACTTGCAGTGCATGGAAGGAATAAAATTTGAGATTCTGTGAAACCGGTTGATATACAAGCAGAAAGGTCAAATGTGATTAAGTAACTTGGTGTGTGCAAAATGTCCTCAGAACTGAAATGTTGTAGGGTTTTTTTGTTTGGTTTTGTTTTTGTTGGTTGTTGTTGTTTTGTTTTGTTTGCACGACTGATTTTTATTAATTATTAAGAACCGTGGAAGTACCCAAAATGCATTGAAATGAATATTTTAATCCCCTGAAAAATATTTCTGTGATATTCGTAAGGTGTCCTTACTTATTGCTGCCTTCAAATAGGTACTTAACAATGGGTTATGAAGAAAGGAAACAATAATTAAAGACTTGGAGGGTTAAAAACTGGTATTTTGTCTGCAGATGGCCTGATTTCTAAGCTTCAAAACCTCAGCAGGTGTACTGATCAGCTCTTTGTTTAATCAGCTGTGTTATGCTTCAAGATAAATATTTAAATTGTTGACTGAGGTGGAAGCATGTAATAAAGGAGTTTTGAAGCAATGTTTAATGTGAGTTGACTGTCAAGATGAGTGGAAGATTACATACAACACACGTCACATTCAAGAGCGGAGCGTCCCACATAGGAGTTTGCAGGGCAAACATCTTTATATTACACCAGGAATAATAAGATGCCCTATGGGATCTCAGTTTTGTTGACATTATGTTACAAACTTATAAATAGTGTTTGTAGCATCTGAGAATGTTCACGAAGTAGCACATGTGGGCACACTGAATTGGTGGTATTCTGAAGAGAAGCAAAGCATGAACTCATTACCCTTTGGTGGATAACTTTAAAGCAGTATTATACCATCAGAAAACTTTTCATAGCAGGACCTTTGAGTTTTGGTGGTCAAGACATTGAAGTGCAAGTGGGGAATGTGGAGTCATTAGGAAAATGAGGATGTGGTTGGCTATATGTAAAGTACTGTTATATGGCTCTTAGTCCGAAGTGTCGCTAGTGTCTGCTATGCAGTAAACTGAAAAATGCTGCGTTTTGTGATGAGGTCAAAGCAGGAATTAAAAAGAAAAGGAAAAAAAAGCACCCCAGGTTGTTAGACTCCACTGTGATTTGCGTGCCCTGTTATACAGTCCATTTTGGAATTGCCCACATGTGTTTGGGCTCCTTTCTAGAGATGACTGCCACCTCAGCTGTAATAGAGTTACAGTGCCTGGAAGTGGGAGATATTGCTTCAGTTTTGTAAGTTTGGGGCGACTCAAGCCCCTGACTCTGAGGAGAATTCAATTGTTAGCAGGCTCTTTGGGGTAGGAGCAATAATACTGTCCTTCCCCAGAGGTAGATCCAGGCCAAGTCTACACTAACAATTTTTTTTTGTATCTTTATGGAGATATTTTTATTGATACAACGTATTTCATTCTTCCAGGCAACTGGTATAGTTTAGGAGAGTAAAAGTTTCTGTTTGCTGGTGTGTGTTGCTGCTCTAGTAATGGAGGTGTGCCAGTAATTTGCTGTGTAATAAATCAGTTTTATTGTGAACTTGGGAGATCACCTGATCTCATGATGAAGTGCTGTAAACTGCCTTTTGGTACTTTATTTTAGTGCCTGTAAGTCACGCACAGGAGGTCTGTGAATGTTTGGTGAACTGTGCACGGTGATCTTAGACTTCATGGTGAAGTACACTGGGGGTTTTCTTTAAAAATCTAACGTGCCTGTTCAAGTCATGAACTGATAATAGTTTTGATGCTTCAAGACTTCGTTCTGGACACTTAAAACAGTGCATTCACCACATGAAAATTTTATGTAGAGAGCTAGTTTACAGTCTTCAAAATAACAGAAGATCATAGAACAATTATGGACTTAATGCTCTTTAGAGATGACAAACATGGACCTTCATATTAATGTTGTAAGGGACTCTAGACTCTGTTTGTTTGTGAAGGTGTTAGAAAATGTCCGTGTCTTTTCTCTCCCTCTCAATATGAATTCCTTCGTGCAGTGCATTTAACAGGTTTAAAAGCTAATGCTTTTGTTTGAAAAGGTGAAACAACTTGCTAGGTTTTAATTTTATATTCAGACATTTTACACACTTGTTTAAATCAGTCATTACCTACTAAGTTGGCTGTGTATGCAGGCAAATGCTCATGAAGTAGTTACTAATTTGTGTTTATAGTGAGACACACTTTAGTCTACATCTGTAATTGGTATAATTTATGTTTTCGGCACTCCGAAGTGGTCAGATCCAGCCTACCAGTCATCTTACTCACTGCAGTTTGACATTCATAGTGATGGGAGAGGAATGAATAACTTCATTTGGTGTCTGGAACAGGCTCCCCAGGGAAGTGGTCACAGCACCAAGCGTGTCTGGATTCAAGAAGTGTTTGGACAATGCTCTCAGGCACATGGTGTGATTCTCAGGGTGCCCTGTGAGGGCCAGGAGTTGGAGTCTGTGATCCTGGTGGGTCCCTTCCAACTCAGCAGATTCTATGATTCTGTGTCAAAATGGCTTCTGCTTATGGACCAGGGTGCATATCTTTGTTTTAGGCCTCAGGTTAGAGAGTTCTGAAAACATCCTCAACTGTTAATGCTTGGGGTCAGGACTCGTCTCCTCTTTCTCTTTAGGCTCTAGGATGAAGATCTATTCAGAGGTGGAAGAAGTTTCATTAGGACAATACAGAGTTGCTGCTAGTTATTCTTTTAAACAGCTGAATAGTGTAGAAAAGTGTTCCATGCCTTGTACAGAAAAATGCCATGATCTCTGTTACACCTGGAGAATTACATTCTTGTATTGGAAACAGTTTGGTAAAGTTGTGTTAGCAAGTTGTGGCTCCTCTTATTGATAGGTGGAATGCTTACTGGTAAAGGTCAGCACATGACTAGTATTGTTCTTTAGCTTGTAAAGATATTTAAGATGAGTTAGAATCATCTTCTAGTCATTGGGAAACACTAATAAGTGTTTCAAGAACTGTGTGTGTTTTTCTTTTTTTTTTCTTTTTTTTTCAGTGTGGGTGTGTTTCAACCGCATGTGAAGATGCAGTTTTAAACGTAGCTTTCAGGACAACTTCTGAACTGGATGACTTCTTGATCATCATCTTTTTTAACCTCGCTTTCCATTTCCTAGAGAGCCATGCCCTTCTGTGTCCTTCTGTGGCGTGCACAGTATTGCAAATGGACCCTCCAACTCTGAAGGGTCAAGCTTGCATTGTATGTGTAAAATTTATGTATTGTGTACTCAATCTGCTGTTGGAATAAACTGAACGTTACTTATCAGTTGAATCTTGGCACTTCATCAGCATCAGCCAGTGTCTTAGGAAAGGTGGATGATGGAGGACTCTGTGGCAGTTTCTGCAAAAGTTCCCGGACAGGATGAGAATCCTTTTTTGCCTCTAAGGGCTATTTATTAATGCTGTGTGCACACTGGGACTGTTTGTCTCCTATGTAGATAGATAGCTACTACACAATAATTTCTGAATTCGTGATTTCTGAGTTCCTCATTTAAATAAGCGAACAGTGGTTATTTCTGTTTACTCTCCTTTATTGGAGTACAGTTGTATGAACTCTAAGTCCAGATGTTACATCAAGGTGATGAAACAACAAACAGAGGATGTGTATAGATTAATGTGGTTCTTAGAATGTGGTTTTATAACAAATTATCTTAACCTGCAACATCAGTAGTAATATACCTGAAGATTTTTAAAAGCACAAAAAAAAAAAAAAAATCCTTTAACTTAAAAAACTGTGAAATATTTACAACCCAAAATTTTCAGTATCTTCTTATTATTACTGAAACTTATTAGAAATTGTAAAAATTAATATTTCAAATTTTTGTACAGTGACTCTTTAACCCCCCCCCCAAATTAATTAAAGCTATTTTAAAACTTAACATATGTAATTCTTTGTAGTGATTTAAACTACTGGTAAAAAAAGTATCTTTAGCACAGATTGCACAATCTGTGTAATTGTACAGTTACAGTTTTCCTTTAGAAAATTAATGGTTCCTTCCCCATGCCCCCCCCCAAATTTTGAAAATTATTGATTCAGCTTAGCTACCTTGGCAGTGACAGCTAATTCAGTAGTGATGATGCAAAAACTCTGTTGTGTTCCTTTAAGCTTAATATAAGATTGAGATCAAAGTGTTGCTGCAGAGAAAGGGTCTCTAATGAAAACTGAGTTACTCTTAAATATCAGAAAACCTGAATGAGAAGAAAGAAAACAAAAAATATCAGGAGTTGTTTCCACTGTGTGAAGAGCTATGATCAGAACTTTCCCTTTGTGAGATAGCAGAGAATCTCATTATACTATTCAGAAAGACCAGAGGAAATCAATCCTAACTACTTCCATGTCTTTTAAAACCATCAGTTTGGTTTTTAGCTGGGTTCTGTGCTTAAAAAGTAAATAAACTATATCCCATTTAAAAGAATGGTCACAGAGAAACACCATTTTGAGGAACAAATGGGAGTTCAGGTGTTCGTGCATACCAGTATTTGACAATACAACTGTTCCATGAAAGGAAGATGCATCTTAAATTTTATTAAATTTTGTAAATTATGACAGGGAGGAAGTCTTTCAGTGATTGTGCAGTTGGTGTCATGACTGAGATAATAAAAAATTGGAAGGTGGATGTAGTATGGAATGGAGACTAAGGACCTGAACTGATTAAAAATTCCGTGTGCATTGTTGAGGAGAGAGAATGAATTTATTTTTTCCAGCCTTTAAGGAAAGGTCAGAAAATGAATGAATATGAATGGTGAAAGCAGTGGTGAAGTTTAACATGTGCAGATTCTGTGTCTGGCAGTACTGTAAACCCACCAGGTGAACCAACAAAAGTTTCGGAAATCCCGAGTGGTCTGAAAAGTCACACCCTCAAAGGATGGTATGAGCTGCTAAGGGAAGGACGGGTCAAATGCTGAAGTGCGTGACTATGCTGATCTGAAAAACCTTTGTAAATCTAGGCCTGATTGTTTAGATGGATGAAACAAAGTGCCATGCCTTGCATTCAGTGTTCAGTAGAAAGAAAGTGGCCATTTCTAAGTGTAGAAAATAAAAAAATTTATTCTCAGTTCTTGCAAATGGAAAACTGGATGTTAGAACCAGGTTGAAAGAAAAAAAAGAAACTAAAAAATAAAACAATATGTTGCTTCTTAAGAGAGAATGTCAAAATTATTTGTGTGCATCTCTGTTAAAAAAATATTTCAGCTTTTCTGTCTTATTTTCTCCTATTTTGACTGGAAGTGGAACTGATTTAAACCAAACACGGTTTTTCATCTGCATTTAAGGTTTTATGTAGCATGACTTACAAAGAGGGGTGATGAGCCATTTGTCCTGGGCGTGGACCTTCCAGGCCTTTGGAGCACCTGCACTTGAGAGCCTCTTCTTTAGCCAGAATGGCAGAGCTCATGTAACTATCATGATATCTCCCAAAGTATCACACCACTTGGCTTTGCTGCCTGTGGACATGGCTTTAAATTTTGTCTTCTCTGGACTTTTTAACACTGTGTATGGACATCCTGGAGATAGATTAGCAGTTTGCAACTCTGCCCTTCCTCATGACTAGTGAATCTTTCTGCAGGGCTTTGACTGGATGTTCTTCATCCTTTCATCCTGGGTCTCTTATGAGAATCGGTTTGGTCTGAAAAAATGTGGCAGTTGTAATTGTTTGTTCTGGTTTGGTTTGGTTTGGTTTTTGTTCTCTGGTAACTGAATGAAGCTGTGACTTTATTCTTACAGCCTGGGTGTTCATATGTGAATTGGAATAGTCCTGTACTCTCCATCTGCTAGCTTAATGCATTGCTAGCTGAAGCAAAGCCTGGAGTATGACCTCTCCCTGCAACTCCTTTTCATCCAGTGGTTGTTACTCATGCTAGTTATTCACTGGGTTGCCCTTAATTCAGCCCATCTGCCTCACTAGTACCTTCATTTTCTTCTTCTTCTTGAAGCATGCCATCTAATCACCGAGACTACTTCTTTCTGCTGCTTTAATCATGAGTGTTGCAACATCCTCAGTTGATGGCAAATTCCATCTTTATCCTTACCTTATTCACATCTTTGCTATTTACACACTGCTTGAGTACCCGTATGTACAGTGCTGCAGATGTTATTTAATAGGCTTCTTGCTTCAGTCACATCACTCCCAAATTTTACATTGCATGGGGCATTTTGTTTTTAAAATAAATGGTAGCTCCTTGCATGTGTAGTCTCCTGGTGACGTGCTGTGTTCTTACACTTTCTCGTGCTCTTGTGTGTGTTGCACTCTGGTTAGGACAGGTGACTGTTGTATGGCACTGTAAATGTGCTACTATTACAGTTAACAGTGAGGGTGGTAACCGCTGGTTTTGGCTACGCTAGTTTTGGAAAAAGAAATCTGGAGGAGTTGTTTCTGTATTTGTTTTGGAGTGATTGGATGGAATGAAGACCAAGAAAATAACCTCTTTTTGTTTTGCATTTGCATACAAGTACTTGCTGTCCTGAGACTGTGTAGCTCTGAATTCAGCTAGAAAAGCTAAATTCAGCTAGTGCGCTGGCGTTCTTCATATTTCATGTTCTGCAAGAGAAAACCTAACTGTAGATATCCGGCTTTCTACGTGTGCAGTATTAAGATGCGATTGTAAAACTGCTGCATCGAGGGGTTCTGATTTGGTTTTGAGTTTGCTAAGTCTTGTGCAAAATGGACAGATGTAAGCTTCTGAACACACTCATTTGGGTTCTTAAGTAAATAATTCATAAAATCACCGCAGAAAAACTGTTATGGGCAGGAAAAGTGTTCCCAACCTGCAAGTTTGTCTCAGGGAGAAAGACTCTTTTGCCAGCTTCTCACTTTTGACTGATAGTGCTCCTGATTCTCTGTGCTTTTATGTCAGTACAGGTTGACCTGAGCTTTGTTAATGGCAAGAATATCCTTAGAGAGCATAGCATAACTTATGGAAGCTCTGTTTGAAGAGAAAACTTTAAATGCATAAATAGATTCAAAAAAATTCTTTTTTTTTCCCTCTACGTTATTTATCTTTCTTGCATAAGCAAATACTGTAGGCTCTTCATCCATCTGGAAGAAAGGCTAAAATCAGTAGAAGTGCTGAATTAGGATTTCAGGCAAAGCATGTCTGCTGACATGATACAGTATTTCAGTTACGAGGGAGACAAAGCATAGTTTGCAGACTGCAGAACAAACAGCATTTGTTAAACCTTATGTTGGCCATAGATTAACAATTAGTGTTGCCAAAGCATGAATATCACAGTCTGTGTAAATGCCTCAGGGTGTGGAGTGGACGGGAAGCTGTCACTACAGAGACATGAATATGACGTCAAAGACGAGAATAAAGGACTGTGAAGCTAAAACCGAGATTCAGTAGGAATCCAGAATGCAAGGAAGCAACTGAGAAGAAAATAGCAGATAGATAATGGCAGCTAGCTCAGCTAGCTTGGGTTGTAGCGAGGACTGGAGAGAAGAAAGATTGCACAGGCTACCGAAGATGGGTGTTGTTTTAAACGTGTTTAATTTCATACCATTTTACTATGCTAGGTGGTTAAAATGAAAGTTAGTAAGTATCGAGTGCCTTTTGAGTTGCCTCCAAGAATACTCTTTGTTTAAAATACCTTCATGCCTTTTTTTTGGGTTGTTGTTGTTATTTGGATTTTTTGGTTTTGTTTTGCTTTTTTTTCATAGTAATGCTTTGTAGCACAGTAAGACCCAGAATTAATTTCCCTGTGTAACCTTCTAACTATGTGCTACCTTACGGCATTTCAGGTTTCTTTTTAACGTGTAAATTGCAGTCCACTTAGTAAATAAAATGGATTACTTATGGTAACTGTTACTTATGGTAAATGTGACTAGTCAGACAACCTAAATCCTTGGCAGAGCTATTCCAGAGGCTTTTAAAAATCCTATTAAAAGATTTTGTTTGCAGGTGGTACAGAGCGGATAAAAAAGAGCAACCAACAAAACAAACAAAGCATGGTGTGCAGAGCATTCTATTGCTCCCTCTTTTGCCGAGGGCAGTTTACTTTTAAGACCACACAGCTATAGCTGAAATTTGTCTCTGCTGTTTGTAAATAAAAGTAAATTTCTGAAGAATCTAGAGTTCTTGGAGAGAATTTAGGAACAGGAAGCATGAAGCCTTGTGTATTTTCTGCAATTATGATTATGCTAATTATAACAACATAAATGTCACAATCATGTTGCAAATGTTAAGTTTGAATAGTGTGTTAGAGCTATGTGTAAACTGCCAGGATCAGAAGACATTTTTTTTGAATGTGGGTAGTAGGGTGCATAATATGACCTTTTAGTACCCTTCACTACTGATTATTGAGTAAAATCTAAAGAAGCTTGACTGTTCAGAGCTCACAGTAAGTTTGCATAGTCTGAATTAAAATTATATTTATCATCTCTGTAAGTGGAACTTCCTTAACAAAATATTGCAAAAGTAACATGTAATTCCATAATGCAAAGTCAGATGACTTAGGAAACTGTGTGTTTTTGAAGCCTGATGCATGCAGGATTTAATTGTATTTACCCAGTTTGTAGCTTTGTAATAGTAGTATTTGAGAAGTATTTGCTTTGTGCTTGTGTAATAAAAAAGCCAAAGTCATGAATACCAAAAAATCACCTTGCTTATATCATGTACATTACATGCTATTGCTTTTTTTTGATTAAAAATCTGCAAAATACATAGTAGAGACAAAAGCTGTTGACATTTCATCCAGCCATTTTGGTTTAATTCAGTACTGGTGTTTGCTACCTTGTTAGGAAAAACCTGAAGATGCTTCAGGGTCTTGAGAGAAAAAAAAGAAATTCTGAATATGTTGCCCCCTTTGCTCTGTCCCTGGAGAGAACTGTTTTGTGTTCTCACTGTATCAATCTCCTTTTCTTCCTCAAGGATTAAAAATATGTGCATTTTCGGGGTCTCAGGAGTCATACTTGAAGACTTAGTATTTGGGAGCCAATTGAAAAAGCTTGTCTGTAATGAGTGTTTTTGTTGTAATAAACAAATTCCGATATGCTTAGTTTTGTGCTACAGCTAATGCTCATTCTTTTCCTGAAAACCTTTTTGCCTAGATGACTCTTTTCAACAGACTTTAATTATCTTAGCAGTGTATACACGCTCGAGAACTTCTACCTCGTGAGCAGCAAACTATTTGAATTGCTTACAACTGTCTCTTTATACTTTGCAGTAGAGCCTCCATCTTTGAGTATTTTAACCCCTAAGGACACAACTTTCCTTTCTGGCACCATGGCAATATAGGCTAGGGATTTCTTCACTGAA
The DNA here is from genome assembly GCA_036023395.1 of Myiotriccus ornatus. NCBI lineage: Eukaryota > Metazoa > Chordata > Aves > Passeriformes > Tyrannidae > Myiotriccus > Myiotriccus ornatus. The sequence goes on from JAYRBT010000093.1 coordinate 29,612,893, forward strand.
ATGTTGAGCTCAGCTGCCTTGTCGCAGGTAGAGAACTGTTCCTTAAAGAACAGTTTATTACCTCCTTTCTACGTGCACTGCAATTGTCAAACCTGCCAATAGTGTTTGAAAACTTAGGGGCTTTTGAAAAGTTTAACGTTTTATCCTTCTTGGAAATCGTGTTACTGAAAGGTAGCTGTGTAAGACTGAAATAGGAGATATTGTCAATTTCATGCCATTAATTTCTGGTTTATGTTAATAAAAAGTCAAGTGAAAATAACCTGGTTTGTGGATAAATATTTGTAAATTCTAGGAAATTACCTGTTTTCTGAATAAATAATATTTTTTGATCTAGCTTCCTGTGGAAGCACTTCTTTTGAAATCTTACATGAGCCTTACTCTTTAAATCTTCTGACCAAGCTGTTTCAGCTATCTCAGAGCTTAAAGATGCCTCCTGCGGTACGTTAATACCCTGTAGAATAATTTTCTGCCTTTTTTTTATTGTGAGCAGACAATTAAAGTGTTGTTAACCTCATCTCTCTCTTCTCACACAAGAGTTCCAAGCGAGAGTGGAAGCCTCTGGAGGAACACAGCTGCACAGATGTACCATGGCTGCTCTTATTCATCCTCTTCTGCGTAGGAATGGTGAGTAAAACCCAGAGAATTCTGTAACTGTTATATAGTTAAAGTGTTTGCAGTCATAAGAAAGGAATTTTCAAGCCCTTCAGTAACTTCATCACTGGGAAAGGTCAGGGTATTTTTGCATGAGAACCATTGTCTGTAGAACAGAAATGGGCAGTATGTCCTTGGTAGGGATCCATAATTTATTGTTTGTGCCAATTCTTTCTTCAGCTCCTCTTCCCCTCCAGTTTCATTGGTAAGTGATTTCTGTCATGGTGATGTATCACTTGAGTCATGTTCCTTATGGGGCTGTGGATGTCTGAGAAGTGATAGCTTTGAGTCTGAGAAACAGTTCTGTGAATCACAGTAAACTTTTTGTGAGAAACAGAGATTCTGAATATCAAAGAGTTGACTGCTTTTTGGGGGGTTGGTTTGTTTGGTTTTTTGGTTTTGTTTGTTTGTTTGTTTGTTTTGGTTGCCTTTTCATTTTTCTTGGATACTTAGAAGCAGCTACTGTTAACAGCCATACTACTAGTGATAAGATCTTTCTTTCAAAGTTATACCAGCTCTGTCCTGTGTGATGAAGCCATCATCTTTCTTAAGTCAGCCTCACAACACTCTAGACTTTATATTAAAAAAACAGACCTGTGAGAGCTGCAGATTAGTGAAAACTAGCAATACACTTCTTTTCATCTTGTTTTGCTTCATGCCATTCTTTCTAAACAGAGAATGTCTGTTGCTGTCTTGTACTGCTATGTTACAAGTAGTAGTCCTTAGGGGTTTGGGACTTAGGTGCTGTCAGCTTTCTTTTCTGCTGTCCCTTGGTCTCTGGTGTTTGGAATAATTCCACTGAAAAATTTCTTCTACTTTCTCCAGGGTGTTTGTCAATGGCTGTGCTTCAAATGCAAAAATTATAATGGTTACTTAAAATCATATCAATTACAGTGTCACTGTAATGTGACTATCTTAAAATTGCAAAAAGTAGGGTACTTCCTGAAACAAGTAGCTCTCTTTTGTGTTTGTTTTTTTTCCCTGGCTTTGTTTATGTTCCCTGATTATTCGTGCATACTTATCTGTTCCCCCAGTAGTAGTTGTCTGCTGTGCATGAGTGTCCCAAATTTTCCTAAGCACTATGATATACAGAGCAATTATCCTATTGGGTCACATACCTTATTAGTTACTGTTTTAGGGGATTTCATTTGAAGGGTCAGGTGCCATGACAAGTCAGGAGGACATCTCTGCACACTTGTAAATTAGCTTTGGTAGAGAAGGGGTTGCATGATTTGCCTGTGTATAAGGACAAAAATTCTTGAACCAGCCAAGAACCTGAGGACTGTTGTATGTAAAATGCATGCTAATGTGTCCCTGTAAGGGATCTGAGAAATTACAAGTGAGTGCTAGAAATCAGCCTGAATTATTATTACTAGTGATTGCCTTTTACTCACTTTGCCCTTGTTTTTAGTTTGAATATTAGCTCTATACATGCATTAGCAAGGGAAACATAATGACTGGCTTGCTGTCTGGAATTTCTCTAATGATACCCTGTCCATTAGAGAAGGTCACTCTGCTGTATCTTCACACCTTTAAAACCACGTTTTCACTGCCCCGTTCGTTACTTGTTGTCATCATCTCGTCTGATCCTGTCACTGCCATCTGTTGCTTCACGCATTTGTCTCAGCTGCTCAAATCTTAGCTTGTCTCGCACGTGAAAACAAGTTAATTGATGGTAGTGGAATGAGCTGATGGTTCAGTTCTCCCTGTCAGTGGTGGTGTTAATGATGCTTTTGCACCAGTCTCCTGTTTGCACAATCACCATCCTGATCTTGGTTTTGCTTGTGAAATGTGTCTGCAAGTTCACAGCAAGACCTGCCTACATGTTGGTATTTTCCACATTACACTGTCTGAGCCATCTTGCTTTGTGTCTGTTTCTTTCCTGCATTTAAGTCCAGCATCTGGAACCACAGTTGCCTCGATATGGTCACTTGTTTTAAGAGCATTTCCTTAAAAGAAACTTGTGTTAGGTAGGCCTCTTCATTCTACCTCTTCTTTGAAAGCAAGTAATTTGAAGGAAAGAAAAAATCTGAAAGCAAGAAAATCTGGACTATGTGGAATTCTCTAAGATGCGTAGTAATCCTTGACAGCTCCAGCTCTGCTTGTAGCTAGCTCTCCTTCTCTGCCTGCTCTTGGTCTCCTGTCTGCTTCATGCATGACTTGCTGACAATATGACTATCAAAAAACCCACCTACAAGAGTCTTAACTATGCTTGTATAATATCCAGTGTTGGATTAACTTTTTAAGTTATGTTCAATTTTGTCATTGCACAGCATTTCCCCATGATCATCCTCGTCTTTCCTTTTTCAGTCCAAAAGAATTTTTAGACAACCTCTGCTTAGAAACAAATTAATAAAACTGACTTTTCCTAGCTGCCAAACAAAATGTTGCTGAACTATGGTTTGTTGTTTTTTTTTTTTTTTATCTCCTCCAGGGTTTTATCTGTGGCTATTCAATAGCTACAGGAGCAGCTGCAAGACTGCTTTCAGGATATGACAGTTATGGAAATATTTGTGGACAGAAAAATGTCAAGGTGGAGGGAATAGTCAACAGTGGTCTGGACCTTACACACAAGAAGTAAGTATGTGACTCATTTGCTGCTTTCTGTAAACCAGGAAAGGCAAAACCTTTCTTCCTTTGAGAGTGGTTTTCAGTAAAATGGGAAAAGGGATATGCTAACTCATTCCTACTTGTCCTTTGGCACTTTTCTCACTTAAGAGGACAACAATCTCTTGTAACAACCAGCAACGGTACTTGATGAGTGTTTATTGACAGATGTGCAATATGAGTATAGCTAAGACATTTAGGAATTACCTTTTCTTGGTATCCACTTCATGTAGGATATTGTATTAGGCCGCTGAAGAGTCTAGTTTGTTTGAAGAGTTTCAGGTGTGACAAGTATTTTCAGATTTAGGAGCTGGCCTTTGATATCAGTTTAGAAAGGTTTGCTTTTGATGTTGTATGCTCAGTTTCTGCTGCTAGGTGAGGGGGGAGGTGAGGTGTATCTAACACATTAAACTGTGAGCAGAATATGTGTAAGTGACTTGTGGAGAAAATGCACAAAACTTTTAAGCAGCTCACAGCGTTCTTACTAAGCAGTGTCATGTTAAAACCCATACTTACAGTTCAGGTATTTCCCATGTGTTGTACAGAAAAACACCCCACTGCAGTAGTAGTACTGGAGAACTGACAAAAATTCTGGACTTACGGGTTTAAAACATCTGTTGAGGTCTGTCTGCCAGTCAGTGCCCAGACTGCATCTGTACGATGTGGGTGACTTAAGAAAGTAAATTGTTTAGCCTGACCATAGAACAGTGGTATTAACAGACCAAAAAAAAAAGGAAAAAGATAATTCTTTCACTGTTGACTCCTTCAGAAAACTGAAAAGTTATTAATGTCTGAGTATGATAACCTTTTGCTTCACACTTTCAGACTAACAGAAAATCGATGATTTGCATAAATTATTTTGGAAGGATGCTTTCCTAAGATCTGCCTATTTGGAGTTGCAACACTAAAAACCTGATTTAAGATTTAATGTGACTGAATAATTGGTGGTTACCAGAAGGATTTGAGATAAATAAAATGGCCTGAAATATTTTACAGATTTCTTCTGCCAAAAAAAACCCCACTTCTTAATCTAATCCCATCTTCCAGGAGAGGTGAAAGACTTGAAATTCATGATGCATAGTTTTCCTATTTTTTTTACGTAAACATTTTAGTGCTTTCTAAATCCATGTGTATTCAATACAAAATTGTCATTCCGGTGTTCTGAGATAAAATGCAAATTCTAAAATCGTAATTTTAAACTTACCTTTAGAAAGAAATGGTGTCTGAGTTCGTTGGAAGGTAGAGAAATTTAGATACCTTATTGAAATGTAATAATTACTATTGTATTAGTGTCCTACATGTGCCACAAATCAGGCCATCATGTGGAGAAACATCTACCACTGCTTAGTGGTTTCCTCTTGTAAAGGCAAGCTCAAAAGACAGCAAATAAAAAGAGAGACTATTTTTAACACAGTTAATAGACAGCCTGTTGTTTATTAAGAAGTCTTAATGAGGTTCAAAAGGATTATGTTTTTGTAACAAAGATGTTGTGGCTTGAGGCACAGCCTAAGCAAATAGATACACTTATATGGAATATCATCATCTCTATTTGCCTGAGAGTAAGAGAAAACCTTCTATCAAGGCAGATTTACTGTTCATATGAAGTGCCTGGTACAGTCCAGGGTAGCCAGTTTTGGAAGAGATTGGTTCTTATATAAGTGAGTGATCCTTCATTCTCTCACACCCTATAGTTTCTTCTGAAAAATTGCCAAGCAAATTTAAAAAGCTATCTGCTTTGCATCTGCCTCTAGCAGATGGAGTTTCTACAGTGTCTGAGGTGCAGTTCATGGGAGTATTTCATGCTATTTTTATAGGAGTACTTTTCAGACACACTGTAAAAATAAGCTTTTTTTCCTGCCTGTACATTTCAGTTTGTGTAGAGAGGGAGGACTTTTAGGATCCACAGATGCGGTTCTGAAAACATGGAGTTAATTCATTTTGCTTGCAGGGTAATTCTGTTTTCATTTCCCAATCCAAGGGCAGAAAAGCTAAATCATCTGTAAAAATAACATTTTCTTCTTTGTACGTGACAGCAACCCATAGGCACTGTCATGTGGAAATGAAATGGATGTGGCCTGTGTGGATATGGAAATCTGGGTGCTAAGGGTGAAGAGCACAGTCCTCACAGGGATATGATTTGCTCTGTGTACATCAGATGTGCTGAAACCGCTGAGATGAAATGTTGGGAAGGAGGATTTTACAATTTGGTCTCATTAACAAAGAGTGGATCAGGCATCTTTTTGTTTCTACCACAGAAACCACAGCACCCTTTAATAGTCTGTGCTCTAGCGTCAGACATGGGGTTACACTCTAGCAGTGAATTCTAATTCAACTTTACAAGTTCTGGTAGTTATAAGGGGGTTAAAAAATGATGTTTTATTTGCAAATGAATGATGACCATGGCAGACAAATGTAAGTCCCTGAAATGCTAGTTCAGTCTGATTTTTGATCACCAGTGCTGCTTGGACAGAATTCAGTTTTTGCTGTCTACTCCAGTATAAGGAGATGTCCGTATACTGCTATAGGGAATATAGTATTCCACCTTAACAAATGCCTTTGACCCCAGAAAATGGAGTTTAGGTAAGGGGAAAACCCAGGGAGAGTTTGCAAGCAAGCATACAGAGAATTTGGTTGAGTGAAATTGTATGTGCCCCTACGGTTAAAGATATTTCTGACGCTAGTCTCTCATCTTGATTCAATAGATTTATTGGCACAGATCAATTATGATATTTGATAGCTTGATCTGTGCGCCTTGAAAAAGGGAACCTGAACAAATAACAACCTGGGCAATTATTCCCTTTCAATCCAAACTCCCCATCCCTCACATGACAGTCCATACCAATAGCAGTATTCTGTAGTCCACATTGTAATATGTTTGTTACAGTTCATATACCATGAGAGCATGGGCTGTACACTCTAGCTGTTGATTTTTAGGCAATATTTAAGGTGCTAGCTTTGTTTGTCCTAACTATTGTTAATGTTCAGATTATTAGCTCCAGGTTTCACCTTACAGTTCTCTACAGCTACCTGAAAGGAAGTTGTGGAAAGAGGGGGATCAGTCTCTTCTCCCATATAACAATTGACAGGATGAGAGGAAATGGCCTCAAGTTGTGTGAGAGGAGGTTTAGATTGGACATTATGAAAAATTTCTTTATCAAAAAGGGTTATCAAGCCCAGGGGAGTAGCTGAGTCACCATTCCTGGAGGCATTTAGAAGATGTGTAGGTGTGGTGCTTAGGGACATAGTTTAGTTGTGGACTTGGCAGTGTTGGGTTTACCGTTGGAGTAGATGATCTGAATGGTCTTTTCCAACCTAAAAGATTCTGTCATTCTAAATCTACCATCTTTTAGTTTAAAGCCATTCCCCCTTGTCCTGTCACTATTTGTCTGTGTGAAAAGTCACTTCCCCTCTTTTTCATAAGCCCCCTTTGAGTACTGGAAAGCTGCTATACATAAAGATGCACAAAGACGTTTTAAGTCTGCTCTACTGATTTTCATACAGCAAACACATCTTCATTTGCTGTGTTGAAGCATCTCTAACAGTATGATTGCCTTGTTTAACTTCAGTCTTTGTGTTGCTGATATAAGTTATATTGTTATCAACAAATTAGTCTATTGTTGATTGTAAATAACTGAAATTGCAGCACAAAGCGTGTAAGTACATTCTTCTAGGAAGAAAGAAAACCTGTTCTGTGATGACACAGTATGAAATTTTCTGCAGTAAAATCACTTATTTTCTGTAAGTAAACTTTATAAACAAAAGTAAAATTAACCTTTTCTTCTGTAATGCTGGTGCCTGGCATTTTGATTCTTGTTTTAGCTGCTAGAAATTCAACAAAAATCTTATTTCTGTGTCCCTAGACTATGGATTGAAGCCACAGATTTCGTAGCTTGAAATTTTCTATGCAACTCCCTTACTTCTGTCAGAACTGCCTCTGCAATTGCAGTGCAGTGTTTGAATTGCATGTGTCTATTTAAGTGCATGCCAACACAGCACACTTGTGTCAAAACCGCATGTGACGCTATAGTTGAGTTGCATTTCTAAACTTCCAGACTTAAGTTAAAATGGTAGCATTTTACAAAACATTCTGGCAAGGCACACATATGACACTTTCCAGGCTGACAAACTCACATGCGTCTGAATCCCTCAAGTACCAGCACAGCATCTGTGCTCACCTACCACCCCTGCCCCGTGTCTGTCTCTTGAGTTCCTCCTGCTCAGCAGCTGATCCAGCTTGGTGCTAACTAGCAAACACTCACACACTCGTCCCACAGGCACCCTACGTTCTCAAGTCCTGTGAGCTTTGGGGAAGGTGCAGATGCCGAGCCCCTGTCAACAGCCAGCACCACATGGTCTGTGACCACTTATTCTCTGTCCTTCACCTCTGTAACTGTTTCTTTTTTTTGTGGATTCACGTTGTTCCCACCCCAGCAGCCCATTGCCAAGACCCCTCTCTGCCCAAGTCACTGACACCCCACTCACTTCTGTAGCTGGCACCACAGGCCTGGGGCCCATAAACCCCTGGTCCGATTCTGGTTGCTGGCACCAAATCCCTCGTGCCCATGCCAGTCTCCCAAGTAGCTGGCATTTAATCCCTGCGGGACTTGCAGCACCCATACAAATGGGATAGAGACTGGAACTATGCAGAGTGAGAGAGTTAAAGGATTTAGTAATAGGATATGACAGACTGCAGTGCTCAGATGCTGGGATCAGTCAGACAGTGTACTGACCAACACCAGTTTGCCTGTAACTGTCCCTTTTACCCCCTTTTCTGTCTGCCACCCTCTCCCATGCACACTTCCTCAGCAGCTTGCACAGTCCCACTGACCCCTCCTGCATTCTGTACCTGTGGGTTTGCATCCTTTTCAGCCTGCATAGTCCCTGCCTGCAGTTTCTTGATAGCCCATCAGTTATTGTGATTGACTGGGTTTGTGTCTGATTATTATATCTATTAAGACTTAATTGGTTAACTTCTATGTCTGAGTGTCTCCTTCCTTTTCCTCATCTTCTCAGTTTGTCAAGGTGCTTAGCCAGATAGTCTTATTGAAAGTTAATAATTTTCGTGATCCATATAACCTTACCAATTAATGTGACTGGGTTTGTTCCCATCCTAACCTCCCTTACCACATGGGTCAGGTTTCACTCTGTAAATTCTGTTTTGTAGTGTCTTTGACCAAATAACCTCAAATGAACAGACATTCTTCTTCCATGCACCCTTATAGTATAGAATAGCAACTGCAGGAACTTGCCCTCATGAAGTGGAAGCTTTGACAGGAGTGTTCAGTTAAGACAACTATTGAACATATTGGTATTACCTCAAGATACCTCAATTAACCTCAATTTTCTTTGAAATAAAGGAAAACTGTAGCTTATTGCTCACATACAGTTACTTTGGGTGTGTCTATGGGACAGAATTTTCATGTTTGCATTTGCTTCTCAGGGTTCAATAGTCTATGGATTCCTGAGATGGGTTGTGTGTGTAAGTAAAAAAATGAGAAATGGCAGTGGATGATTTTCACTGAGATGTGGACAAGGAAAGGGAACTTTTTGAGAATGCAGGTAATTACCACATTACAGTTGACTTAGATTACACGGATTTTGATGGACTTTCAGGAAGTAAGACTGTACTACATGCTTATCATTCTTTTATACTGACACTGGGTAATAGAACTGTAGACAGCAATTAGTGTACAGACTGAAGTTGTTCAGGCAGGACTAAATGCTTTCTAGGAATAGAAGGGATTTTACTGATTACAGAATGAATTTCCATCCTGAGGACTGCAAAGATATAAATGGCATTTTATATGCTGGTTTGGTATTGATTTCTTACGATGATGTTAGAAAATATGTAGAGAGTATTTCAATGTGTAGTGTATCACCAGAATTGTAGGAATTTGAAAGACTTGTTCAACTTCTAAAGTTACAGGCATTCTTCATCTGTATTATACCACCAGTGGTCAGTTCTGTAGGGTTAGTGTTTGTGATGAAATATGTACAGCCAGGAGACGTTAGCTGAGGATCTATAATATCTACCTCATGCATGTACCTCAAATGGCAGTGACTCATTGTATTAAAAACAGAATCTCTTTAAAATATTGCACTTGAGCGTTAAATAGTTCTGTCGAAATATCTGAACCATTTTTAATTCAAAGTAAATACTAAAGTAATGAGTTCAGTCATATGGTGTGGAAAATTGATCTAAACTAAAAAGCTGTTCGTGATTACTGGTGTTTTGTGTTTTCATTAAAGCAGCCACAGACTTTGTCCTTTTGCAGCAAAAGAGTAACTTTAGGGGGTTTTTTGGGTCTTTTTAGAAAAATTTGGAAATCTTGAAGTCAAGTTTAGAGTTGGAGTGAAGGTTTGTGAATGTTTGGCCTCTTATTTGTGAAAAGGCATGGTAACAGTATTGCTGTTTTTAGGAATAGCACCTTTTGAATGGACTTGAATCAAGTAGAGTTAAAGATCCTTTCTGTGTGATCCAGAGGTATATAAGTACCCATATACTTGTGGTGCATATGTTGAGTACATAAATTCTTTTGATCCACACTGTTATGATAATATGAAATTTACTGTGTTTCTGGGTAGACTGAATCAGTCACTCCTGACTCAATCCTATAGGTTAAAATTTTCTCAGTGTAATTGTTAATTCAAATAGAAACAATTTACCTTTTTTCCTTCCCTAGGTATGTATTCTTCTTGGATCCATGCAATATTGATCTAGTACATCAGAAGATCAAGTCTCTTGCCTTGTGTGTATCAGCTTGTCCAAGGAAAGAATTAAAAACTCTGGCTGATATTCAGAAATTTGCAGAAATTAATGGTATGGAAAAAATATGTTTGCTTTTGTTCATATACCAGATATTTTCACAGGATTAAAAAGAAGACTCATGCATTAGCTGAGCTAAAAATGAAATATGTATGAAGCAATATGAATAGAAATAATGCGCTCTTTTCATTAAGCTAAAACATTACTAAATCTTGTAGTATGCTACTGTTCCATCGTGTCTTGGGCAGTATTGAAAGCTTGTTGTTAGAACAGGGGTACCAAGTGTAACAAGCATTTGAAGGAATATCTCAGCTCCTAGGGAAATGCGCTGGCATTGCTGCCCAAGAGTAGTGTTGTTGAAATAAATGTCCTCATGTGTACGGGGTTAGCGAGAGCAGTGCTGCCATGTAATGGCACTTGTGGCACAGAGAGTGACTGACTGGGTGTGGGGAAAATATTCCTCCTGCTTTTCAGTGCTACAGTGTGGTTCCTGTTTTTTGGGTTTTGTTTTTGTGGGAGTTTTTGTTTGTTTGTTTTGTCATGCTTTTCTTTTAAAAAGAAAATTAAAGGAAACTAACTCTGTTAGCAAGTGAAATACTATACCTCATCTTCCTTAAGAGCAGTACTTTTTCTCAGTAGTAGTGATACTGATACTGCTAGCTCAGTTCCTATTTTAACAGTCTATGGAATAAAATGCCTAAGAAGTAACCAACTTTTGGACATTCAAAAGAAAGTAAAGATAAAAACTTAATTTAAGGAAATTTCAGGGGTATTCAGCTGTTTAAGTGGGAACATTTTGTCCCAAACTTACCTTCTTATCTTTTTAAAGTGCTGCAGTAAAATTTCCTTGTAAGGTGCTTGACTAAAGATGAGTCAGTCTGGATGACCCAGTTCAAAGCATGCTGTGTTTCTTTTAACTAATGCAGGCCAGTTATTTGTTGATATGAAGTTAAGGTCGTTTGTAGTGGAGTTTAGGTATTTCTTGAAATAATGAAGTGCATACATGTCTTGCTTTATCACCAACACTGTTTCTGTGTTTATAAATGAAGTATCTTATTAGCTGTGCCTGAAATATGTTTAATGTAACTGTCTTTTAAAGTACAGTGAAAACCACTCTTCCCAAAACATGCTATGCTATATCTTGTCCTCATGATTCTTTCTTCTCTCTTAGTGCTTCAGATTTTTAAACCTAAAGATATAATTTTTTTAAATTGATATTACAGAACAGTATTTTCAGTTTGCAGAAGCTTGGTCAAAAGTATGAAACTTGGTGTTAGATCAGAACAAAGACATTAATGAGTTCAATTTCAAATTTCCATTATATGATGTTTGGTTTATCAAAACCAGGTATTATACTAAAATGATCTTTCCCTTTATAGATGAACTCTATGCAAGACTGGAATCGCACTGTTCAGAGAAATATTGTCATATTCATGGTTATGTTTCTGTTTAAACGTTCACCAACCTATGCAGGTTCCAAAAAGGGATGGTTTGCAGCAAGTGAACAGCTTAATTGCTGACTGTCTTAACTGTTGCATAAGTACAGTAGAAGTTCAGGTGTGATTCGGTCTTGTAGTTGAGCAAGAATAGTGAATTAGTACCAAAACCATAGTACTTGGTAAGCAGAGTATTTTCTCCAAGATCCACCTTGTAACTATGATAGTGGCTTTAAGTTAATTAATACTAGGATTATGTTTGTCAATCTGTTTTAAGTGATCATTGACTCCACTGTAAAAATTATAATGATGAAATCTGAGGACCTTGAACATGACTGCAAAGAGCTTAATTGCAATTTCTTTTTGTTTCTTTTTGTTTGATCTGTAGTTAGAATATAGAGTTCAGCTGTCAAACTCTGAAGAATGAGGGCAAGCTGTGGTTGGTCTTGTGATAATCAGTGCTGAATTTTTGCAGGCTCACAACTTACAACATTCAACAAGAAAACTGTAGTAATGCTTTTAATATATGGGTAAAAAATGCAGTCAACTCTTAGTTTTAAGCCTTCCTGAAAGCTTTAACCCTTCCTGCATCCTGAAAATAATAATTTTGCTGGAGGCAGAATCTCTGTAGGTTGTTGCATGTACTTTTGTAGGGTTGGCCATTTTCACCTGGTTCATATGCCATCCCTGAAGTCACCTTACTTGTCCATGTACCTTGAAATTCTTTCATAAATTACTACTCTGTTGTGCCTCAGCCCATCAGGAGGCAGTGTGATAAATTAAAATAAGTGGGTTTTTTTAAATCTAAACATCTTTATCAAGAGATGTAACATAGTAAAACACACTACAACATCCTTGTATTGACTAATGATTTTATCAATACCACATATGATCTTGCAGCTAACTTAGCATTTATGGTGTCTTTCCTGAAGTGATAGAGGCATTTGATTGCCTCTACACAAGAGGACGCAACTGCCAATCCCAAAGGTTCAGAGCAGTTATGGCAGAGCTCTTATTTATGGTGCAGTACAGCTTGTATTTTTCTGTAAGCAAGATTATAAATAAGCATTTAAGGCAGAGAAAATGCTTGCTTGAGGCATGAAGATCATTTTATGACAAAGCAGCCTTTAAGCTTTCTGAATCAGTAAGGCACTTGCACTTCTGCTGTAATTTGAGAAAAGCAGCTGATTTTGTGAATAACACAGCACCATTTCATGGCAGTAACTTCACTCCCACTCCTACCCCACTTGCTCACTCACAGTCAGGCATTTGCTGTACCTTCCCATCTAAGAAGAGAAGAAGCACATCCATTACGAAGCCAGGCTGATTTTAAGAAAACAAGGAAGTGTGTGTCTTTAATCTGTTCAGAGCAATTGACATCCGGAACACTGGGAGCCAGCTGGGCCCTTTTGCAAGAGGAGGAAAAAGGGAAAGAAAAACCTGGGTGGTTGACCACTCAGATCTTTGCCCTGTGCAAAGGTGAAAGCTGTAAAATACAGGGGTGCTCCTGGCAGTGGCACAGAAAGGTGTGGTGTTACCTAAGAAATGTTCTAATGCGGTTCTCAAACAGCTGTGCTAATGCTTGAGTTTTTAGAGCTATGGATTGGACACGACTGAGAATGTTGTATGTTGTGAAGTGACTGCTGCTGCTCTCCCCAGGATTTTCTCACCCAGCAGAACACCTCAGGCAGGGAGTACTTGTGATTCAATGTTTTTGTCGGTCTTGGCACTTAAAAAATGTGTATTTTGAGGAGTGTGACTGAAAGCTGTTTTTCCCAGAAGCCTGATTGAGGCTTCAAAACTTAATGTCCGTGAAATATTGCAGTAGTGTTTTCAAGGACTTGCCAAAGCATTCTGAAATATCCTTGAAGATATAATTCATCTATGACTGTGCCAAATGAATAATGAAATTTCATTATTAAAAAGAAACACTAGAAGGTGGCCTTAATTTCTGTTGTGTTTAATTCAGTGATAACTATACTGTCTGTTCAGTGTATTCGTATCTGTTGTGTAAATATCTGCATGCATACTTAGGAAACTAAAACGAAATTTCTATTTTACAGCATGTTAGCAGGCATCTCTCTTGTCAGAATTCTGTAGCTAGACAAGGCTAGTTATGGTCTGGGTGGACTTAGAGCCACAGGTAAAGCTAGATTAAATTTGCTGCAGAGACTGACCTGAAAGAAACCAATAGAGGAAATCAGTCTGGTTAAGCCAGAGCAGGTAATCTCTGTGAGTTATAAGAACAAACCACAGGGGAAACAAAAAGGATTTTTCTTTTGTCTGAAGATAATGACATCTTCATGTGCAGTAGTCAAAATACATCTTTGTGGTTCCCACTGGTACTTGCCTTAGAAATAGCCATTACCTTGATTGCTGCCAGCTTCTGATATTTTTCAACTGCTCATCCCCCTGCCTTTGTTTTCACTGAAAGTATTCTATTTAAAGCTTAATCTTTTGCTTCTGATCTTCCTGAAGCATGTTGTACCATCCTAGTTAGAGGCATCTTGTGGTTACAGTGATTCTGTACCCACAGGTCTTTGGGAACCTGGGTATGTTAATGTCGAATGACGTTTTTTTAATTGACTTGAGTAAAAGTACATTATGACCAACTTGAGACAGTCATCCACTTCTACTCTGCCTTGTTACCAGAACCCATAAGGGTTGCCTTGTGTTGAAAATGGATGCTCTAGCTAGAAAGTGGTTGTTTCCTCAGTAAAAAGTGGCTGCATATGGAGCCCTCCATTAATACTGTGTTGTGTTATTCATTATATTAATAAACCATTTGGAAAGGGGAAGAAACATTGAGGTAATAAATCTTGCTGTGACCACTGAATTATTTAGAATTATATGGAAAAAACCCCCTGCTATCAATTGCAGTGGAATAAGGTGTCAAATCAAAAGGAATTCTCCCAGAATGAAGGGGTGGGAAACAACCATCGTTGTGCATGTAGTGTTTTAATTTAAAATGGCTATTTGTACTTGGGAAAGAGATTGTGAAGCTACCAACGATCACAAGAGGGTTAGGTGGAGGCACAGCATTGTCCCAAATGTCCCAGGGACTGGGTTTTGTGTAAACCGATCTCTGCTGGCATCATAAAACCTGTGTTCTGGTCCTTCCTTGGCAATTTATTTATTTTTAATTATGCACGAACACACACATTTATATATTCTAAGTATGTATACACGTACTGTGTGTGTACACAAGGGAAACAAGGGTTACGATAATAAGACTGGTGATTCTTCTGCCTGGAAAAGAGAAAACTGTCAGGAACAATACGGTCATTGGAAGCAGGAATACCTTAAAAGAAGGTTAAAAAATTATTATTCTGTGATCTTATAACCTGACTATGGTGAAAATAGAGGTAAAAAATGAAATTACTAATCATGAAATATTTTTCTCCACACAAGTTGGTTGATTTACAAAACTTATTGCCATGAGGATATTTCAGATACAGAAAGATACAGTTAGAATAGTACTGTTGGGATATTTAGTAGCAGGTTAGTACTCAAGAATATCCTTGACCTCTAAGTGATGCAGAGCTAAAGATACAATAGGAGAAACATCTGCTACTTGACTAGATGGGTTTTTAATTTGATTCCAGAGTAGCTGGTTTTATTTAGCACTGGAAGAAATAAGAGTGGAAGAATGGGTAAATTAATATTTGTATTCACATTTCTGTGCTGTTAATACAAATGGGGAAAAATGAAGAGTATTGTCTTGTTTTTTTTAATTACAATTGAAAAGACACGTGCAAATTCTGAATCTAGGGTTTTTTGTTTGGTTGGTTTTTTTTACATACTGTTAGTTGTAAGAGCAACTGTGCTTAGCCATCACAGTTGTTCTCTTTGTGGTCTTCAATTCTAGAGACATTTGAGGATATAACTAGTGGGGTTTTATGTTGGATCTTTCTTGGAACACTCTTGCAGGCACTGGAAAATACATTCAGTTCAGTCCCACATCTGTGTAAAAAAACAAGCTATAATTTCTCCTGCCCTTTGATGCTTGTTGTTTTAAAGAAGTGGTGGTATGTCTCTGTGCAACAACTAGAAGTGTAGACATGTAAAAACCTTACTTTCCTTCCTTGGAAACACCACTGTGTTTCTGGAAGGCAACAGTGGATAGATCTAGAGAATGAAGCTTGCTTTCTTTGCTGAGAACAACTCTGTCATGCTAATGTGAGAAGTCCTGACTGCAGAGTGATCTGTCCTATGCCTTTTTGCTCATCTCAAGGCCTCACTATTTTGCTAGGTTCTACTAAAGCCTAGAAATCAGGGGTTTAGGTGTTAAGGTTCAGGTCTATCCTTAACTGGCCTTCTGACACTATTCCTGCATGATTTATGAGAGGCATAGCTGCAACATTTAGCTGTGTCTATGCAGTCCTCTGGTGTTTCTACTTTACTGCTACTTTAGACCGTATTCAAGCTTATGGCTAAGAAGTGGAGTTCTTGTTTTCTCACTCATTTCCAGCTCTGATACCAATCTGTACATAACTAAATACTACTTCATTCCTAAATGAAGCATCAAATACGATCAAATGTGTCTGCTCTTGTTATGCTTTTCTTGTTCTGAAAACACATAGGTTAATAGGGAATTTATACAAACCTAAACTTTATGTGTGCTTAGTGCTTGTGTTCCGAGTAGAATTACTTCCTATAGTTGCAGACGGGTTACAATTACTATTGTCAGACATAGCAGTCAAAGAATGAAGAAAGTCTGGTCAGCCATTGGTGTAGGTGGTTCCTTTCATGATGATCTGAACCTTTTTACACTTGGCAGGAGTTCAGAAGAGAGGGTTGGGTTGTTGCTTGCCATAGGCACACTTCTTCTGAGGTCATGCAGCAGTGTTCTCTGTTACTGGCAGAACTTTCACTGCTTCTGTGGAAGTAGCATTTGGCATCCTGCCAGTTCTGTGGTTTTTGGCTGTGGAATTTGCAGCAGCCAGATGCATGAGACTATGTCTTCAGCCCCCACTTTTCTGTGCTCTGTTGCTAGTCCATAATATGCTGAGATATTATCAAATTACTGGTAGTGTACCAAGTTGTTTGTTGTCTCCTTGCATGAAGCTTTGAAGGGGTAATGTGGTTCAGGTTAACAGTTTAGAGGTGATAGAGTTTGACAGATTTGAGGCAAGCTCTGGAGTGAGAAAAGTAGAAAAGAGTTATGAATTTTGCCCGTATGAGAGTCTGTGAGCCTTCCTGAATACCAGTGAACTCCACCTCTGTCAGTATCAATATCACACTGTAGCCTATATTGCATGGGTTGGTCAAGCATAATCACCTGTGAGTCATATATTCACAATGTTAGCTAAGTTCTAATTGGTGACACTTAGTCATAAAACACCCAGAACTCAAGAAGAATTAGGACTGGGATGAAAGTCAGAGGTGAGGAGCCGTGATTCAAACAGTCTGGCTCCTGCTAACATTTCTGCACATTTTTGTGTCTGTGGTTACCTGGGGTTTGATTCCTTTATTAGAGGACTTAAGGTAATGGTGGATTAATAGGATGTTACTTGCTAAGGAGCAAATGCTTGAAATGGAATAAGATTATGTTTTTTATCTATAATCTCTGCTGTTCTTTTAGAAGTCAGTTATCAGTCATCATAGAATCATAGAATATCCAGAGTTGAAAGGGACCCACAAGGATTGTCAAGTCCAGTTCCTGACCCAGCACAGGACACCCCAAGAGTCACGCCATGTGCCTGAGAGCATTGTAGAAATGCTTCTTGGACTCCAGCAGACTTGGTGCCTTGACCACTGCCCTGGGGAGCCTGTTCTGATGCCCAACCACGCCCTGGGTGAAGAACCTTTTTCTAATATCCAGGCTAAACCTGCCCTGACACAATTTCAGGGCATTCCCTTGGTCCTCTCACTGGTCACCACAGAGAAGAGATCAGTGCCTGCCCCTCCTCTTCCCCCCATGAGGAAGCTGTAGACTGCTATGAGATCTCCTTTCAGTCTCTTCTCCTTTTGCTCTCTTCGCGAGACTGAGCAAGCCAACAAACTTACTTACCGTAACTTCAAGTCCCAAGTCCAGCTGTGTGCTGGACATTTTGTCCAGAAGGATCTTGTGAGAGACAGTATTGAAGCTTTTACTGAATTCCAAATAGATTGTATTAACTGGCTTTCCTTGATCAACTAGGTGGGTTACTTTGTCCTAAAAGGAAATTAGTTTTGCCATGCAAGACTTTCCTGTCATGAAGCCATGCTGTGTTGTCTTTCAATAAGTCCTAGAATAATCTTCAGTTACCAGCTACTGAAGTGAGACTGACAGGTCTGTAGTTTACAGAGTCATCCATCCTTCTTGCCCTTCTTGAAAACTGGAACAATGTTAGCCAGCTTTCACTCAACTGGGTGCTCCCCAGAACCCCAAGACCATTCAAAAAATCATCAGGAGAGGCCTTGCAGTGACATCAGCCAGTTCTTTGATTCTTGGATGAATCCCGTCATGAAGCCCCATAGGCTTATGAGGACCCTGGAGTAGCTAATACTGCACAACTTTTTATCATTCTGGGAGTTTATCATTCTCCCAGCCATGGTCCTCTAGCTCTGGGCACTGAGACTCTCTTAGCCCATTATCAGTTGAAGACAGAAGCAAAGAAAGCATTAAACGTGTCATATGTGTCGTCATGTCACATGTGCACAATACGTGCATAGTGTCAGACTGTGACTGCATATGGAAGGTCATACAAGTTATGTTATCAGAAATGTGGTTTCTAGTCTCTTGGGCTGTGCTTTGCTGTGTGTCTGTGAAGAGGGGTTTATGGAGCTGCTTGGAGCCATGCCTTAAACAGACTTAAACAGAACATGCTTCTAAAACTCCTAAGGTACTTCTGCTCTTGGAAATGAAGCTATCCCAGGTATCTCTGTCTAGTTCTTTATCTTTCTGCTTTAATCCTTGACTCTGAATATGAGTCTATGTTTCTAGGTCTGAAAGTAAGGACAGTTTTAGTTCCCTGTTAGTAAGTGTTGATAGAAGGGTAGACAATGCTGAGCTACCAGAATGGGATCCAAAACTCCTGGTGTGCTTTTCGCTACTGTAATTCAGGCAGTAAATGTCAGTGGTTCCCTCTCTGAAGCTGCCCCTCTTACTGGATGACTTAGGAAGTCTTAGCCATTTCTCAGGCTGTAAACTCTTGATAGTGATGCTGCTTCAGCAGGGGTCTGTGTATTTATTTACAACACAGCAAATACAGCAAGGAGAGCTATACTGGAGCTCTGGTCTTAGAAGTATTTTTGTCTAACTACCTTGGGTTAGTTTGGGCCTTCCTATTTACTGTACTGATGTGGAAAGCAGGGTGTTATGTCTTGTTCTGTGTGCTGTGTCTTGTGAGCACAGAAGACCTTTAAAAATTTGCCTTCTCAGTTGGAAAGAATCTTTGAAGTAAGAGTCCTGGCTTTCTACATCATCTTTGTGCAATTTGTGCTTAATATAGGTCTTTTCTAGGAATGCCAGAGATAATGGCCGTTCAGCACTTTACTAATTCAAGACTAGGCAAAACGGAAAGGAAACTTAGGAAAGAAGTTCCTACGGCTAGGTTAAGGTTCAAAGTTTGTCTTTTGAGCTACTTTGCTCCAGTCATGGTTCCAATATATTCTAATGGCTGGATCAACTCTATTCATTGAAAAGAAACCGTGGAACAGAAGCTGTGTTATGTTTCTGGGGTACCACTTCGTAGGTGAAACCACCAAATGCAGCACTGTGGGACCATCTGTGTGCTCACGAGTATCCCAACAACTGATGCTCTGCATAGTGTAGAGGTCTTTTTCTTTAAGGTTACATGTTGGGATCTGAAATCCAATCCTTGAAGGACAGTTTGCTGTCATTTGCCTAATGGTTTCTCCAGATGAAATATGTACATTGCTGTAGAAAGCAAAGAATGTATTAATGTTTTTTTTTTAGTGAGTTCTCTGTATTCTACTCATAGTGTTTTTGAAACATTTATGAGTAATATAATTTAAGAATGAAAGTCAAGTCTTTGGTAAACTAATTATCTGTGCAAGGTAGATGACTCAAATGCTTCTTTAAACTTTTGTAGGCCTTGCAAGTTCCAATAGCAATAATGAGACTGGCTGTGCTAAGACAGTCTCTACAAACCCAAAATAACAAATATGGAGTGAAAGGTTTGACAAACCAGTTCATTCTTACCCTCTCACCTTATAAAATGCAAACTTATTTATTGATGAATGAGTTATCTTTTCTTAAAACATTGTCTTCCACACAAAGAAGTACAGGCATATAAACAGTATAATTATGTGTTTTACCTGATACCTTCTCTTTGCAGGAAACCTAGCTTCCTTCAGTGGTGCAGTTGATGTTTTGGACTGGCACTCAAAAAACTGCTTTGTGGAAGTGGTATTTAAGTAGTGTTCCAGAGACTGCATGAGATAGACAGAGCAGCTGAGCAGGCTCTCTTCTTTCAGTCTGTAAATATAAGAGGTCTCTTCATAGAGGTGGAAACGTAGCAATGGTAAACAAAGTTTCTGCGAAGAATATTCTATGATTTCTACTGTTAGTACTTCTGTTTGGTGTAACACGAGCTAAGATAAAACTATTTGTCAGAAGTCTTGGCTTATTTTAGGTAGTAGTGTGTATGTATTATCCAGACCTGGTTTGTAGAACTGTCTTCTGGAGAATATTTCTGAGGAGGAGTCTTTCATAACGGAAAGAATGGAATATTTATGTTGATGACCAAGATCAAGATAAGTCCTTATTAAGAAAAATGACACTAAAAACTATGTATTCAGGGCACTTGCACTAGGAAATAAGACATCTATTAGCAAACAAGCTTGGGAGAAACTTGTCTTTGGACAGGCAGCTTGTATCATTGGAGGCTTTCTTACCTCTGCAATTTCTGAGATAACAGTGCTTCAATCTGGTTTAGCTGCTGCTGTATTCCTAGAAACATTGGGTCAGTGTCTTGATTATAGATAAATGGAAAGAAATCTCTCCTAGGTAGGGTACTTCCATTAGGCAAGAGTTAAGTACGAAAAACTTAAACTGTGTTTGAATTTTGTTATAGGCAACATGATCTTTATTGCGCTGTATCAGATTGTTTATGGAGAGAGTTCAGCTTTGTTAGAAGATCTGGATATCTAATGCAGAGCTTCTGTTATTTTCCAGCCAACTTTCTAACTTCATCAGTTTTGGTTCTCTGTTCCTCTCCTTGAAATCTATAGACCGGTTGTATTTTGAAAACATGAAAAAAAAACAAAAAACAACCCAAAGTCAAGAACATTTTCTTTCTGTCATGAATGCTGTGTTATGCAATGTTCATGCACTAAAAATGATCCAAAAAAGCATGGTGGAATAGCAGGGGAGGGTGACTTCAAAGTACTTTGTCTCCTTCTCTTTTGCTTGGCATTGTGAATTAGCCTTTTTCACTCAAATACTCAAACTTATGAAAACCAAAAGCTGGGTGGAGAGTGTCATCCTGTTTCACTGTGTTCACTGTGAAGACTGTGTTGAGTTTGATTAACTGCTACATTACAGGAGGAACTGTAGCAAAACCTCATGGTAATAACATGAAGAGCTGCAGAATCAGGACCTGTATCAGTTTTAATACCTTTTGCAAAGAATGTGAATGTTGGATTTTTATTTTTTCCTCACATCAATATTTTTTTTTCCTTTTCAACAGGATCTACTCTGTGTAGCTATGAACTGCAGTCATCAGAATATACTACAGACCCAAGGGCTGCCAAGTTATGTCCTAAATATCCCGTTCCAGAGAGGTAATATTAACATCTTATCTGAATGGGGATGGAGGGAGCAGAGATTTGGTTTGATTGTGACAGCTCTTCAGAAAATACACAGCACACATTTGCTCTTACCAGATGTTTTAGTGTGTTTTTAAAAGGTTATGAAAGTAACCCTTAAAAGAAAAACCCAGACTATCCGTGCATGCGTTACTGAGGGTGTTGAGCTGGTGTCTTCAGGTTCTCTTTCTGTCTCATGTAACTGACACTGTTCTGTATCAGCTGCTCTAGTGCCTTTCACCCTGTGTATAGCCAGCTGCCTGTCAGCAATGAGATGAGGAAGAGTTATGAAACACTTTCAGTCTTTGGGAGGAGAAAGTATATAGGGCCACACAGCTCTCTGCAGCATTCACTTCTTTTACCTTACCTCAGCTACCCAGATGAAAATTGCTTTGTTTTTTACTCTTTTAGTCCCCAGATGACTAATATGAGGATAGTCAAGCACCAAAGAGATGACTGTATTTTATAAACAGATCATTTTGAATTTTATTGTCTTAAATATTATATTAGACTGCTTTTTGTGAAATAGGATAGAAAAGCTGATAGCTTAATAAACTCTTCTAGCTGTGCTCGCTGGACCTGTGGAGATGAGTGTTACTGAGAAAAGAAGTGATCTGTAAGCTGTTGTGCACACCCTTCTGTCAGTAATTCCACTAACTCAAGAAGAACCATGTTGTGTTTTCTCAAAGTTTAGCTTCTCAAACATGCTCATTAGTGGGTTGTAACTGCAAGTCTTTTCCTATGAATAGTTTTCTGTTATGGTTTTAGTAAGTATTATATTTGTGTCAGTTCTAAAAACTCTCATTTGAACTCTTTCTTGTTTACATGTAGTGTCTCCAGTGAATATTTTTTTATATTGTAGTGGTAATTAGTGGCATCTGAAATATTAACTTTTTTTTTTTACTGTTCCTCACAGTAGATTCATATTCCATGCAGCTAACCAGCTGTTATAGCTGTAATACAAAACCAAATGGAAACTTCAGTGCCAGCTTGCATACTGAAAAGGCTTGTTAGTCTTAATTTTTGCCAGAATTATATTGACTTTTCTCACTGTGTGTTCCCATGTCATTCACTCTCAATGAATATGGCTTAATAAGAAAACATAAGGATAGAACAGTGTGACAGAGCTCTAATGATGCTATGTTTATTCCTCACAAAAATGACCCTAAGAGTTACTTTTAAAATAGCTATTGTGTAGTGGTGTATTTTCCCATTTCTACATGATATTACTAAAATGTACATGATGTTTGAGTATTTTTAGATTAGTACCCTATGGCAAAAGAAAGGCCAACACTGTATCTGTAAAGCAGCCTTCTTCAGGTTTTTATAGTTAAATAATTTGGGTAAGTTAGTGTAATTTGGAGGAGAAATGGAATCAGTTGTTTGCTGAAACAACCAAATGAAAATCAGACACCTTGTAAACTGAGGCACTCATGGAGAACTTACTTAACACTCAGATTTGATCTGTGTCTTTGGTTTAACCCCAGCCAGCAACCAAGCACCATGCAGCCACTTGCTCACTCCCCCATCAGTAAAATCGGGCAGAGAATCAGAAGGATGAAAGTGAGAAAAGCTGTGGGACAAACAAAGAAAAACAAGGAATTAATTCAGTGCTTCCCATGGGCAGGAAGGTGTTCAACTATCTCCAGGAGAGCAGGGCCCCATCAGTATATAACACATAATGGTTTCTTGGGAAGACAAACACCATGACTCCAAATCTCCCCCCCTTTCTTCCTTCTTCCCCCCACTTTAGATGCTGAGCATGATGTCATATGGTCCGGAATATCCCTTTGGCTGGTTTGGGTCACCTGTCCTGGCTGTGTCTCCTCCCAGCCTCCCAGGCACCCCCAAATCCCTCCCCAGTGTGGCAGTGTGAAAAGCAGAAAAGGCCTTGGCTCTGTGTAAGCCCTGCTCAGCAATAACAAAAACATCTCTGTATTATCATATCAACCCTGTGTTCAGCACAAACCCCAACCACAGCCCCATGCTAGACACTGCAAAGACAATTAACTCTACTCCAGCCAAAACCAGCACAATCTGTCAAGAGTTATGAACCATCTGATTCCCACGATGCCCATGGGAGGGAGGTAGCATGTGGTGTGAGGACTGTCCCTTGGTGTTTTCTGTTTGATGACCAGACTTCTTCACACCCTTCAGCTGAGGCTCTCAGTGCATTCTTACTGTCCAGCTTCGGGGCATTATATCCAACTCTGACAGGGCAGTGCAGCCAGCGATCCATGTTTCTTCCAGAAACCCTGCCCAGCCTGTATCAGCCTCAGGAGAGCATGACTCCACTGTTTAGGGGACCATGGAGGAAAACCTGTGCAGTCCCTTCAGCATTTATCTGTCAGCCAGATGTGCTGAGCTGTGCTGAGGGGCTGCTCTGTAGAGGTTATAAAGAGCAGCTAACAGTGGCATTCCAACCAGGCTCCCCTCACACAGGTTGCTGTATTTGCCCAGGGACAGTAGCGAGAGGAAAAAACTCTCTGGAATCTAGTACTTGAATAATCAGATGGATCTCCTAACTTCATTTGAATATTGCTTTAAAAATACAGCTTCTAAGGCCACTGTGTGCTGGCTTGAACTTTATTCGTTCTTGTTTATGAATAAGCATCCTGTTGCTATTCTTAAACATTTGTAATTCATTTCTAGTAGGTAATATACCAAGATATAATCAAGAGGCCACATAAAATAGATGGGTCATGGAGAGTAGATCTATTGTTGTATTTTTTATTAAGACACTTCACCTCACTCATTCAGTCAGAACCACTGAAGCAGCAGCAGATCTCAGGTGGATTTTCAGGAGTCCCATTTGCTCAAGAAAGCTTGTAGAAACCACTAACCTCATTTTTTAATTATTAATTAAAACAAAGGTAGCAATTAATCACTGCACATGAAAATAGGTAGATTGAAATATTTAGTGAAATTGATATAGGTTAAGGGATATTAGATGAGCAATAGTATAAACAGTGATGAAAAAAGCATGTCGGAATATATTTTGGAAGAGTACTTTAATCTAATTAGTTCTTTTTTCCAAATGGATATTTTTGGGTTTGGATGCAGGAATGACATTCTTTTGCCTGCTTCCAGCTCAAAATTCTGTTACTGATACTGTTACTGGTATTGACAGCTTCTAAATGCTCTAGGCTTCCTACAACATCGTAGCAGTTAACAATTAAATAAACCTCTCAAATTTCAGTCTTTTCCAGTAATACTGCATATAATGAGCTGCAGTATGCTGCATATTCCAAAATAGGTTATGTTGTAAGAGGCTGGAAGAATACATGGGCTGCCTTTTAAATAGGGCAGCCATCATTATGGGTTTAATTTGTTTTTTAACAACTGTGACTAATTCACAATTAGTTTTTTGCTGTGCTTAACTGCTGTCTTCATTACTACAAAAGTAGACCATCAGTGTGAGCATTTCGAAATGCATTTACCTACTCAGCACAGTAAGTTTAGAACAATAAGATTTGCAATCATCAGTGACTTTAAACAAAAGCCTAGGATCTACTAATTACTAAGGTATAGCAGGTGATCATAATTTCTCCCAATTTCTTTGCAGAATAATTACACATGACTGGTTTTCAGCGTGTCATCCTTTCTCCCCGAAAAAGGCAATGTACAGAAAAGATGTGCCTAAGGCAGCTGCTTTACTCACTACGTGTTTAAAATGATGGCTAGAATTTTGGGAAGGCATGGGCTTAAAAAGTAGTTATCAAGGACAGAAAATTGCTGATTTATAGGTCATTACTGAAACAGGGAAACTGCAGAAGATTATGTGCATTGCTGCTACAATCCACTGAAATCTTTTAAGTAAGGAAAATTGGGCAGGGTGAAACAAATAGAGAGGTTGGAAGAGAAGACTGACATAATATGAAAGACATTTCTTTCATGGGATCCAATTACAGGAAGGAACATGTAATTCATGTCTGAAATGTAATTGGGAATTGATCAAATGATGTAATAGGCCACTTTGAGATCTGACATGGCTTATAAGCAAGAAAGACAGCTACTTAGTGGGAAACATTTAGAAAATAAAATCACCCGCCTTTAAAGTTTTTGCTGTCTTGTATCTTTCTCTGATGGACTTGATTACAGGTTCTTCTGGGCATTCTGCAAAGTTTAATGCATAGTCTCAGTAGTTTTTTGGAGGGTGCTTCCAAAATGGTTGAAAACAATAGAAGCATCCTTGCATATTCTGTGTAATTTTAACAAAGTTAATGAAAGTAAACACTGTGATTGTAGTCTTTAATACAAGAACGAGTTTAATATGGGGAACGACTAGGAATAAATAGGCTGGTTTTGCTTGGCAGCAGTTGTAAATGCTGATGTCCTTTAGCACAAAATGTATGCTTACAAGAAAAGCATTGTAATTCTGTGATTTCTTTTGCTGCATATAAGGGCCAGTATTTTATTCAAACATGAGTGAAAGGCATTGTTTCAGTTGCTGGTTCACCTCCTGTCGCTTGAGTGAGAGATGTTTAAGTGGAAATAGGAACATACATTTTCTAAGCCTTTGTCATTTAACGGTGGGAGGGTAATAATTTCCTATTGGAATGTGTACTCCAGTCTCACAGGGTTATTTGTAAGAACTGCATCACTTCCCATTATGATCATCCTCATTCCAGCGGCACTTGTGCATTCAACGCATGGTTTCTGGTTATGATGTTATGAGGGTGGAATGATTGCATCTATTCACCTTTCATTTGTGTGTTGATGTGGCATTTATATTAAGTAGGAGTAATTTTTTTTTCTGATTTTTTTTTCTTGTGTCACCAGTGCACCTATTCCATTCTTCCATCGCTGTGCTCCTGTGAACATTTCCTGCTATGCCAAGTTTGCAGAGGCCCTGATCACCTTTGTCAGTGACAGTAGTGTCTTACACAGGCTGATTAGTGGAGTTATGACCAGCAAAGAGATTATAATGGGACTTTGCTTGTTATCACTAGGTAATTGTTTTTCTCATTACTAGCTATTTCTTAGTGTACTGCATTAGGAGATTGTTAACACCCTCTACCACAATATGAGCAAAAACCATGTGTAATAGCAATGAGCCCTTAGAAATTATTCAGAATGCTTTTAAAAAATTTTACTTGACATCTGGGTAACTTTTTCAGAAGAAATATACATATGCATTCCTGTTTTTATTTCTCTTCCACTGATTACAAGGTAGAGGATGTGTGGCTGTTGATTAGCTAACATTAGTTTTGATATGGTTAAGAGACCATCTCCATTTTCCTAATTTTTATTATAATATTCCCCTTTCCCATTTGCAGTTGTCATCTTCTGCCAATCCAAGTCCAAATAAACCCTTTCCAAATAAAAAGAACAGGGTGAGAAATATGCAACAGCACACTCCTGCTGAATGTAGGGGATGTAGTTTGTTTTGTTTAACATACTTAAGCAGGGATATGAGAACTATCAGAGTGAAAACAAGAAAGTTAGGTGCCTATTTGTTGTATTGTATGTTTATTCCTCCCTTTCCCCCTCGGAATTTAAAACTTCAGGCCTTTGAAATCTCAGCCTTGTCTGAAGAGCTGGAAATTCTCAGCAGTACAGAGGTGCTGAATAGTTTCTCTAGTTGTGAGATGCCTCTAAAGTGACACTTTGCACTGGGCTAAGTGTTGCTTTAACCAAGTCTTGTTTAAGATGGAATGTTACCCACCCACGTAAATTGCTTACCTAGTGGGCCTGCTTTACTCATACCAAGTATAAAATCTGAAATACTGAAATGGGAGGATCAAGGTAGTAGCCATGTATATGAGCAGTGTGTGGTAAAGAAAAGAGGGTGTTAGATACCATTAAAAAAAAGACACACACACAAGACCATTGTGTATGTTTTCAACTGTAACTGGAAAGCTGTTTATTCTTCTATCTTGATAGGTGCAGTATTTGATAATGGTAGAAAGACTGTTCAAATATAAAAGCTAGTGGCTCATTAGCAGTGCTACTGTTCAGTTACAGTCAGAAGTTAGTCCAGAGTTTACATACAGTTAATTTAAAAAATAGTTTGCATAACTTCATAGTTAAACAAATTATTTATTTTAAAACAATGGGTTAGACTGTGATTCAGAAAGCCAGGTTCCAGTGGCTTTCATATAACTGCTGAATACAAATATATATACGTAAAAATATGAATGTGCACTTGCACACGCCACTCACTTAACCTTAGTTGGGTGTAATAGTTTTTTACCCGTAACTGGCATGACATTTTGCAGTACACAGGCATCATATTAACTGCACTTGTTTGACAAGAGTATTTGAGTGCAAATTCTGCTCTGGTCCTCAGGAGGTGTGCTCATGTTACCAAACTCAAACTACTATCATGTCTTGCTGTCTGTTTGGTCATTGTCTGAGTACCTCTCTGTCTGTATGCACGCATTATGTCTTGTATTTATTCTATCATGTAAGTGTATTTATGCTCTCTTTGTTTTAATCAACAGTATCAAAGCAGAAGTTGTAGAGGTGCCTAATTTTATGAATTACCTGTTCAGTGAGTTCATAAGCCTCAGAAAAGAAATCTTAGTGTAGAAATTCTGTTGGAAGGCAGTTGTCTTAGCACAGTGGGAAAATTAGGAAGGCTGTTTCCACTTGAAGTAATTGCTCTGCTTATTTTATTTGTCTTCTTTTGCAGTGTTGTCCATGATTTTGATGGTTATAATAAGGTACATTTCAAGAGTACTTGTCTGGATTGTGACAATTCTTGTCATTCTGGGATCACTTGGTAAGTCTTGTTTGTCCCCCAGTTTCTGAGTGCCCAGTTCTAATCTTTGTGCTCCGTGCCCTCAGGACAGCTACATCCTGCACAGATCTTGGACTGTGCATTTCCCTTCAGCTTTCGATTGAGTGCCTTTCAAGATACACATAAAGCATGCCACCTTAGGAATTGCAGTCCTCTCTCAGAGACTGCGTTACTCCTTGGATATTTGCACAACCTCAAGATGATGCAGTTTGCATGAAAATAGCCTTATTTTGTCACAGTAACTTTTAGATTTGTAAAACTAAAGTTTTCCATTATTGTTACTCAGTAACTAAGCCAAAAGGTATGGGGAGATGACTGTAGGGAAGGAACAAAAGCAGAATAATCATATTGGGAAGTACTAGTGATTTAATTTTTGCAGTTCATGTATGCAAGGGATGGAAAAAAATCAGCGGACTTTCTATATTTTTTCAGGTTCGCTTTGTTTTTCTGCTCATTGATCTCAGGGCCTGTGACCACAGAAAAGGAAAAAAATAGATTTTTCTTTTCATTGATATTCTCTTTAGAAGCTGATCAACTATGCTGAGTGACTTATTGGTGTCTGTTACCATGTTCTAAAAAGTTTCATCCGTTACAGAAACTGAATAAGAACCAGTTATTTTTGAGACATACTGCTTATTCTGTCTTCACTGTTTGTTTAGGAGATGCAAAAAGAGCATTTTTCATTCTAGACCTGAACAGGGTTCCTTCAGAATAAACTTGTGATCACAGAATCACACAATGCTTAAGGTTGGAAAGGACCACAGAAGCTCATCTGGTACAACCCCCCTGCTAAGATTATGCATTTGATTCAGAAATAACAGGAGAACACAGAAGAATACTCAAAAGAGAAAAGAAATATATCAGAGGGGAGAGGTTATACCGCTGAGGGGCAGGAAACCTGTCGTTTAGAAAAGTTCTGCCTCAGAAAGACATCTGGAATAGGAGAATAATATTCTGGCAATAAGGCTAGGATTTTGTACGAGTGGTTAGAAGATAGTACCTCACGTGTTATTAGCCTCCTGTGCTTTTTACTGTTGTTTTTCCCACTGCCCTTGACATTGTCTGAAACAAGTGTCCCTACATATCATTAACCTGAGGTGCTTTTGCCAGCGTTAGTCTGATCCTTCTTGTTTTGATTAGTCTTCCCAGGAATTGTAGACTCGTTGTTTGGTTGTTACTTCACATCATAATTGAGAAGTCCCTCTCAGTTCTCCCTCCTAAATTCTTACTTCCTGCATTATTATATACATATATACCATCTGTTCATGTAATTCTTTATTCCTTTAGTGGGATCTGTGTTTTTCATTGTTAGGGCTCCTCATGAGCTAGTCCTTTCATGCACTTTACCCTAAAACATGGAGTCAAAGTTCTGCAAGTCTCTTAAGTTGATGTAGTGGGGTGAGACTGTGAAAGGAGAATACTCACTTGAGAGGAGGGCAGCAGAGGAGAACTGAGCACTTCTCCCTCCCCTGAAGTTGGGCTGAGCATCAGTGCTCCTGAGTATTCTGTACCAGGCTAGACTTACAAGAAGGGACTGTTTCACTTCTTTGGGACTAGGTATTATGGCTGTGTCGTACAGAGGAGGCATCACACATTTATCCTTTTTTTCTTTCTCACTGAAACGTAGGTGGCACAGGAGTCCTGTGGTGGCTCTATGCTAAGCAACGAATGTCTGCCAGTGCTCTTGAGACTCAAATAGCCAAAGACAATCTTCAGGCTCTCTTGATCTATGCCATTGCAGCTACAGTCTTCACGGTATGCTTTGCTGATGAGTGTACTATTTTCTCGTTCTGACTTCCTTTTGGTCTCTAATTTTTTTTATTCAGGTGAAAGGTTTTTATTGCAGATGTTTTTGAACAGTTTATTTCTGCCACAGGTTCTGTTGTGGTGATTTTTTTTTTTATTTTGTTATTTTATTTTTTTAACTTTCAGGAACTGTTCCCTAATATCTGATTTTGAGTCAGGAGAGACCTTCTAAACCCTGCAGCTACTTTCATCTACTGTAAAATGTCCACAGGGACTTCCAAGAATAGGTACAATATTGGACTGCCAATCCAAAGATATTTTTCTTAGGTTCCCAGTTCAGAGGTACTTAGTCATTTTAGTGTATCTAAAAGTCCTTAGGACATTCTTACTTCTTGAAATTAGTTGTCCCCAAATTTGTTCTGTTTACAGAACTGAAATACTAACACTGGTTATCTTGTTTGGGCCTCGCTGTTAATTTCACAGTCATTGACTTTACTTTTAAAAATTGACAATGTTTGACTAACTTCCCAGGAATTATAGACTCCCTCTTTTGCTCTTCTTGTTGTTTCACTTCCTAATCCAAAGGTCCCTCTCTATTCCCCCTCCTAAATTCTTAACTCCCTGCATTACTATAAATACATACATACTACAAGACCACCACACCATGGTCAGATATAAGTGTTAAATTGTATTCTTTGTTAAAACTTGTTGATTTCACTGGTTTGTAAAACATAATTGAGGACAGAATCTAGTCTAATCTCATCAGCCTGAGGCTGATGATGATTTCAAATACATAATTATGAGATTGGAATTCCGCAGAAGTATAACCTGGAAAATAATTTATCACCAGAAGAAGCTAGTAGAGGTTTTACATTTTGATTTTGTGACCCTATAAATGTGTTGAACTTAGCGTGTTTGAGTATCCTAGCTTTGTGAAATAATAGCTTGCTTATTTTTCAGTTCTCTAAAATGTGATTTGGAAACTTCTCCCTCCAGGTTATCTTGTTCTTGATCATGTTAATAATGCGCAAAAGAGTAGCTCTCACCATTGCCTTGTTCCACGTGGCCGGCAAGGTCTTCATTCACCTGCCACTGCTAGTCTTCCAGCCATTTTGGACATTCTTTGTGCTTATCCTCTTCTGGACATACTGGATCACAGTCCTGCTTTTCCTTGGTACTACAGGTAAGCATCTGTTGCTTATTTTAAATAAATTTCACCTAGCTTTTGTATGGTTTCAAGCAGAGTTGGCTAAAAAGCATGTGGGAACCTCTAAGAAAAAATGCCCACCTGTTGTGCTTCTATTCTTGCCTGCTTCACTGACTTCAAAACAGTTGTTTCAAGAAAGTTATTGTTCATTTGAGTCTGCATTCTAATATGGTACTTTGTGTGTTAGACCGGCTTTTTATTTTGATGCAAGTTGTGATGTCGCAAACCCCATGACTCTGTTAATACCACTTCTATAACAATTTTTTCAATAATTACATCTAATTTTACACAAGCAAGTTAAAAACAGCATAATCTTGCAGCTGATCTCACCAAGTAATTGTATTGTAGCCAGTGCTCACACAGATGAATGCATACTAATGAAAGGACTGTTCCACACAATTACTGTCTCCCACAATGTAAATACAGTGGAATTCATTTTCAGTTGTTTGTAACTTAAGTGTCCATTATTATTCCAGAATTATTAGGGAGATTTTTCTGCTCTTTATACACTGTATTCTGAGACTAGCCAATGTATTCTTGATTCATACCTGCTGTGAAGAACGTAAAAGGTGAAAGCTTTGTTTGTGTTCAGGGTCTGACAAGAGCTTCTAGAATTATTCAGTCCTGTAGGCCCAAGTCTTAGTTACTTCAGCAAAGAAACTTAGCAGATGCTTTTTAAAATGGGAGATGTCTGCGTTATTTTGCAGTACGTTGTAGGCAATAGAGAGCGTCATTCACTATTCAAATCTTAGAATTCTGAAATATGCTGTTTACTGCCGATCCAAAAGTAGCAGCTTTTCAGGTCACAAAGCTATTTCACAATAATAAAATAGAAGTATTTTTTCATATCCTGAGTTCTTAGTGACAGTTGGAGGTAACACTTCATGTGTTCCTGTTCTCATTAGTGTTGAAATTTTTAGTTTTCATTTCATGCTGTGCTATGTGCAGAAAATGTTTGCCTCTGAAAGTCTCAGCCCCATGCTTCACTCTCTGAGTCAGATCACTGCACAGACACTAAATTTGCCTCAGAATTCAGTCTGATGTTGTATTTTACTGACAGAACCCTTCAGCTAGCCTTGATTCTGGAAAAACTAATTTATCCTTTTGGCTTATATACACTCATGATCTTCAGTGTTATCAGTTAGGAATGTTCTGACATGCTGTCAGTCTCTGTAGATGATAGTGCTATTCACATTAGACAAAAAGTCAGTGAATTTCTGAATGTATGAAACTGTATGTTTAGAATCTCTACAGCTGTTCCATATGTCTGTAAGTAGCTTTAGAACTACAAACATTGTTCAAATACATGCACAGAGACTTACCATAAGGCAACCAAAAGTGATTGTTAATTGTTGACATATAGATATAAGGAGCTATGAAGTTTAATTTGATTCTTGCTGTGTGAATAATACTGAGAGAGCAGCAAACTCAAAGTAAGAATGACTGAAGCAGGCTTCTATTTTGTTTAACTGTAGGGAGTTTTGCCACGTGATGGTGGTTCATTGTGGAAATTTTCACCGTGTGGCTGAAAATTAAAAGAAGTGTTGCAGGATTGTGAGCATGCTCCGGATATTTTTTGGTGGCTTTTTTTCAAATGCCATTATACTGATTGTCTCAAAAGCTGTGTCTTTCTTAAGAACAGTCTCCCTAAACATGACCTTTAAAACTATTAGTAGAAGCTAGGTGGGTTCTGCTGTAAGTGGTTATGACCTACTAAATACCACATGCTTCCTTCTTTATGAGCTAATGTAAGCACCGTTTTCTTTTTTCACCCTCGTTTATTTCTAGGTAGTCCCGTCCCAAATGAAGAGGGATTTGTTGAATTTCGGATGGTAGGTCCTCTGAAATACATGTGGTGGTACCATGCAGTCGGACTCATCTGGATCAGCGAGTTTATCCTGGCCTGTCAGCAGATGACAGTAGCAGGGGCTGTTGTGACATACTATTTTACAAGGTAAGGACAACTTAGATGGCTCTACCAGGATCTGCCTAGACATTGATTTAGCAGAAATAATGAGGGACAGAGGTCTTGGGGAGAATGCTTGCTTCTGTTGTGAAAGCTGGGGAGCCATTAAATTGTCTTGAGTCCTTTTAAACCATGTGAAGTCTTAAAATACCTGTTTTGCTGATTATAGATGGTGTTCTTGACATTTAGGACTTGAAGGCTCATTTGCCTTGTAACTTGTGCACATTGTACAGACATGGATGGTTGTTTACAAAGCAGGATGCACCTGGAAGGTCATCTGTGTTACTAATAATTAATGCTGATAAGTTCTGTAGAGGCTAAAAAAATATTGAAAGCAATTGATTATTATTTTAATTGCAGAACAGTGCCCTTTAAATGATTTACAGTGCTTCATTAATTGTCATTAATCTTTCTTTCACAGTTTTACTTAAGGTCTTATTAGATTCATCATTTACATATAGGTTATGTCAAGATTATATACAAATAAAAAATGCTATAAACTATATGTGTGTTAAAGCTCCATATTCCATTGCTAACTTTGTGAACTAAACTGTGTATCAGGGCATGCTTTGTGCTGGCTGTTCTGCATGTATCTGCTGGCTGTCCAAGAAGGAAATACTAATTATTAGGCAGTGGTTTTACAAAGCAAGAATTGTGCCTTAAGGGCTAATTTCAGAATTGCAAACTTAGCTTTAGTCTCTAGTATTTGAAAACTTTTTGAATTTAATATTGCTTAAAATTGTATCTTAAATAAGTCATTAATATGTGGCTTAAATAGCCATTTAGGACCCAGGTTTTTCAGGGGGAAAAAAAAAGTGATTATCAGATCACTTTGTTAGTATTTCAATAAATACTTTAGTGATCTGAAATACTAAATTTTGGTATGTGGAGCAGAATTATGGCATTATTTTTGTAAGGGAAAGAAGAGAGTACACTATTACTTTGTAGAGATGTAGTTGAATGAAACTTCTTCACATCATCGTAGATCTCGTAGTTTGTATGTTTCTTTAAAAAAAAAACCAAACACAAACCACCACATCATTGTTCAGTGACTAGATAACTAATTTTGTTTCAGGTGTTCTCAAAGTCTTTTCCTAACAATATAAATACAACTCCTCTGAATAAAGAACAGCACGAGTACAATACATTGACAAGATATTTAGCAATAGTAGTTTACTTAAGAAAGGGAGAACCACAGAGATGTTGGAGTGATGCTGTCCCCAAGTGAAAAAGAGCATTAGTATCGTGAACTTATGCGGTTCAGCTGTTGGGTTTGGGTATTTGTTTCTAGGCTTTCTTATGAAGATTGTTGCATGTAAAAATTTGTACTGATACCCAGCAGCCATACTGTGTTCCTGCCATGTGCTTCTAAGAGTCTGTTCTTTTAAAAAATAGATGTTTTTAAATAATGAAATAGATGTTTTTAAATAATGTATGTAGATGTTTTTCAGGTGGCATAATTCAGATCAGAAATGTTTAGTTGGTTTGTCTTTTTAATTGAGGCTGTTACCTGAGTTACATTTGACTCCTTTTTCTGCCCTAGTCTTTAAAACAATATCAAAGGCAAGGAATCAATTTACTGTGCTGTCAGAAATTCTGTTGTTTTATTAATGATGAAGTTCTCCAATATTCCAATGAAATACATCTATGAAATTATTACAAGACGTTACAGGGATGTAATCTTGTGAATAATTAAAATAGATTGAGTGAAGAGTGAGGAAAATAGAGAGGAAAGAGAAAGACATTGTGTTAAAATAGATTGCTTAGCAACGTGTATGCTTCATCTGTAAGTTTATGTATTTTTCTGACACCTGAGGGTGAATGGTTTTTATTTTAACCATACCCTATAATTCCATAACAGGAATCTTATTTTAATTTAGTAAACACTCATTTTTCTCTACTCTTATCCTCTTTTTGCATTTTAAGGTACAATCATAATCTAATAGGTGACTTAGTCAGAAAGGAAAAGGCATTAATTTAGACCCATTATTTTGCGTATGAGCAACTTTCCACAGCAAATGAGATGAAGTTATCCATGGAGAAAGGTTTTATGAAAGTTCACTGTTCATTCACCTTAGCTAGATGGATCCCTTTCAACTCAGGCAGTAACAGACCTCAAAGTGTTCTGAATTACAGACTCTGCCCTGAAAGTGAGGAACCTGAAACTTTTTACCTGAAAACATGGAAGTCTTTAGGTTGTCTGGTATAAGGCTGAAACTATTTATGCATATTCTGCTCCCAACAGGGAGTAGAGTTTGGTTCCCCCCCACTCAGCTCTAAAAGTCAACTGAAAGAAAATACAGGGTAAACCTGTTTTAATCATTAACATCTCAGGATTAAAATATGCAGATATTAGTTTCATGGAATGAAGACTGTACTTTTTTATCTTTTCTGAATGAAACTCACATCCCTCCCAAGCTGGGGAGATATTTTATCTTTGTAGTGTGTTGCACATATTCCTTTAATATGCTTATTATCGTGCTCTGATTTCTAAAAAAGAAGAAGAGCCATTCTTTAAAAGGTTAATAGAGCTGTTCTTTGAAAGAGAAATAGAAGTGGCTTCCTTGATAGGAAAGAAAAATAAACACTCTAAGAAGGAGTAGCTTCAAACCATGAAAGTGAGTGTTCATTTGATAAATTAAAAATTTAATGCAGCTGCATTGCATTAAGTAACTTGTTTAAGGCTCAGCACTTGGTGCCTTGAGGATATAACAGCTAAATCAGAAATACAAAAAATCTGAGGAAAGAATCTACCTAATAAATTAGTTATATCCTCTCCAAAGTCTAAAGATCTCTAACAGAACACAAGAAAAGGAGAAGGCAAGTTTATAAGTAGTCTGACTAAAAGAAATACTAGCATTATTTCTCACTTTTTTTGTAAAGTTTGATTTGCACACCATCAGATGTAACTTTATAGAAACTGCCAGGTGTTAATAGTGGGTAATGCAGCTAACTGCTAGTAAGACTACGTGTCACCAGTTAGTGTTTTAAGTCACTTAAAGAATCAACAGCAAAGGTATTGGCAAAAGCAGGTTTAATATAAGGGTGAAAGTGTGACAAAATTCATTGACAAGGTTCACTCTACTACTTACTACTTACTTCACTACTACTAAAGCACACAGAGAAAAATTAGGAAAAAATCTAAAATCGATCAAACTAAAACTAAAATCAGCCTAAAATGATAAATGCAGAGGCTGGGGAAAGAAAAAGGATAAGGATGGGAAAGGGTATGGATAAAAAGGAATGACAGAGAACCTCCCATCGAGTCACAAGGTTGAAAGTGGACCCCCCAGGCCAAATTCAGCCCTGGGCTTGACCAAGAGTTTAGGCCTAAAGGTTTTAACAGCACTTAAAATCACTTAATCAATAGCCTAATTTAAACAATTTAGCAAAAGATTCCATAGAATTTACTATAAGCACAACAGTAACTCATTTAGAGACCTAACTTACTTACCAATATAACGCTCATGGTACATAGGTTTGCTATAGCAATTCTATCACACTTGCACACACACAGACCTAAGGCAGTATGTACCAGGTATCTACTGTGAAAAATTCCCCCCAAGTTCAGTGAAGTTCTCACATCAGATGGCTTTACATCTTCTCAGCTGGGAAAGTGTTGAGCCTCGAGGACTGGAGGTATCAGCCCAGGCTCTGTTGGCAGCACTTGACATCGGTCCTCCAAGCACAGCAAACTTGAGAGTTCTGTGGCTCTGAAAGGCATCGCCCTCAGAGGGAGATTGCTGGTCACAGACAGCTGTGGTCTAGGAGTTTATAGGGTTGCAGGAGCATTGGCTTTAGTAATAGTAATTTTCAATCCTGACTGCAATTTGGGTCAGTAACTTTCTTGGAAAGTTCAGTAGCAAAAATGTTGTTCCACTTAGGTTGTTACTCAGGCATGAAAAGTAAGTTTCCAAGGCTGTTTTTTACAAAACAGGAACTCATTAGACAGGACAAGTTCCTGGGAGCAGACAGTGTTTCTGATATACTCAAGAGGAGCTGAGCCCTGCTGCTCTTTGCCAAGGCCTAAAGAGCATTTCTGAGATCACAGTGCAGCAAAAGAGGGCGGGGAAGAAGGGGATGTAACACCACACTACCCGTGTGACATTCTGATTCCTTATTCTAGTCCTGCCTTCTCCATTGGAGACAAATCTGTGAGTTACACGAGGTGGAGTGAACAATACACCCTGAAAGCTAGTATGAGGATAGTATATTCCTTTTGCACCTTATTTTATTGATAATTTGTAGCACTTGTAGATGGTACCACATAGATACTGATCATTCTACTTCATTTTTTTTTCTCTTTTCAACAGGGAGAAAAGAAATCTGCCGTTTACTCCTATTCTGGCATCTGTTAATCGCCTTGTTTGTTACCACCTAGGAACAGTAGCAAAGGGGTCTTTCATTATCACACTAGTGAAGATACCACGAATGATTCTTATGTATATTCAAACACAACTCAAAGGAAAAGTAAGAGAAATAGGTTCCATTTTCTTACTGACAGTTAAAACCTGGTGCGTTGACCTGTTCATTTAGTCGGTGTGGGAGGCTGGAAGTCTTGTTTTGGAATAGGGTAAATGTAATGAAGAAATTCTTCACTGTGAAGGCAGTGGGGTGCTAGAACAGGTTGCCCAGAGAAGTTGTGGACGCCCCATCCCTGAAAGTGTTCAAAAAAGGCACGTTGGATGGAGCTTTGAGCAACCTGGTCTAGTGAAAGATGTCCCTGTCCATGGTGAGGGGAGTCCCTTCCAACCCAAACCATTCAATGGTTCTGTGAATATTTAAGCTTTAAAGGACCGTGGGATTGTTCTGATATGGATTGCTTAAATTTAGCAATCTGAGTGTCAGTTACTGAAACACAGAGGAATGTTATTAAGATCTGTTGATTTTACTCTTTATCTTTGTTTTCCCACATTATGTGCTTTCCTAGGAAAATGCTTGTGCTCGCTGCATGCTTAAAGCCTGCATCTGCTGCCTTTGGTGTCTGGAAAAGTGCCTGACATACTTAAATCAGGTAAGATTTTCAATATTCAAGTTTTATGTAAGGGCTGATAACAATATATATGTTACCAGACTGCAGTCTGAGGCTGAGATATAATGTGTTGTACTTGGGAACTGAACTTGAATGACAGTATTTCAGCCTTGTCTCCATTACTGAAATTACACTGCAAATACTACTTTGACCTTTGCAATGTAAACAAAGACAAAAGAATAGCCAACACCTGTCTTTGTGAACATGGTATCTCATCTTTATAACTATTTGTGTACTGGTTGGAGATTCCCATGTGTCTGCTCAGTAAAACTACATCTGTATTTCAAAATGTGTTTGCTATGAAAACAGAATGAAGCTTTTCAGGTGTAATATTTAAGATGCACACAATGCAAGAACTGTACAAAACATCAGATCATCATCTACAAAGTGGAAGAAGATATGCGAGTTGCAACACGCTGGCTGGTCAGACCCATTGCAGAAGTGGGTTTATAGGCCTATAGTCCCTCTCTGATATATATATATAAAAATATCTTGCTAATATTTCTTTCACTGTTAAATTTTTTTTGCTTGTGGAAATATAGAAAATAAAATCAGAAGAAAGCATTTAATAAGCCCCAGTGTAATCCTTGAAAACTGTCCTGACTATCCTTGAATGCAGTATCTAGAAATTATCTTGGTTGACTTGTATGACTCTCAGACTCTTTTGTATTTCCAGATTTTTTTTCTAACTACTTAATTTCTGTAGCTATGCCAGTACTCACCTCCTTCTGCAGAGAAATTGCAAATCCTGTTTAATGAGGTTTTTTTGAAAAAACTTGTTAATGCATAAATTATGAGCAAAGGGGAAGAAGAATAGCAGTTCTTTACCTCGTATAGTCTTCTGTCAGCTGCTATATGTTGCTTGATTCAACAACTCTCAGGGGAATTTTGGTTCATTAACATCACATGACAAATCTGGCTTACTCAGAAGCTGTATCTTCCCCCTCACCTTCCCCACCCTCCATCTGAAATACCTGATCGTTCCATGTATAAATCTTCAACCTTCTTTTTCCTAGAATGCATATACAGCCACAGCTATCAACAGCACCAATTTCTGCACCTCAGCAAAGGATGCCTTTGTTATCCTGGTGGAAAACGCTTTGCGAGTGGCTGCCATAAACACAGTTGGAGATTTTATGCTGTTTCTAGGAAAGGTATGTCTGCTGTATGCAGTTGTTACAGACCTACAGAGGGGCAAGCTTTCTTTAGCAATGGCTTGCACCCCAAATACAAAATGCCTTAAAAATGCTGTTTCTTAGTGTGCACTTATTACATCCAGCTGCATCACATTAGGAGGAGCTGTCTGGGATAGGGAAGATAAGCAAATGATCTACTTGCATTTAATAAAAGTGACTAGAGGGGAATACCTGAAGGTTATGATACCTTTTGCATGATTTATTTTTTAGGGAGTCAAGAGAAAAGTGATTAGGAGTTCTAAGGTTTTGTTTGATTTTTGTGGTTAAAACATAGAATTTTAAGGAGAGGAAGCATTTCTTTCAAATTCTGTTTAGTAAATGTTCTCCAGGTTTATGTTGAAAATTTGACACGTTACTGATGACCTTTATGACAAAATTTGGCTCGGAGTACAAAAGCCTGCTATGAGAAATTGCCAGTTTAAGCAACTAAGTTAACTCTACTCTGATAATTAAGAAGAGACTAGAATAATTGCTGTGGTCAGTCAGCTTTTTGGGTCTCCAGCTGATGGAGATATCCTTTATGGAAACATAATCCACTGTTTTACTTCTATCCTTTGAGCGACTTTATGCCATTATTTACTAAAACAGTTAATACCAAATCGAATTAAATCACCTGTGCCTAAGCATTTGGACACTGGTTGAACTCACCTGTATTTCTTGTTACACTCCTGCACAGGTGACAGAAATGTTAAAATGAACAGTGCAGCACATAAAAAAATACTATCAGCCAAGTCAGTTCTATGCTGCCAGCATCTCCTCCACCAAAGTGGAGTCCAAAGTGGTATTTTCATAAAAGCTGACCTATTTTACAATTTTGTGTTTAGCTGCAGTTCATCATAATAGGTCCAGAAGTGTTCAAAAAGTTTAATGGCCACAACATTTTAGTCCTTTTGTTTTTGCCAAAATCAAACTGGTACCTGGTGAAATGTCTGTTAGGGCCTCACATGTAGTAAAAATTCTGTGGAGACTGTTACATGAAGTGCTTCACATGAATTCTGATCTACTTTCTCCTGTATGTAGGTGAGATAAAGACTAGACAAGTTTAGAAGTTGTTTCCACCAGCAAAATTAAAAATGTACCATCTTCTTAAGACCTAAATTCCTCCCTCCAACCCAACCAAAAAAGACAACTGCGTGTACTAACGTGATTGGTACCATCAGGTTGTGGGGCCTTTAGAGGTAACAGGATAAAGTTCATTTTTACAGGAATGTTCTATAAAAATAGAATTATGACAGCGGAATATAAATGTAATGTGCTCTGAAAAATGCCTTTTGTATTAAAGGATGTGTAGCAATTCTAATATCCAATGATATATCAATGAAATAAATGGCATTTATCAATGGATAAAATATCATTTATACTCGGGGATGTGGGGAATCCAGGAGGTAAAGGTGTTGTTACCACTAGCATCTCTAACCTCTAATTCTAGCCCTGGCAGACCAAGAAGCACATTGGCTTTAAAAAAATAAACCAAACAAAAAAAAAAAAAAAAAAGGCTTCTGCCATTAGAGTTGTCTACTGTTTTCTTCCTCAGGTCCTGATTGTCTGCAGCACAGGTTTGGCCGGCGTTATGTTGCTGAATTACCAACGAGATTACACCATCTGGGTGCTGCCACTCATCATTGTCTGCCTCTTTGCATTCCTGGTTGCTCACTGCTTCCTTTCTATTTATGAAATGGTTGTTGATGTCCTTTTCTTATGTTTTGCCATCGATACAAAATACAACGATGGGAGTCCTGGGAGGGAATTCTACATGGATAAAGTTCTCATGGTAAGTATCCTCTTGCTCCCAAAGTCTGAGGATCTGGTTCCATAAAATAGGTATTTTGACAGTGGAATCAATTCACTTGCTGGGTTCAGTAAGTTTTTGGGTTTGTTTTTAACCTTGCCGTCTTGTTCATGGCTTGAGCTGCAAACAGTGTCATCTGACTAGCATCGGATAAGTAATGATGCTTCCTTCCCTTGGTTTCACTGTTAATTGGCTTCTATTTGCTGCCTGCTAGAAGAGCAGTCATCCTGCAGAATCATACTCTTGGGTATGATGTCTTGTAAATGACACAGTGCAGATTAGAAAGAAGCAAAACAAGAGGGAAAGGCTTGGTTTTGTACTTTCCTAAGAAGGACGTCTCTTTGTATGGGGAAGAGAAAAAATATCAGGGTATTCTACCTTACACATAGATAATGGCCACAGTGGAGTTTTAACTTCTTTCAGGTAGACAGCAACCAGAATTTGACTCTGTCTGTCATACATAGGCTCTGTGCTCCGTCCTGGAGCGTAGATACTTTCTCAAGGCCTTTTGCAAGGCCAGTTCATTCCTTTCTTTTTCATTCCATCTTATTTCCCTGTTCGCTGTTGCTAGAAACAAAGTTGTAAGGATTCTGCTTCCGAAGCCCTTCACTTTGTTGCTGAGTAGGTTGTTTTCTTGAGAGTGTTTTAAAGTAGCAGCTGTAGAATATGCCTCTGTAAAATGCACCCCCGTGCATAGGCTAGAGGAAGATTCTTATGACTTCTTAGCATAATTTTTTTTCTGATTACTTGTGCGAAAACCATGCCAAGAATTTTGGTGCCAATTTTTTTGGTAAATCACTACAGAATCTAGAGTACATAATAAATAAAGTGGTGTCTGATGAGTTGCTTTTTAGCAAGAAACACCAATAAACCATAAAAGCATTGTAGGTTTCTTTAGTCAGCAGTCAGTATCACAAAACACGAGCAGCTAAAGTTTACTGCGATTTGCTGGAGAATGCTTGCCTTCAAGAAAAAAAAAAACTGTATAAAATTGAATTTGCTACTCTTCGTAAATGGGAGATTGTGATCTGGTGACAAATTTAAGAGGCTGAATTGAGGAAAGTTAGGGAAATCTGCCAGACCTTGAAAGTAACTATCTCTAAGTCCCTCTGTTTAATGGAGTTGTAAGAGTACCGACAGTTCAGAGGATACAATGTAATAGCTGAGACGAGGATGGTGTTGGGGGAAGGTTTTGTTGTAGTTTGGCTGTTGTTTTTGGTTTGTGGGGTCGGGTTCTTGTTTTTGGTTTTTTGTTTTTTTTTTTTTTTTTTTTTTTTTCAATCAAACTTTTAAAATATTTACCCATGAAGGAGAGCATTGCATGGTACGTGGAAAAGTTACAAGAGCACATAAGGCAAATATCTGTCTGGCTTTCAGAATTAAATGGGGGAGTCTTTTGTGGTTATTTGGCAGGCTTTTCTGATACTTCGTGGTCAATTCTGAGCAAGAGAAGCAGATGGGCTTGATGTTTTGAGCAGTTACATCTTGAAGTTCTGTCTTGAGACTTGATGTTTAGAGTCTGCACTAAGAGAGCACTTGTCATTTCGTTACTGTTTTTCAGGAGTTTGTGGAGAATAGTAGGAAATCTATGAAAGAAGCTGGCCGGGGAGGTGGAGCTGAGAGCAGAGAGCTAAAACCAATGGTAGGTGCAGATGAGGAGGTGGCCATCCTCCAAGAGTTTCACTTTTACTTCTTCTCCCTCTTTGTCTTTACTGACTGCACTTCTTCAGGAGAAGTTTTTGTTCTCTGTATCACTCAAGATGTTCTGCTTTTTCTGTTTGTGAGCTTGCCTATCACCTGGATGGCAGAGTTTTTGTCACAGCTGAGACCATCTCCTGTAAAAGTAAGATGAAAGGAACTGTCTCACATGAAACAAATGCAGTATCATTTCATTAGGATTTGTGATGCATGCTGTGTGGTATACACATACAGCCCCAATTGCTGTATAGTCTAAAAATAAGATGGCTATGAAATCCATTGGACTATTCTGATTTTAATCTCTTCTCAGCCCTGAGATGAACAATTTTTGCTCATCTTACATTCACTGCAAAAGCCTGAAGAACACTGCTGAGTGCAGCCATTGTTGCAAAGTAGGACCAGGCACTTAAAGCCCTCACTAAATTATCTTACACCAT
The DNA here is from genome assembly GCA_036023395.1 of Myiotriccus ornatus. Classification (NCBI taxonomy): domain Eukaryota; kingdom Metazoa; phylum Chordata; class Aves; order Passeriformes; family Tyrannidae; genus Myiotriccus; species Myiotriccus ornatus. Next base: position 29,655,925 of record JAYRBT010000093.1, read on the forward strand.
GCCAAGGAATTGGATACAGTGATTCCTTTCAACCTGCTCAAATGACATTTCTCCCAGTTGTTTGTTTTTATTGCAAACTACTTATGTTGCTTGTCTCTTGTGTGCTCTTTCCATCTCACACTGTCAGATGCACAGACAGTGAACAATGCATCATTTATGCTTCTGCAGCCTGTTTCACTTATGGTGTGCCTGTTAGGAAGGCATTGCATGTCTGAGTAGCCTGGAATAAGGAACACTATACATGGTACAAATAACAGATAGGAAGATAAGTTTGGAAGGTGGAGAACAGAGAGCCAGTCTGGGCAAGGTATGACTTGTCATCGTGCAATATGACTTTGTGAAATAGAATATTCTTCTGCCATTACTTTTCTTGGAGTGTTTGGGGTCTGACTCATTTCCACACTATGGGGATAATTTTTTAACCAAATGGAATCTAAATAAGTGTATGCCAACAGAATAATTTCTTTTCTTCAACGATGTACATGAAGCCATGTTGCATGAAGCACTTTTTGAACAAGCTGGAATGGGTTCCTGCTGTAGACTGGATAGATGTGTAGCTTTGCGTGTTTTGCTATTTCATTATGGCATACCAGTTTCTAGATTTGCTTATACCTAAATGCTGCTGTGTTTATACATATGAAAAAACTAATTTTGTGCTCATTTACTGTTTCTTCTGGGAGTAATTCTAGCTGTTCAAACAGACACTAGTGCTGGGTTTTTCAGAGTGATTCAAATGCTGTAGATGCAAATGTGCCATTAAAATCATTGAGAATTGGGTGTGCAAACCCTCTAGTCACATGCACGGAAATTTCAGTTCATCATTTTGTTATGTAGTGGTTTTCCACTTACACTGTTGTCAGTGCTGTCACAGACCACTACTTATATTTTTGTACTTGACTGCCTAAAGTTTGGATGTGAAAAACCTTTATTCACCCCACCCCTTATGAAAGGGCAAACCAAGT
>JAYRBT010000093.1:29666196-29676443 GCA_036023395.1 Myiotriccus ornatus
GGCACGGCTCCTTCCCTCCACTGCAGGCCACTCAGGAGCTGACCCAGTTTTAGTCACTGGTATTTAGATGTTTAATGAAGATTAGCCACTGCCCAGGGAGAGATTATTTAGAATTCCTAATTACTATTTAAATTATGAATGTGTGAAACGGATGGAGCTTGCACTCCTGTACACAGAACACCTGAAAAAGCTTTTTCTGACACCTACTGCCGTAATCTCCCTCTAATGGTTAGTTCTTTTCTACCTTAGGTACACTAAAAACAAAATGGAAGAAAATCCAGCATTTTTTCATTTTTTTAGAGCAGTCAAATCTAGAAATTAAGCCTATGACAGAAGCTACTGAATTGTTTCATCTCACTATCCCAGATGACAGTAATCAAATGGAAGGCAAATAAATGGCTGAGCAGGTATTTTACACTGCAGTCCTCGGAAGAAGAAGTCAGAGGCGCAAACCCTGTGCCCTGCCAAAAAACAAGCAAACCCACAAACAAAAAAACAAACCAGAGTCTGCCACAGTCCTGGAAATAGTGATGTCTCCTGGTTTTAATTGCTTTCCTGATAGCTCTTAGTTGTATTCTAGTTTTAAATACAAAGTCCTGCATACAAACTTTGGGCAAAAAACGTCCAGTAGGCATTGGCAAGACCAGATGAAGCCACTTCTCCTGATTGCAGGGCCTGCCATGTCCCCCCATCTTTGCTCCAGGGGCCTCCAGGTAAGAGAAGGAGATGTGGACAACTGCCTGGGGCCAGCACACTGCTGGTCCACCTGGGGCTCATCATGTGCTGTCTCTGTGCCTCCCTTCCTTCAAAGATGGGGATGCCACAAAGGCCAAGTACATGTAAAGTCGGTCGGCGCTCAGATTCTGCAGGAGGACGGACGAACAAGCCAGGAGCAGGTAAGGCAGTGTGTGAAGCTGGGATCTAAATATGCCTCTCTGCAGCTGCAAGAGGCAGTGAATTGAGTGGAAGCAAGGGAAATGATGCAGACGTGAACACCTCAGACTCACTCCTCTTCTTACAGTTAAAATACCTGAAAGCTCAATCCTCCGCTAGCAAACCCCCTCCAGTCCTTTAGTGTGTCTTGGTAGCTCATTAAATATGTGAAGTCATCCTTTCACCATAAGTCATCTACTGATTTGCTTATGACCTTTCTGGTTTCAGTGAAAGCTCTCCTGGCACTGGGTGCAATTCAGTATCCCGTGGTCTTCTGTGCTGGGATTCGTTGCCGTTACTTTTCATCAACAGAAGGACAGAGTAGCACAGAGTGGTCACAGGCAAGTTAGGGAGGTCTCGGAAGAGTATCTTGGGGGAATGTTATTTTGGTTTTTAAGCCTCTGATAACCAGAAGCAAACTGTGCACAAAGCACTCTGTGAAAGAACCAGACTGAAACAAGGTCTCTCAAATCCCGGGCTGGGGACACCACTACGAGCGCCTGCTTTCTGCAAGGAGGAATTCACTTGTTTGAAAGGCGCTGCTGGGTCTCTTTCAAACCTCTCCAAATTGCACTACCACAAATGACAACCACAAAACCTGACTTTAGTCCCTAATGTTGGAACGTTGCTGGAGGAAGTAAAGGGATTTCAAAGCATGAGTTTGCTGCCTGTTCTGTAAGGCCTGGTAGGAGGAACGCGGAGGAGTGTTTCCTCCTTACGGGCACAGAAGTCCACTGTCTCCAGGCAAGGAGCATCACAGCTTGCTTTTGAAAGCTCTGGTGTTGAATCTGTTCATCATGACACAACACAAAGACCAGAAAATTCAGAAGGGTCTGTATTGCATTGCAGCAGGAGATCAGCCTGCCGAAAGAGTATGTGAGGTTCACGCTGTTTATGATGAAGAGGAATCTTGAGAGCTTTATCAAAATATAATTTGCTTCCCCACCAAAAAAAAAAAACAACAGCACAAGAGTTTGCAGGTCTGAATTTCCCAGAAGATGCACAGCTTGAAAACCTATTAAGCCTCTTAAAGAAATAATACAGAATCAAATCTTGAATGAAGGGGGTAGGAGAACTATACATGATAATTCACATAATTATGTTCATGGGCCAGGGCCTCCCACCTGTGCATAACCACCATCTGAACTTGCTTTAAGAATAGCACATAACAAGGCAAGTAAAAAGCACACACTGAATTTTTGAGCCGTGGGGGCAAAGCAACTCCTTTCAAGTGACTAGAACATTTGATATGTGGCCTCAAACTGTGGCTGGCCTCCAGAGGAGCCCCAACCGTGACACAGTGAAGGAAGTGGGAGGAAGGAGAGAATGGACTGATGACGTGCCAAGCCAGAGGCAGGACGTCAATCAGGGTAAGTCCCAGCAATGGCAAAGCCTTTTTCAGTGTCCAGGCTGCTCTGGAGCACCTTGGGTTTGCACCCTGTAGCTGTTCCCATCCCCACTGAGGTCCTGCACATGTTTTCCAGTTAACCCCTCTGGAGGGATCAGGAGACAAAGGCAATAAGCAATAGTGAGATGCCAGAATTCAGAGAAGCTCCTCAAAAGCGGGCTGCTGGAAAGCTCAGAGGAGATCCAAGACCCAAGCCATGCTTATATTCAGGATGGCAGCCGTGTGCTTCTTTGCAGGGTGAGTATTTGTGCTCACAATTACAAATGCTGTGATAAACACAACTGCTGCTGCTGGCAATTAAAAAAAAAAAAAAAGAAAAAGGTTGGTTCTGGCTAGAATTAAGCATTTGTATGGAGGTGTTTTGGAAAGTCATATGAAGACAAATGAGCCCCTGCAGTCTGAGCATCACTGGATTTGCAGCAGAAGGAGCTTTCAGAGAGACCCCCTCCCTTGGGTGTCTTACTTTGCAAGGGGGCAAAGCTGTCCTTGCTGCCTGTTCTGGAAGGAAAAAAAAGTTCAAAAGGTCTGGTAAGAAATGATGCAGTGCTGCAGACCAGTACACAGAGCATCTTGCTGTGACAGTGGTAACATATCAGGCAAGGGGTACTGACTAAGTCACGTAGGTGCAGATATACCTAAGGATAGCTTGTGCAGACTGCCTAGAGGAAACTTAAAAATAAGAAGCACTTCACACTGAAGAAGCCTACTCTCTGGGGGGAAAAAAAGAGCAGCTGCTCCTGAGCCAAAGGGTTAATTTTTTCTTATTACAAAAACCTAGGCAAATAGAACATTTTTGTTTTCACTCTCCTCCAGATGAGTCCTGCCAACTCGCTCAGCCTAAGGGCACAGCTCGGTACAAGGCATAGGCAGCATCATGAGCCTAAACAGCAACAGCTTCATCTGCTATTCTGTTCCTTCCTTTGCAGTCACGATAATGAAATCCAGGGGGAATTAAAAGTATCCTGGATGCTGAGCCCATCAGCTAACCATTGTAATGTGGCTGTGAGATACAGAACCACAGACTAGCAAGCACAATTAGCTAATAAGATCAGTGCTTCATCATAACCCCATTTTAAATGGGCTGCTGATAGAGTAATTTTGACACCAAAATAGCATCACAGGAAATGCATATTCATTGAAATCCATTGTATGTTCTATTAAGCAACATTACAAAGAAGCCAGCAAGCGATTTTCACCAGGGGCTGTCAGTGGGAGCAATTTCTCTGCAGAATGTTGTGCTCAGGCCTGTGCTGATGAGAAAATTTTCTGTGTCATACCCTTCCCCCAAGCACAGCCAGGAGGGCATGGTTACAAATGCCAGCTGTGAAGGTTTTAGGCTGCCCACACCTCCCCTCATGGACCTCAGCCGGGAGAGGCGACACGGCTGTCCAGCAGCACTACAGAGGCTCTGCAGTATCCTCTGTAAATAATTCCACCCAGTTCATCTGGGTGTGCTGAGCCACGTTTATTCCTGTGGGGCACTACGAGTCTGCTCTTTCCCCTGCGCAGGAAGATCAGGAAACCAAACCGGCTATGCTCGGCTGTTTGAGTGAGCTCCTAGAAAATGGAGGCAGCAGGGGCTGCCAGATCTCACTAGCAGCTCAGGGCAATGTACAGCAGTGTGGCAGTGTACTGCTTCCCACTCACATGGATGCACAGCACTCACTGGGTCTGGAAGCTCCCCAGCAATGGTGCTCTCTCTCGCTGTCCAGACTGAAAACTGAGTGCAGCTCTCTGAAAGGAAATAGCAACTTTTTTTTTTTTTTTTTCTCCTCTGGTTTCTCCTGTGAGAGCAAACTGCTCCCTTTTAGATCTATTCTAGGTTTCTAACAAGCCAGCAAAGGGCAGTTCATCTCCTGAGAGCTTGTGGCGTGAAATCTTTCACCACAGTGTTAATCCCAGTGCAACAAAGTCTCCGGTCTTCAAATGCACCTCTATGGCCAGCTCCAGCTCTGGACAGCCCTCTCCTAAGATGAGAAGATGCTGCAGCTGAGTGGTGTGGCTTCCAGTGACTCCTCCTGTGACCTGTTCTCTCGGTGCCCCCTCTGCCTCCTGAGCCTGCCCCAAGGGTGGACTCCCCCCTGTGCCAGGATTGCTATGAGGTTTGCTACTCTCTTGCCTAAAGGACTCTTGCCAGCTTGGTGACCTTCTGGCAGATGTCAACACCCTGTGCCCCCTACCTTCCTCCTCCTCCCAGGCGGGGCTGACTTCTGCCAGTGTTTGTCCCCCACCACAGCCTGTGGTCCACACGCCTGGCATGATTTCTGCACTGGGCACAGCCAGCCTATGGGTGCTGCCAGAAGCACAAACAGATAAGAAGCTCCCCTCCCTACTGGCCCAGCCCAGAGTCAGGAGATGGTGCAGAAGGCACTGGCATTGCCAGTGCCTGACCTCCCCCAGGCCCTGTCCTTGCCTTCTCCGGTTAGCTTATCAGACTGCAACACAAGGTGATGCACCAGAGGTTATTGCTCTCCAGGAGGTAGCAGAAAATCAGTGCTGGGGGCAAAGGTGATCTGCTACCTTTGAGTTTCATTTCCAGTAAGTGTAGGTCAGGGTTAGAAGACCTATTTCACGCTCACCAGCTTCTTGTGCTTAAGGAGAGTTATGGCTCACCAAGCCCAGCCGTGCCGTGTTGTTTTTCCTGCTCCAAGTCTTTTTGCTGTGCAGGCAGAATTCTCTGCAAGATCTGAGAAGTTAAAGGGTCAGAGCCTCCATCCATTACTGCTCTCTGAAGCAGGCACACACTCATATGCAAATGGTAGGCTTCTCAAACCAGGCACACGCAAATTGCAATAGCAGCAGTCGCCTGTTTCTGTGGAGGAAGGTGTGCAGAGTGCACAGACAGTTTCTTGGGCACAACAACTGTCTGCTTTCCTTTGCAGGTCTCTGGCAACACCCACACCCTTCCAAAGGAGCATGCTGTGGAGCTTCTTCACTGATCAGGGTGGCCTCCCCGTGGAGGGAGCGAGCAGGACACTGTGGGCATGGGAAGTCTCCAGCTGGTTGCAGCATGGTTCACGCTGCCCCAGAGAGCAGGCAGGCGCTGTGGGGAAGGGGAACAGGACTGGGTTCATCTCTTCCTTTACAGAAATGTGCTGCTGATGATGGAGTGTAGCAGAGCTGGCTGTCACCAGCTGCTCCTCAGTCTTTCAGGCCATCCACAGCTCCCAAGAGAAGAGCCAGGATTGCTGTCCATGCCACAGCCTCTAGCTCCATTGCACCCAGGCTGTGGTCTCTGAGGGCACAGGAGCTTCCTCCTCTGCAAAGTCCCAGCACCCTGTTCAGCAAACCAGTGTTAACTAGCAGATAGAAATGCCAGGTCATGGATCACATTTGGTGCTACAGCATTCCTTCTAGGCGCTGATCTCAGGCAGGTAACCCATTGCTCTCCTCCAGCCAGGCAGACTGATAAAGACACGATGCCATCAGCTGGACATTTGATGCCACTGCCTGGAGCCCAGGGCACTTTCCTGCCAGTAGGCAGAGACTTCATTTAACCTCAGCTTTTGGGGTCAACAAGCTTTGTGGCAGACAACAGTGTGTACAGACCATAGGCCTGCTTTAGGAGAGGAGGGCAAACCAGTCTGTAGCACAAAACCAGGATTAGAAGGTGTTGAGCCCACTAAGAGGGCAGGAGCTAATTCTTGCTATGAAGCAGATTTAGGGAGCCTTTCATCCTCCGTGCTGCACCCTGCCATCCACCAGCACTTACTTGCTACATGAAGGCAGGCACGGCAGCAGCAATGCCCCTGGCATTGGCAGCAGTCTGCCATGGAACAAAAGCCTTTGCCTGCAATTTGCTGTGGGAACCTCTTACATGGAAAGAGGAGGTCCAGATGGCAAGCTGGAGAAACAGTATTCCTTAAGCTTTAGCAGCTGGAGGACTGCAGCTGACTGCACAACCCAGCAAAGTGCAGACAGCCTTGAAAACCTTTTCAATTATGCTCCTTTTCTTCCACACTGTAAGTGGACTTTCCACTGGACTACGCTGGCACATCTCTCCCTGGAGGTGAGAGATCGTATTTCCTCCTCTCCTCATACCTCCTGCTCCCTCACTCTCCACTGGAAAAGTAGGCAGCAACAGACCCTTTTTCCAGGTGTGCTTGCTTTTATTCCATGTGAAAAACTCCCTTTTTCTGCTCTTTCCCTTGCTGCTGCTTCTGCTCCTGCCCTGTTTCTTTTTTTCCTTCTCACTCTGTCTGTCTTCTTTCTGTTCCTGGCTGGCTGCAGGGTTTCTCAAAATCTGGTTTTGAAATGGGAAGTGACTTCTGGACTTTGTGGCTGTGGGCCAAGCCTTCACAGGCAGTCGCTGAGAAAATGTTCTTATTCACTGCTTTTTGACATGGCCAGAGCTTATTCCAATAGGCACTTTGGCATGAGAGGAGTAACCTCAGAAACTGACAGAACGATATGATTTGAAGAACCCAACCTTCATCTTCATGGATGGATGGCTCCTGAGCAATATACTTTGTTTTCACGTAATGTTTCTTTCCAGCAGCTCTTATGACTTCCCTTGACTCTGCTTTATTTGAGTGGTGTACATGGGTAGATCCTGCCTCTATCAATATATCCTGTCTTCTGAAGAATTCCTCTCTCTCTGTCTCAGGGCCAGGGCCAGGGGGTGCAGGGGTGGGCAGAGAATGACATTCACGCTAGTTACGTGAAATTAAAGGCCAAATTCTGGTGAGCTGGGTCCTTTTGAAACTTACCTCATCCAAAAGAAGGAGTCAGTAGAAGAAACAAAATTCACAGCAGGGCAGCATCCCAGAGACGGCACAAGCTTGGGGGAGTTGCATCTTAATATCAGCACCGTGCTCGAGGCTGCTGTTAAACCACAAGGCCACCTTTTTGGATGTATCTCTGTAAAACACCACCATTGTGAAAGGAAATTACCATTTCCTTTCAACACTGCGGTGTTGGAAAAACTTTTTTTCCTTTTATTTTCTGTTTTTGTTTGTTGTTTTGTTTTGTTTTGTTTTGTTTAAGAAATGGGATTAGTGAGCACCAGGGACCAGCAGGAGCGAGTGCCGAAGCTGGAGCCTGCCCTCCCCAGCCGGTCCGGTCCAGTCCGGGCCTGCCCTCCTGTTGGACTATGGACTATGTCAAGCTTATCCTGTATCAGGATGTGCTCTGATGTGAGATCTCTGTATACTCTGAAGCCTAATCAGCAAAAGGGGAGACCGAATCAGTGGAACAGGGAGCGGCTAGCATTCCCTGATCCGGGACATCCGTGAACTGACGAGCTTTAAGGATGCAGTAAATCAAGGTGTTGATGTGTGTCCGTGTGTACATTGCTAACGTGGCAAAATACCCACGGCCCATGTGTCCTATAGCTGGACTGTGTTCATCATAATAGTTAAACTCACGCCAAGAGGTGAAAAGGAACCCTGGCCAGGTGCAGACCCTTCCCCTGACATGCGGAGTTGTTCAGCCGGCCTTACCCAACTCTCATGGAAATTTACCGTCCAGCTGTGCCAGAGGGGCTGGGCTTGGGAGGTCACCGGCCCTGAATTGCTGTGCGGAAATAATGGCAGGAAAAGTCCGGTGGCTGCGCTTGGTTTGTGCAGCACCACCGAGCGCCCGGGCTTGCACAGCTCTGGAATAAATAACCAGCGTCTGTCTGGGGTGTGTGGCTTGTCTCGACAGCGCTTTCTACGTTTGTTTTTCCTGTGGCTGCTGCTGTAATTTCCTCCTTGCCTTACTTGCCATTTACCCCCTCCGGGAAGTCACTGAGGGGCAGAGATGTGCTTGGCCAAGGGGCCAAGAGTACCAATAAACATGTCATTTCAGGGTTGTTGGAAAATGCTAAGGAAGGGGTTGGAAGATACAGGAATGATCATGGCTGAGGACTAGTGGGGAGGTTACTTTTGCAGGAATGGTGTCGACATTCACAATGGATGTTCTGAAAGGATGAAATATTTCTCTTGTGCTTTAGCAATCAAATGTAACCTAGGCAGTAAAAGGTTATTAAAAATTCAGGAGGAATTTATTCATAGAAGGAGTTTTTAAACATTGGAATGGACTGCTCAGGGAGCTGGCGGAGTCACCATCCCTGGAGTGTTCAAGAAGTGACTGGATGTGACACTTAGTGCCTTGGTCTAGTTTACAAGCTGGTCATCAGCAGAAGGTTGGACTTGATGATCTTAGAGGCTTTTTCCAACCTTAATGATCCTGTGGTTCTGTAACAGAAAAATTTCAGCACTGTTCACTGGAAGAGTTGAGTGGATTATGTCTGATGCACTTGAAGTGGTGTGGAATCTGTAAAGAGTGATGTTTCCTACTGAAATTACATTTTGATTCTTTGCTCTGATTTTTTTTTTTAATGCTATCACTTGTTACCTTTTTCCTTGGTAAATAAACTGCAGCTTCCTCCCCCTTAACAAAAATCAAAAGCACCTGTTGTAATGCATGTGTACAGCCTACACTCACCCCCACTGTGGAACTCTTGCAAGCAATTTAGTAGCTTAACTGTCCTCTGATCAGTACTGGTAAATTCATAAATGGTCATGCTAAAGTAGACAACTTTTCCATCAGAGATTTCTTGTGGATTCCTTTAACTGAAATAAAACAAACTTAGTTGGGAAGATGGACTAGAAATTTAGCATACTTATGTATGACAGCTTAGTATCACTCAGCTTGTGGTTCCCATGTGATTTATTTTAATGAAGGTATTAGACAAAAGGGACATTTTATAACCCATTCTGAAACAGGTTTTGAGAACAGTTCGAGAAAGCTTGAAATCATTATTGAATGAATTAGAAAGGAAACAATCCAAACTTCACCATATTAGTGGACATTTAAGTAGCAATTAGCCTTGCTAAAGTGTAGCTGAAAGAAAAATTTGGAAGGAAAACTTTATTTTGTGTGTGTAAATTCTTTTAAGACTAATGTATGATAAACTACAGAGAATGAAAATTTGAAAATCACTTTTCACATGTATTTCAGAGACTTATTTTGTACGTTTAAATTATTTTTTGTCAATGAAATGAAACTGTAAACTGCAAAATTATTGCTGAGAAGTTAAAATTCTTTGCTACTGATTGCCTTTATAACACCAACAGAAATGTTTCCCTGGCTACTGAGCAATACTGCAGTGAATAATACGTTCACTGTAATTTGCAAATAGCCTTCAGTTCGGTTAATGCATGAAATGCTAGAAGTTATTTTTGTGAGCCTAACTGAGGTAAAAGCCAGCATTGAAAGCCTCACTGGGTTAAAATTATTTTTTTATGCAACTGATTGCTCACTAGAATATTCTCCAGAATGAAGTGTGTCTCCATTTACTTTGCTGTTGCATCCTGAGAATGCTTTTGAAAAGTATCATCAGGAAATGGAAGTCTTTCTTGATTGGGATTAGACTCTTATAGGGAAACAAGGGGTTGCCATGTACCTCTCAGTATATTTTCTGTAGTCCCTGATAGAGTTAACATAATCAGATAAAATCCCCACCCTTCAGGATACTTCTGGTGGGGTTTTTATTGTTTTGTTGCTGTTTGTTTTTTTAAATGAGAATTGTGATGCGATAACTGTGGAAGTCTCACTATTTTTTAATATAAATTGTGTTTAGGTTTGATACTCTTGGGGTTTTTATCATCTTGGGTGAGTGTATTTTGAAATTAAGTTATCACAGTTTTATTACTTTCATTTTTTATTGAGTTATACTTTCTCCTGGGAGTTCAGATATTGATTATGCAAGCCATACATGTCTGAAAAACCTACCTGTAACACAACTGGTGTTATTTAAATGCCAGTGAAAATAAGGCATTTTGGCATTGAATATCTCAGCGTATTAATACCTATCTGATTGTGGCATCATGTCATACTAATTTTTTTTTCATCCTTTATGTAGTTTTAAATAAATTTAGAAAATCTAGGAGTTCATAGATTTCGAGAGGTGACACTGTGT
>JAYRBT010000093.1:29679215-29699661 GCA_036023395.1 Myiotriccus ornatus
CTCCTTTAAAGGCAGGGAGGCCCTGCAGAGAGACCAAGACAAAGTAGAGGACTGGGAAATCACCACCCATAGGAAGTTCAAGGAGCCTAAGTGCCAGATCCTTCACCTGGAATGGGAGAGCTCTGGCGACTCATACAGACTGGGGAATGAGGTGCTGGAAAGCAGTGCCAGAGAAAGGGCCCTGGGGATCCTGGCTGATGGCAAGTTGAATGTGAGTCAGCAGTGCCCTGGCAGCCAGGAGGGACAACCCTGTCCTGGGGGGCATCAGGCAAAGCATCTCCAGCTGGTCCAGGGAGGGGATTGTCCTGCTCTGCTCTGACCTGGGGCGGCCTCACCTGGAATATTGTGTGCAGGTTTGGGCACCTCAATATAAGAAGGATCTGAAGCTGTTAGGGAGTGTCCAAAGGAGGGCAGTGAAGATGGTAAAGGGTCTAGAGGGGAAGAAATGCAAGGAGCAGCTGAGGGCACTTGGTTTGTTCAGCCTGGAGAAGAGGCTTCCCCTCAAAGGGGCATCAGAGGGACAGGCACCAGTCTCTTCCCTGTGGTGACCAGTAACAGGATCTGTGGGAATGGCCTGAAGTTATCTCAGGGAGGTCTGGGTTGGATATTAGAAAGAGGTTCTTCTGCTGGAACAGGCTCCCCAGGGCAGTGGTCACAGCACCAAGCCTGACAGAGGTCAAGGGTGTTTGGACAATGCTCTCAGGCACATGATGTCATTCTCGGTGCTGTGCTATGCAGAGCCAGATCTTGATGATCATTGTGGGTCTCTCCCAGCTCAGGATATATGCATATATTTAGGATTCTTTTAGAGCTTCAGGACTCATAGACATACATCTAATCTAACCCTGCCCTCTGTCAGTGTGAAGCCTTTTCCCCATGTCTTGTCTCTACATGCCCATATAAAAATTCCCTCTCTACTTTGTTGTAGGTCCTGTTTAGGTACTGGAAGGCTGCTCTAAGGTCTCCCCTGAGCCTTCTCTTCTCCAGGCTGAAAACCTCAACTTCCTCATTCTTTCTTCTTTAGGAGAGATATTCCATTCCTCAGACCATTTTTGTAGCCCTCTTCTGGACTTGATGTGGAAGATGTCTATGTCAACCAGTGTGATGCTTACTGCTGGCACTGGTTGTTTTGTTTTATTTTTTTTTTTTTTAGGTCATGAAGAGGAATCTGATGACTGCAGGAATATCCTGGTTAGCTGATGTGGCTTTTGTTGAGGATGTATTCAGATCTTTGGTCCTCCGAGAGCTCAACCAAAGGGCCAGGGAACAAGTGCCCCACAATGTGTGATTTTGACTTCAGTTAAGAAAGAAATTTTCAAAAACAGAAATGTGCCTCATTCAAAGTAGTTGTGTTTCAGGAACTTCCCACTGGAGTGCATCTTCAGAGGTGATGTATTTGGCAGTAGAAGTCATCAGTGACAAGACTTTTCACTGCCCTTAAAAAAAATCTGAACAAGCCCCAAGTGCAGCACATATTCCAAAAGCTGATGGCATCACTGCTCTTTATTTCTGTCTCACTTCCAATGACTTGTTTCCTGGCAGTCCAGTGGCATCTGTCTTGGACAGTTCAGGTGGCTAGATGTTCCTCCTAATGAAGTAACATGAGAGGAACCCTAGTCAGGGTATAACCATGTATTTCAAAGATGGAGAATTTAGTGGTATCAACTGACAGCTGTGCAAGTTCATTTAATGCGAAAGGAAAATCAAAGGCTTCTATAGTTTGAGTATTTTTACTGGATCTCTGTAAATATATGCCCATCTTTTTCATATGAAGTGAATCACTGAGATTTGTTCCTCTTTTTAATTTTTGTTTTTCTCTTTAAAGCTTTACATTTTACTTCCTGTTGTATTGTCCAAGCAAGTAAGATGTGCACAAGAACTGTAGCTGTTGCAGTGGATCTGTAAGTGTAGGTTCTGATTACAGTCCAACCTTGTCCTGAATCCTCATAGGATTATTTCTTAGACTTAGACTAGATTGTGGTCATGATCCTAAACATTGCTTTTGTGTCTTGCCCAGCATACTTTTTGATTTAAATGAGAGTCTTTTCAAAACAGAGATTAAAATCCCATCACAACACGAACAAAGAATAAAAATCCATCCTGTGCAAAGAGTAAAAAGGCATGTCATTTTATGACTGGCTCGTCACAAACACCCTCCACTGCTCACACAGCAAAGCGCTACATAAATAAATGTAGTTTGTGTTTATATGCGAACACACGGAGTAAATGAAGCATGTAAACAAACATAGCAAACAAAGTCAATATTTGCAATAAAACCCCCAAGAAATATAGTAATTTGCGCCCCTCCGCAGGGAGAGCAGCGGGCGCGGTGCCCGGGATGCTCCGGCAAAGCCGATGCTGCCCTCTGGAGTTTCCCGGCAGGACAAACCAGCTGCCCGCTGCTGCCGGAGCTCGGCCCGAGCCGGGGATGCCAATCCCGCACAGGCCGGGTGACCAGCATCTCTGTCCCTGAGAGAGGATACAGCGCCACAGGCTCCCGAAAACACCACACGGAGAAAGAGGTGACCAACCGTGCACACCGGCCCGCTCCCTCTCCCCGGTGCGACAGACCACCCTGGCCATCGAATTCCTTTGAAGGCACGCAGCAGGTTGAAGGGGGTTGTGCTCAGACTTGTCTGTACAGACCACAGAACTGCTTTCTCTCCCCTCCTCCTGACTCTTTCTCAGCTGCTTTCAGTGTAAATTCCCTCGTATTTCTCTAAGCAAAAACAATTTAAGTAGTTTTAAGAGAAATGGAGCAAGAAGCTAGCTCATGGAGACTTCAGAGCAGTGTTTGCTGGTCCTTCACACTTGATTAATTCATGCTTACAATGCTTTCCTTCATCTGAATGGAGCTTGTTGTGATTTATTTCTAATATACTTTCAGAAATGTAGTCCTGGCCTGCCACCACAGACAGGAATTGCACTAAAATAGGCTGTGGTTTGGTTACTAGCATTTATTTACTATTCTTGTAGTAAACAAAGAATACCGGCAGCGCCGGTCTGGGTTTCACCTGGGATCCTTGGAGCAGGGAGGAGCCAAAGGGTGGGTGGTAAAATTCCCTGAGAAGATCCAGTATTAATTCTGGGGGGCTACTTGAAGGCTGTAAGTACGAATTAATTAATTTTTACACGTGTAAATTCTCATTAAAGGAGAGAAACCTGATGTAATTAAAAAAAAAATCAAAATTATAAAAACGTGTTTTTACTTTAAAAGACATCGTCAGGGAGGATAATAGTATGAAAGCTGAACTTAAAAACTTTCTGAGTTTTAAAAATAAAAAATTAAGTCCCTTCTGGGGGGGGAAAAAAAAAAGACTTGAGAAAAAATTAATCCTAATCAAAAGTGACAAACACAAATATTAAGTTCTCATGCAAAATTGGATACAAGATAAAACCAATCTTGAAAAGTTTCCAGCAGCCCATAAGCAGGCTCTTTCTAATATGACTTGCAACCGTGGTTAATTGGGTTTGTGAAAACCAGACACACTGAAAGTCATTCTTCTCAGCCTCTGCCTTGATTCTGGAAGAAATACAGAGGCCCAGGGATGAGGACACAAAGAACTAGCATTCTCTGAGGCTCTGAGATAGTAGTTTTTTCACTAGATTTTGGCTAACTTAATTTTTTGTTTCCAGAAAGACATTAGGAGGAGGTTTCTAAGAGTATGCATGGAACAATTTCAGCTTTGCATTATTTCTGCTCTGTTATGTCAAGGAGTTTTTGGGGTTGTTTTGTCTTTCCCCTTCCCCTTGCCTCCCAGGCTTGTATTTCCACGTAGAAAAGCATGACTTTATTAAAATAACACAAGGGAATAATTTAAACAGAAAAATCTCAGCAACCTGTATTCATAATACACACAACAATTAACAACTTTTTATGAACTTTTAATCTTATTATCACAAGTTTTTAGACAATTACCAAGAAAAAATTCATGCTAGCAATTCAGTTTGCAATAATCTTGCTTGGTAGTGATAGAACATTATCACCATCTGGCAGCTATTCAGTGTCTGAGTGAAATGACTTGGTCTAAGTGTGCTTTGTATCACAAGTGCTGCCAAAAGAGAGGATGAACTGGCAAACCTAACAGCACTCTCATCTCAGAAGCCAAAAATGAGATGATCTGGGAGTTGTGGAAAGCAGTGTGTAGAGGAAATCAGGCATATTACAGATCAAGAGAGAAAAACATGTAAGAGCTGAACTGTGGCCTGTTTCAGCATGAGAACAAAAAGAAAATGTTTGCAACATTGAAAACATTGTAAAAAAAATAATAATGCTAGAGAACATTGTGTTTCAAACTTTTCCCTTAATGTAAGCCACATTTTAGATGATACTATATCCCTTCTGCTCCCAAACACTGACTATTGTGTGCAGACCAACTTGCTCGTGAACTGGCACTTGAAAAACTGCTGTACAGCAAATAAATGTGTGTAACAAATAACACACGGTAGCATTTAGCATTTTTTGTTTTAATGTCTTCAATGAGGTTCAGAACACTGCATTCACCCGGGGCACGTTGACACCTGCCATGGGATACAAGGTTTCTGAGCTTAGAGTGAGATAAACAGAGCACCATGAAAAAGAGTATCGCAAGTTCTTATGCTTCAGAATTGGCCGTTCATGGACTAGGAAGAATATTGAACATAGTATGGGTTTGTGGAGGGTGTAAGGAATTCCACTGGTCTGAATCCAACATGTGACTGTAGATCAACTAAAAATCTCCTTTGACTGAGGCAGTGAACTTCTCATGGCCTGGTAAAAGCTCTTGGCTTCTGGGAATTTATGTCAGGAAAGGAAGGGATCAGTTACTCATGACTCTTGAATATATTGGTTTCTCCAACTAGTTCTGTGGTGGTCCTCTGTGAAACAATAGGGCTCACCTAGAGCTCATCTTATTAAACTGACACCTTCTTTTGAAATCATCAATAACTTTCAATTCTTGACATGGTATTGAGACAGCTCTGAATTGGCTACTGTAAAGAAAATATTTGTATTTTTCTTACTGAATAAAGTTTTATAGAAATACACACACATGCACCCCCTAAGCATGTATAGCATTAAACTTCATGAGGAATACTCCAGCATAACCTCTGCTAACAGTACACTCAGTTAAGTTTGCAACACTTACAGAGCTCTCAGAAGCTCAGAGAAAAGTCTGGTCCTCTATCTGGCTTTATTTTTATTGTGGTGACGTATTTCAGAATAGTAGCCTGTCTGGTTTTTCCTCCTTTCTCCTTTACCTTCTTACTGCCTACCTTCAATTCCTTTCCAACATTCAATCTTCATGAAAAATTAAAATAAAGAAGAGCACAAGACAACAATTCTATCCCTGCCTGAACAATTAAAAGTCATTTACTACTGACATATCCCAATCAGAAAAAAATTACATAATAGAACTGACCACAAGCATTAAATAGAACTGAAATTACTCACATCATGTATCAAAGAAATGTCTTACAGAGAGGCACCTGAAGCCCAATAAACAGTGCTTCAAATTACAGCAAGGGAAACAAACTGCCAGCACAATAATTTGTATTAAGTGTAAGTCACATTTAGAATGTAATAGAAGATTCTGGCTTGATTTTCTATACACTGTAATCAAGAACCTAAAACTGGGTACATTTTTGTAAAATATATTTTTGATATAACTTCTCTAATGACATAAAGAAAATCTCTCTGGTAACTGAAAGCAATTATGTAAACAGATAAAGGCAAAACTTAGTGGAAGGGGAAGTGATGCTCAGAAAGGTTAGATGCTATATGACACCAAGGCATGCTAGTGGAAGTATGAAACACAGTGCTTACCAAGCATTATAAAAGACATGACCTGCTATCAAGTCACTACATTCATGTCATCATATAACCTTACAAGGTGCATATCAGTTGTAGGCTCTCCACAGCAAAGAATCATTTTTATTCTGCTTTGAGGGTCTTTCTGAGGGTCACAGAACCCTTCAAAACAGCCTTTAGTTTCATTTAAAAAAATAATTATATGACACTAAGGCATAGATCATTTATTACAGAATAGAATAATAGAATAGAATATATCAATTTGCAGGATTGTCTAAACCATACGCCTAAGAGCATAATCCAGATGCTTTTCTAACAATTTGCTGCAAAGTAATTGAAAGTAATTAAATCAAACCAACCTAATCTACCAAAAGAAATTACTACAATTGTACTAAGGGATCACAAAAGTACTTTGAAAGATTCTTTTTCAGAAAGCCTGTAGACGCTACACATGCTATGTGGATAGGGACTTTCAGAGTGCTATGAGTATATTCAGTCATTTCAGTCACCACAAGATGGTAGCATTTCTGAATATTACTGATACTTGATTTCTTTCTCTAGTGCTTCCATGCCCAGAAGTCTATGAAACACCAGTAGCCTGATTTTTAATCACAGAACAGTTGAGCTCTGGGTATTTTCTGGTCCAACTCCTTGACTGCAGCAGAAACACCTAAAGCTTCTGGTTGACTTTTGATTGGCTTTTGATTATCTGTCAACACCAGCTTGGACAACCTGCAGCAGTGTTTGGTCACCCTGAGGGTAAAAGAAGACCTTTTTCCTGATGTTAAAACCTTTTCCTCATGTTCAGGAGGAACCTCCTGTGTTTCAGTATGTGCCCATGGCCTCTTGTCCTGATAGTAATCTAGCTCCACCTTCTTCACGCACTGCCTTCAGGTATTTGTAAATGGTGATGAGATTCCCCTGGAACCTTTTCTTCTCCAGACTAAAGAGTCCCAGCTCACTCAGCTTCTCCTCGAAGGAGAGACACTCCAGTCCCATAAAGATCTTCATGTTGGCCTGAACCCTCTGCAGCACACACAACTCTCTCCATATGCCCACAGCTGGACGGAGAACTACAGATGTGGCATCCACAGTGCTGAGGAAAGGCGAAGGAGAACTTCCCTTGACCTCCTAATGCAGCCCAGGACATAATTATTTTCTAATAATAAGCATATTATTAGAGAAGTCCCAGAAGCCCAGAGAAAAGCCTGGTCAGGTATCTGACTTTATTCTCACTATGGAGATATATTAGAGAACACTGTTTGCAGTTGCTGCCTCCGTTCTTCCTCACTCTTTTCCTCTCTGTATGCAATCCTCTCCCAATATTCAATCTTCGGAAAAAGTTAAAATAAAGAAGAGCACAAGACAACAATTCTATCCCTGGCTGCACAATTGAAAGTCAGTAGCTCATTCATTTGCACGTGTTTACAGTCAGCAAATTATATGCCACCTCACTTCACCTAAAAGTGTTTATCTTTAATATTTTCTAAATGCCCTAGAAAAGAAATTACATTTATTTTATTTACAGTTCAGCTAAAAATTGTAATTTAATTTCTCATTTAAGGAACAGAAGATATACTAATAAATTTCTCTTCATCAATGATGGAGCTACTAAGTACTTTTATTAAGGTACCAGTACCTTTTTTAGCTACCAGTACAAATGGAATGCAAAATAGTCTTGATAAAGTAGGGAAACAATGACATGGAAAACATGTAAAGAATTAAATGCAAGAAGGAATTCATTGTACCTACACAAAAAGGAAAATAATTAATTAGTAACTCTGTAGAGAGAAGGCTTTGGTTAGAGTGATCAAATCAAAGGATGTCTTACAAAATAGGCACAGGCAGATCAAATCTGTTTATAGTTTCCAGCAGATCATGTAAAGCAAGCTCCAAACACAAAACCATTGAGTCTACCCTGGGTACAAAGCACAGTGGCCAAGATAACTTGACCTGCACAAAACCTTTGGTTTTCTTTTTTACTTTGGTTCTTTCGGCAAGACTAAGAGCTTCCAGAACAGCTTGGAGAACAGAGCGAGGAAATCAGCTGTGTTTGCACTCCTCCATGAAGATACAACCAAAAGTGCTGAAAGGTAATTTTGATGTCCTCTAGCAGCAACAGCATGTGCCAACCATGTAATTAAGCACAAAAGCTGCCTCTGAAAGTGCCCATCTCTTCCTGCTAATGCTAAAGCTTCCCAGCCTGGGTCCTGTGAGTTGCACCTAAATTTGATGTGCAGACAATGGTGAAGTACAAGCCCTCGGAGAAAACTTCACTTTTACATGGGTTTCCCTGCACTGCCCCCTCTTACTCTGCAAAGCCAGAGTAAGACCACATGTTTTCATGAGTAGTAGAGGCTGCTGCAGCATAGAGGTATCTCTGGGTGAAGAGCTTGTAGTGCCTGAACACTGAACCAAACACCATTTCCAAGGTGACCAAAGGGAACAAGGCAGCTGGGTATTGTGAAACCCTTCCACACACTAATAGAGACTCTGAGGCTGCTGAGGAGGCTGTAAGACATATTGTGTAGGAAGTTTTTTTTTTTTTTTCAAATTATTTTCAGATGTGCCCTAAGCTTCTGGCCGGTGTATTTCCAAAAGCCTGCTGTGGACTTATTTGAGAACATTATACTTTAACTCAAAAAGGCAGTCATCCAGTTGTGACTAGCATTCACAGGAGATCATGTATTTTCACATGGGCACAGGGACTGGTTGTGCATTTGTTCTCATAAATGTATGTGTGGGTGAAATAAATATCAGTGTACTTTATTTACTTCACTGGCTTTTATAGTGAAGATGTCCTAGATGATTTCTTTTGGCCCCACCCTATGCTTTGTATTTTTGTTCAAAAGCAGGACTAAAATTACCCCTTCTGTATGCAACAGTAAGGTCTAGGTGACCTGCCAAAAGTCAAGATACGTAAGGTTATTGTGGTAAGAACAGAAACAGATGGCAGAGTCAGGTATTTTTCCATACATTTTCATCTACTTCACAGTTCAAAGCCTTCAGTCATGTCTCAGCGTTGATCTTTCTTTCATGTTTTTTTGTTTCTCCTTAGATACTTTCCATAATGACATCAGACTTCGACATCTTGTCTGGTCTTTTGCATTGTTTCTTTCTCGTATCAGCAAAACAGTATCAATAACACCTCTGCATTTGTTATTTCAAATTCCTTTTTTCTTTGGAGGAAGACATGCACTCAATTTTGAAAAATGTATTACCTAGGAAACAAACTTTCATGCAGGAATACCATCAGGGATTGGACAACAGCCTCAAAAATATTACAGTAGTTGAAACTTAGTGTTTAAACCAGAGTCAAACTACCATTATAAAAATTAATTTAAAATATTACGACAAGAATTTTTAGTACTGAAAAGCTTTTAAATGTATAATTTATTGACCCGTGTCACAGATGGTTGTGAAACAGCAGTGACCTATCAAATAAGAAGACCCTGCAAGAAACTGAGGGACTGAATAGTTTATATGCAGACCAGAATATTTCTGGCAATAGGAAAAAAAACCTGTAAAAGACAAAAAAATCCTTAACACATTGATGATTTCAACCATAAAATAAAGAGGGTAATGATTTCTTTATTCAAAACCTGGAAGCCTTATAGCTGCAAGGATATCAGGACTTTTGTCTGCTGATAATGCTGCCTCTTTTTTTAAGACCTGAAGAGAGAGGGTGATGCTTACATGCTTTTGCCATGCCAGGAGCACAAAGAAATAACCTCTGGAAAGACATTCAAAAGCAAGTTTGTTAATATCTGAACATGTGTGCTACAGCTGTATTTACACAGAAGTGTATATAGATACTTTCAGTCTGTTTTGTCTCAATGCTGCCTTGGGTTAAGTGGCTGCTTGTTATTGCCACTGGTCACTTTTTCAAATATAACACCTCAGTGTTGATCAGTTCTGCAGTCTGTTCCACTCAGCAGCTACATGTCCTACCACCACCTGGTTCCTGTCCAAGCTGGTGTCATGCACAGAACAGCCCTGCAGCCTCCAGAGAATCCTTGTGTTTGGGCTGATGTGTAGCACCACAAGTTCATCATTCTGCTTTTCCAGTACATGATTTAACTTGCACATGAATCATCCCTACCTATGAATAAATCTGCTCTTTTTTTTTTTTGAGTTGAAAAAAATTAAGTTAAATATTCGAAATATTCTCTGGGAGATCAACTCAAAGAAAGAATATTACATAAGGGAGGGAGGGCATGAAAAGAAAAAACAGCCCTCCCACTTATTCTTCTAGAAGAAGTTCCTTAATATCGAGCCACAAATACCTGGAGTCTTGACAGCTAAGCAGCACAGGAACCTGAAAACCTTGAACATCCATAAACCTAAGATTTAACCTGTGAAGATATTAGGCAGTGCAGGAGTTCCAAGCCTCAAGCAGGGAAACAAACTGTCAGAAAGCAAGCTAACGTCATAAAGGTTCAGGGGCAACTGAAGGTTTGCCTGGCATTCTAATTCCCACTCTACATGCTGATTTTAAAATATCCCAGTGGTTTTATGTGGCACTGCTAATTTTATCTGGTGTTGCCAGTGCTCCCTTAGGCCTAAAAACACTTGTTTGTCTGTTTTTTTTGCTAGGATTAGATTAAATTTTTACACATGTCAAACAACTTTGATGTCTCCCAAAGTTTTCTACAGATAGGAGTTTTAATTAAAAGAGCAGTGACAGAAATCAAATGAAAGAATTCTGTAACTTTTGGTGCATTATACAAAATACACTATTTTAAGGCAAAAGCAAAACAAAGACAGATGATCTCAAAAGCTTAAAAGAAAACTTGTATTTTAGAAGCAGAAAAATATATTTATATTGGGAAGAAAACCCTAAAAGATTCCTCTTCATCTTATTAAAAAAACACAAGCTTATGTTTTGAAACTAATAAGGCACATTCTACCACATGCATCATGATTAAGCTTCAGCAGTTTAATCAAAGAGAAAAAAACAAAGGAAACTCAGAGTTGCTGGAAATATGTTAATGTCCTTCACACGTAGCAGAGAGGAATAGGGGTGGGCAAATTTCAGTCCAAGTATTCTGACCTGTTGATACCTAAACATACTGAAATAGTATAAACAAGAGAAACAAAAGTTTTAAGATAAGGGATCATCCTTCTTTAATTGCAGCAAAGATAGGCTAATCCCAAATGGACATACAGAAAATTTTTCAAAGTAAAATGTTCAATACTGCTTTACTTTACTGTAACTTCTGTTCAAGAATCATATTTATATTACCTTCAGAGGTCCTACAGATAAATCAAAATTCTGAAACCTGTAAGGTCAAAGGGAAGAATAAATATGAGATTTAAACTGTTCCATGTTTCTTGATAGGTGGACTTAACTCCTCTCTCAATAATAGAAAACCTTGGCAGTATTTTAAATATTACAGTGTAATTACTATTGGGTAATCCTTGCTTTAGTGTTTAACAACTTTTTTGTTGTTTTTGCTTGAGTTTTCTGGTTTTACTTTGAGCATTTGCTTGACTGTTATCAAATTCAATGTAGCTCACCAAAAACTTCTATCAAAAGCCTTGAAGGAATATATTTAAATTAAACAATGCTGGCATTATTGTAAATAACTACTATACAGTATCTTTTAAAATAGAGTCCTTTGAATGTGAACTAATGAGTGAAGCAAAGTGTTTATAAAGTAATTCATAGTGTTTCAAATACCAGAATTTTGGTAACAAAGTGGCCTCTACTACTTTTTTACTACACAGGCATATTGTCATATTCATTTATCCTTCACATTGGAATTAAAAAGTTTCCCCAAAACAGTGATTTTCTGAAAGGAACTCTGTCATCAAGTTTAGAGGTTCTTCCAAAATATTTACATTTATTTCGATTTTTTTCTTGACCATTATCTTAATAACAATTGCCACATGAAGTTATGGGCCCATTTAATAACATACACTGGTACTTTGCATGGAAGCTTATTTTTCTGCACACTTTTAACTTCCTGTTAAGTGGACATCTACGTTGCCACATAAATATGAACAACACATATGCATTTTATGTGGATTAGAGTATAGAGGATCCTTTCAAAAAATCTCTGTACTTCTACTTCAGGGTATAAAGAAAAAGAGAGCCAAGGCTATAGGACAGATCTACTTACCTTGGAAAGAAGATCATGAAAATAAGAAAATAATAATGAAAAAAAAGGTCAATATCAATAGACTAGGAGTCACGCCACCTTGAGCCAAAAATTATAGATATATAATCATAATATAGATAATATATAATACGGATATATAATACCTAAGACAAGGACACAGTAAAAATTACTGAGTTGGATAATCTTAACATAAGTACTACTTCAATTACAAAAAACCCTAATCATTCTGCAGTGTGCCTTGAATGCCCGAGACATTTTTTAGAAAGAAGAGCAACAATGTGGCAAAGATATTAAGGGCTTTCAGAGAGAGAGAGATACATACCCAGCCTTGCAGTAGGATTTGTGATGATGATATGTGGAATATACTCCTTCTAAATGTTAGAGACAGTAAATGAACTTTTGGAGTCATGCAGCAGCATTTTGATCAACAATAATTTTTAAAAATTGTTTATGGTCTGTGTTGAAAAACAGTTTAAAAGTAACAGAACTCTTCATTGTGGAATACTTAGTAGAGAAGTCTATTAAATGGCTGATCCTTTTCCTAGTTTATATTAAGCAATACCTCACCCATAATTTTTCTGATCTCTTTTGAAACTTCAAGGTGATACTTCTTGAATTTTTACTAAATTTACTACGGAAGCCTTTCTCTAAATGGTTCATTAACCATTAGTTTCTGAATATAGTGTTTGCAAAGCATGCAGACTAAATAATTTTGTTATAAAATAAACAGAAAGAAGAATGGAGTAACCAAATTGTGAGTACACCCAACAGTCCTTCACAAAAGGATTTTTTAGCAACTTCCAGACACAACCATTTTCTACTTTCCAAAGTAAGAGGCCAAGACAAATAACAATACTCTAAAACCCTTTAGAAAAAGTGATACAAACAAACATTTCTGAAGTATGTAGGCATAGCAAAGACTTCTGAACTTTACCTTCAGCAAAACAATCAATCAATATGAAAGTCAGAATAATTAGCAGGTCTCATGACATAACTGGGTTCTCTCCTTACCAACACTGCATTTCCTTGACTTCTCACAGTGCAAAGAGGATATACCCAACCTTTGGAAAGCAATGTAATGCTGAGGGACAAAGCTCAGGAAACACAAGCAGCAGCAGCATGTCATTGGCCTCTCGATCCTTTCCCTATGTTTATCTTCCTCCCATTGTCAGAAGAAATCGGGGGGGGAGGGGAAGCAAAAAGACCCCAACTCCTGCTGTTTTAATGAGGTCAGAGGTCTTCATTGAACTACTCAGTGAAGAGAGTGCATGAGAGAAAGCACTTATTGCCCATGGCCGAGACAATGCTGTGTAGGCAGACTCCTGCAGTCACTGCTCTCACAGATGTGAAACTTTTCTGCATTTTGTGGTTTTCTCTTGCTCCAGCTAGGCAATTCTCTGCTTCGCTTATTACACAAGCTAATCAGGCAAAAACTTTCCTGCCTTGGCATTCTGCAGCAAAAGCAACTCGCTTCCCCATGCTGTTATTTTCAGTTATCATGGTTTACAGAGAGATGGAAATGTAGGAAGGTGCACTAACGGCAAGTTACTGCAGTCAGAACGTATTGGTTGGTCATCTTTGTATGCCGTTCCATGGTCAGCTGACCTTGTGAAAGCTTCCAGAATTCCCTTTGCTTTCAGAGGAAAGTGGGCCTGACTACCTCCTGTTAAAGCCATTTTCAGTGCTGTCGACACGGTGACACCTGAGCAGACAGTGTGCTGGCCGAGAAAAGACGAGTGTGATTACCTTGGCATGTATCAGTACTTCACTGACCACTAACACTCCTGCTACAGGGTTGTGTTAGCACCGTTGAGGCAGGACTGTGAAGCTGCAAATAGCCAATAGGTCAATTATTGGGTGATTGATGGACTGGAGTACAACACAGGTTACTAATGCAGATTTCAGCAAGTCCTTTAAAAAAACGATGGCTCTTGCACACAGATATATGCTTGAAATTTTTTTTGCAACACCTTGGCATGAAAGCGATATTTTGCAACAAGATCATTCATATAGATATGAAAAGTAATTAAACTCTATCCAGATGAAGTTTTTGGCAAGAGAATCCCTCCCAGAAGCAAAAGCATAGCTGTTTACTCACATAATGCTGTTTTTAAGTTGTCTATACTTGCCTTGTGGTTCCCACTTTCTCTCTTCTTTTATTACCAGGCTAATATTTGAAGACACCTACGTACTTACCTCCTCATTTTTAAGATAACCACTTAATAACATAGACACACCCCAGGCACTTAGAAACTAAGAAAATGACCAATTTGTCTGAAATGTTCATGGCTTACAGCTTACAAACACCATAAAGTGACACATACAAAAGATATTTTCCTCGAATGTAGTAGTGACTATATAAAATAAATGTAAAGTTAGTGATACTACAGTATCTGAGTCACCTTATTTGTTCCTCGTTAACTTTTTTCCACATTTATTCTGTCTTAACTTCATGAGGTTTATCAGTCAAGGTGATTGAACATGACAGATCTCATTCTGCGGTTCATATGACAAGTTACCTGAATGAACATATAAGAATTTTTTTTTCAGGAACAGTTTTCAGAAAACTGCTGAAGACATGAGGCTCCAGCTGGACTCAGAGGGTGCCATAGCTCCTTGGAGAATCTGTGAGAGTCAAGTACCATGCAGTGACATAAGTTCACCCTGGTGGCCCTGGCCAGCAGTCACTTGGGATCTCCTCCTCTTCACCCAAAGGCTCCAAAAGGTCTGTTTAGGCCAAGGGCTAGGACCCACTCTTACCTGAACTGACTTGTCCTGCCCTGTAGATGGACATTGCCATATTCTTGTCTCTAGTCCTGCCTCTGCCCTCGTCTCCCATCTGGAGTGACTGGATGAATCCTCAACCTGATTCATTACTATGCCTTGTCTGGGACTGCTGCAGGCCCTATACTGAAGTACCCCAGGCCCCGGTGTATTCAGGTGCAGCAGGACTGCCCTCTGTTCAGAGAAGGTACTACTGCCTGTGTTGGGACCACCCTCAGCACCTGTTTTGTCCCCAGCTTGTTGAGTAGTTCTGCTGTTGCTGCTTGGTGACACTGACTATGAGAAACAGAGCCACAGGAATATGAAGTGGGAGTTTTCCCTCTGTCACCTCTTGAAGTAGGCTGCTTTGTGAAGCAGAGGAGGGGAATACCAGATAAAACAAGGAGGATAAAGAGCATGTCAAACGCTGCTTCAAGCAAGCAAATTCATATGTGCCAGAAGCTGTTATTAGCTGTAGAAAAACACATCAACTCAATCCAGGAGACTTAATACAAAAACAATTTGGTTTACAATCACACTCACCAGGATCCAGATAGAAGATGCTTGAGGAATCAGTCAGTTGCACCACGAAATGACTCTGGTTTCAGGATTCACTAATGTCCAAACATGTACTGTACCTGTAACTGTTAAGCACCTAAAATTCTTTTCTGCCTAGCCTGGTGTAAGTTGCTTCTTGGGCTTTTAAGAGAGGAACTTCCTCTCTTCATTTCCATACAACAGAAAAGGAGCAGCTGAGGAGAGAGCTAAGAAAATGAGCAAAAATTTTTGCTACTGAATTTAAAGAAGTTGGTATTTTACAATATAGCTCAGTTACACCAGATGACAAAGTATTTCAGAAAGTGTTGTTCTATATAGAAGACATATAGAAGAATTTTTTTAAACATAGACTGTATCAGAAATGGGAGTACAAGCACAGACAAGTATGTCTAGCAAGCAGAGGTGACAGGAATGATCTATCAGCTAATACCAATAATACTACCATCCCAGTCATCAAATAAAATTGCTAATGTAATCAAAGCACAAAATTAAAGCACAAATAAGGGTCAGATGTTCTCTGGCATACTGTTGAATTCTGTGATGAAAACATGAAAGCTTGGAAAACAGGCAAGTTGAAAACTATCTTATGCGTGCCCGAAGGCACAGAAGGCAAACACCCTGTTCTAATCCTTTGAAGGATGATTACGGCAGCCCTTTCACCTAGAAATTCAGCAGGATAATGAAAACACTAAACACTTCCAGCTGGTAGTTATTCAAAACACCCTGATCTGAAAAGATGCTTTTTAAAAATCCTAAGTTAAAATATGTCTCCCCAGCACAAAACCACAAAGCAGAAGCAAATGATGGAAATGGTAGTCATCTAGCTCAGATATGAGCCAGTTTGTTACATTTACACATTACTGAAGTTTTGCTCAAGATCTTCATGCCTCATCTGCTCCATACTGCTTTCACACAGGCCAAAATGCCAGCAGATTTCCCCGACAATCACTGGAAGATTTCTGGTAGACTCCAATGTTATCCTATTCCAAGTCAAGATAAGATTACATAAAAGTATGCTTTTATTATTTGACATCTCTTAAAAACCTAATTTGAATGCTATGCTCTGCAGTGGTAATTCAAAGCAACAATGACAAGAATAGCCAAAAATTAAGGCATGGAACTTTCAAGAAAAGTTTAGGTACTTCCAAAGCACCCATAATGAGAGTCAAGTTAAACTAGGAGGGAACAAAATACCTTAAAGGATGTGAAAATGATGTGACTTCATAGTAAGAAGTCTGTTTCCTTCTCTATTGCATTCATGTCCTGCCTGGGGTTTCCATATGCTTTAGTCTTCTTGCTTACCTTACACCTGAGACTGCACCAGAATATCCTCTATAAAGGATTTATATTCAGATTCAAATCTTCATCTGACTCTTATTTCAGAGGTGATTTTGTTTTTTCTCTGCAAATGATTACTTATCCTCAAGAGCCAAGTAAAGTATGTACCCCTCTGAGAGGTCAGTGCCATGTCCTGTACTTGATAAGCAAGGCAGGAGCTGAGCAATGAGCAAAATCAAAACCACTTGTTTGAGTCTCTAGGACTAAAATGTGAAATTACTCCATACTACTATTTCATCTTGAATGCATAAACTAGTAGGTTGCTATTGGTTCTTAACTCAGATCACTTCTGGATGACAGTAAGAGTGAACCACAACTCTATCTTTTCAGCATCAAGACTCACTGTTGTGAGCTTATTCCATCAAGGGTCAACAAAGCTGTTATAGGAGTGTGAAAATCTGAATATTTCAGAATGATTTTCTGGAGGCATATGGCTAAATTTTATTGTACTGCTAATGCATTGGCATCAGCATATAGGGCATATGGCTACCAGTATGAACACAGTTTCATGAATTCAGGCAAAACTACATATTTACTCCTAGAGCTTATTCAAAGCTGACTGAAAGAAACAATAAACTGTGGGTTGTTGTTGGTTTGGTTTTTTTTCAGTGATCTATTACATTAATAGTAAAGCCTTCTGTTCATAAAATTCTGTCTACCAGAGATGATATATTTCTCTACACCTTTGAAAGGTTGACCCAAGTCTGTAGTGTTGCCATGCTATAATGAATGACTTGAGACAAGACACTTCATATAATGTAAGTATTTCAAATTAACGTCCTCACAGAACTGCAGAATAAAGAAGCATCCCAAAATATTAAAAAAGTTAATTTTCATTTCCCATGGATTTGAAAACTAAGTGCTTTCTGATGGTGAAAAACTTCCAGCCCATGCCATGACAACTTTAGACTTTGCCTCCTCAGGATCCTGCAATAACTGGTATGACTATACCATTCATTTCCCATATCCCCATGGGACATTATTAGTCAAGAGTTAGCTTTGTGCAGCTTTTTCAGCATTATGACTTGCTTACTGACTACTCAGACATCAAATCCTGGTTTGCTTATTACTTCTCTGTTTCTAGATTTAGGATTTTAGACTTTGCTACACATAAGTTTCACAGCTAACCTGTGGAAATCAATAGACACAGTTACTCAGAAATTGCTATTTTACTTTAAGGGGAATGGAATTGAAGAGTGAGATGTGAAGAGCTGAAAAATGCATTTTCAAGGTATTTTTATTTTTACATAGATAGTCTAGATTATAAGTTTATATTTTTTTAAATATGAAAAAGGCAGAATTCAATAGTGGGGGACAATCTGCATGGTAATATTCAGAATATGATGCTGTTTTCTTCCTTTTCCGTGTTACAGCATTCTGACAATCTGAAAAGCCTGCTCTCTATTTTTAAGTCATTGACATTGACATTTTTTTCTTCTAGGAATGCTTGTTTCACCTCTTTCTGTTGTAAAATTCAAAACTTCTATTCCCGATGAAAATTCACTACTTTAAAATTACTTCAATAAAAAACTGGAAAATAGCTGACACTTCAGAGTTTTTGCTATTATTTTCCCTGAGGGGAAAAAAAAACCCAAAAAACAAAACCCCAAACCAAAACCTAAAAACTCCATACATCTAAAATACCTAACTTAAAACAACTTTTCTCCCCCACCTAAAAATTCAAGTAGTTCACTTTGTTGATGTTTATGCCACTACAATAGCACAGGCAAATTCCCTTAGGCTTATTAGCCAGGTTCAGATTTAATAAAAATATACATTCAGGACCATACTGTGTTATTTGGATATTAAAAGGCATAAGGTATCAAAATGACAACGTCAAAACTTTAACTTTTCTACATTACAGAAGCATTTCTGTAATTGGTGTGTATTTTCCTGCTGTACTGAGATGTTGTTACAGGGATATATTTTAGTTTTATCTAACCACATTAAAAAAAATTCTTACATCTGAGTTCCAACGGTAGAAAATTAAACTCCTTTATATTTCGTTACTGGGTCATAGCACACTCTCAGGCATTGAAATGTTTTCTGTTGAAGGGAAATTGAGCAGAATAATTACAGTGTACTAAATAATTCAGGGCTCAGTGGTTTTTCTGACGTATGAGTTTATCAGTTCCACATAATGTCAAAAGTAAAATAGATTCCATCTCACGACATTTAGCAAGAAGCTGATGAACAGGTACATTTCTTGCTATACTTCTGGGGTTTTATTTACTTAAAAATAAATATCACTAAATTTAAAGTAAGAGAATTTTCTAGGGGTTTTTAAGATGTGACCTCTGGAATAGCTTTAATCAAGGTTTCTTCACAATATGGATTTACCACTTGCAAGTATGCACTATGTTAGTAATTTTAATCTCATCGTAACATACATTTTTTTCCCAGACAACTATTGCCTTATTCAATGCATATGGCAATTCATATTCACTAAACAACAGTTCAGTAGTTTGTGTTACACCCAACGACCCATGCATGGAGATAATTGTATCTTCACTAATGATATTAACTAGTTAACAAGAAAAAAAATATTAATGTCTTTGTAAGCCATTCAAATTCTATGCTGTTTGGTTTAAAATACATGAATAAATGTGCATATATTTCCAGTGGACTAAAAACTGAAACTGCAGATACCTGCAGAGATGAATCTGACTCAGAAAAATTAGCCAAATGTGTCTGATAATTTGTAAGTGTTTGATTTTTCACCATTCCACTTAGCACAGCATACAAACTGCAGATCCCCATGTCTTAATCTAGAGTTGTTTGTGTAACCACCAAATCAAGAGTCTAAGAGGGCCTGTAAGATTAAGCACATAGCTTGACTAAAATCACCTGGTTTGAGGGGGTTGTATGAGATTAATCAAATATCCCAAAAGAATTCTGACACAGACAGGGTTTAAATGCAGTTTTGCAATGGCTTCACCTGAATTCTGTGACTCTTTCATTGCCTATTGAATTTTTTTGCCTCATCTCACCCATTTTTATAACAAACCAGAAAATTACTGAAGAACAAGTCATACTTTAGAGAAATTTCCTGCCTTCCTTCAGAAGGATACAAGAAGTAAATTAATGTTACCTTTTAAAAGAAACTTGGACATTTGAGTAGAGAGGATTGGTATAATTTCCATGAAGAGTTAAGAGGAACAGAGACAAATTTCACTTGGAAACTAAGTATTTCAGAATACTGGAGTCTTTATATTAGAATCTTGCTCATCATTTCAGTTCTTGGGTATTAGCAGCACAGATAACATCTGAAGCATAAAATTCTTCCTCGCTGTTCTCATGACATGTCTGTGGTGACATGCTAGTCATTAGTCACCTCAGTAAATGCAATTTTGCCTGACCAATTTTTTAGCTCACAGCACAGTATATTTAAAATACATCTCTCTCACGCATAGGCCATTCTGTATTTCTCTTCCTTTTGTGCTCTTTCAGTCACATATTGCTTTTCCTTTAACTCTCATCCATACAACCAGAGCGTTTCACAGAACTCATCTGCCTTCCCTTCTGCTGTTTTTCTGCCTTCTTCAAAGCAATCTTTGCAAATAAGAGTTATCTTTCAACATCTATCTTCTTTCAAATCAGCATACAAGTATACATCTTCCTGAATGGTCACAGCCTTTCCCTTTATTCATTATTTATGGACATTTATGTAGCAGTTAACAACGCCAAACTCTAGTCAACCAAATAACTGCAGCAGGGTTGTTTGTGTTAAGCACAGGTTCATGCAGTACTTAATTTACTTATTTAATTTTTTAAAATCTAGCACAGTGGCCCATTAAGCTACCTTCCCCTAAGAAAAGCAAGCTAGAACTCTGTATTCTCACAGAATGTCTCTCTGGAAGAAGTGGCTCTCACC
>JAYRBT010000093.1:29699761-29718912 GCA_036023395.1 Myiotriccus ornatus
AAATATGTCCTCCTGTAAATGTTCACTACCTCTCTATGACAGAACATGTACAGGTGCCTCCACTGCCCTTTTCAACTAGGCAACACTACAGTATCAATAAAAACTGTCAACCCAACAGTATTGCCTGTAAAGAGCCATGAAATCCACTCGTAATCTAGTTTTGCACTATTTAATTCCCTGGAATTTGTTTTCAATGGTTGTCCAGTCAGCATTCATATAACAAAGCTGTGTCTGTATATTTTTGATCTAATCAGGCCTCTGTCTTAGAGCTAAAACAGAAAATAACAGTATTAGAGCCTGCTGGGAATGCAATTCAACTCTTTAAGTGTCTGCTCTCCTCCACTCCTTTGGGGCAAAGCCAAATGAGTTACCTTAGATTAAATACTTCACAAAAATTAGTGATTAGTGGCAAACATTAGCAAAGGCATAGGGTTTTGAGGTAAACTTGCTGTGTCTGCACTTCAAGCTGACACTCACGATAACTTTAGTTTGACTAATGGAGAGATGTCCGAGTGGCAATTCCCAGAAACGAAAAGTGGTGTGAGAAGCTGTTGCCTGCCACTTCTCCATGTGCTTGTTGATGCCTCACCCACTGTTTTCCCGATCCTCTGATTCAATTCTTAGTGCATACGGAGCCACAGGAAAAACAGGTCATGTGATTCTCAGGGTTCTAAGCTAAGAGTTACAAGAGTTTTTTTCAAGTGACATGAAGGAATGAGCATGAAGCTGAGCTCTGGCTTGAGTCAAATGGCCAGAACTGAATTTCTAGTATTCCTTATTGTAATGGTTTAATCCCAGCCAGCAACCAAGTACCACACAGACGCTCACTCACTCCCCCACTAATGGAACTGGGGAGAGAATCAGAAAGGTAAAAGCTGGAAAACTCATAAGGTGAGGTAAAGAGGGTTTAATAGGAAAAGCAAAAGCCGTGCAAAGCATCTAGGGAATTAATTCACTACTTTCCATGGGCAGACATTGTTCTTGAGTCTCAGTGGCAGAAAGAAAAACCTGAATAAACTGAGCTTTTCTTCTTTTTGTGGTGGAAATCTGTCTTCAAAAGCTCTAGCTGAATCAAGTCTTTCTCTTAGCAATAAACTGCCAACTATCCACCTACAGGAAAGAGATGCCAAGAAGCCCAAGAAATTGAAGATTCTTTGATTTCTGTTATTATCCCTCTGCAGTAATTTTTTTCAAACATTGAGGAAGGCAATGTGCACTGTGATTCAGAACGACTTATAGGTTTTTGAGTTTCTGGAACAGAAGTCTGTATCACATCTGATGTGGAGGGAAAAGTCTCCTTGTAATAACATGGAAATCTGAGGAATCCTTTTGCAGCATCTGAATCACATCTCTTGAAATTTTTATTAGGTCCCTGTTTTCCTGTCACCTATTGAGTAACAGGAGAGCAATGGCACATATGACATGCTGCAACCTCGTTGTCATCCCGCTCTGGTGAGAGGGCAGATTTGTCCCATTATTAGTCATTTGTACTGTGTCACAGTATGAGCCTCCTGGGCTTGCCAGAAACAAAACATTCCTCAATCTGATTGCCTGGAAAGTGCATGCATTCTGCACTATCTTCATTAGTTTGTTTTGTGCATTCTTCATGATCAGTACAGATCATCCTTCCAGCTCTTTTGCAGCTGTTGCTTCCTCACCTATCAATGTTCCATTCATATCTCAATGACACCAGTTTTCTTGCTTTTGTCACAAGGCTCTAAAAGAAGCTAAGGAGATCCTTGGACATGAAGAAGACTTTGGAAGATGGGAAAAAGCTGACATGAGTTTTTTGCTGAAGTGATCTGTGTTAGCTAAGAAATCCACCAAATTTATACAAAGCAAAATGGCATATAAGTTTTGTAAGGAGGACTCTGGACAAATTTAGGCCATTTGCTTAATGTATGAATATTCTGACACATTATTTCTAATATTTTAAATTTTTAAATTGCCATATGCAAACTGCCTCTGCCCTTGAAAGAACAGCTAAATAGTATAGGATGGTTTATGGGCTGAAAGAGTGACTGACAGACAGAGCAGGAGAGAAAAAGATGAAGGGGAGGGGAGGAGAGTATATCACAGACTCACAGAATATTCTCAGTTGGAAGGCACCCACAAGACCCTGGTGTTATTAACACAATGCTCTAACCAACAGAGCTAAGGAGAGGAAAAGGGAGAGGGAGAGGGAAAATAAGCTGTAGACTGGTAGCAAAGGCAAATGGCTGGGGGTTTAGCAGAACTGGACACAAGGGCAGTAGGCTAGATGGAGACTGGATGAACAGAATATCAGATAGCTGTTTGGAAGAAGCAAAGGTCTATCATGTCTGTTCCATTCTGGTGAAAGCACAAGCTGTGTCTGCAAGACCTGAAGAGCAGAAATTGCGAGACACTCTCTGGATGTAGTAAAGGAGGACTCCAGAAAGAACTGATTGAGGAGCTGCTTTAACTGTTCAGGCTTTCCTGTTTTCTTCAGGGTTCTAGAAACCCTTGTGCTACACAATCTCAAGAAGATTAGCGTTTCCTGCCAGACAGAATGGGATTCTCTCCACATAATCCACAAAATTCAAAATTCAAGATGAGTCTGGAAGAAGTATCCTCTGGTATTATGAATGTCTTCTTTGTCCAAAGAAGGAAGACATCCCTCACTGACAAAATGCACAAATGACAGAGGGGGCTGGCTTGGTATCTGAAGAAGACAATGGAAACAAAGACTACACTGTCAGCTTTCAGACCTCACAGTAAAGACATATCTTGTCAGACATACTATCTTGTGGACCAAAAAGATTTGAATATCAAGTGTCAATTGGATTAATAAGTAGTACATCCTTGCAGATATTTCAGTAACATCCTGGAGCACAAAATAACACTCTGAAGTGCTATCTATCTCAGTATGCAAGACATGCCATTGGATGGGATGTGGAAAGAAACAAGAGGGTATACTGTTCCAGTGAGATCCTGGCAAAAAGCAGACCATAGAGTTCATGCTGTAAACTACCAGTACTTACAGTCTTATAATTTTAGAAAATTCTTAACTATTCAGAAGTGCACTCATATCCAGTAAAAAATAAAAAAAAACCAAACACTGAAACATTTACCACGGGCTACAGTTTTAAACTAAGTATCTTCTGATTTTTTTTTTGTTTGTTTGTTTTTCATGATGCACTGGAGTCATGAATTCAAATTGCTTGTGATCAACGCAAGGGCAGAAAATGTAGCCTCATAACCTCAGTTTATCAGGGTCCACGTAACTCCAGACTCCAGGCTGCAATAAAACACTTCGGAACCTCATTAAGTGTCTCACCAAGGGCAAGGCAGGGGATGCCTCGGGATGGCAGGGTGTTGGGAGTACGGGGCGGGTCACAGCCCTCAGCAGCAGGACCAGCACAGCGCCCAGGTGCGCCTGCTTCTTGCCAGCGGCATCCCTTCAGTCCGCAGAGCCCGCGGACCCACGGCCTTGGCCCAGCCCTCCGCTCCCCGGCGGGCTCCTCCTCGGGCGGAGGTCCCCGCGTCCCGGGGCCGAACGGGACCCACCTGCCCTGCCCTCCCCGGGCCGCGGCCCCCACACCCGCTCCGCCGCCGCCCGCCTCGTCCCGGGGCGAGGCTTCCTGCGCTCCCGCCGCCGCCTCGCCCGGGAGCCACCCCCGGGCTGCGGCCGCCGGGAGGGGTGAGGGGGAGATCGCGCCTTATGCAACCGGCTCAGGGAGCGGCCGCCGCCGCCGCCCCGCCGGCAGCAGCAGCAGCAGCAGCAGCAGCTCCTCGGCGCTGTCCGTGAGTCGCGGGGCGGAGGGGGCAGAAGGGCCGCGGCAGTGCCCGGGCAGCGCAGGAGCTCCCGCCCCGCCTGCCCGCGCCGCTCCCCGCGGGCCGTGCCCAGGTGCCGGCGGGCTGAGGCGGGCGGGCGGCTCCGGGCGGCGGCCGTGCCGCGCCCCGCTCTGCCCGGGGCTGAGGGAGGGCGGGCGGGCGGTCGCCGTCGGAACTCGGCTCCCCCTGCCCTGAGCGGGTGTTGCCGCGGGCGTCCCGCCGTGAGGGAGAAGGGCGGGAAGAGCCTCAGCCCGTGCCGGCCTTCCCCTCCGCGCCCTGGCCGGCCGTGAGCCCGGGGAGATGCGTGGCTGGGACGACCTTTACCCGCTCCCAGTGCCGCCCTCCTGGGTGCCGGGGGCTGCCGTCGGGATCCTCTCCTTGCACTTCCTCCAGAAGCTCCTCTTCCCGTACTTCTGGGCCGACCTGAGATACCTGCTCAAGGTGCTGACCTATGGGCTGAGAGTGGAGACGTACCGGCTGCAAGGGAGGGTTGTCACCGTCCTGGACAAGTTTGTGAAGCTGGCAGAGGAGCAGCCCCACAAGCCGTTCCTCATCTACGAAGGGACGGTTCACTCCTACCAGGATGTGGACCGGAGGAGTAACAGGATAGCACAGGTCTTCCTGCAGCACGAGGCTCTGAAGAAGGGAGACACAGTGGCCTTGCTGATGGGCAACGAGCCGGACTTCATCCACGTGTGGTTCGGACTGGCCAAGCTGGGCTGTGTGGTGGCATTCCTCAACTTCAATGTCCGCCTCAAATCTCTCCTGCACTGTGTCAGTAGCTGTGAGCCCAAGATACTGGTTGTGGGAGCAGGTAGGGTATATGACTCATTCCTACATCCAAAGCTTTTAATGCCATATCTACGTATCTGTCCCTCCAGCTTCTTTATTGAAAACCTGATTTTCAGATGTTCACAGAGTAAAAGAAACCCAGGGCTGGAAGGAGCTTCAAGAGATTATAAAGCTTCAGCCTCTCAGGCAGAGTCAAATAGTCATATTTAATCCTAGTTAAGTCCTGTACTTTATTCTCTTATACCATCTCCCCACCTTTCTACTGATCAAAACCACTGCAAAACTAGTAGGCCTAAGCTCAGACTGTACAGACTCTGCTGTTCAACGGTGTGCAGAGCTAAAATAGTTTTCCAGGAACTCAGGTTTTGAGAGTAGACCACTTAGAAGGTTGATTCATAATAACCAACTTGGTGTTGGATTGTAGAAGAAATTGCTGTGTTTGAACAGGGATAGCAGTGGGTGTTGTATAAGTTTTCAGAGTATTACATTTTTGTTAAATGTTTCAGAGGAATTTCAAATCTCAGTGTAGGCAAACTGGGCATTGTATGCTCAAATTTGGCTTCAGTTATAGAAAAGTATAAACTTAGATCCAAAACATAAACTTGCCACAGCATTTAGGATCAAGTGCAGGTGAGCCTGCAATCCTAAAAGATCACACAGAGCCTTGACATTTCGTTGGAGGAAAATGTTTCAAAATATTTCATATTACTACTGTCCTGCCTCTCCCAAATTACAGTTTCAAGTCTACTTTGCCTTATTCTGTTTTTCAACTTCTTCCCTTACTCCTCTTACTTGTGTCGTGGGATTTTGCATCCATGACAGCTAAGTGGTGGAATTCCCTTTCATCTGTTCTCTCTGCTACAAATATGTGCTTTCAAAGATTTATTTAAGATCTATCCCTTGCATATTTTTTAACTATAAATCTTGTTCTTCTGAATCAATATGGTAGGCTGGTTTAAGATGCTTGGTAATTAAAACAAGCTGATGAAACAAAAAGCAATTTAAATATAACATGATAACAAAGCTCCTGAAATGAAAGGTTTTTATTTGCCCTCTTGCTTAATTTAAAAAAGCCAAACTTGTTTAGTCACCTCTCATGAATATGTGTTTTTGAGTGTGTGAATTGAGGACTGGAATTAGTGTCCAGGAACTTCTTGCTCATTTGACTGTAGTGAAGGGGAAACTTTGGATCAAAGCTTGTATCTAAGAGAAGTTTCTATGTAAATGAGAGGTTAACTGATGAATGAAAACACAGTTTGCAAAGCAGGATCAGGATCCGTGTTTCTTCTCTCCTAATTTGCTACCAGCAGCAGACAGTAAGAGCAACTGTGTTGAACTAGATTGTTCTGCGAGTCTTCCTTTGCTCACAAAAAGAAGAGATGCAGACAGATAATAAAGCAGACACCAACAAATTACTCTCTCAGCTGGTATTTTACGTGTTGGTCTTCTTACTCTGTTAATGGGTTTTAGTCTCTGCTGTAAGTTTGTCATCCCATGAGCTATCACAGTATTCTTCTTCAGAGCTCCAAGACTCTTTCATTCATATCTGTAAAAGAAGTTAAAGTTGTTAGGTCCTTGGTTATTGTCCACATCACATGGAAGCCTCTCCAGAGGAGTCCAGGTTTAGCAACTAAAGGTTTATACACAGTCCAGGGACTGAGAGGATGAACTCACATCACTCTTGAAAGAAACATATTTTCCCCTAATGTTTTTAAAAATGGCAGAGCAGCATTGAGGTTACACAACCAGTTACATAATTCTCAGAGGTCTATTCACGTGTCCAATGTTAGTGTGTGTTTCAAGGGATTCCTCATTATCAAAAGGCATGACTTTCGTGTGCATTTTGCCCTTGTGGCACCATTTTCACAGGAATGTGTATAGCTTGCATGAAATATTTACACTAAAACCAATCAACCTGTGGTCTAATATCTATCATTGCCATAGTCAGGCATCAATTTGGGTAACTAAGATTGTTTTTCAATCAGATATTAGTATGTAATGGCAGTGTTTCTGGATAGTGAAGTTTTAATTTTAAAAAATATGCAGGGTTTTCACACTCCACAAACAAATGCAGGCCTGACTTATCAATTCTATTTCTTGTAATAGTTACAAAACTATGTTTTCAATATTTTGGATGACCTTTGATCTTATGTATAGACTGCAGCAAAGCAGAAATCATCCTCTTAACAATTTGACTGCTAACTGCTCATCAGGATCAAATTTGCTCTAGAAATTCTTGTCTGTAAGAGCGCTTCAAGTCTATTTAATATTCAGGTTCCATTTCTGCTGAAGGGAACCTTCCACCTTTGCCTGCTGTCTGAAAGAGTTCCCAGAGATAATTGTTCATAGCTAAATCTTCCCTGCTCAGAATGGTGAGGTAGCCTCCCTTTGTGTGAGATGATTGCATCTTGCAGCTTTTTTTTTTAGTACCTCTTCTAATTTTCAAGAATGCTTTTATTTTTTTTACAAATGTGATACCTCTATACAAATAGGCTGGATACTATTTATGGTTGCATTTTCTTCCATTTCCTTGGCCCATTTTTCATGCTGCCTCTTGCAAGCTCATTCTCCTTAACCAAATTTGAGCTCTTCATTTCTGCTGTGTGCCTGCATATTTTTCAGACATTGCAGTTTGGTAACCCCATCCAATTAGCATCATCTTGTTTGCTTCAGCACTTGGAATCAGACTTTCTTCTGGTCTGACAATCTTCTGACATTTTGATTGCTGTTTCTAACTTTAGGTGTGAGTGTTCCAGCAGTATTTGTGGGTTTGGTTTTGATTTAATGTATTCTATGAACTCTGCAACTGAATACTTTATTCTTAAGCATTCAGATATAATATAAAAACTTCAGAAATTCTCTGCCTTGTTGTTTCTTATATGATATGGCTATCTCTAAAAGGCTGATATTTTTCTATGACAGCAATGTTTATTTAATTAATTTAGCACCATCTAGTAAACTTTTATATTTTTTTCCCCTTCTCATCCAGCCTCTGGCTAAAAAGTGAATACAGATTCTGTGATTTGCCAATATTTAGTCTTTCTGCTCCTTTCCAGTATTTCCATTTGCCTTTGTATCAGAGAGAGTTTTTTTCTTTAACTGCTCTCGTTTGTCTGCTGTGTTCCTAGAGCATTTAGCTCTTGCTTTAATTTACTAGTAAACATTGTCACACTCCATTCCCAGAAACACTCTCTACCACCACTCCCATTCTGGGGAATGTTTCTTGAAAGAGATTCAAAAGTTGGACTTTAAAAAGGCATTTTTAACAAAACAGTAGTTAACTAAGTTGTAAATAAATGAGGAACTTGTAAAAGAGAAAGAAAGAAGCTAGATACTCCTCTCTTTACCAGCCAGCCAGCATTACCTCAGTCTAACAGCAATCTGACCTGTTCAAAAGGTATTTGTCCTTAGTACGGTTGTTACCAGATCATGCCACCCTTAATTTGTTAAAAGCTGCTGCTTAAACAGAGGAGTAAGGTACTACTTAATATTAAGACAACTTTTTAAGGCTCTGTGTCCTCTCTGGGGATTAATCTTTTTGATTGAAGTCTTGCTTGAAGAAGGAATTACATTGTATCTTTGGCATAATTTTCTCTAATGCAGTGTAACAGTAGTACTATGAAACAACACTTAACAATCTAGTGACCCACCAGAAATGCCCAAGTGGCATTTATTTGCTAACACTTTTCTAGTGTGTTCCTACTTGGAGGAGTTCAGCTCAGAGTAGGACGACCCCACATTGCCATCATGGCTTCCTTTGCAAGGATTCAGCTGTTAAAGGATTGCATTCTAAACACCATGAGACTGATTTATATCAGTCCTGTTAACAAAGGCTGTTTAGGGAATGTACACACACATGGACACGTGTGGGCATCCTGCTCTATGTGGGTGTCCTTGAGCATGGGGACTGGACCAAGACAACCTCCAGAGGTGCCTTCTGTCCACAGCCATCCTGTGATTTTGCTATTTGTAATTTGCTGTTTGATTTTGGTGTTTGTAAATTAAGGTCATATAGTGTTACATATGAGTAGAAGTATCAGCTCTCATGTTAGTCACTGAGTGAGAAAAGAGAATGGATTTCATCAAAGCCACCTTTTTTTATCTATATGGAATAAGAAGCTATTAGGACTTAAACATTTAGGACCAGGGAACTATAGAAGACCTGTGGGAGACATGCTTACCTCCTCTGTTAGACACCATGTCTCTCTGATTACTTGTTCTTACTTAGCTTATGTCTTGTCCCAGATGGTCTTTGAGTGGAAAAACGGGCAAACTGATTCACAAGGTTTTTTATTGTCTTTACTGCCTTCAGTGGCATTTCAAGATACCAACACTGATCCTGAGCCACTGCCGACTTTTCTGTTATTACGGCTTTGTGAGAAGCTGTGCTGAGTGTAACAAGTCACTGGGGGGATCAAGCACAAGTAAAATTACTTTCCAAGGCCAGACAGTGTGGGGAAGAGTTTGGACTTGCCATAGCTTCCTGAGCATATCAGCCAGAGCACACATCAAAGCTTTGTAAGAACCATTTCATACAGTTTTCCTTCTGAGTAACTTTCTGCTCAGCACAAATTGATCTCATAATCTGATGTATTCCTTTCATCAGTGTGGGACTGTGTCCTTGCCAACAGCCTGCATTGTTTCTTTGCTAGAAAAAAAAACATAAAAAACCTTTGTGCAACTTGAAGCATAGGTTGCTAGTTGAAAACATATTTTCCTTGCTTTCTCAAAAGATGTAACTGAGTTATGTATTCATGTGAGTATAACGTAACAGTGTCACAAACTTCTGTTGAATAATGAAATGATTTAAAAGTAAGAGGAAAAGAAAAGCAAAAAAAGTGGAGAAGCATATCCATCTTGATCAGTTCCAGATATTTTTGTCCCAGAGGAACCAAATAATTAGCAAAAGGTGAATATTTGTATACAAACTATATGAACAACACAGAGAGAACTTTACAGACTTCATATAAACAGCCATTTCTTTCAATTCAAGTAACCCAAAACCTGAATATACTTTTATAGTGTAAAAAGTAAAGAATTACTGGGGAGAAACCACAAGTTTAAATAGCTGAATTGCTTTACTCTAATTACTTTTGTATATGATAAACTCCACGTACCAGGTACCTCTAGAAATAATCAAATTATAGTTCTTCCAAGAGGGCTGTTTCTTCCTGACAGGTGAATAGGATAATATGCAAAGACTAGATGCAAAGACACTTCACAATGTCTGGCCCAGAAGTTTTTTTTGTGGAACGAAACATGCATGGAACAAAATGTTAGTTGACTATCACTAGAATTATTATTTGGAAATATGTTAACACAGCTGAGAGTTATCTTCAAACACCCCATTTCCTCTGTGTTCCAGAAGTAACTTTCAGCTTCTGGCACTTTGAATATAGCTGTTTTAAATTGCCTTCTTTACTCAGGAGATAATTTATTGTTTCTTCTGTTCTCTGCTATCTACCAAGATATTCCTTTCAAGACAACATTCAATTACAAGCTGTTCACACATTGTTCCATATACTAGATTCATAAGCATAGAAGAAAAATTCTGCTGTGTAATCATTTAATAGTTCAATAGTGGTTAAAATACCCCAAAACCTTAGGTTCTAAGAGTGAATGTTTAGCAAAACAATAAGCAGTGTGCATGTTTAATTTGAAGATTGACCTTAACTATTTTGAGTAAATATGTTTCAGTCTACTGAAAGAGAGCTGTGTCCTCATGTCATTCTTGAATCTTAAATGATGGTGCCTGTAGGGTTAAAATTAATAGGTGCCATCTTTCTTCCTTTGAACCAAGAAAAAGAGGAAAAAAGACAAGAAGAGGCTAAGTCCTTTTTGACAGACTTGCACTTCATGTTACTCAATGCACATGGTGCACATGTTTTCTAGAACTTCTTAGTACTAAAATCATTAGAAAAGTTTTTGATTTCATGTCATGACACTTCTAAGACCTATGTTTCTTCTTCTAGGTTCTCAGCCTAACTTGCACCTGCACAAACTATCCTTAGTATATTTAAGAGACATGTATGCATACATAGGAAGACAGAAATCAGTATTATAAGGTGACAAGTATATAGTTACTCTGTCACATTTGGTTTATGAACAGCTGTTTAGAAATAGTACTGTTGTATTTTCCTATTTATTTGTTGAAAATAAACTGTAATTCTGTTATAAGACAGCAAGACAGAATTAATATGCCAATGAACTTTGACATTCAGTACATCAGGTTTCCTGCAGTTAATAATATTGCCCTTAGTGTTATTTTCATTCACGTTTCATTTCTTTGCCATGTCTAATGGAAGGGGACTGTACTCCAGTGATTCAAACAGGAGGTTATCTATCTTTTAGATTTTTAAAATTATTTGTGTTATTCCCCCTTGAAACCATTCTGCAGTACAAGGAAGTTAGAACACAAAAATTTTAATGTTGCATTCTATCAGATCTATTTGTTCAATGTTCATAGAATCTTGTACTCTGTAGGCTTTAGGTTTGTAAGACATGTTTAGTTAATGATAGTAGGCTATACCTCTGTAATAGTAATGCAGATTATTATGTTATTAATTAAAATATACACAGCAGTCTGTCATTAGGAAAGTAGTTTTCTGAAAGATTTAAAATCTTCAGTTATTTTGGTGTAAAATAGATGCATTCCATTTTTGGTATCCATATTTATCCATATTTGGTATCGATTTATTTATCCATTATTTGGTATCCATATCCATAGTGAAACAAACTTGTAGTTGACATCGGGGTTTCAAATGCTGGCTCTGGCAATGCCTCACTGTGAGACATGTCAACTTTGTTTATACATTTCATACAAATTTATACCCACAGGAATATTTGCAAGATTAATTACATGTATCAATGCAATTAAGTATAAATGAGTTCTACTGAGAGCAGTATTACTCCTACTCTTGCCTTGTTTCCTAGATTAGTACTTTAAGGACTGTGCAGTCTTCTGAGAAAGTGACATTATAAAAATGCTTCAAAATATAAATACCAGATGTATTAAGGATTGGTCTTATCTATATTTTCTCTTTTTATTTAATCTGGGAATCTGTCTCATTTCTTTCCTCATAAGCCAACAAAGTAAATCTTAGTTAGATTGCTGGTTTTATTTTATAAAAATAAGTGTGTATTTATGTATAGATAAAGGCCAATAGAAGGAATGGCTTTCAGTAAATTAACATGTGATTATAAGAAAATAAAATCGCCTAATGTGACCAAAGTCAAATTCATTAAGGTTTTTAAAACACTCAAAGCACTACATAAGTAGCCACATGGCTCTTTAGCCCTCTCTGAGTAAACCATGGGCCTGTATCATATTTCTATTCTATGAAATTCAGGCATGATATAGTAAATTATGTTTTTAAACTAATTTGTTAATTGGTTTGTGTATGTGTGTTTGTTTTTAAAGTAGTCAATTCTGCTCTTTAGAAAAAAAAATACTGTTGATGGCATGCAAGGAAACCTGCACTGTAATTACCAGTTTGAATATATTTGC
Source organism: Myiotriccus ornatus (assembly GCA_036023395.1). NCBI lineage: Eukaryota > Metazoa > Chordata > Aves > Passeriformes > Tyrannidae > Myiotriccus > Myiotriccus ornatus. The sequence continues at coordinate 29,711,856 of JAYRBT010000093.1, forward strand.
CTTGCATCTTTAATGGATTTCTTAATGGTTTATTTGAAGTTGAAGCGCAACCACGCTTCATTCTGGTCTTAGCAATGGCTAAGGGTTATCTAATATCACGTGGGAAGCAGGAGTTAGTAATCAAGGCTCACAATTTTGCCTTGAGGGCTAGTTGACAATTAGACAGTGTGGGGTCAGCAGTATTTTTAGCACATTACACCCTGTTTTCAGTGCATTTTCATTCTAGTTCATAATTATTTTATTGCATCTATTTATACCCTTGGAGGTTACTTTAATTTCTCTTCCTAGTACCAGAACTCTAAGAGGAAAAATACTTTTTTTTTACTGGTTTTGTGAAGACATAATGTCAGTAACATCATTTCATGTTAATTTTTAAGATTTGCTTGGGACACTGGAAGAAATTCTTCCTAGCCTTCAAGAAGATGTTAGTGTTTGGATAATGACCAAAGATTCCACTCTTCCAAGTGTGCACACCCTTTTAGACAAGATAGAAGTTGCATCTGAAGACCCCGTTCCAGTTAATCGATGCTCTGCCAACAACCTCAAGTCAGCTGTTTTATATATATTTACTTCTGGAACAACAGGTACATATCTGCTGTAAAAGGTCTATGTTCTCCTTCAGCTTTCATCTAGAAACTTGATTTTCCTGAGACTGTAATCTTTTAATAGCAGAATGCCATATTTCTCATCTAGAAGCTTTATTATAAAAAACAAGCATGTTTCTTGTCAGTAACTCTTTCTATTCAGTGGTTTATAGGTTTCTCTTTTTTTTTTTCCTTTCCACATTGTGCAAATATTATGAGAGGCTTTACCTCTTATTACTTCACAGCTAAGGTGTTTATAAAACATTGCCTTTTTTTTGTTGGTACACAATCATAAGAAATAATATTTTTGTGATCACATACCCCTGCCTAGCTAAAATACCTAAGATTTTACCTAGAACTTTAAAAAACAATCTTGAAACAAGCAAATAGACATTTGTTTTTCATTCATTGTCATGTCTTATGCAAGTCACTATAGAGACAGAAAATAGGATTAAGTTATAGCCTTTTAGTTTAGAAACAGATGTCTGAATTCATTACCAGTACTCCAGCAGCTAAGAAGCAAAGACAAAAAAAGCTGATCACTAACATGAAAAGCAGAGTGATGTTGTTAAGTTGAGCAGACCTTCCCGTTCAGCTGAACACAACAGTTTTAGTAACAGGAAGATTTTAAATGAATACCTAGTTTATAGCTTGGTTCCTTCATACAAATAATAATTCAGTTTATTTGCTTCAGGTTCTCAGGAAAAATTAGTAAAGAGGTACATCAGTTGAGAACAAAAAAAAAAAAAATTAAAAAGTTTTAAATATTCTCAAGAAGTGAGGTTATGTTTGTAATGCCACTAATATAAATATGGGTTGAGCTTGCTGGTCAAAAGTAAGGAGTTAAAATTAGCTAGAAAAAAATAATACAGAATTATCCAGGTAGGATGTTTTTGTTCTTGTAACTGCATTCAGAATATCTGCGTGAAGTTTCAAATTTCAGTTATGTAGGATTTAATATATTTTTGTACCCTTGTATGCATCTCATTAATTTACATTGAATCTCCATTATGCACCACGTAACTAAACAATAGCTTTGCTAGAATAAATGATTCATAAAATTGTTTATGAACCATTAAATTTTTTTTGAAAAATTGAACAGCTTTCACTGTTCATCATCAGCCTGACTCAGCCTGAAATTTGTGAATGTGAGTAGCCCAAGAAGCCCTTGCAGGTGAGTCTGCATGTTGCTGAACAGAAATGCTGGGCTGAACCTGAAGAAACTCAAAAAGAAGAACCTAGCTGGAGTGGACTTTTCACTGGATTTTTTTTTCTATTCAACATAGTCTTCATAGAGTTCTAAAACAAATAGGAAGATGTGGGTGCATGATTCTTAGAGAAGCACCCACTACTTCATGGAGATCCATATCTTTCCAGTTTACCTTACAATCACAGTGACTCTTGCCTGAACAAGATCTGGTGTGATGCCTCTTTATGTTAAAGGAAGTCCATATGTAGAGTAAATGGTTTTGCTGCTTTGTTGGCTCCATATAATTTGACAGCAGAAAAACCATGGAGTTTTTTTGTGTTTCCACCTATTTGAATTGACTTGACATCTGACTAAATAGCAAACAGATGGGGTTACAAACTGGTTTATCTTTATGTGTAGAGAACAAACATGCAATACTCTATTAAACAGGCAGCTGTCTATTTATGACCATCTAAACAGATGGCTGAAAATTTGGTTACAGAAGAATGAATTGATTCTTTCATGATTTTAGAGACTTTGACACAGGGGTAAAAAACAACTGAGTTCTCTTTAAGAGTAACTTTATGCATTGTTTTGTGTTTTTATTACAGGTCTTCCAAAGGCTGCAGTCATCAGTCACATGCAGGTTCTTAAAGGAGCTGCTGGACTGTGGGCTTTTGGTGCTACTGCAGAAGACATAATTTATATTACTCTGCCTCTTTATCACAGTGCAGCATCTCTTCTTGGCATTGGTGGATGCATTGAACTGGGTACAACTTGTTTCATTTAATTGTGTTGTTGAAATAGAATTAATTAATATAAAAGTGTATAAAAGCACTTAGGTTCATTGCCACTAGGAAAGCTGATGCTTTGCTGAAATTAAATGAGTAGTCTTTTTTCAGAATAACTGTATTTTGGGGAGAGGGAGAGTGCTGTAATAACAAAGGATGTCTACAAGAAGCTCTCTTCATTGAAAAGAATTAGAGTAATTTGTGTCATAAATGCTTTTACTTCCTTTTATATTTTGGTAAAAGTGAAGTTAAGAACATTTGCAATATTTTGACAGTGTGTACCCTGCATTGGTATCTGTACAGACTAAACATTGTACAGTGGAATAGAGCTGAAATGTCTTTTTGTGAACTTAAAACCCTGAAAAATACATTTTGAGTAAACATTCAGCTTTTTTGTATATCGCTAGATGAAATATAACTTTTTATCCATTTAATTTGTGTACTGTTTTAACATAGACAATAAAATACATGCTGTACTGAGACAGTGTAGGTGTCTGTGTTTGATGACTCTCTTTGGAAGAGATTTCTTTGGAACTTCATGGCAAATATTTCTTGTTTCCTTATGCATCAAGGGCAAGTCAGAGCAAGGGAAAGACCATTGTAATATGGATTTATTCTGTTTGAATCTACATTGATGAATACTTTCTTTAAAAATGAGGTTTCAGTAATACCAAATGATTTGTTAATCAGGCTGAATTTCCTGGATATTTTCAGTTAAACTCCTTTGAATGATTTTACAACACCATCAGTGAGAAGCTTCTTGTTTCCAAGCTCTTATCTATTGCTTTTATTGTCTTAGCCGGGAGGCTGCTTTCCTTCTTTGTCTACCAGGTTTCAAATAAAACAGCTTAAATGCCACCTAGTTCTCTAAACAAGAGTGTTCTTGGTTCCCCCAATGTTCTGTTTTGTAGAACCAGTGAACATAGCTGCCACATGGAGAAATTGCTTCATTTCCTTTCCTGCTGTTTCCATAAAGGTGCAACCTGTGTGCTGAAGAAGAAGTTTTCAGCTAGTCAGTTTTGGAGTGACTGCAAAAAGTACAATGTGACTGTCATCCAGTACATTGGGGAACTTTGCCGTTACCTTTGCAATCAGCCAGTGGTAAGTGGAATCAAAGTGATGGCTATTTGTCTGTTAGTGATATGTACATTTATTGTTCTTCATGTGGGTATGGTAAAAGGTGAGAAAAACTTCATTGGAAATGTCCCTCTGCCCTTCTTTTTATGTGATGTTCTTCAGAAACTTGGGGATATGTAGGTGCTTAATAAAAAAAATGGCTTGAATCATGAAGATGTACTGGAAGCATTTACAAAAGAAAATATTTTGAGATTAAAACCAGATTCAGTATCATTTGGTGAAAAAATATTATTTTACAGAGTTTCACAAGGTAAGTTCAGAAATCCAGGATTACTCTTCAGTGCCGTTTCTGAATTTTCAAAACTTTGTTTCTTGGCACCTGAATGTATCAGAGGTCTCACATTTTGTAGTTTATGTTTTAGCACTGAGGAGTGCCTTGTGGAATGTGCATGCTCTGAAACCATCTAAGCAATATTTTAAAATTTGGAAGGGGCTTGCTCTAGGTTAGCAGCTTTTGGTTCCAATGCAAAAGTGTTTGCCTTTTGTTCCAGTGAGAAAACTATTCTGGACAACAAATCCATTTTTGTTACAGTGACATTCCTCTCTGAAATACTTCTTTTCCTTTGTCAGTTAGTGATGTGATGGTTTACTGACATGATACCATACTAACTGACTCAGGTTAACTGAATTAACTTTTGATCTGGCTGTTTTCTGGTATATTTCTTTACCTACTGGCTGATGATAGAGAGAACCCAAGATGTTCAGGCTAAACTAAATGCCTAAAATTTGGTGGAATTAACTCAAGATACATAGAATAGTATAGGTGGAATGAATATAACTTGTTGCATAGCAAATCCAACTGACTTTCTATCCTAAATGTGTAAAAATGAGTATGCAAAAAACATTTATGAGCTGTGGGTTGTCCTATTGTTTTTTAGTAATATATACTAAATGTTACCTCCTACATTATCCTACTTAGTTAAACATTTTAATAAATTACTTTACCCAGTTATTATTATAAACAGGTTTTATTTTGAATATTTACTAAAAATAAATTATACCCTCCAAATGCCTGTACAGCATTAAGCAAAAAGAACCATGTCCTCTCTTAATTTAACCAAATGTTTAGAAGAACATAAAGCAATTTGTGAAAATTGCTTTTGAATTTAGGTGCAATACAGCTGTTATCTCATTTAACAGCCTCCCTTTACCTCTACCCTAATTTCATTCTGTTGTTTCACAAAAATAATCAGTGGTTTATTTCCTTTTCAATGAATTTAATTAAAGTGACTCATCTCTTAGGAAAAAGTGCCAGTAATTCAAATTACTTAATCTAAAAATTATTTTCTAATCCAAGTCCTTATTTTATGGTTTTCCAGAATAAAATCCTCCTTAAGCAGTATTCTAAAATAAGGGAATGAAAATCAGTCTTGTTTTCCAGTAGAATAATAATTTGCATTAATATTTCAAGCTTCTGACCAAAGAATGGAAAAGGTCATTGGATTTCTTTTCCCCTGGAAATTTTTCAGAAGAATGTTTAAGCAACGTAGAGGTGGGTCATAGACCCTACTGCACTATCCATGCGTGACTCAGTAAAGTGGAAGTTCTTGAATTAAAGAGAGCACGAAAGACATGGCATTATTTTTCACCCCTATTTATCATCCTGTTCAGTATCTGAAAGCAAGAATGGTAGATTAATATGTTTAATTTCTGAAACAAACACTCTCATTTTAAATCCTTACCAAACCATCATGAAGTTAAAGCAGTTTTAAGTTTTTCCAATAAAGTTATTTATACCATCAGTAACTACTGATATACTACATATGGTGGTTATACAGTCATTAACTATCTTAACTATATAACTATTCTATTTGCTATTTTATGTGCGTACTCTCTAGGAGCTGGCATGTCTAAACTCTTTCTTCTGTGAAGCTAGAGGGTTTGTGTTGTTTTTTTTTTTTTTTTTTTGGTTTTGCTAGCTTGCTAGACCTTCTCAAGAAAAATTAAAAATATAAAATGAATCAGTTTGACAGCTAGGTACTTGAAGAAAAATAGTAAGTATTTGTCATGTTAAAACTGGAAGAGAAACATGTTCACACAAATAAGTAGAAGGTTTTAAAATATGTTATGCAATTAGTTTGCAAGTAGGTAAAATAATTTGCTAAGTTGGATTCTCTCTTTAAGTCTCATTAATGTAGAAGTACTGTATAGGCTAGTAGCATGAGAAAGATAGACAAGTACAAGTTCTAAAGTTCTGTGAAAATAATATGTGGGCAGTGTTCTCGTGATTAGAGCACTATAAAGCCCTTCTAATCAACATAGATTAAAACCATAGCAATTACCCTATGTTCTTAATTTTTTTTTAACGCTAAACTTGAAATAAATAGTATATTTCTTACAGTTGGAGTCCAGACTGCGAATTCTTATTTCACAGATTTTGAATTAAAATTTGGGCAAGTCTGTGTGGTAGCATATAGACTTCAGTCTGAGCTTTGTTATTGGTTTTGTCTTGTTTGATCATTCTGCCTCCCACTCACATCTGCAACAGCTCTTGAACACTCTTGCAGTAGAATTTTTCTGAAGCTGTTCTGCATGCAGTTTGGTTTAGTAATCTGATGTCTGGAAAGAACATTTGTTAGAAAAGGAAGTTGTCTTTCTTCCTTAAGTACAAGTACAAAGATATTGCATTATGTGACCTTTATAGATTTTACTGGGCTCCTAAGTGAGTAATCCTCATGCTTGCTCTCTTCCAAACTTTTCTTCTGCAGTATTTTGGTTACACTGAAAGTACAAGAACCAGCATTGATGGCTAATAGCCATAAGTAGCTAAAAAATGGGTCCTGCTCTCCCTAGATCCTCTCTCAGCAAAAGCCTTGGAAATACTTCTCTACTAATCTGTGGGTATATTTTCCTTAAAGGCTTGCAACTAATTTAAAATCTAACATTTAAAGTGTAAACAAAATCTTCTAAAGGCATTTGCAGATATATTTCAAATTTTATGTAATGATCTATTTAAATAATGCATTACATCCTGAAGCTTTTGGAAAGATAGAAATGGTAATTCAGCATCTCTTTCCTTCTTTTCTGTAAAGAAGACCTGGATCCAGAAATGTGTTACAGGAAGAGGATAGAAATCAGTTTTCTTGCTCATTATGTCCTGTCTTCTTCTTTCGTAAGTTCTCATACAGCATTTGTATGATTTATGAGACATTGCATGAACTAGGTGAACTCTCTATTTAAAACCGGAGTGCACTTCTCCTTGTATACAAAGTTTGTGTTGTGGGTCAATTTGCTTTCATAACCCCCACACAATTACTTTAAGTTGAGAGAAGGTTTATACAGACAAAAGAGACTGGATTTGGGAAAATAACACGAACATTTATTACTAGCAAAATAAAAACTACTTAAGAACTATA
>JAYRBT010000093.1:29719012-29747564 GCA_036023395.1 Myiotriccus ornatus
GCTGCTCTTAATTTCAACTGCGCAATCCACCTTCTCTTCCATTTTTCTTAAATATGTAATTAGCAAAGGCATCACTACGAGTTGTGATTGGGTTTTGTCTGGAAATCTACTTGGACAAAACCATTCACAGCCCCAGGGACGGGCTGGTGGGCGAAACCATGACAACAAAGTCTGTTTCACAAATAATTATACCATTGCTAGGAATTTCAGCATCTGTCCTGCTTTATGTCCACTTGGAACTGAGCCAGTGTCATCCTTTGTGAACATTTTCTGTTCCCTTGGGGTAACCTCGGGTGTATAAGACTGTGTATATCAGCTTTTGGACTAAGTTTTGATAAGCTGAAGCAAGCCAGTCTCTCCACTAGAGTTTGGCCAAGGGTTCTTTGGATGGGATTAAGCTCTCTGAAGTGACTTTAGAAAAGACGCTTAAGGATTTATTTTGTTGGAACTCTTCTGTGTTAGAACAATAGTAATTCTGAAGGAATTATACTACAAGGAACGCAGCCCTGCTGGGATAAGGAAACAGAATGAACATTTGTTTCCCTGCAGTTGACTCAAGCGTTGTGGGAAGGGAGCATAAGAATGGGGTTTATGTATGTTGGATGGTACTGTCTCTCACCTAGAAACAAGCTTCCTTGAAGACAGGATATTTGATAGTCATGCAGACAAGGAAAAATTAGTCAGCAGGCACTTCTCTACAATGGAGGTTTGACTTGAAATCATGTTTTACTCCCCATTAAAGTTTAGCTCAATTTATGTTCAATACTGGAAATTGTTCTTTCTGATATCCTTAAAATATAGAGTGGAAATTTGTCAAGCCCCTTGCAGGTTTTCAGCATAAACATTTTACTGAACACCCCAAACTAGTAATGTTACACATTTACAGGCAACCACATCTGTATCTTCCATTAACAATCTCTACATGTCATTACAATTTAATTAAGGGGGGGGGGGGATTTTACAATTTATTTATTCATCTAATAACCTGACCCTTAAAAAAAATTAACAACCATTTGCATATATCAGAAGCAGACATCATTCTTAATCCAAGTTATTACAGTATTAACAGTGCCTCAAATGAGAACTGAACACTTTTTGTACATGCTGTTAAAGAGAACAGAACTTTTAAATTAAGAGCACATTCAGCGCATCCGAAATTGAAGCTTAGAAATGGACCTGAGATTTAGAAACTTGTATTTACTTCCTTCCAGGCTACATCAGATGATCAATTGATCTTATAAAAACAACAAACTTTGTCTGTGCTTTCAGCTCCCTTAACTACAACAACAGCTTTGTTTATAAAAAGTGGCTTTAAGAAGAGATTATAAACCTGTCTAGTTTGACTAGTCCCTAGTGATACTTAAATGTACTGGCATACTTCTCTTGGACTCCATCCACATGATGATCTTGCGTCTGTTTTCTCATTCTCCTCGCTAATAATGGTAAAGGTTTTCAGATGTTTTTTGTGAAAAAGGCTTGTGTAATGTTTGTAGAGTTTCTTTGGCCTTTGGAAGCATTAGTTTTTCCTATCCAAAACATCCCTGAAGGCTAGTTGCAATGTCAACTACTGGTTGTAGCATGGTGGCTCAAGACTTTTCTGAATCTTTAAGACTCACTGGTCACAAAACTTTGACCAATTTCCTTACTTCCACCTTCCAGTTCTTCCTAGATACTCATCTTTTGGGTTAAACTAGTGGAGTCATGCAGAAAATGTCCTGATAATGAAGCCTAGAGATGACAATCATGCTTTCACAAAGGGAAGCTTCGTATTGCTCACAGAATACTGTGTGCAATATGACGCAAAAGAAATAATCTGTGCACGCTTTAGTTCTCTGAATTGACCTTTGAGAAGTTCTGTGTAATTTGTTTTGACTAGTGTGCTCCCGGGGCAATAACCAAAAGTACAAAAATCTACTGCGTATTAATGGGTGGCACACAGACAAAGGTGACTTTTTTTTTGCTGGTAGATATTTTCTGAAGAAATGGAGGTGCAGCTAAATAAAACCTTTCTATGAGAAGAGCTAAAGGAAGAAAGCTTCTTGTAGAGTCTAATCCCATTGACTATCAGGAGATTTACTAGTAAAAATGCGGTGAGAGTGAGCTGTGCTAAGTAGCAAGCAACCAGTTTCAGAACTAGAAGGATGTGTCCTTTTCCTACAATTCCTGTTCCTTTCTTATGGTGCATCTCTTCTCTACGCTTCTGGTTTTCCTTTATTTGTATTTTTACATTTGGGTATATGTTTTGCTCAACAAATCTGGTTGCAGTTTATAATTAGGCATTTCTGAAAAGTGAGGATAGATATGCATCTTGAAGAATTTATTACACCTGTAACTGTAGGATATCTCCCATATAGTCTAATAAATTACCTAATGCCCCTTTTTCTGAGCTGATGTATCAGTAGAATCACAGAATCAGATGGATTGGAAAGGACCTCTGAGATCATCAAGTCCATCATCCCTAGTGAACATGCTGTTACATCCATTTTTTGTAAATACATGAATGCAAATCCTGTGTCATCTGTCTTATCATATTTTATCATTAACAGATGTTAGTATTTCTCAGGCCCTGAGATTGCTTTTAGTTTCATCAAGGCCATGGTGCAGACATTTCATGCCTCCTTTTCTTGAATTGTCTTTGCTTCTCTCCATTTGGCTTTTCCTTTGGCAAAAACAGGACAATGAACCTGTCTTCTTGTATTATTTTAAAGCAGCTGCTAAGCACATTTTTATACAGCTGCAGTCATGAATCCTTCCTGCACCAGGTGATAGCACTCTAAAAGGCATTTATCAACAACTTAATCATGTAGATAGTCCAAATAGTTTACAAAGAACACTTTAAGGAGGAAAGAGTGGCAGACGAAAAATCCCAAGTATGTGGTATTTAATGTGATAAGACAGATCCCGACTTGTCAATTAATTAATGTACAAAAGAAACAAGCATGCAAAATGGAGACACGGTGTGCCAGAAATGATTTATGATCTATGCAGATGTTCGGCACATAGTTCAAAGAACTAGGTGATGAAATGCCATCTGAACATGGCAGAAATTCAAAGGTATTTGGTTCAGTCAGTTTAAAGTGTAAGTTCCTGCATAGTTATTTTATTTCTTTTTCCATTAGGACAGCCTAAGCGTGCATCACTCAACCATGTTGAATGATTTGTTGGAATTATCATCCCTTTTCCTTCTCTTATCTTACTTGTAGCATTTTATTTACTGCATAACTATTCAGCCACAGTGCCCATGGATACCAACATGCCTGCCCTGTCTGGCAGTAATCTGGACAATAATACAAGTGAAGGTGTTTGATGTTAAAAAGAGATGACAGATGTTAAAATGGCTAACGCTGTTTTATTTACTGCAGCTCACTTTCCACTGAAAGTTAGTTACATGTAAAGCTAACATGAATTAGTGTCACAGTTGTGAAAAATTTTAGATAAAAATAGGTAAAATATAGTGGTACTGATTTACTTACATATAAAACTAATGTGAGTAAAACTCACTGCCTAAAGTTTCCCTCATTGTAATAATTTTCTTCATACTTATTAAACCTGCTGGAAGGTTAAATTACATATAATTTCCATTCTTACAGTTGAAAGACTGCTAAATGAATGACAGTTTTAATGTCTTCTCCAGAAAGCCCTGCAGTACTCTCCAGGGAGTCTTGTATCGGCAGATAGGTACAACTGTGGGAAGCTGACTAAGTCACAAATAGGGCAGTTGAAGCAATGCAATCTAACAGAAAACTTACTGTAGTTGTGAAAAAGGGAATTACTGCCCTCCCTTTTAGGAAAACTTGCCTTCTGTGATCAAATTCTTCGTGACATCATATACCTTCTTTGTATTTTTGCAAAAGGAATGAGCATCCCTTTCTGAAGTGAGTTGGTCGTCATACAGTGCATTGTTGATGTTGCTGATAAGTGTTAACATTGCAAGCAAAGCAGGATGCAGTCCTGCCAGGTCTACTCTGCATGTTTTCCATTAGAAAAACAACTTTGTCTGTATTAATATAAACCAGACCAAGTAACATGAAGAATTGAAATTACTGCATTTATAAATAATGAGGCATTAGTCCTTCTGGGGAGAAAAACAAATTTTTAGTTCATCCTAGTTTGTTTTTCAGCAAACAGCTGTCTTTTATTTTTCTAAAAGTACAAATAATAGAAACAAAATCACCTTTTTATTAGCTTTGTCTCTGGAGGTTTTGAATGTTCCTAGCATGGTGAAAGTCTCACTTAATTACTGTGTGTATGTATAAGCACGTATTTGTCTTTTCTGTTCATTGTGGAACAAAGAATTTCCTTGAAAGTATCTCTTGAGCTACTTTTTTATATCTTAGCAGATGCAGTACATTTGAATAATATAGTGGCATCAGCAAGGGATAACTGCTGTTAAGCTACAGACATGTTCATTTCAGTTTAGCATTGAAACTGCAAGGAAAATTCAGAAGTTTTAAGTTGAGCTGACAGAAATATCCTAGAAATGGTGGACAACTTTCTAGGGGGGAAAAAAAAGAGTTAAAAGCTTTCCTCATTAAGTTCAAGGTAACTCTGAAACACTTTCTCTTAAAAAATAGGAATACTTTTGTTGTTCAATGGCAGTATAATGACTTTGAATGTGTCATATAACAGACATTGTTTCAAGCATATGAAAACCTACACTGTTGCATTGTGATGTTGTATCTGAAAATAAAAAACAAAACAAAACAAAAACCCCCCACTTTGTTCCAGGCTATGTCCACATCAGATTCATTTTGCTATGTAGTGCAGCACTTGGTAATAACGATTTGGCAGGAAGTCAGTGAACTCTATGCTTCTGTGTTTAGAAATTACTTTCACGTCTAAAATAAGATAGGAGAAGGCAAAAAGGAAGAAACGAGTTACTGTAAAAACAGAATGGTTAGTGACCAAGGGAGGCTGGTGAGTGATGTAGTTTTGAGGTAAAATTGCATGATAACGTCTCAGATTGTAATGTGCCAACAGCTATCCGTACATAGTGAAAAAGGTACATTCTTTGCTGAATTCCAGGAAAATGACTTAATTTGCAGAAGGAAGATTCTGAAATTCAATAAAGAAATTGTTTCTCTTTCTATGAGTTACTGGTTTTGAAGAGGATAGAAAAAAAACTTAGTTGTCTTTGTAATTTTTGCTGTTGGTCTTTGTGCTTGCAGTTTTTGTTACAGAAGTCAAAATTCACATTCTCATGAAAAATTTGATTTGTCCAAGACATAATCCTCTGAGGATAGTCTATATAGTCAGTAGAAGCTTTACTACTTTTAACAGCCAAAATATTTAAAAGATTCCTGTTTCACTCAGCTGACCAGATCTCTTCACAGAAACAATTACGTGTGCTTCTACGTGAGATTAAAGATGCTAAAATGGATTTTTACTATAGAGACATAACTAATTCATATTGGATTAGGTTGGGAGAGGGAACTAGAAATAGAAGAATAGAAAATAGTGACTTTTTTCTGTGATATTTATATATATGTGAACATGTACCTATCTATATAGCTATACAAATATACATGTATAAAGAATGTGAATATGTGCATACGTGTGCATTTGTATATAGAGAGGTGTTTGCATACACATATAAGTGTACACAGATAGAGCCATATACAGACAGTGATGCAGTACCAGAGTGCTATGCAGTTCTCAAGCTGTGTGGTAACAAACTGTACCTATATTTATTTTGTGCCATCTCACTTCTAGAGCATTCTGTATTGCCACTTGCAATGATTACAAAGGGAGACTTATTTTAAAATAGGTGTAAATAAAAATCTCCAAACTAATCGAAGCAACACTTTAGATATTTTACCTTCTGTAACTTCAGTGTAAATCTTTTATATTTAATATATAAATATTTTAAGGGTGGTCCATGCAAGCTGAATGTTTGGGAATGTATTAATAAAATTAGAGCATCTTGCTGAACTGGATACATTATGTTTGTTGTGATAAACATGGGAACTGAAAAAAAGTCTCAAGATCACTAAGAAATTATGTATTCCCAGTAACACTGAATAAAACCTTGAAAGTCTTAATATTGAAAAAAATACAGAAGATGACTCATACACAATGTGTGGGAAGGAACAGATATTACAAATGTGTGAAATCTGATTGTTTCTCATAATCAATCTGAAGACAGAAGAAAGTAACTATTCATCTCTTCTGACTTTAATCCCATGACAGAAATAATCCCTGCCTTTCTCTGTTCTTTCCAGTTTTTTTAGTTCCCCTGGGTAGCAGTATACTGAGACCCTACAATTTTGAAAATATGGAAGCATTTATATAAATCGTTGTAGCCCTTATTCAGGAAATAATTTGTTTGCTCAGCGAGGTAATAGGTTTTTTTATTGCAGTTGTATGCCAGCTATGCCCGCTTAACTTCTTGGTTGTTGTTTTTTTTTTGTTATTGTTGTTTATAATTGATGTATTTTAACAAGCGTACATTTTCCCCACAATACATGCAACAGTTAGATGCAGTTATCAGTATACTACATTTTAATGTTATTTCTCTTTTTTTTTTTTTTGTTTTTTTTTTTGTTTTACAGAAGGAAGGAGAAAAAAATCACAAAGTCCGACTAGCAGTTGGAAATGGAGTAAGAAATGATGTATGGAGGGAATTTTTAGACAGATTTGGTGCTGTTAAGATCTGTGAGTTTTACGGTGCTACTGAAGGAAACATTTGTTTCATGAACCACACCGGAAAAATCGGATCTGTTGGACGCACCAATTTCTTTTATAAGGTGACTCTTTATTTAGATTTTACTTATTTAAAGGTAACACTGAACAATTGTGTCTCTGTTTGATGCTGGCCATGGGGATTACAGTCATAAGTCCAAGGTAAATTTTTTAAGACAGTTATTGCAAGTTTAGTTGACTCTGTAAAATCTGGGCACATACTCCACTCGTATTTTAGGAGTAACACTTTTTTCTTGGAGTTCAAAAGGGTCCAAAAGGCCTTGGCTGTCTTCTGACAGTTCTGAGTAGGTTCCAAGTGTAGTTTCAAATCTCTGCTACGTTACAGGACAAAAGAGAAAGCTGAATTTGTATTAGTACCTAAGAACTCATCACATAAAATAAGCATACAAATGTCCTATTCTGACTTGTTGTCCTACAGATTATATTTAAAGATGTTTTCAGATAGAATAATTATATTGCATATAATAGTAATTAAAATACAGTAGCATATAGATATAACTTAATTAGATATTTTATACCTAGGAGCCATTAAAAACAAGTAACTCAAACTACATCTGTTCTGTATCATTATACAGAAATGTCAAAGATAACACAATACATATATTTTTGAGTAATTGTGACAGAGAATAGTTCCCAAGATTATAAATTTTAAAATGCTGTTCCCCTTCATTTACTATCTGCTATATGTGTTCGGTGTGTTCTAGGTTACTAAAATTAGAAAAAAAGCTCTTCTGTATTTCATTAGCCTTGAAAATAGCAGTCATATGTCTTGGAGAGAAGGATTGCATACTATTTCTATTACACATGTTAACTTTTCCTTCATTCTTCTGAATAAATGCAGAAATTATTTCAGCATGAAGTTCACAGATGGACTTTTTCTTTTTGGTTCTATTAGTACAATCTTTCGAATGGTTTGAGAAGTCCTTAAGTAACATGGGTCCTAAGCTTTAGCTGATAATATGAAAGATTATTTAGCAAAGCCTTTTACAAGGAGACTACATATTTAGCGTTTTGTTATTTTTTATGCCAGTTTTTAATTCTTCTTGAAATGAACAGTACTACATGCATTGCCTAGAATTTTAAATTGACTGAGATAGTTATCCATATATACAAGTCCTGCAGACTTAAGTGACATTTGTGCTCCTGAGGAGAACTGATAGCAAAATGTCCTGACAACATTGCATTTAGAGAATGTTGTAAAACCACTGTTTGTAAATACATCAGAGGTATCTTCTCATAACACACAGATAAGTTCCTAGGCATGATATGTTCTAGGGTCCACAGCTTCCCTACAGCATCGCCATGTGACAATCACCTGCTTTACAAGTTGGGGCCAGAGGAATTCTTCACTTCTGGTCTGGGAACTCAGACTGCGGGGAGGAACATGGAAACACTCAGAAAACCACCACAGGAGCCAGTGTATTTTTCAGAAACTGTTGAGAGCTCAGGAATTTAAGCAGATGACCCCACTGATTCTCTGTCCCACATGTCTGATGCTCTGTAGCAGGCATGGTGGCCATCTGATGCTGATGGATGTCTCTAGAAGGGTACAGATCCACTACAGAAAATGAGGAATCTGGAATTTAGGGAGTAGTAGGTGAACCAGGAACCTTAGAGTTGATGTTAATTTTTGGTTCAGAGTTTTCCAAACCACATGCCTTACAATCTTATGATTTTTTTTTTACGTTCCAGACCTGAGTAAATTTGCTTGCGGTACTGCAGAACTTTTGGCAGAGTTTTGTCATAAGTCATTAACCTTTTGGAAATACCATGTAAAGGTCACAGAAGATAAAGGATTAGACTTGAAACTACCTATATATTTATTTAATTATCTGTATTTTTAATCAAGTAGTATGTTGGTTTTTCACGTGACACAAACTAAATACGTATTTTAATGCTATAGATAAGTTAGTTTTTACTTATTTGAGGGATTTGTGGGTTTTTTTTTAAATACATTTAATGTGTTGCAAATTATTAAACAATGCATTCTGAAGTGTAGCTGTTCTGTTTCTTTCCAAAGGTTGGGGACAAATAATTGTGATAAAATTAAGGTTCTACAGAACACTTTTATTTTCATAAAAGAATTGAGAGACACAAGTTAACAGGAAGAAACAGATGAATGTTATAGCAGTTGCCAGACATCCAAGAAGTCAGTGTGTTTAAGATGTTAACTAGAAGTAGTGCTCTTGTTTACACTTGTTTGTTTTCACTCTCTGTTCTTTATATAAGAAGTTCATGTGCTTGAAAGCCTCCCTGTGGTATATGAATGAATCTTTCAATAAAAATGTTTCTATAGAATCAGCAAAGAGAAAAGTAGGAGCCTCTGAATAGCTTTTTATCTGGTAAAACTTAAAATGTTTTGCAAAGAAGATAGTGCATAGATTACCATAATATAATAAATTACTGCTTAATCTTTACATCTGACATTTATTTAATATTAATCAATTTTGTTGTATATGACATGCATTATGTGTGTAATTTTATAAATGTGATATGGGAAAAAATCTCTAAGAGCCTCAGTCATGTCCATCAAATATATATATATAAATCTCTGTCTTATACTGAAATAAATTCTGAGTGATGGCAGATAATAAGGGAGCGTGGGATTAACGAGATCCCAGGAAGCTTACATGAGGGGCTAAAAATAACCCATGGCAAGTACACCTGAATATCAGCATGTGAAAAAAAAAAAAAAAGTAGTACAAACTTCATTTGTAAATGTAATTTTTCATTAACTTAAGCGTATTCAAACTATCACAGCAATCTAAATCTCCTATTCAAAACTCTATAGATCAAAATCAGCTTTGAGCTGAGAAACATTTAAATGTTATAACAAATCCTAAATAACTTCAACATATAAAATGTCTTTCACACAGCAATGCAGAATTAGTATTATGCAATTTTTTCATGCAGTTATAGAAGTGGCAGAAGAGATACTTTTTAGTTTAAATGTTTACATTTACAAAGTGAGCTTTAAACAAATTTAAAAAAAAACTGGATTCACAGCAAGAATACTGTCAGGTGTAAATTGAATCACTGGAGGCTCCTGAGTTCATTGACCAATGAAAATTAATGTTGTTTCTGCTCTTTTGATTAGTTGTGAGCTAAAATAGTCTAAGGTACTACAAGTGTACATATTACATGTGGCGATTCAGTTGATATCAATCATAACTTAAAAGGGTTTTTTCCTTGTTTTTGTTTACTTTGGCTAACAAAATCTACGTGGAGGACCTATGAATATACTCTTTTACAGCATACAGAAGGCATTACAAGTATATTTTAAAAAACATCTCTAAGATATAATGATACTTTGCTCCAGAATTTTTGTCTTAAATTTCAGTTTTTAAAGATGCTTGAAACTAAATATAGCACATATAATGTTTGTTTTATAAACATATATTCTTCCAGAGAATTCAACAATATTTAATCTCTAAAACAAGTAATAAAAAAGCAATAGCTTGTAATCTTTGTTTTCTGATAAAGGTTTTGTGAGCTTTCACTGTAAATTGAAGCTTTAGGAATTTCAAAACTATTTTCAAAATTTAAACTTAAATTATTTAAACTCACATATTTTCAGTCATTTAAAAAAGAAAATAAAAGGAGGGGGAGAAAGCTGTTATTAGATAACATCGAAGCAGCATAGTAATAGACAATAATGTTGCAGATTAACTCATTTTAAATTTCAGCTAGCTAAATTATGCTTTTTGTTTGCTACATTTATGTGGTGCTTCACGGAGTAAAATGTAGATAAAAATGATGAATATTGCATGCAGTACTCTGAAAATAATATGGGAATGCTTCAACAGCTCAGGTCCTCTTCCCTATTAAATATTAAATAATGAGGTGAACCAAATATAAGTCTGTGCCCAGACTAAATACTTTGCAGTGGAGCTTTCATTTTCTAATATTTAATATGAAAAGCAAGCTGCTTAGAATCATAGAATGATTTAGCTTGGAAAAGGCCTTTGCAGAGACACAGTTGTTTGCACAGAGTCTATATGATCTCATTATGCATATCTGATACAAGAAATGGTATTTTCTTTTAATTATGTATTTGCATGACTATTATTTTGAGAACTGGAACAGGCCTAGTTGCAGGCACTAAAAGGTGTATACATCAACATAGCATAGTCACATAGTAGAAGTCTCAACAGGTTTTAGATAACCTTAGATACTAAATTACAGTTTGTAAGTGTTTATAACAACTATAATTCTTTATTCCTTCAGAGCTCAATTGCTGTATCTTGTCAACATACTATTCTGTATGATGCATTATTTTAAGCTATTATAAGAAAACACAAAAACATAATAACATATTTTATACAATTTCATTTTTGTTGTTTATACTATTCATTGAGTTTGGCCTGCCATATGAAATGTATTAAAGTAATAAATATGAATGTAAAAAAAAGAAAGCAAAAAAAAGCAGCTCTTACATGTAGGCATCCATAAGAAAATATCATAAGAAAAAAATTATTCTGTTCCTCTGTATATTTTCTAACTGAGGCAAACTTTCTGGCTCTCAGATTCTCGACTTTGGTAAATGCCTATAGTCTGAGGTTAATTAAAAAAAATTACCATTCACTTCACTGAAATTGTGTCCCAGTCTTGAATCATTATTTTGCAAGCTATGACCTTTTTCCTTTGATCAACTGTTAAAAATACCTTTTCAATCCAGGCTTAGGGTAGAAGGAAAACACACTGAAAAGACTCAGAGAAAGAATTTTGTCCAGATTGAAATTGTGGGACTGATGTTTGATTCAAGTTGCTATTTATTCAGACTTATAAAAATGTTTTGATTTTGTTTACCTCCAGGAAATGGCATAAGTTTACATACAGAGTATTTTTAGTTTTAAATGAATCTACATTCACCTTTTAAATGAGGAAGACTGGAGTACAGGTTTCCTAGCTTATATTTGCTGCCACCAGATGTCACTGTGTAGATGAATAACTGATGACTTTTTCCCTTTTTTCAGCTTTTTTTCCCATTTGATTTAATCAAGTATGATTTCCAAAAGGATGAACCAATTAGAAATGAGCATGGTTGGTGTGAAAAAGTTAAGAAAGGTAAGTATTTATATTAATAGGATATTATGGCCTATTGATTTTAATATAAATACTCCAGATAATTTTTTAAGGAGCCTTTCTGTTGTGTTAATGCAATATGCCAACAACAGCCATTACTCTTTGCTCTGAAAAAGAAGGCAACATGATTTTTGATCTAAGACAAAACTTCATTAAACATAACAGTGCTGATACCCAGAGAACCCAGGAGGTCTTTGGATGCATTCACAGAAGAGTGATGTTCAAAAGGGATGATATGATACTATCTTTGAACACGTAGATAGTGACATCTGTGTTCTTTAAAGGAGTTTAGCATAAGGAGATGGTTGCCTAAGAGATCTACAGGAAACACTGGTGGATTAGAGCAGACGCTTTTTGATGAGAGATTAAGTGTTTCTGACTAAGTGATGTAATTCAGCTTAATAAATAATTAAACAAACCAAAAAACCAAAATAACAACAAAATTATTTGATTATAAATGTCTTCAAAATGCTTATCAATTATCTGGTATGTCATGATTATACCATTTTTCAAAGTGTTTGTTAGATACTGAAGCATCTCTTGAACTCTAGGAAGGTAACAGCTGAAACTGAAGCAAGAAGTCATATGAAAGGTCAGGCAGACAGTTTTAACAGGGAGTTGAAGCAGATTTTTCAAAGGAGTTAAGAGATTCTCTAACAGCTGTTAAACAGAAGTGGGCACTTCAAAGAAAATAAGTCCCTGACACAGGAAATTTTATAAGATTTTATCTCTAGGCATGTCAGACTGATCTGTGAAGGGAGCAGATGCTCTAATTAGATACCTGGTCTATTTTTTTTTCAACTATACCACTCAGACTAATAAAAACTATTATCTGTCTATAGTCTTTGTCTTATCCATGCCCTATATCTTCAGAGCACTGTGGCTGCAGTGACACTGCCAGTGAACTAAATACTTCCACTTTAAACACTACTAATTTATGGAAAAAAGGCACAGGTATTTTATGAGGAGGAAGTTATGCATATTTTTGGAAGCAATTTTAATATTTTCATGTTTATAATTCTTGTCTCTGATGCAAAGTAATGTAACCCTCAAGCTTTACTCCTCACAACTTGCTCCCAAAAGGTTACTTCATACCATTATTCCACTTTCAGCAAACTAACTCCTTGATATGCTACACGCCAAACAGGATATTCCTTTCCCTGTCTCTCCTTATTTTTTGAGGGAAAAAAAATTGTATTAAAACTTTCGTATTTTACTCCAAAAAGTAAAATGATCATGCTATATCACTTTAATGAATATTCTTATAAAGTGTTCTAAGAACTTCTGAAAGGAGACTAAAGAGGGATTTAATGCCTCGGTTGAGCACCCACTTTTTATTAACACTAGTTTTCCAGTAGGAAGCTGGTAAAGCTGAGACTCATCACTGGGAACTCAGTAAGATGTGGGAAGTGAGACATAATATTAACTTGAATTGTGCACTTTGGGAGGACAAAAGACCTACTAGTGAGCTTATAATCGATACGTAACAGTTCTGGGAGAAAACTGATGAGTCAATAGGAAGATACAAATGACTCAGAATTTCAGTGGACAATATTGTAAGTAATACTAATGTAAAATACAGGAAATGTCCAGTGATACCTTAGGTTTATATTCTTTTGACTTCTCCGTATAGGTGAGGCTGGTCTTCTCATTTCCAAAGTCAATGCGAAGAACCCCTTCTTTGGTTACGCTGGCAGTAAGAGACACACAGAAAAGAAATTACTCTGTGATGTATTTAAGAAGGGAGATCTTTATTTTAATACTGGAGATCTAATGGTTCAAGATCATGACAATTTTCTATATTTTTGGGACAGGATTGGAGATACCTTCAGGTATAATTATTGTTTTATTTTCACATTTCATTAAGAATATGCAGAATAGAATAATACTGTTATATTTGGTTTTGACCAGAAGTGTTCAGTTTATTATGTTGTGATGCAGTTTATAATGATTCTGAAGTGGATGATAGGGGCTTAATTTTGTCACAAATGTTCCTCTGTAGTTGGATAGCTCATTTTCAGAATGTTTTGTAGGCATTCCAACCCTTTGGACACTCCTTTCCGTAAGCATATAACTAGTGATGGTTTTGCTGTGACCAAGCAATTTGGATAGTGATGTCGAAACAAATTTATCAAATACTAGAGATGATACATTAAATACACGTAAAAATTTTGGAAACAATTGCTTTAAGCTTTCCATATCTGGTATATGGATTCTAATACCCAGTAACATTTGAAATGCAACATGATCTGGTGGTCAGATATATCGATGTGACAAGTGTGAAAAATCTAAGGTGGTGTTAGTCTGAAATGAATGGAGCTTCTACTAAAGTTAGTGCTTTTTAAAGAGGAGGTGTCCATATGTTTTCATGGGATCATTTTTTTCACAATTTAGGTGGAAAGGGGAGAATGTTGCAACTACAGAAGTTTCTGATGTCATTGTAATGCTGGACTTCATACAAGAAGCAAATGTGTATGGTGTGTCTGTGCCAGGTAAAAGCTTTAGTTGCATGTGTTTCTTCCCCTAGGTTAGTTGTTAACCCTCATAACTGTTTTTATTTCACATTTTAAACCTATGAATCACTTCTGATTGAGTCATCTGTTTAACACCTAGTTAAAATGTAAATGCAGATGATGAAATGCCACCAGATTGTGAATGAGCCAGGAAATCATGCATTTTTATTTGCATGTAGCTTTGAAAAGCTAATCTTGCATGAATTTGTGATAGCTACATAACCTAGATTTCAGATTTATTAAATTCACATCTATGGAAAATCCAGACATCCCTGTGTCCAAATAAAATGTCAACAAGGTAAGCAAAAATAATAGTAATAATTTGTAGTATTAGCAAAAATTCAAACCAAAACAAAGATAGGGCAGAACATCTCTGCTGATGGTTAAAGTGTGCAGTTATTTTTGACTGCTGAAGTTCATTGCTTTTATATTTTACCCAATTTTTCTTTCCCAAAGATGCAAAGTGCTCTCTCTTTCCAGACAAACAACTGAGAACTTTTGATCTCTCTCTCTCTTAACAATCTGCAGATCCACAATTTAGGGAAAAGATACTGGCGAGAGAGAGAGACTAAAACTGAAGCAAAGACATAACTGGCTAACCAGGAAAAAGGCTCATCACTCTTGTTTCTGAGAGGAATGATGTTGATGTTTATATGCCCCTTTATTGATTGATATCAAGCATGGGACTCCATTTACTTTTACCCACCACACTTATTTACAGCATTATTGCTTAACTGATCACCTGAATGATCTCCAAATATTTGTAATACTACATAAAATAGGAATGCAATCTTGCATCTTTATTGAAACTCAGAAGATGATAACAGGACTGTCAGTTTGTTAATGCACTACAGTATTTTTTGTAAGGTTCATCCCTAAAATGTCAAACTTCATTCATGTTTCAAAATTCTCATCTCACTTTTTTTTCCCCAGACCATGAAGGAAAAGCAGGAATGGCATCTCTTATTTTAAAGCAGAATACATCATTAGACTTGGAGCAAATGTACAAGCAAGTAGTGACTTATCTACCAAGTTATGCCTGTCCCCTTTTCTTAAGAGTCCAGGTAAGCTGCATTTTTTGCACTGTGCATATAAACATCTACATCATTTAAACATAGAGATGGCTGAGTGAATAACAGAAAATGCTTGTTCACATATCACTTGACCCAGTTTTAGACCCAGTCCTATTCTCTGTCTTCATTAATGGAGTTCTGGGAAAGGGATTACACAAAAAGTCAATAAATTTGCAGATTATGTTTAAACGGGAGAAATTGTACAAATGAGGAAGGACAGAGATCATACAAAAGGATTTAGGGAGATTAGGATCATGAGCGCTGTAAAACAAAGAGATTCGGATTAAAAAATGTGAACAATTGCATCAGGATAAAATAATCTAAAATCCATTTTATTCAATACGAATGAGAGAGTGAAGTACAGCTAAAGCAGGAGACATCGATCATGCACAATAAACAAATGCTATTTTCTGTGTAATCTAACGGCAAATGTTAAAAGATACTAGGGAAATTGAAAAGGTGAATTAAAAATGTACGTTATTGTTGTCACCATGGTAACCATCAGTCATCCCTATTTGTGTACTGCTTCCCTCTAGTAACTGTCAAGTTTTGGGAACAAAACAGTCCCTCCACCAAAGAGTTAAAAATTTGAATATAATAGAGTTGATTACATAGGGCTAGGAAAAAATGGAGAGCATAGAAAACATGCAATACTGATAATCATGATAATGGAAGTCTGATGAGCATCTTCAGTTCTGGTTAGTGTTTTGAAAACATCATGATAAAGATGAACAGAAAAACGTTTTTGAAGATGCTTATGAAGGGGTCTCCTAAGTCTGAGGAGCAGATGAAAAATATAATCATCATTTAAAGAGAGAAGATAAGTTATGGAAGTTGGTTCCCTAGGCCAACCAGAGATTGAATACTGATTCAGAATAAAGAGGGGAAAGGAGAAGACTGTGAAAGATCTTGAAATTGAAATATATGTATTTATATCTATCTTATAAGTCTGGGCAGATATCTTTTGCAGCAGTGTTCTGATACGGACAAGCAAGATTAGACTTGAGAATGTTGCAGAAGTCAGTTTATGAAATTACGATAACCTAGTCTAGATTTACTCCTGTAGAGATGTACAAAAAGACCCTTTATGCTGGACAGAAGGAATGTGAATAATGGATGTGACATTGAAATCAAGTATCTGGAATTTCAACTAAAATTTAAATGCCTACATTACAGATGAACTGCTGTTGGTAAAGCTGTTATTAACCAAGAAAAAAGGTAGTGGGTGGAACTTCAAGGGAAGAAACTAAAAATGTACTAAGCTTGATCTGACACATAATCATACTTTAGAGGATGTTAGAATGTATCTTAGACCAATCAGAGCAGGTATATACAGTCTGGAGGTATACCTGGAGCAGATACAATGGCTCTTTGACATTTTTGTTGGACATCACACTTAATTTTTCATTTTCAGTGATTACTTTCATATATTTTTATGTATACATTATATATATATATAAAAATATAAAGACAGAAGAGAAGAGGATGAAGAAAGGAGAGAGGTCATAAAGTTGGGCTGAGTAGAGGTAGGGAGAACAGAGGAGAGTCTCCCTAGAGATGCCTCCCACTACTTTTCCAAGGTACACTGTCTGTCTTCCTTTGGACTTGCTGAATATAAGTGAGGCTAATTTAGTATGTGACTTTTTCAGCCCCTCTTTTAAGGTGACAATTAATGATATAGAGAATTTCCTGAGTTTTATCATTGAAGAGCTTTTGATAGTGATGGTTTTTACTCACACATGCTTTAAGATGTGCAGTTCAACACATTTTATAACATGCAGAGTGAGGGAGATCGATTGTCTCGGGCAAGCTGGGGCTACACCACATGTGACACTAATGAGACACTGCACAGGGATGCAGAAAGAGATGAGCTCTAGCTTTTGTCCACCATACCTCCTGGTGTTGGTCTTCTGTAGCAGCACACAAGCTCTAGATTTCCAGCACGATGAGAATAAACAGTACTGACTTTATATCAGGTATGATTTTGAAAAGCACATGTGAATGTGAGCAAAAGAGGAGAAGCTTCCCTTTTGAATAATATATCTTTCTCACTTCTACAGGAAAAAATGGAAGTGACTGGAACATTCAAACAGCAAAAATTTCGCCTTGTGGATGAAGGTTTTAATCCATCTACAATTACTGATCCTCTTTATTTTTTAGATAATTCTAAGAAAGCATATGTCTTGTTAACCAAAGAAGTACATGAGATGATCTTATCAGGGAAAATGAAGCTTTAATGAACCAAATAATAGGCTCTTAAGGGTCAGTCTATGTGAGCTATTGTATGAGGAAACAATAAAATTACCAGTATTTATACACAGTAATCCACAATAATATTTTATATATTTGATATTTACATTCAGATATATCTTTACTCACTTCATCATTATTTTTAGTAATCACTTTTTACCTCTTGAGAAAAATTTCTAAGTAAATAACCTGTAAAACATGACTGAAATCTATTCTATCTGAACTTTGGAATATAAATTTCTGATACTTTTTCTTAGTACTAAATGAACACGAATGATATGTGGTATGAAACACAGTAAAAAAACCTGCCAATATATAAAGATATTGTGTCACACATCGTGTCTAAAGAGAGAAAATATGCGAGTAACATCTTTTTTTATGCAGTTTACGTTTTATATATACTTCTGAATACGTATTTCAAGAAGTAAAGATTTGACAGTGGCTGGAACAGAGAAACAACTCTTCTGCATAGGACTTTTCTAATGGAACGTAAGATGAAAGAAACTGAAGCAGAAGAAAGCTCTCCAAACAAACCCAAATACTAACATCACTGCTGAGATTTTTTTTTAGTCATGATCCACAATCTTTCATTTGTTATACTGGCTGTTTGGACTGTCAAATTCTGAAGGCAAAGCAAACTTTTGTAAAATGTTTATCAGCAGATGAACAATAGGCAGAGAAAATCTGCATACTTAATGGGGAAAATTGTTTATATAGCATAAAAAGAATTATTGCAGCACTTTGTCATGCATACTGACTAAGAAATAGCTTCCTTACTCTTATTAAGGACTGCTATGGATCATTATTTTATAAGTATAAAATATAGCAGAAAATTTAAAATTCTAAATTGTATGTCCTAATAATAGCTTTTTATAAGTTTTAAAATAAAATATGAGATTATTTAAACCAAATACCCTACGGTCTCAGTTTAAGTCTGATTGCATAAAGTCTGTTTTCTATCCTCTCTTGATACACCATCATGATGATCTTGGAATCAGCCAGAAGGAATATCAGAGAATACTGAAAGGGTGATTCTCTTCAGCACTGGGCATCATACTGTCTCTCTTTTGTCATAACAGTGGTGTGAAATCAGGTTCTCATAAAAGAGCATGATGTAACACATTTTAAAAATATTTTCTTGTGTCTTCCTAATTTTTACACCTAAGAAGAAACTAGAACCTGTGTCAACTCTTGAATCTCTGATTATAACTTTCACTGATTCTCCTTAAAAACCCAAACCAAGGTTGCAGGAAAAAATAACATATAAGCTTGCTAACATTTTTGAATACCGTGTTCTTCATGGGACTGCCAGTATAAATAAGCAAGTTTGCAATTTGTCAGCTTACAAAGCAGTGAGACCTTACAGTACTTACACCAACATCATGCTTTTTCTGTTTCTTTGCGCAGTGTCCAAAGGGCTAAGGCAGAAAGCTGGGGTGGGGTGTGCTTGTTCAAACAGATGGAAGTACTGTTGCTCTGTTCTGCAGATGCACTTTCCTACTCAAGAGCTGCAAATTTAAGTTAAACCCAACTTTGCAAGTTAAGCTGCAATTTTTAGCAAAGGGTTGATTGTTGAAATCAAATCTTTTCTATCTCTTACACAAGTGTGTGCTGAATATAATTCAGGATCCCTTTTCTTTTATTGCAACAGTAAACTTTACATCCTTTCTATGGAAAATAATTGTTGGGTTTTTTTAAATATTTGCCCCCCAAAAATGGTACCTTGAGATCCACAGTAGCACATTTAATCTTATAATGGAATATAAAAGAATATAATGAAATCAAATGCTTAGCTTTGCTGTCACATTTAGCACTTCTAAAATTAATTTTCCTCTGCAATATTTGCTAGTATATGTGACTAGTGAAAAGGTTCTACGACTTAACTGCAACAGAAGTGGGAGGGGGAAAAATCATGGAAAAAAAAAAGAAAAAAAAAGAAGAAAATACTCTCCTGTAAACAAAGGGAAAATTAAAAAGGAAACAAAAACTTGTTCATGAATGTCACTATTTGGTCACTTGCATTGTAAAATATCTAAGATTGTTTCTGTGAAGAGTAGTTGGGTCAGAGAAACATCAGAGAAAGACCAGCTCATGTGTGCTAAATTTCATGCTCTGTCCACTCCTGGGTCAGTTGGTGTTTCTGAGCTCTGGGGTACATTTTCAGTAGCAATGGGACTCCACTAACTTGGCTCTCTTGGGCAGCCTACAGGTTTGTTTCACAGCAGGGACGACTGGTGAAATACAGAATTCCAGCTGCTCCCCTCTTTTCCTTACTGTAGCCAAGACAGCCTGGGCAACCAGCCTGTTATCAAAGGCTAGTAAAATAATTTTTGTCCCATCCACATTAAATGGACATTTATGATGTCAAGAAGATAATAAAGGGAAAATCTGCAGAACCGTAGGCTCTGTATTTCCTAAGGGGAAAGCTGTATATTATTTTCAATCCAGTAGTTTTATTTCTTTCAGCCAGTAGGTTAGGTGCCAGCAGATGCACTGAAGTATGTTGCAGCAATATGTCTTATTTCCCCTGGATATGTAAATTGTTGAACCAGCAGCCGAAAAGTTAGGCTGAAAAATAATGATGTCCATGTCAAACACCGCAAAGGGTCTTCCTTTCAGAATGAGAAAATATTTAGACTAACCTGTTTGTTTCCTACCCTCACGCCCAGATCAACATCTGGACAGCTGAGGTCTGAGGGCTTTAGTGTGGCTGTAAAATTATGCCCCAGGTAGTTACCTGGGAAATTTAATTTCATGCAGTACGGGTAAAGAAGTAGATGAGGGGTGGGTGGGGTGTGGATGGAGAGCTGCACTGCCAACCTCCTGTATAAAAAAAAAGAAGAGAGAGAGAGAATAAAATAAATGAAGGTAATTATCTTTGCTCTTTAGTGTATACACCTTGAAGTTTTCCTTTGCATCTAAGTAGGGTCAATGATGAATGAAATGTTTATTAAAAAAAAAAAAAAAGAAGAGAAAGAAGCAAAAAAAGAAGAGACTGGAGTTACCATTTAGGGAAGGTAAAATTCCGAGAGGGTGAACACATGTCCACTCTCTTGTCCCACTGAATCTGATACAGTTAGTACAGTTATGGTCTTGATTAGTTTTCATAAATCTTTTTCAGGATCCCCCCCCAAAAAACCACAAAATTTCTAAGCAGATCACAGCCTGAATTTGTTCTCCTCACCCAAGTCAGATAGATAGGGCTTTTCAAGAGAATTCTCATACCTGTAACAGCCACTGTAAAGAATACATTGCAGGTGACTTCGAAATTCCTTGCAGATGACATACAGAAGACATCTGTTACTATTGCTTTTGCACTTTTTTTTTTTTTTTTTTTTTTTTTTTGAAAAAAAGAGCTAAAGGGAGAAGGAGCAGTTTTGCTTGCATTTTTAAAATCTAAAAATACTGGAGGGCTATGGGAGGAAGGACAAAAAAGAAGCTCTTCTTTAAAAAACATAAAAAAATAAGACATGTACCAGTATTTATGAAACTTATTCTTTAAGACTCAAGTAAATAATGTCTTTCTCTTTAGTACTTGCTGCCACAAATATTAAATTGAAAGATTCAGCAGAGAGCCAAACCAAGTTG
This sequence comes from Myiotriccus ornatus, assembly GCA_036023395.1. NCBI lineage: Eukaryota > Metazoa > Chordata > Aves > Passeriformes > Tyrannidae > Myiotriccus > Myiotriccus ornatus. The sequence goes on from JAYRBT010000093.1 coordinate 29,740,224, forward strand.
CATGTGAATAGTAGTAATTTTAGGAGTAATTTTAGTGTGATATGTATTATTAGAAGTACTGTCACTAACTGACAGCATGATCTGGCCATTAATTTGGCCATATGGGTAACATCAGAAGATCATCTGCCTGTGTCCTGATATTCAGGACATAAATACCTTACATATTGTACCCTTAATTAGACAAAGAGATTATATGATCATGCAATGCTAGTTCTAAGCAAACTAGATCATTATCAGAGTGAAATTAAATTCCTGTGTCACTAACAAATCCCCAAGTCTGAGAATCTTCTACCAAAACAGACTTAATTGAGTTTCTCTAAAGACTGCAATGAGCACAGCTCAAATCAAACAGTCAGGAACTGCTTTTGCAATACAACCAATCAGTCTTTGTTGCTGCCTTGCAGAAGGAGATACACTGAACTGTTTCCATTTGGAGCATGTTCTGGCACCGTGAGGCTACGCATTATGTCAGATGGACCATACACAGGATTAATTTTTATTTATAAATAAAAAGGGCACTTAGACTGGCAGAAAACCACTCATTACTGTGTCTCTTTCAGGTAACTGATACTACTGCTGTGCTGACAAAAATAATGTTTCTCACAAGTATGCATGTATGGTGTTACTAGTATGGGACCTGCCAAGTTTGGTAAGATGCTTTTTGTGGTAGTTTTGGATTTAGAACTCAGCTAAATGGCTCTGTTCACTTAAAAACCAACCAACCAACCAACCAACCAAATAAAAAAAAAAAAAAAAAAAAAAGAAACACACAAAACCCAAACCTAAACCCCACATTATAGCAAACTGAGTAATAAGTGTTTAAGTATTTGAAGCACATTTTGCAAGATAGGAGTGAATGGCTTGATGAGACTTCTAATATGAAAAGAGTCTTGCTCATTCAGTTCAACCTACCGAGTACAGACGAACAGGACTGTCAGTCTTTTGCATTATTTATTGTAGGGAAAGTCATATGTTTGATTTTCAAATACCATCTAAAAGAGCTGATTTGATCCACAACCAGACAACTCATTTCAGGATACAGTTATTTGTCTGATAGAATTAATTTATCTGTTTTTGTACGGTATTTGTGCATCATTGTTAGGAATACCAGGCCAAAATATGTGGCAACAGGTGCCTGTAGGGGATGATGGGTGACGGAGAAACTAAGTACCAGCTTTGTGAGTAATGACAAGTGTTACCTGTGATTCAAGAAGAAACATGTTGTAGTGATCAGCACAATTTCCATTCAATTTTTTATTTGTTCTGCCTTTCCCCCTAAATTTTTAAAAATAAAGTTGCCAAGAAATCACGAATTGGTGGCAAATGCCTAAAAGACTAAGAGACTCTCATTTTGGAAAAGTCTGGATTAAAACTCCAAGGATATGGCTTCTACCTTTACCATATTTTTTATTGTTTTAAGCACATATATATATCTATATATATATATCTCTATATATAGACAGATATATCTTCACATATATATATCTATATCTCAGTTTGGAGAAGAAAAGGCTCTGGGGAGATCCAGTCAAAGCCTTCCAGCACCTGAATGGGGCTACAAGAAATTGGAGAGGGACTGTTTACAAGGGCATGGAGTGATAGGGCAAGGACAATGTCTTTAAACTGAAGAAGGGTAAATGTAAATCAGGTATTGGGAAGAAATGCTTTGCTATGAGAGTGGTGAGGCACTGGAACAGGTTGCCCCGTCCCTGGAAGTGTTCAAGGCCAGGCTGGGGCTCTGAGCAACCTGGGATAGTGGAAGGTGCATGTGCCAATGGAAAGGGGGTTGGAAGTAGCTGGTCTTTAAGATCCCTTCCAACTCACTACGATTCTGTGGTACTGAACAGGAGAGATCCAAGTTCCTGGTTCATTTGAAGCCATCATGCTCCAGGAGCAGTGTTGCTCATTTTGCAGCTGAGTAGCTGAAGGAAATGCAGTTGCTGCAGGCACTGTTTCAGTGCCTGGCTCAAGAGCTCAAATGCTTAGTGAAATCCACAGGCAGCATGCTGGATGACTGAGTCTCGAAAAATGTGAGGGGGAGAGTTACATGTCTTAAAGTAAGAGCCATAGAAGCCAGCTCAAAGAGCAAGAACTGCCTAAACTGACTAGTAGGGAGCAGTGAGAAGAGAATTATGTCTCAGATCCATCTCCTGCCAGCATGTAGGCATCTAATTCTCATTTGCTGAGAGCACAGAGATATTTGAGCTTTCACCTAGAATTACATAAAACCAATTTTTTTTTTTGCAAATGGTTACAATTCTATGGACTGCCATGAAAAAGTAGCCATACACATTCAGCTCAGCTTCTGTCCAAGCATTACATTAGAATAATAAATTTAAGAGAGGAAATTACTTACTGATGACATGTGAAAGCTCTGTAATCAGTTATATATAACTGCAGTCATAAAGCCATATTCTGTCATAAGACGAGGAAAACCTCTCTTGGACTAGAGAAAGTGTAACTCCATTTCCACTTTGCTGGCCACAAAAATCCAATTTTTGTGAAAAGAAGCTTACATCTACCCAAATGCTTGTAATCTGCCATTAACAAACTGGTTTTTTTGGGAAACTCGCAGATCAAAACAATATTAAGTATGACACATCATTGTCTTAGTCTGTTTTTGGCATATCTCTGTACAGTGAGGAGCCCTTGTGCCATTTTTTCAGGCATATTCTGAACCAGCTGGAGGTAGTAAGTTTTCCCTAGATGCACAGATTATTTTTAAAGACCTTTTGACTTCCTCTTTTGCTATATTAAGACTAAATTTCCTTAGAGAAATGTGGCTTTTCTTCAAGTATTTCTGAGGTCACTCACTTTCTTCAGCTAGCTCATAACATTAAACACTCCCTAACTAAAATGTTGATCCCATAGTCTGTATTTTTCTTGAACTTCTCTATGTGATGTTCCAAAAAAGTTCTTCTTAGACAACATGTGACCTAGTTAATAATCTCTTCCTTGCTTTGTTATACAAAGACCGGTGTCAGAAGAGGACTTTTGAAAGCCTGTTTCTAGAGAAAAAAAAATTTCAGGACTGTCAGGGAACTACCAATAGCTTTTTATTTACACAGCCAGGTAGTGGATGGCAATTACCCTCATGTTAGCTGCACTGTACATGTTCTGTAGGTAATTCCCACATCTACATTCAGAACCCGTATATTTGGGCCTACTCAGCATTTAAATGGAAATTATTCTTTCTGCATCCCATAAATCACAGTAACTTGGTTTCTGTCATCACCATCCTGCCTCTATTTAAAAAATAAAGCTGTTACACATTCTCTGTACAGGAGACAGCAGGACCCTAAAACTGTACAATGAAATCAACCCAAGCAATACACTAGACAGCACTGTTGCATTTAATAAAAGGCCTGTTGCATTCAATAAAATATTAAAACAAAAATGTATGACTCACTTTGTTGACTTTCTGTTATAAAAATACACAGATGCAAGAGAATGAGGTATTTGCTGTGACATTAAGATTGGAGTCACTCAGAAGAAGTTATTATTTGAAAAATTTATGTCCAGTTTCCAAAACTGCAGCTTTTTAAAATCCTACTATAAGGTTTTTTAACAACTAGAATTTGTACTACAACTGCTAGTTCACACATCTGACAGCTGCTGGTCATCACAGAGAATCTTACTGCAAATACTTGCAGAGGACAGGGCATTACACCTAGCAAAAAAATACAGCTCAAAGAGATAATCTTGCATTTGGCCCTGGAGGAGTTCTGCTTTCCCTTTCCTTTTCTAAACCCCAAATAAAGCATGTAGTCATTTGAAGTAACCCCCAAAGGTTGCACAGAAAAATGGAAAGGATTTCAGCTATTGAAACTCTTAGTGACACTGAGAATGCCATTCACTTGAACCCACTGAAACACACATAGGGGAAAATATTATCCCTGCATTTTCCATTGCCTTGTTCTTTGTTAATAAGATCCTGTTCAAATTCATGACCTTTTTTATCCCTAACTTTCAGCAAATACTTATTTTACAGTCAATCATGGAACAAACAGTAACAGAAACCCTATTCCTAGTGGTAGAAGTCCCCCCAAAGACAAAGATCTTTAAGGAAAAGAAAAAGCACTTTTTTTCCCCTTCACTTTTTGTCATCTATTGCTTTTACTCGGATGCTGCAGCAATAGAACCAGACTCCAGAAACAGTTTTGTAACTACTAAAGGTCTCAGATACATTTATGTACCTTTTTGCAAAACCGGTCAACTGCTACTCAGTTTTGCTGGTATGAATATAATTTATTAACTGTGCAGGTGGTGGGAGACCTGGAGAGACGATGAGGCTATTCATTCTGATCTCTTCAAGATCCTGACAGTAGAAGCTAGTTAAAAATAGCTAGCTGTGCTCTAGACCTCTTCTCTCTTCTATGTTCCATTAATCCATTAAAAAAATGAAAGAAAAAAAAGTTACATTTTTACCTATCCAAGGCAAAGGATAATTATTTTATTAATGCAAAATCACTCATGGATTAAGGATTCCTGGAAATAAACCTATGAATCTCCTGAGAAATGAAAACCACATTCTGCTAATGCAGAAGTTTGTCAGGCAGATGTTGCAAATGACAGTAATCAAGCTCAAAAGCTTTTGAAAGAGCTCTTGAGTTAGTAAATTACATCCTCAAAATAAAATATTTAGAACTGGGACACCGAGGAGTGGAGTGACTGATTTAAAAATAGATAAAATGGAGATTAATGCTGACAGTAAAAGAGCAGGTGGAAGATACTTCTTTTCTCCTTAAAAATCTCTAACATTTTCCTCTGTCTTACAGTTGGCTGATATACCTCATAAGAGTGGAACGACACTTTCCAACCTAGGTGAAAGCCAGACAAAGAGGAAAGCATGCCAAGAGAAAATGTGAAGGCAAAATGTGATAGAAGCACCTTGTTTACTTGGGTAGCTATTCCCTCTGAGAAAGCAGCAGAGAGGGTAAGAATTTGATTGTATTTAAATTAACACTATGGAGTTTAGCTTTAAGTAATTGTGCTGGTTTCAGGTGGGATAGAATTAATTGTCTTCACAAGGTCGAGTATGGGGCTGTGGTTTGGGTTTGTGCTGAACACAGGGTTGATATGATAATACAGAGATGTTTTTGTTATTGCTGAGCACGGCTTACACAGAGCCAAGGCCTTTTCTGCTGGGAGGAGACACAGCCAGGACAGGTGACCCAAACCAGCCAAAGGGATATTCCAGACCACATGCTGGAATGTGGTCAGCTTATGTTCACTATATGCTGAGTATATAAACAGGGGGGAAGAAGGAGGAAGGGAGGGACATTTGGAGTGATGGTGTTCATCTTCCCAAGACACCATCACATATAATGGGGCCCTGCTCTCCTGGAGATGGCTGAGCACCTGCCTGCCCATGTGAATTAATTCCTTGGTTTGCTTTGCTTGTGTGCAACTTTTGCTTTCCCTGTTTTAAACTGTCTTTATCTCAAGCCCTGAGTTTTCTGGCTTTTGCCCTTCCAACTGTCCCCCTGATCCTGCTGGTGCGGGAGAGACCGAGCGGCTGTGTGGGGCTTGGCTGCCAGCTGGGGTGAAACCATGACAGTAATCTACAGGCTCTTCAAGCTGCTTCCACCGGGGTCTGGAACCCAACTGCAGGGGAAGAGAGGCAAGCTGCCTTGCAAGGGCCCTCCCTTCCTGCCTTTGCCAGGGTGCTGCTTCTGCTTCTAACCTCAGGCCTTTGAGTGATGTTGCAGGTATCACTGAGCCCTGACAGACACCCTGATGATCCTAAGCAAGAAATCGGGCAAGGAAGGCAAGAGACCGGCACGGCTGATTCGGGAACTGGTGGTCAAACTAAAGTGAAAGAAGTAAATGCACACACAGTAGAAATAAGGACAGATAACCTGGAAAGAGTATAGGCATGAAGTTTGGTTGTGTAGGATGGGGTGAGAAGGCAGGGAAGGTGAGGAAGACCAAGACAAAGCTCGAACTAAACCACACAAGGGATGCAAAGAATAACAGGAAGGGCTTCTACAGGTATGTTAACCAGAAGATGAAGGTGGCCAGGGTGAGGCCACTCTCCCAGGGTGAAGGGAGTGATTCTGTCCTCCTGCTCTTCTCTGGTGAGACCCCACCTGGAACGCTGCATCCAGCTCTGGGGCCCTCAGCATAGGAAGGACATTGACCTGTTGGAGAAGGACTTCTTACAAGGACATGTAGTGAGAGGACAAGGGGTGATGGCTTTAAACTAAAAGAGTAGGATTAGCTCAGATATCAGATAGTATTAGATAAAGAACAAATTCTTTACTGTGAGGGTGGTGAGGCACTGGAGCAGGTTGCCAGAGAAGCTGGGGATGCCCCATCCTTGGAAGTGTTCAAGGCCAGCTTGGATGAGGCTTGGAGCAACCCAGTCTAGTGAAAGGTGTCCATGTCCAGGGCAGGGGGGCTGGAGGTAGATGATCTTTAAGGGCCTTTCCAACACAAGCCTTTCTACAATTCTTTGAATCTAATCCTGACCTGCTGTCCTGGCTTTCTTGGCTTGACCTTGGATCTGCCTCATTGTTAGAGATTAGGCTGTTCCTGAACTGCTCTGCTTTTCTGGTCTGCTGCAGCACTGTGTCCCTGATGGTCACTTTGGACCAGCTTGCTTCCATCCCCAGTGCCTGAGCAGGATTTTCCTGGTGGAATAACCTGCTTTTACACAGCAAACCCTTCACATACATTCAGTTATTTCTGGAATCCCAAAACAAACAGCTCAGAAGGTTTTGCAGCCCATAAAGACAGGTGTATTAGGAAATATACCATTAGTTACTGTTCCTTGAGGCTTCTTTTAGTTTAAATGCCATTTGGCTGAATTTAATGTCCTCAAGGAGCTGTCTAAGAAATATGTAAAACCAGAGAGGAAAAGGACAGTTATCGTGAGCTTAGTTCTGTTCTCAGTGGGACAACAGGGATATTTTCAACTCATCTTTGATAGCTGAAGAATAGTTTCATTGTTCTATTAAAATACATTGAGTGCTTTCCTTTTTTTATCAGTATATGGAAACTATTGCTTCAGTTATTACAAAAAAAGTCATACAGTTTACAATTAGAAGCAAAGTAGGTGTTAACATAATAAAACAGTGATAATCTGGGAAATTTAACAGCATTTGTGATTCCATGCACATCATTTACAAAGACAGTTGAACTCAATAAATTGAACTACTCCTGTTTGAGGAAGAAGAGCCTCATTCTACCAAATGTCCTTGAGCACAATGAGTATCTTCCCGTGTGGAAAAGGCTACCAAGTCTACTGATGGAGAGATCCTGGTCATTCTGCAAAGAAAGAGCCACGTCACCATAACCCTTCTCTTCCACCCCTCAATGTCACCTGGTCTCTCCCTC
>JAYRBT010000093.1:29755071-29767215 GCA_036023395.1 Myiotriccus ornatus
TGCTGATCCAGAAGTTCCTCAGCGTGTACGGGGACCAGATAGACATGCACCGCAAGTTCGTGGTGCATCTCTTCGCCGAGGAGTGGAGACAGTACATCGACCTGCCGAAGGGCTTCCTGGTCAGCGAGCGCTGCAAGGTGCGCCTGGTCCCGCTGCAGATCCAGGTGAGTCCCGGGGCAGCCCGGAGCCCCCCGCGTTAACAGGTTTCTCCGTGGAAACTTTTGTTTCTCTCCCTGGGGCCGGGAGGCAGGTGCGCTCTGCGCCGCACGCGTTTGGTGACCGGGCTCTGCCTTCAGCGAGCCACAACTCACTCGGCGCCGTGAATGGGAGAGCAGTCAGGTGGCTGAAGCAATCGGCGTGCTCCATTAAAACAGGCGGCCTTGGCCGCAGGGAATGCTGCCGGGTGGAAACTCGGAGGGTGCCGCTGAAATGGGCTGTGCCGGAGCTCGGTGTCTTGGCTCGTGTACATCGCCAGGACTTCTGTTATCCCTCTTTGCCTCAGAAAGCTCTTTCCGATTTACAAGGTTTGTGGCTCGCTGGTTTTGTCAGACCGCAAGCCGGGGAGCCAGACAGATGCTGTTCGTGTATTTCATATGCAGATCCCTTTACGCCCATCGGAGGTTGGTGCAGGTTGTGCTGTAGTAGCTCAACTCGAAGCACATTGCTTCTTCCTTTCCCCAGTATCTAAGAATTAAGCTTAAAAGAAAAAGACACCAATCCCCACAACAATAAATCCCACATCATTACTGGTTTTATTCAGAGCATACTTTTTAAATTGATAATTAAGAAGTTTTAGTTTGTTGAGCCAGTATTTCTAAGTAGTTTGGAAAGTGATGTAATGAAACCCCACACATTGCTTGTCTTTTCCGTATGTTTTTAGAAACGGTCGAATTCATGCTGTTTGTAAACCCTGCTTAATTGTAGTGTCTTGAACCCATAAACTCTCAAGGTGGCCTGTTTGCTTACATTGTACAGTAAGGATGCCTTTGGAATTTCTTGTTCTTTTCTGAACTTTGTGTATGGAAAGAGTGGTTAAGAAGACCAAACTGGTTTAATAACTTATTTTGTCGATTATTATTAATTCTCATCATATACACTCATCCTATTCAGTTTAAAACTTTTTTTCTGTGTTTTGAACAGAATTTATGGGGACCCAACCAGGGAATCTGGAAAGGGGCAGTCTCTCCAACTTGCAAAAGGAGTTGGTATGGCTGCTAATTCAAACAAGGATTTTGAAAACAGAATTTGTGTAATCTGGGCATGCAATAGGGTTGCAGGTCAGAATTTTGTTTCTCATCAGTACTCTGCAAGAACACTCTTGCAGATGCCTTCTGCACTGAAACTGTAAATGCAGCCCAGGCATTCGAAGCAGGACATATGTCTTGGTGTAAAAGGTCAGTCTTGAGACAGGGAAGGATATGTCACTCCCAGGGTGCAGATGTGCTGCACAGCTTTAGCTGACTGCAGGAATTCAGGATGAACCAGTATTTTATGCAGATTGCCTACTTACACCAGTACTGTTGCAGTTCTTGACAATAGCAACTGTTGATGTGAAAAGATGATATTTTTGTATTACTTCTTGATGTGCTTCAGCAGCTGTGAATGAGCTGAAGGCATCACAGTGATGTCAGTCAGCTTGCCTTAAGCCACAGGCAGGTGCTCAGAGATCGCCTGTTTGGGGAACATTTGGTATGATACAGACACAGCTGTGCTTTTTAAGACCTTTAGGATTTACCAGTTGGTAAAATATTACACTTGCTTTCTGTGTGTTCATTCATGCATTGCCACTGTTATGTGCCCTTTTTACCTTCCTCCCTTCCTCCCTCCCTCCCTGATATTTAATCTGCAGTTATACACAACACTGGTTTGTCAACTCGTGTGGCATAGACAGCTGAATCACTGTTTTGAATGTATCTTTCAAGAGGGACAACTTTTGCTCGCTGATGTGATTAAACTTATATATTTGGAAAGATATATTTGATTTAAAGTTAGGAGCACAGATACTAGGATCCTTAGACAATAATGTCAGTGCTTTTATATGTGCGTTTTATGAGATGTACGTATGCGTTTAGCTGGGGATGGCATATTAACCCCTAGGGCAGGTAGCGCCTGTGAGCTCTGGAAAGCTGTCCTGTTTTGATTCCTGTGCAGGCCTGTCATAGAAGGATTCCTTTTGTTACAGTAGCTCAAGAAATGTCAGCATCAAATGATGTTTGACCGGGCTGTTTCAATTTCCTGTCCCCGCAGCTGAGAGGGGCAGTAATCTCATGGAGAAACTGCTGTATGCTGCCCTTGGAAAGCCACTCTGTGCAACTCAATTCAAGGCTTGATCTGTGCAGGGTTGCTTGCTCTCCGGTAGTTTTCATGGATTTTGTGTATTTGAAAAGTTTTAAGGGAATAATATTTATAGTTTGGGGGTGGGGGGACGCAAGACCGCTTTAATCTCTTCTAACTCTAAATGCAGTAAAAGAGTGCTGCAGAAATTACTGTGTTTTGCTGTCATGTTGTAGCTGCCTTTGGAGGAGAGAAGCAGTAAGGAAAAACACTTTGGAGATATCCAAAGAAAACACAGCTATATGCATATTACAGCTGTGCAGTAGAGGAGTTTAAACAGCATTTAAATGTACACCCAAGAGAGGCTATTTCACAGTCACTGTCATAATTTCAAGGTGACTTCTCCGCAGCAGTACTTGTGCTCTCTGTTTACAAACTGTTAAACCTTAAGATATTAAAGCTGAAAGGGTAAAATTATTGACATAATTGCATAAAGCACTTCTTCAGCACGTTTTTTTTGAGACACGTTGATATCTCAGGCACGTCTTTCTTGTGAAAAGCTGCTTATGGAATGATACTCAACTGTTGCTGCATAATAATGTAAATAAAATAGAACTATTCATACACAGATTTTCACTTCTATTGCACATATCTAATATTCCTATGATTAGACGCTTTGAAAATAGAACTAACATTAACTCAGAAACCTAAGTTCATTTTCTGAAGATGAGGAAAAGCCAATGCATAAATTGCATGGGAGTTGTTTGTGGTTTTTTTAGGGTACAGTTATAGATTCTAATACATTAGTAAATTCTAAATAAATAATTTAAAAAAAACCAGCACGTGGAACCTTAAAGAAGGGGAAAAAAGGACTGAAAATACTGAAAGAGGATTTTTTTTTCTCAAATCCAGACTCCTTTTGTATCTTGGTCTGCAGCACACATTTCAGTAATTTTAGATTTTGTTGAAGAGTTTTGTACTGCCTTAGTTATGGGAGCATCACATGCATATCCAACTAAATCTGTCTTTCTTTAAAATGCTGAATTGCATATAAAATGATGCATATTGGCTTAGCATAAAATAAATATTTATGTTCCTAAATTGAAACACTGGTAACCTATTTTTCTCTTGAAATACATTAAACTAAATTTATTCTCTTTTTTTTTTTCCCCTTTGAAAGATAGGCAGGAAAGTACAGTTGAATCTTACAGGTTTTCCTCTTAGAAATACGGAAGAATAGATGATAGCTTCTTTTTGTTGTCTGTTTTATCCCATCCTTGAAATACCAAGGCTGCAACATCCTCTGCTCTGCCCTTTAAGTGGGTAACCTTTGCATGAGATTTATGAGGTGACTAGTGACGTCTGATAGGATTATTTCTTTGCTTCCAATTTCTTGTTCGTTACGAATACTATGAGGAAATTTCATTTTTTAATGTGTAATGACTTTCTGGAGTTTGAACAGGGAAAGTAGAGATAAAGAGCCAGTATACGTGAATATTTTTGTAAAGCTGAAACCGTAGTTCTTCATCACCATCAAATTTTGCCTGATTAATAATAACCAGCAGAGATGAAATAGATGTGAAAAAACGCCTCTCCTTTCCCACCTAGGCCTTTTCTAGAGTAGGATTTAAAGCTGTATGTAACTCGTAACAGCATACCTTTAAATCCTGGTCTGGCCAAGGTCCTAGAGATGACTTCTCTAGCGGGGTAAAAGAGCTGCGTCAGGTTACATACCCATTTGAAGTACCTATTCTTGTGCTGTGGATAACCTCCAGCTGGAGGACAGAAAGTCCTGGTGACTGAGAGGTGAAGTGCAACAAATGGAAATGCTTATATACTATTGGGGGGAACTTCAGGTGAGTTGGGTTTTGATGTGGGCTTGTTTTTTTTCTTTGGTTGATTTTTGTTTGTTTGTTTGTTTGTTTTTGTTTTTTTTTCCTTTTGAGTTCAAGTTTTACAAGGTAATTGTGGTTGAGTAGGTGTTATATTCAGGCTGGATTCAGACAAGTACTGTTTGGTTTCAGTACCTCACCATCCTTGCCCAGCCTGCCTCTCCACTGAGAGAAATCAAACAGGTGTTGGCATGCCAGCTCAGGGTTTGATATTTATGTGCAGGTTTGCTTCCTCTCTGGCTCGCTGGCAGGGTGTGGCACTGGTGTGGTGTGGGTGGTAGTGGTTTTCACTGTCAGGGGATTTGTGAAGTGGGGGTGACCCATGTCACTGATGCAGTGTTGCCATAGATGGGGAGGATGGCTTTGAAAGCAAGTGACTAGTAGGATTTACGTGGCACACTGAAGAAACAGTAACTGGAACCTTTCCTTTATACATAGCAAATACATTAATTTATTTACAGGCTGTGTTAGCTACTGTTTATGAAATTAATTTCAAACTGCTTTCTGCTGCACTCTGTGCTTCCCATATCTGCTATTCCAGGTGACACCAGCAAGTGCCGACTTTTTGATCTTACCATGTATTTTTTCCAGTTTCTTCGTGTTCTGCCATGATTTGGACTGCAAGCTAATCAGAAATAAATATGAAAATGAATATAAGAAGTATTTGTGTTAGATTTTGTAAAAGCATTTGTTTAGCAAAGAAGTAGTTGACACAACTTTATTTTAGAGTGCTGCTGGTATTAGTCTGAAGGCATACATGAAATCATATTAAACCAACATGACAGTAAAGAAAAGCAGATACAATGCTTTTGCTGCAGCTCCCGGTGATGTTTGACATAAACATATGGGATAATTGATTCAGTGGAAGTCTATAATGAAGATGCTCTCTGGCTGGATAGGCAGTCAGTTTTCTGCACTTCACTGTCAAATCAGAATAATAGTGAATTTGGCTCTATAAGATTTGTTCCAAATCCACTGGTTTTGATTATTCCATTGTCCTTGTCCTTGACAAAATTTTGGACAAATACTGTTTTTGCAGAAGGCTCCAAGCTGGGAGGAATGGCAAGCATCGGAAAGAGTAGAATTCAGACTTTTCAGCTCAAGTTGGAGGGCCTTGAAGGGCGGAGCCATATGACGAGCAGCTGAGGGCACTTGGTGTGTTCAGCTTGGAGAAGAGGAGGCTGAGGGCAGACCTCATTGCAGTTACAACTTCCTTGTGAGGGGCAGAGGAGGGGCAGGCACTGATCTCTGCTCTGGGGTGACCGGTGACAGAACCTGAGGCAATGGCCTGAAGAGATGTTTAGGTTGGATATTAGAAAAAAGGTTCTTCACCCCAAGGGTGGTTGGGCACTGAACAGACTCCCCAGGGCAGTGGGCACAGCACTAGAGTTCAAAAAGTGTTTGGATTATACTCTCAGGCACTTGGTGTGACTATTGGGGATGGTCCTGTTCAGGGCCAGGAGTTGGACTTGATGACCCTTGAAGGTCCCTTCCAACTCAGCATATTCTGTGATTCTGTGGAACAAGGTAAAATAAGATGCAATTCAAAATGGAAGCAACAACTATAGAAATAGTCAGCTACACAAACAAAAGATGAGGGAGAGTTCAAGTGATGATTTTAAGTTTAAAGTGCACCTCAACAGTATAAGTATCATCAATTATGAAAAGAGTAAATAGTGTATTGGAAAGTACACCATAAACAGGGCCTTCAGGGACTGTATAATGACTCTCCTTGAGGCTCTGCTAGTTCAGGAAAGTAATATGGTGAGAGGAACACTGTTGTGATAGTAGATATGAGTGCCTTACTGTAGACCGCATTTTGAAAACTACCCCAGGGAAGACCATGAAAATTATTTGAGTTGTAAGAGGAAATATTAAAGAATTAGATATGTTTTAGAGTAAGAAAAGGTAGGGGAAGGACTAAAGGGAGACCAGGTCTGAATCCTGAGGTTTGGTAATAGGTTTTGTGCATGGTTATCCATGTGAAGGAGGATAGTAATGCTCTTGCATTTCCAATTCACCGTGGACTTAACTGGAAATGACACTCTTACATGGCAGCAAAGGAGGTGAGGGTGAGAAGACACTGAAAGGTAAAGATAACAGAGCTGTGGGTTGGGTTTTGTAGTAGCTCTATTGCTGATAGGTCAGACCAAGTATCTGTCTGTGAAGAATATTTGCATTTGTTTGATCCTTCTGTAGAGGCAGACCATGCAGCTTTTGGAAGACCTTCCTAATCTATTAATGTTTATTCCTCTGCTGAGGATGGTAGAACCATCTGCTGCATTAGTACAGGAAGGTGTATATCAAGGGAGAAGATTAACTCCACATTATTTACTCTATAATCCATGATGGTTTGTGGTAGTTCAAAATGCTCTTAAAAACTTTACAGAGTCAATTAGGTTGAAAAAGACCTCTGAGACTGAGTCCAGCCTATGACCAAACACCATCATGTCAGCTAGACCATAGGGCTGTGTGCCACTTTCAGTCTGAAACACCTCGAGGATGGTGACTCCACCACCTCCCTGGGCAGCCAGTTCCAAAATCTAATCGCCCTTTCTGTGAATAAATTCTTCCTGATGTCCAACCTAAACCTCCCCTGGTGCAGCGTTTAAAGTGATGGAATGATTTGTGGAAGGAAATTGTAGTCTTTCCCTGTCACGTAAATGCCAAGACAAAATGACTCATTTTCTGAGTAGGAGCCACATTTATGAATATTGTCTATTCCAATTATTCTATTTTAATTGCTCAATGGTAGGAAAGTTAAATGTCATAATTGACTTCTGTTGTGGTAGTAAGTGCCAAAGTTGGAATGGGTGACAGTGGGCGCTCCCAGTGCTTCCTACCGACTAGTTTCTGCATTGTTCAAGCGCATAGATGGGTGGTGTTCAAGAACAAGGCAGTTATTAGTATCTAATAGTATGTCAAATCTTTCTTGGTCTCAGGCCTCATTTATTACATGCTGTAGACTTGCAGAAGTGTCTTCTGGGGGAGGTATCTAGAGGTTACCTTCACTAACTCCTTGATCAAATCAGCTGCTGCTTTGCTGAATGCTGAAAACCTCCAAGGATGGAGATCCCACAACCATGGTAACCCGTTTCAGTGCAGCTGTATCTTCCTAGTGAAAAAGGTTTTCCTGATGCCTGTTGTGATTTTTTTCTGTCTTCCTGTGACATCAGTGGGTCCAGTATTATAACATCTGCTTTATGGTTGCTTCTGCATTTGCCTCTGTAACTGCTTGTGTTAGTAGTGTTGCTGTTTGGCCCCCGAGGACTGGAGGAACTGTGGTTGTGAATGTTTGCGGTTTCGGCAGTAGTGGTGTACTGAATCTGAGAGGTGTGGGGATTCAGCATTTGTAATTATTAACACGCAAGTAATTTTTCCAACAGTTTGAACAGGCCATTCCATATAGTTGAGTAGATTTATTTATTGTAGGTTTTCAGGAGTCTTGGGAATTGAGATAAAAAGCGTTTTACTCAGGAGATGTGGTGAATCGGTGGAAGTTTTGGAACTAGTACGTACAGTTCCCTTGCGAAGAGTAGACCTTGACTGGTACCCAGCAAGCTGCTCCATCAGTCCCCTTCCTCAACAGGACAGAGGGGAGAAAATAAAACAAAAAGCTTGTGCATGAAGATGGGGAGGGATCGCTCACCAATTACCATCGTGTACGAAGCAGACGTGACTTGGGGAAATTAATATTTTGCCAATCAATAACAGAGTAGAATAATATGAAACTAGAACAAATGAGAAAGCACCTTTGCCCCCTCCCTTCCTTCTTCCCAGGTTTACTTTGCTTCCAGCTTCTCTACCTCCTCCCTTCAAGCAGCATGGGGGGACGGGGAAAGCGAAGTTGTGGTCAGTTCATGACCCTTCACCTTCTGGCACTCGTCCTTTTCCCGCTCTTCACCTGTTCCAGTGTGGGGTCCCTCCCATGGGAGATGTCTTACCATAGGCTGCAAGGGAATCTCTGCTCTGGCACCTGTTGCAGAGTGGTTTTCTTACCCTTTCTTAAATCTGTTACCACAGAGGTCTCACCAGCATCACTGATGCAGCAGATCCATCTTGGATTCAGCTGGCATAGTCACTGTCTGACACACGGCTGTTCCTGGCATCTTCTCACAAAAGCCAGCCCTGCAGGCTCCCCGCGCTACCAAAACCTTGCCACGTAAACCCAGTACATCTGCACTCTTTGAAATACATTGTTTTGCAGGATCTGTAATTTTGTTTTGGTTTAAAACATCACAACCTCAATTTGCAGTAATTGAAGTGTATACAATTAATGGCTACTTCCCAGAAGCTGTTTATTCAATTTGACTTATCAGTCTGCAGAAAAGCTCCTGACTGGATGTAATTTCTCTCGAGTTGCCTGACAACTAAATGATAGTATACAGCTGTGTTCTTTCCCTGTAGCTTCCACCTGAAGCCATATCCCTTGCTTCTACAGGTAGAACAAGTAATTTCATACAAATACAAAGCACTCTTTCAAAAAGTGTGAGAAAATTAAATGTTTGATTTATTTTTCTTATCCCCTCCCTTCTACCCCACTTGGTAGCCTGTATCAGGGGAATTCTAGGAGATTATTTTTGTCATTAAAATATATTCAGTTCAGTTTCTGTAATATTGACAAGCTTATTTGCTTCATTCTAGCCTTTGGACTTTCATCAGACTCGTGCTAAAAGATGTCTTAAACAATCAAATTGACTACACAATGGAAGTGTTGGAAATATGTGTACATACAATATTTGATGGCAAGCAGAAGTCTGATTTTTTTTTGAACTTTAATTTATCCTGATTCTATGTCAGTTCCAGGAGTTGTGGATTGAAAAATGAATTTGAAGAATATAGTTTCACTGTTGGTACTTTTTCTTTTTTTTTTGCTGTACTTTAGGCAGTGTGCTCCTCCAGCCCCTTCAGGACTGAGAAATTTCCATGTAAATGTACACTGACTTGTGTCTCCCACCTAATAAAATCTCGATTACTTATTGATGACTGTACCATACTGTTCATTATCAGCACCTTGTTTGAATTTAGGAACATACCAAAAATGAGGCTTGAAAAACATTTCTCCTGTTTTCACTCAAAGTAACATAAATCCATTACCTGGCAGAGGCATTGCAGACTCTTTCTCATTTTGCTGCTTTTATGAAAGGGTCTCCACTGCCGTGGAAAACATTGTCTTTATTTCTTTTATTTCAGATTACTACTTTGGGCAACCTGACACCGTCAAGTACCGTTTTTTTCTGCTGTGATATGCAAGAGAGATTCCGGCCTGCCATCAAATACTTTGGCGATATCATCAGTGTTGGTCAACGACTGGTATGTTTGCTTGTTTTTCTCTTGTTTTTGATCATGCACATAAACCGCCTTTTTATACAGAGATGATTTAACGATTACTCAGTTTCAGGTAATAACAATGTGTTTGTTATTATTGTTCTTTAATAATTTCTTTTTTTTTATATATATATTTTTCTCCTTGCTCCCTTGCAGCTCCAAGGTGCACGGCTCTTAGGAATTCCAGTTATTGTAACTGAACAGTATCCCAAAGGTCTTGGCAGCACTGTGCAAGAAATTGATTTAACAGGAGCTAAACTTGTGCTTCCCAAGACAAAATTTTCAATGGTGTTGCCAGAAGTTGAAGCAGCATTAGCAGAGATCCCTGGAGTCCGCAGTGTTGTCCTGTTTGGAGTAGAAGTATGTGCCTTGCCATTCTTTTACTGGTTTATGGTGATGTCTGTTGTTCCACAAAAGTACTAAGCATTGCTTTCTGTAATTAAAAAAACCCAACACAATTTATATTACCTAGAGCTGAGATATCCTCTACAGAATAAATTATTCTTCTGTTGTCTTTGATACTATCTCATAATAAAATTTGAAATGGCATACCTGTAAACTACAGGGTCTTGTCTCAATCTTAGTTGGTATTTAAAATGCACATTGAGTTCCCTAGTAATGTTACGGGTAGAAAAATACGTATTTGAACTCTAATTAATTATGTACTCTAATTTGGCATTGCGTTACTTATGCTTTATAGTAATAATATATATACAATAATTTCTCCCCTGTAGACTCATGTCTGCATCCAGCAAACAGCACTGGAATTAATTGGCAGAGGTCTGGAGGTTCATATTGTAGCTGATGCCACCTCATCGAGAAGTATGATGGACAGAATGTTTGCTCTTGAGGTAGGTTTCTTAGTCCAGGCTTTCTCCACCTTGGGTTTGTATTTTACGTTCCCTGCTTATTGTAAGATAACAAGGAATTTCCAGAGACAAAGCAGTGGACAAATCTGGATTTGAGAAGAGGTGAGTGCTCTGATTCTTTGAATAGCATCCAAGATGGAGAAGAATTTACTGCCTTATTTTTCTTCCTTTAAATTATGATAAAATATGCATAACCCAGTATGGGATGTTTGGATTTTTAAAGTGATTGTTATGTGCAATTCGAGTACTCTGTATAAGCAGCAGCATTTTAGGGTATTTTCTTATGGAATGTTACTTGTAAAGCAGGAGGAAAAGTGCTGCAAAGCTTTTGGTTCTGTTGTTCCAAACAGTATTTATTCAGCTGTTGAAATTCCTTGAAACGCAGTGACGTGTAGTAAGTGATCCTGTTCAAAGCTCCTTCTTGTATGTCCGTCCCTCCCTCTGCTTTCCCTCATCATTGCAAATTAAAGCTTAATCTCAAGACTCCGTGATTATAGTAAAGGTTCCCCTCCCCCTGGGTTCGAGGAGCTTAGCCTAACTAAACGTTGAGAAAGTGGAGATAAAAGTAACAAGAAGATTTGAAAGCATGTACAAGTGTGTGGTAGCAAATTCATGCAAATGATTTTTTTGATGGTGCACTCCTAACTTGCCTACGGGCATCACTGTGGGAAATCAAAAACTGATACGTACATTAAGTACTGCAGTTTTTTGCCTCAGGTCCCAACAATTGTTTGGAAATTGAAACTAATAATAACTACAGCATGTTACACTTTTCTCATAGCTTTTGAGAAGACTTCATTTCTTCCGTTCCTCACGAATAAGAGAATTACGGGCTAAAGAGAAATCCCCAACATGTAATGATTGATGAAACCCGTGACTTTGATTAAGTGGAAGTGTAATGTCGACTGTCACGTAGAGCATAGTGACACACAGAGAGGACAGGAAGGGCTGAAATCATGGACTTCCCAAATCAATGTGGTGCAGCAGCAGTAAGGGACAAAACAAATATATATAGAACACAAGGAGAATGTTTTGCTGTGGTCCCCCATGTGTCATTGTTACAATATGATTCAGGGAACACTTGCTGCCCTGCAGTGTTGAGCAAGCCAGTTTTATGGCAGTAACGCCTTCTGTGCTGTGCATGGCTGTGCGTGCCAACATCGTCCTCTCTGTGTGTTACAGAACCTCTCTCAAAAACGCCACTGAGAGGCGTGGGCTAGAGCAGGCAAGAGATGGGCATGCCTGGGAGAAGGAGACCAGGAGAAAGGAACACGTGTCCTGAACATGTCCATGGTCCTGATTGACCGTGGTGATATGTTTCTTAGGGAAGTTGGTAATTCACCCAAAGCACTGTGTGATCCTGCTTTAGTCTCACCATACAGATCACAGTTCCTAGTCATACTCTTTTGATTAGTGAATCTTGACATTGTCTCATGTGCAAGCTTGCACCATACCTGGTAAGATGAGGTGAGATTTATTAGTCTTCTTGGATCCTTCTCCTTACCTTTCGGGGAAGGTGGGTGTAACATTTGTCTTCTCACAGAAACAGCCTTTCTCTTTTCACAATGACCTTTCAAGTATAATAAAGAGTGACCTTGCAGTGAAAACAACCAGCTTCTCCAGGAACCTCAAATAAGTCCCATCCTTGCTCCTTCAGTTCTCCACCTTTCCCTTCACATAAACATGTGTTTTGATCGTGCTGGTGGCAAACACGCAAATATCTGAGCAGGTGTACTAGGAATTGCAATTTGAGTTAATTTATAACCAAAGATTTCATGTCT
>JAYRBT010000093.1:29769053-29786467 GCA_036023395.1 Myiotriccus ornatus
TGTGATTGGGTTTTGTCCAGAAATCTACTTGGGCAAAACCATTCACAGCCCCAGGGACGGGCTGGTGGGCAAAACCATGACACTTTATAAATTATATCACTAAGAATTGCTGGAATGGAATTTGCAGTACTTTTATTAGTACGAGATGTTTTTAAAAATGCCATCTGTCTTTTTTTACAAAATGTATACTCATTCACATTTGCAAATGTTTCACATTATTCCCTCTCTGCTCTTTTCTCTTCCAGCGTCTCGCTCGTACTGGAATTATAGTTACCACTAGTGAAGCGATATTGCTGCAGTTGGTAGCTGATAAAGAACATCCAAAATTCAAAGAAATCCAAAATCTCATTAAGGCA
This sequence comes from Myiotriccus ornatus, assembly GCA_036023395.1. NCBI lineage: Eukaryota > Metazoa > Chordata > Aves > Passeriformes > Tyrannidae > Myiotriccus > Myiotriccus ornatus. The sequence continues at coordinate 29,769,410 of JAYRBT010000093.1, forward strand.
AGTGCCCCTGAGTCAGGGCTCCTTTCCAAAGTTTAAAGCCAATGTGGAGGAAGCGGATCTCACCGTCCTCCTTAAAGAGGAAGCAAAGTTGTAAGCGCACATGTACACCTTCTGTCGCTCAAAGTTTGGTAGAAGTGTAAACATAAAAATTGACATACTCGTGCTTGCCTTAGCAAAATTGTCTGGTTATACATCTGAGTGCCAGTGTGTTCTGTTTAGTTACAGCTGTCAGAGGTTCTGGGTATCATAAGACCCTCTTGTTGTCAAATTTCTGTATTTATTTAAAAAAAGGAGAAAAATTAACAGAGGTGCCTACTGGTCCATACTAGACACTGATTGTAACAGCTCCAAAAAATGCATAATTCTGTGACACCTCTTGGTTGTGCGCTTTGTGGAAGTGTTCTGTGATACTCTGTTTTACTTTTGTACTAATAGAAGATAATTATGTATTGGATAAATGTGATGTGATATGCTTTAATGTTCTATGTAAATGAAGTATTTTAATAGGGCATAAGTTAAAACTGAGTAAGATATTCGGACTACATGTGCGCTTTTGTTCTCTAGGATAAAATTTAAGCACTTTGCTTCATAGACAAGACAGATAAATCAAGCAGCAGTTGATGTTTGATTGCACTAGGTAGCTGAAGCCTGCATTGTGACTTTTGAATATACTGAAATTGGCCGCCCAAGGCTTTGCTTTGCTTAAGTGTATGCAGACAGAAAGCTGTCGTGTAATGAGTTCTTTATAAGCAACTGGTGTAAAGTCCTTCAGAACTTGAAAATACTACCAAAATTTTAAATTGGCAGTGCTAAGGGGATGTTTAACAACGAAAACTTTTCAGGTTTGAATGCTAAATCTACTATATGTTTAGGTTTATTTTGCCTTTCTTTTTTTTTTTTTAAACCACATTTTAGTCAGATTGAATAATTCTATCTGATTTACTCAAGTGGGCTCTGAAAGAAACCTCAGGTTCTCTAGGTTTTTGCGCTTTTTTTGTAGGCTGTAGTTGGGTGGAGTTTGAATAGAATCTGGTCTGAAAGCATTCTTCAGAAAAATAACATCCTTAACTTAATGATACATATATTTTCTATCTAGAACCAATCTTTTAACATGTGATTGTTCAGAAACGCACTTCCTTCATGTTCTAGGGGATTAAATAACGTTGTATAAAGTTTACAGTTTGCCTGAGACATTTATTTTTTTAAAAGAGTACTAGATGATGTCATACTTAACATTAATCTTTTTGGTAGAAAACCAATTAGAGTACATGTGTTGTTTTAAATTGCTTATTTTCCCCACAAGATGGCTCTGAAAGAATTGTTTCATAAATAAAAACTGTTTCCATTGTTTCATATAACCTTTATATGTTCAAAACAAATAAAGAGTTAACATTTGCTGTCTCTCTTACACTTGTGATATTTATTGAAGAGCAAATCCTGGAAGATCTGTTTGCCGTGGACCTTATTCTGGTTTGTACAGCTGTGGAAGTTCTATAGATGTCATGGGAATTTTGTGTAAAGATCAAGGGTGGATAAAGTCGAATGATTCTTGTCTTCTGCATCTAGTTACAGTGTTATTTAGTGCTCCAGAATATGAGGAGTGAATATTATGCCTCAAGCTGGAGGCAGGGATGCAAGTTAAGAACCATTGTCCCACATCACTGACCTACTTTTCACCTTCATTAATCAAGTTGCCTAGCAGTATAAAGTTCACTTATATAAATCAACAACTATGCACAAAAATACTGTAAATTTCATGTGAAACGGTGGTTTCATTGCTTTCTTGCTTTTATGTGTTGATAGTGCCAAGAGGGAGTAATTGAAGGAATAATTGTAACTTTTTTTTTACATGTTTATTTTTGGAACTATGAATTTCGACAATAACTAACACATGGATTTTTAAGAAATAATTATATTGGTTACTAAAATTTTACCATTTTTATACAAAAATAACATGAAGAACAGATGTCACATCTTTCTTTACACACAGTTTTCCTAAGGGGAAAGGGGAAGTATGTGCATGATAGTTTTTCTCTGCTAAACCTTTGCAAGGATGAGTACTTTTTTTCTTATTGGGACGGTTTGAGCTTAAAATATGATTCTGTCCTTTCACAGTACCATTTTCTCTTTATTACTTTTCCATTTGCCTGGTAATTTGGTATGAGCTAAAACGAGTAAGGTTTCCAGTAACCTTTGCAAAACCTGAAAACAGAATGAATAAAAAATCAGCTGTTGTGAGTCAGTGTTTTCTGTTATGGCTGGAGAAATGATGCAGTGGGTCTGCTCCACCGTGATTTCTGTACTTGCCTGTCAGTAGCTCTCAGGCAAACATTCACTTAAATAAATCATGCTGCTTATTGAGTATGTTTCGTCTTAGACATCAGGGTGGTGCCCTCTCTCCACCCCACTCGCTGCCCCTGTGTTTATTACATTACTTAAACAATTCTGTTAACCTTTCAGGGGAGAAGAATTCAGATCGCTTGTTTTCTGCTGCCACAGAATTTTTTTCTCTTATGTAAGAAATAAAGGTTCAATGCTTTATTGCTTTAAAAGCTTTGTTTCATTTAAAAATGAAGCAATTGCTGGAGCTGCAGAGCCCTGAAGAATGGCAAATGGTGCTATGGATGATAAAGGCTTTTCCTTAAAAAGCAGTGATGCTGACTAGTACTGTTATATGGTTCACTTGTTCTTCAGAGTGCTTTTCTACGTTAAGTGCTATGGTAATGACAGAAGATGGCAGTGATTTTTTAGAATCTGGCATTTGGGGGTTTTTGCCCTCTGGATAAATTACAGATACAATACACACTAAATAGGTATAGGAGATGTCCTTCAAATAGGTTTAGAATATCTGCTCTGCAAATGGACTGTGGCAGAAAATCCATGAAAAAAGTTCTGATTGTCCAGTGCTGGCTTCATCTAATAATTGGAATACTTTCAGGAAGCTTTTGTTAGTCATTTCTGTAATATCTCAAGAAGTACTTCTGGTACAGCAGAGATTACGATTGGTGCTATGTGCTGCTGCTCCTAGGACACGGTTATGTGTATGTATGAATATGAGTGTGGGGTGTGCTCTTTCATTACTTACTTGAGTTGCATAACTTAGTTTTTCATGTGAGATAAAGGACTGCTGTGAATAGAGGGAATTTATTAAGTACTAGCATGCTTAGGTTGGCTTAATAGACTTACTAAAACCGCCAGTGTTGGCAGCTCTCCTGCCGCTGACAGCATTAGGCTTTGCTTTATGAAAGCCTTTTATCTGCTCAAGAGGGAAGATTGAGCAAACAAATGAAAAGAGCAGTTAATAGAGAATAGGTGGTGAAGTGCAAAGGCAAAATGGGAAAGAAAGCATTTTCTAATTATTACTGGTTTGTTGCCTTTTTTTTTTTTTTTTGCAGGGGGATGTTAAGCTGGAACACTTCTCAACGTAGGATTACATACCTTAAGTATATGAAAACTGACTAGGTCACAGCAGTCATTGCCTCTATCTTACTGTGCATTTTATTCCTTTCCTGGGTTGATTTTACCTTGTTTTCATTATAACTGTCCAAAAAGCGGACTCTGCTGAGCTTTTTTTGGCTCTGAGTATCACGAAAATTGCCATTTGGAAGGGCAGATACTGGGCTATCAAAGTAAAAAAGAAAGGGAGGCTGTTGGAGAAGGACTGAGGATCGTCTCAGCCTTGTCACTGACATCCCCGAGGCAGGTATTAGCCATTACCTACCTGCACTGTGGCTTCAAGAACGGGAAAATATACAACTGAGACTTGGACAAATGAAAATTTTTTTTTTGAAAACAAAGAAGGCTTATCATAATTGGAATGATTTCACCTGTCTAGGACATGGATTTTTACACCTAAAATTTCTTTGTGCACTTGAAATAAAGTGAGTTAAAACTAAGTTGGTGCCACTCATCTAGCAGCATAGGGAGGGCGTCGATTATTAGACTGAGCCAAAATTAGAGCCGGCCTTAATTTAGCTGAACTCTTGAAGTTGGATTTTCAGATGTGGTTCAGGCATCTAGAAAATCAGATGTTTGGCTACCACATTTTTTCCATAGTTCTCAGAGTCTTATGAAAATTAAATGTAATGCTGACATTTTGACATTCAAATATCATAGAACCATAGATGGTTTGTGCTGGAAGGGATCTTAAAGATCATCTAGTTCTAACCCTCGTGGCATGGGGAGGGACACCTTCCCCTTGGCCGGGTTGCTCAGAGCACCATTCAACCTGGCCTTAAACACTTCCAGGGATGGGGCATCCACAACTTCTCTGGGCAACCTGTGCCAGGGCCTCACTACCCTCACAGTAAAGAATTTCTTCCTGTCTCTGATCTTAACCTGCCCTCTCAGTTTAAAGGCAAAGTGGAGTTTGGGAAATTAGAGATTACAATCATTTAACCTGCTCTCCTTCAAAACTTCTGTGATATACAGAAGAGGAAAATGTCTTTCTGGTCATGTGGAAGTTGTAGCCAAAACGTAACAATGCCATAGGAATGGTAAGTATTTCTGCTATTATACACTTACTTATTTTAAATCTTAAAGGGAATTTTGGCATTGAATGTTGGAAATCCAGAATGTGCAAGTATGCATCAAATAGAGTAGAAGAATAGGAGTGCAGAATTCAAATCCAAGTGCCAGTGGTGTCTTGCAGCCTTTAGCAGTGGGATGCAGTACTTGCATTTGTACGTAAAAGGAATTCATGTGAAATGAGGAAAAAATATGAAGCAAAGGTGACTTTACAGTGACATTCACACAAAATAAGGTTTCTAGTGAAACCCCACTATAATATTGTTGGTGCGTTATGCAGTTCCCTGCTCCCATAAATACTTTCAATGAATGTGTCTTCTCTTTTCCTTGTACTTGTAGGAAACAATAAGAGATTATTCCTTTCTGGAACAAAAGCAAAAAATAAAAATTTCTGAGTGCATAAAAAGTGGAAAGGAGAAGTGTATGTGCAGAGAGACTAATTCTTCCCAGCAGGGTTTTTGCAGGCATCTAAGGAAAGTATGGGGCAGTATTGTGTTGCTTACTGAATACCAATAGTTTAAATGCAGTGGAAGACAATTTAGGATAGTGTTTTCAAGTGTAATGAGTATGAATACATACTAGAATTTATTGAAAACCTCCACTTTACAGATAAGGGAAGCCACTTTATTTAGACACTTAAATTCAGTGGTTTAAGAAACATGGGCTATTTCAAACTGTTCAGTTTTGGACTGATCCTGTCTAGATCATCAGTATTGTGCGTCTGTTATCTGCATATGCACACAAGTAAATGTTTATGACAATCTTTGCTTTTTCATAAGTCTATGTATTAAAGTGGACTTCTTTTCATAATATCTCTTGTTCTGTAGCTAAGAGGCAAATAAGATGTCTCGCCCTTGGCCACTGACTTTCCACTGAAATTGCTGGACGTCACTAGGCTGATACTTAGTGTCTTTGCGGATTTAATTCTGGAATCCAGATTATGATCCCAGTCTATTTAGGTTAGTAATTTGATTAACTCACGAGTAATCCCGTTGATTACGAAGAGATTAGCAGTCTCACATAATGCAATAGTTTCACCATGTGTTCCTTAAAACAAGCTAAAATACAGTCTATTACTGCTCATGACAAATCCTCCAGATCCTCCCATTTCCGCAATATGTAGTAAGTTATGTCCTTCTCTCTTGTAGGAAAAGTAAATCTTTACTTCCCTGAGTAATGTGTGGAATAAACAGAAACAAACACATTGTCACCTCCAGAATAATAATTAATATCTAGCAATTATTATTAATACCAAAAGCTTTTTTTCACCTGAAAGTGATGCTTGCATTCTTTTCATTGTTACATGCAGCCTTGCAAAGGCTCGATTATACTTTTAGTCTTTTTCAAAACTCAGTGGAGGAAACTCTTCTGTAAAGAATGCTGCCTGTTGCTGCTCTCTGAGACAGAAAGGTCACATCTGCATTACCACGCTGCTTTTTATCCCATCCCTGAAAAAAATCGATAGTATTCAGGGATCAGTGAAAAGGGCACCCAGAAAGTTGCTGGACAGGCATTATTTGCTTCCTATATGCAGCAGTGTAGTAGAGGGTCCAGCTTGGCTGGGTTCAGCTTTATTAAAATGGAGAGCTCAGTTGGTCACAGCTGAGAGTCAGTTTGGAAAGCTGTTCCATACTGTTTCTCGGTTGTTAGCTGTTATTTTCAGTCTGAGAGGCTGGTGTCTGCCTATGCTTATTTTGGATGCTGTAAAAATTTAGGAGTCTCAGGCACAGGCCAAATATGCAGTGTGAACATAATTTTTAAGTGGTTGTCGCGTTTAGTGGGATGAAAGGACATATTTGGACTCCAGAAGAACGTTGGGAGATAAACCCAACAGAGCTTTAAGAGTTACAATCACAAAAGAAAAAGACAACAACCACAAGTGGTTTCAAACTGGAAATTAGGAACAATTGCAAATCATCAGAAGAATGTGTTTATGAAATAGTCCTTCAGTAGAAATAGCACAAACCCTGACTATTTTCAAATAGAAGATGGATGTCAAATCTGGCTAATAAACAGGAATATAAGATATAGTTGCTTCCAACAGGGAGCTGGTTAAAATTTAAATGGTGAGCCAAACCCTGAATATTTGCCACTTCATGGAGATGACCACTTTGCATCTGCACAGACCTCCTGAGGCTGGCAGGCCTCCTCACATTTGCATTGACATCACTGGTAGGTCAAGACCATAGCCCTTCAGCCAGCACCATTTCAGACAAAATTCCCAACAAGCTGTAAGACTTCTGTGAGAGAAAAATCAACCCGGGAGCTGAATTTAAAACCCCCTTACAATAAATATCAGTTATAAATAAACTTTGCATTCTGTGTGGATAGATAAATCGTAAACCTGTTTACTAGGATATACTTAACGCTTTTTAAAAGTTTGTATTTAGGTTGCAGGAGAGGATCCTGTGGGATCCGATAACCTGGGAGAGGCAAGGCTTCTGCCCCGGGTCCAACCAGCAGCACGTCTGGATATGCATTCCCAGAAGGCAGACACACACACACAGGGTGTGTGTACACACCACAGTTCACACGTCCAGCCACACGAGTCAGGCAGACACCACTGCACTCACACAGACATGGACTGAACTGAAGGTGTCATTCTAGTCCCCTCTCCAGTGGAACTTGTAGGGGGTCAACAAGTGACAAAATACACAAACTCGCTGCTCTCTCAGACCCAACATCTGACCAGCAGCTGCCCCTTGATTCCAGTCTCCTCTGTTGCTAACACTGGGACGTACAATCCCTGACGTTTCAGCAGCACACTGGCTGCTGTGACAGACTATTGCACACACACACACAGTTGGCTGTCCCCCTAGCCAAACCCCTCGTGCTCTTGCCCCTGGAGGACCCCTCGTTCACTTACTCCTGTCTGATTCTGCAGCCCAGCGTCTCATCCATGGAAAGGGCCCTGGGGGTCCTGGTCGATGGCAACCTGAATATGAGTCCACAGTGCTCTGGCAAGCCAACTGAATTTCAGGTATACCACCTTTCAGCCCTTTTTTTTATTTTTTTTTTCATATTCCAAAATTACGCGTACTCCTGAACGCTTCCAAGTAAATACTAGAGTTTCTTTGGGCCTTCTCATTACAAGTGTATTTATCATATAGGAAAGTGTAAACTTATTCTTTACATTCATTCTTAACTTGCTTGCATACTTGGCAAAGGTAACCATTTGCTGTGGCACTCTTGAATTGAAAGCTCTGAATGTTCAAGATTAAATATATAAAACTCCTGTGTATTCCATTTTTAGATCCTCCCAGCATGCATGCGAGCACACACACACACACGTGCACATTCACATGCCTTAACTGTGGGGTTTTGGTGACATTTCGTAGCATTTTAATACTTCTAGAATGTCTCAGCCTCAGTCCCTCCACAAGTACGCCAGCAGCCTATAGATAGAGATCCCTGGCAGGGGTTCGGGCTACGTGATCTTTGAAGGTCCTTTCCAATCCAAACTTCTGTATGATTCTATGATTGCTCATTTACCTTCATAGCTTTTTGCACAAAAATGTTGATGCTGAAAATCTCTAGGTTAGTTTGCTTGCAACTTTCATGATTGATGGTCCCATTAACATTGTTTAGCTTTCAGTTATGGTACCTTAACAGTGATAACAATAATTTCTAAACTTAACTTAGTGATAAGACCTTTTGTACTTCTAAAAAACTTAATGTCTGTTATAAATCTTTATGTTTAAATACACATTCTGTTTCTCACATCCTGTTCAATTTCAGAACACATTTATTCTATTCCCATATGGCATTATACATGTATCACCAGGACAGCAGACAATCTGGGAACAATTTACAGCACCATGCTTCACACTCGTAGTCTGCCACCCCCACGCTAATGCATTTTTAGTGGACTTGCAGATGATAACAGCATTTTCTGCTGCCTTTGCAGAAACACAACTGATTGTAAAGTGTGACAGCACAGAAAATATGGGTCCACATAGCCTGTTTGTGAACAACAGCTCATTCTGACCCTCCTCACTAGGCAGCAATACAGGGGAGGCACGTGAGTCGGATGCATAGAAGCTGGAAGACATAGGCAGATACTCATCAGGCTGCATGAGTTCTGCTTTGGGATTGACCCTGAAGAAAACATGATCTTTTAAGGGTATTGAATAGCAGAGGCAAACTGAGGAATGCACAGTTGCCCCAGTTGCCAGCTTCCCCAGCACACTGCGATGGAAACGTGCTATCCAGGGGCAGCACACGAGGAGTTAATACGGGAGAACTGGAGGTTGTGTTTAAATTGAAGTTTTGGGGGCCAGCAGCCATGGGGTTACCACTTCGCCAAATAACCATAAATATGATAGTGGAGGGGGGACTCATGATCACAATGTTCTTATTGTGCTCATTACTTTGTAGACAGTCTCTTGAACTCGTTACCAAACAGCCACGTTAATGTTCCACTTAGTTATTTTAACTCACTTACCATAACTTCTTGAATTTAAGAGTGATTATTTCTTACTGTGAATATATTTGATGGTGTTCTTAGGGATTTCAAAACCACTAATTAATAGATGCCTAACAAGATGTGAAGTAGTATTATGTCTCCAAATTCAGATGGAGTGGACATAAGCAAAATTTTAAAACCATTTTTTAATATAAAGGATTGTACATGCTCCATCTGTAATGCACAGGTGTTGATGTTTAATGAGAGTTTGATGTTCTCATCATGAAAATCAAGGCTGCCTACACACAAGAAAAGCAGTCATTTTTTGCTTTAAAATAAAGTAACACAAGTTAATTCAACATATAATTTCTGACATACATGAAACCTATATATACTGTGGACAATCAAAAAGCTATTTTCCACACACTTTCAGAAGTTAAAAATAGCATGCCCAAGGCTACGTAATCAACTAAAGTTCGACTGTGACATTCAAAGACAAACCACTGTCAGTTGATAAAAACTGAAAGTGTCTGCACTCAGGATAAACCTTTAAGTGTGCTCCTAGGTTAATCAGTAACCATGTGAATGGTAGAGCAAGTCACTCTGGAAACAGACACATGCAGCACTTTGGAAAACATTAAATGCTGAAAAGTGAAGAGATGGAGCAAAGTACAGTTGGGCAACACTTCACAGGTAAATTTGCATTCTGGGGACAATGCTGTTACAGGTTATGCTTAAACCATTAGGTATAACCAGTCCAGGCTTACAAAGCATCTGTATTTACAGATGAAACAGTGTGATTTCTAGATGTTTTCATCTGGGACCTCAGTTTGGAAATTTTTATAGCTGACCCTGCCATAAAGACCAGATTCAGAGCTCTGTTGTGAGCACAGTAATGAACACACAAGTGTGTTTGATGTAATATGTTTTCTGAAAACAGTGACTACACATAGAGAAGACCAGTCCTTCAGTTCTCCCCTGTAATGTTAGAATTTTTTTTATATTTTTTTCTGTTTTTCTCCTGAAAAAAGATGGAGAATCTGGTAGCATATAGTAGTTTGAAAAAATAGGGGTTTATTAATCTTTGGAGAAAATCTTACTTTTAGATTCTTTATGAGCCCTGTGTATTATCTCTTATTGAATTGGTTTCCTGTGGTTTCTTTAAAAAAAACCCAACAAACAACTATTTTTCCTGTTGTGTACTGGACATTAAAAGAAAAAGAAAAAATTACTCTTTGTTACCACTAGGCTTGGCCTGCACTACAGAAATGACAAGGTTCCCTCTGGCAAATTTGTTGCAATGGAACATAGCCAAGAAGCATTTAACTTTTGACCTAGCAAAGAAATATTGGTGGAAAACAACACACTCATTGCTAAGGTGAAGTCAGTTGACAGTGTGTTGGTAAACGCAGGGTGCAGAAATGCAAAGCACCTCCTTTCTGCATTTTAGAGACCATAGAACCATGATAGCAATTTAAAATAAGTATCTACTACCATCTACCATGGTGCAACAACCCCAGTGAGATATTTCCTATACAAAAAGCTAGCATATGAAACTAAGCTACTCTTGTAAAACTGTCTTGGTGATTGTTCCTCCCTGTTTTCAGAATGAGTATCAAAGGTCACTTAAGGAAAGCTTTCCTGTTTGAACAGTGCCTGAATCAATAAACTGATGCCAACTATGCTTGGTTTCTTGAGACAATATTAAAGGTATGTGGGAAACAATCGGCACAAATCCTTTAAGGCATGGCATTTTCAGTGTGTGCTGTGCACACAGTTAAAGGAGTGGGAAGTCTTAGGGGTATTTCATAAATGTATCTTTAGTTCTGATATTTTTAAGTTTAAAATCATAGAGTATGTTGAGCTGGAAGGGACCCAAAAAGATCATCAAGTCCCACTCCTGGTCCTGTGCAGGACACCCCAAGAGTCACACCATGTGCCTGAGAACAACCCTTCTTGAACTCTTGTCAGGCTTGGTGCTGTGACCACTGCCCTGGGGACCCTGTTCCAGTGCTCAATCATCCCTTGGGTGCAAAACCTTTTTCTAATATCTATTCCATGACTCAACTTCATGCCATTTCCTCATGTCCTGTCCCTGGTCACAAGACTGAAGAGATCAGTGCCTGCCCCTCCTCTTCCTCTCATGAGGAAGTTGTAACTGCAACGAGGTCTCCCCTCAGTCTCCTCTTCTCCAGCCTGAACAGACCAAGTGCCCTCAGCTGCTCCTCACGTGGCTTCCCCACAAGGCCCTTCACCATCCTCAGTGCCCTCCTTTGGACACTCTCTAACAGCTTAATGTCTTTCTCATATTGCAGTGCCCCAAACTGCACACAATATTGCAGGTGAGGCCGCCCCAGGTCAGAGCAGAGCAGGACAATCCCCTCCCTCGACCGACTGGTGATGCTTTGCCTGTTGCCCCCAGGACAGGGTTGGCCCTCCTGGCTGCCAGGGCACTGCTGGCTCAGATTCAACTTGCCATCAACCAGGACCCCCAGGGCCCTTTCTCTGGCACTGCTTTCCAGCACCTCATTCCCCAGTCTGTCTGTACATCCTGGGTTGACCCATCCCAGGTGCTAAATCTGGCACTTGCACTTGTCCAGAAGGACATTAGAAGTCCAGGCAGTATGAAAAGTTTCAGCTGAAGTCCAAAAAGATTACATCAACTGGCTTGCCTTGATCAACTAGGTGGGTTATGTTGTCGTGGAAGGAAACTGGGTTTGATAAGCAGGACTTCCCTCTCATGAGCCTGAGCAGGCTGTGACCGATGACAGTGGTGTCCTTTGGGTGTTTTTCAATACTTCCCAGAATAATCAGTTCCATGACTTTACCAGAAAATGAAGTGAGACTAACAGGCCTGTAGGGCCTCCTGCTTTCCTCTCTTGAAAACTGGAACAGTGTTTGCCAGCTTCCAGTGAGCTGGGACCTCTCCAGATTCCCAAGATTGCTCAGAAATCATTGAGAGAGGTTTTGCAATGACATCAGTCAGCTCTTTGAGGATTCTGGGATGAATCCCATCGGGCTGCCATTGCCAGCTGTGAGCTCCATACATCCTAACCCTTCCATTACACAAAGTGCCACCTTTCCACCTCTTCTGCCTTGCCTGTCCCTCCCGAAGAGCCTGGAACCATCCAAAAGAGCACACCAGTCACAGGTCTCATCCCACCAGGTTTCCCTTATGCCAGTGATGTCAAATCTCTGGGACTGGGCCAAAGCTCTGAGCTCCTCTTGTTTGCTCCTCATGCTGCGTGCATTGGTGTAGGAACATTTCAGGTGTGGTACGTTGTAGCCAGCACCTCGTGAGGCAGATAGAGGGATCCCATTAGCACTCGTTTCCTTGAGTTTTGGCACGCTGTCCCGTCACTCATCACTAGACAGCCTGGTATTTTTCCCTTTCCCCCTTCCAAGCTGGTTTAAAGCTCTATAAATGAGCTTCTGTCTCTTTTCGAGAGTTATTCGTTTGACATTTGTAGGCCAAATCCACTTTAATACCCACTTATTGTTGTAATCTGCCAGAAAAAGAGGTGTTTTTGTAGTAGACTCTGATAATAAATATAATTTAAATTGGAAAGTGGAACATGGGGCTGACCTTCAGAAAAAATAAGTCACTTGCCAGTGAATGCTTCTGGCAAGAGAATGTGCTGTGGCATGCGAAAACACAGGAACAAATCCATTTCACGCTGTACAAAGCACAAAACTCGTAAGAAGACTATTCACCTACTTTCTAAAGATCTAAAGATATTACCATATGCTGAACAATCTTAGGAGCGCAAATGTAAATCTCTGGTACACTAAAGTGCTGGGAGGAAGAAATCCTTACCAGACTCTCCTACCCCGCTACAAAACAAATGGAAAAGCTACAAGTGCCTCATTTCATTGTTCTGTTGGACTGCAGATTATCAGTAACAGCCACAGACAGGCTGAGGGCCTGGGGGTGAAAATCAAGGACAGGACCAGTGGTAGTGAGGGTCTACTCTAGGCCACCTGGTCAGTGGAAGCCTGTTGACGATCTCCCTTGCCCGAGCATCGTGCTCTCACGCTCTCATCCTGATGGGTCATTTCAGCCACCTGGACATCTGCTGGGAAAGCAATGATCTCCTGGCTGCAAGCAATCCAGGAGACTCCTGGAAGTCAGCTTCCTTGCCCAGGTATTAGACAAACCTGAGGTGGGGCATTGCTGGGCCCGGTGCTCACCAGCGCAGCTCATTAAAGGGATTCAGACTGGCAGCCTGGGCTGTAGCGACCAGTCTCTGTTGGAGTTTGGGATCTCAAGGAATATGAGCCTTGTGAGGAACAAAGTCAAGGCCCTGAATTTCCCAGAAGTGAAATTCCAGCTGTTTAAGGAGTTGGTCAATGTCATCCCCTGGGAAAGTGTCCTTAAGGCCAGGGAGGCTGACCAGAACTGGCAGCTCTTCAAGGCCACTTTTCTTAGAGCACAAGAGCTCTTTATCCCAGGAAATCAAGCAAGGCAGGCTAGAAACTGGCATGGCTGGGCAAGGATCTGCTCCTCAGACTGAGGAGTAAGAAAGAAATGCACAGCCAGTGGAAACAGGGACACGTTACCTAGGGAGAAAACAGGGTTCCAATATGTAAGGATGCAGTTCCAATATGTAAGGATGGAGTCAGGAAAGCAAAGGCCAAGATGGAACAGGATTTGGAAAGGGGGTGGAAGAATTACAAGGGATTCTGTAAGTGCATAGGTCAGAAAAGAAAGGCCAAGGAGAGTGTACCCCCCTGGATAAGCTTGAACTGGTGGTGACTGATATGGAGAAGGCTGAGGCACTCAGTGAGTTCTTTGCCTCAGTCTTCACTGGCAGTGAGGCTTCCCACTTGTCTCAATTCCTGATCCTCTGTAAGGGTGTGGAGGGAGTGAAGTCACTCACACGGGTGCGGGATCGCTTGATGAAGCTGAATATCCGCAAGCATATGGGACCTGGTGACGTGCATCCCATGGTCCTGAGGGATCTGTCTGATGTTGGTTCCAAGCCACTCTCCATTGTATTTGAAAAGTCATGGCAAGGCAAGCAAAGTCCCCAGTGATTGGAAAAGGGAAACATCACTCCAAATTTTAGAAAGAGGAGAAAGGAAGATACGGATAACCACAGACTGGTGAGCCTTGCCTCTGTGCCTGGGAAGACCATGGAGCAGATCCTCCTAGAAGATATGCTCAGGCTCATTAGAAACACGGAGGTGATCCAGAGCAACCAGCACAGCTTTACTATGGACAAATTGTTTCCAACTGATTTGTTGAAACCTGAATCCACATTTCCAAAGGTTCAGGAGAGATATAGATCCCTAATTCTACACGGCTCAGTGTGGTCTGATTGTAGTTTCTCCACTGAAGTAACAGCAGAAAGTATTAGTGAAGGATATATAACATAGACAACATGATAATTTTCATGTAACTTTTCCAGGTGAATGCTGTGTTTTCAAGCTCATCTAATTAGCCTGCACAGGAATTCTCGTCTTTTGAAGGATGTGTCCCCAAAACACAATTGGAAATTAGCATGGTTGAAATCAAATCACTTACCACAGCATTTGAGACGTTCAAGTCTTATGTTCAGGTGCCCAGGGGGCCACTTCCCTGCTTATCCCACCTCCTCAGCAGCCTCCAGAACCTCCGCTGAACCACAAAGGGATGGCTTTATTTCCATGTCCTTTGCCTACCCTTTTCAAAATCCTGTCTCTTTTAAAAGGTTGTAAGAATTTCTCTAATGTTGCCATTGGCCACATTATCAGTGTGAAGATTCAGGGGTCCCATTAAAAGGTATAATCAAATTATGATGAACCTAAGAGGAATTCAATAAAGATCAACAAACTAATATAAAATGAATTAGGATTAAATAACATATGAAATGTTATCTATTTTTTGCCCCTAATGACTGTGAGGCAGCTGAGCAACATTTTATTGAGTACCAAATTATAGCAAACTTGGTACATCATTTGGGGTGCAATTCACTTAATAAAAATACTCTTGCTACAATAGCTGTGCTACTTTCTGCATGAGCCAAAGCTGGACTAATGCCTCTGGGCCACCAGGCACCAGCAATGGGTGGTGGTGCAGCACTGGTGTTGGGATGGTGTCACTTCTACTTTCTTTTTTGTGCTTTCCTCAGGAATAAGCAAGTTAGGGCCAACCAACTGGATCACAACGATATTCCTTCCTCAAATAGGAATATGAAGTTATTTAGGACAACTTTTAATAATTTGTAGAATTTAAATGCTTGTGAGGTTCTTGTTTGGTGTGGTTTTTGCTTGTGGAGATTTTTTTGTTTGCTTGGTTGTTTTTTGGGGGCGGTGCGGGGGGATGGGGGGGCTTTGTTAATTTTTTCCCTCTGTAGACTAAAGGTAATAAAAACACAAAAGAGATGACTTTTTTTCTCCCAATCAGAATGGAATTCATTTTACACCATGCAAAGTTTTGCTGGGCATAACTTTATCAGTGACAAAGGACTTTATCCGGTGTGTATATACGCTGTGATGAATGTCCAAGGAAAATGCCAAATGCCTGAGTTTGCTAAATGCGAGCCTTGACTACTTGTAAATAAAAGTACTTTTACAGTTCTATATGCTGGAGGTTGTAATTCTGAAAATGTCTTCTGTGGAGTGGAAAATTATAGCTCCTAAGTGAGCTTGAGGTAGGGAGGGGCACTCTGAGTGGAGCGAGAAAGGCTTAGAAATACACACACGTATTTTTTCTGCATAACTTCAATGCTCGTGGAGGTGAGAAAATAATAGGAATGGCATGGATCACACATAGTGCAAGGAGCCACTGTGAAATCCTCCCTGTGTAATTCTCCTAATGAACCTCAGTGCTGGCTTGTGGTATCCCTCCTGGTTCCAGTTCTGGACCTCTCTTGAGCACAGGCTGCCAGCTGTATTGCATTGTGCCAAATTACGTGGCGGTTTTCAGACATGTGCAAATTGTGCCAAAGAGAGATTTATTTAAAGAAATGAATCAGGTGTTGAGATGTTGTTACAAATAAAATAGAGCCATTTGTATGCTCAGTTTATTTCTAAGGTCTCTTTCGATATGCAGGTCTAAACAATTCAACTCTTGTTGAAGTGTTGGGGTTTGGGTTCTTATCCAGTTATAAAATAAGAAACCCACCCTGAACAGGCTCAGTTGAGAAATAGTTGGTTAGTTAGTATGCATAGCAGCAACCCCAGGAATTATTTGGAAAGAACCAAATGTGGAACAACTGATTCAGTGGAATAAACTTTTCCAAGCTTTTAAGGGTTCCCCTCTTGGAGCTTGTTCCATTCAGCAGAAAAAACGACAGAGTGGTTTGTGTTCCCATGTAAACCACATGTTGCTGGATCCCTCAGTAGGACAGATGTGTGGATGTAAGACAGGAAACTTCCAGTTTTAGATTCAGCCGCTGCCACAGAGCAAAAATCATAACAAAAATATTTAGTTATTACATGGTAACTGACTTGTTTCTTGGTTCTATTGTTTTGAAACTAGCACTGATGAAAGAGAGAAGAAAAGCCCTGGTTACCATGTTAGCAGTGTATTTGAACCTTTAGGGTAGAATTTTTAAAAGTGGCTAGCACTGACCTTTCTTTGGCTCTCTAACATCAGCAGGAATACAAATAAGTCCATGCTGGCAATGCTTTCCTTAATACATTTTGTTGTAGAGCTTACACCTCATGTGACCCCTCATTATTCCTCTTTTCTCCTGTGTACTTAATGGTCCATTTTAATTCATTTGCTTTCTAGATTCTAGCCAGGAATATTCTATGGCTAAAGTCACTTTTGCTACTTCATCACTATAAAGATTTGCTGCTTGTAGGAAATGTAGGACAAATGTATGCAATTTAGAACCTATCCATGCATCATGGCATCATACTGCCTAATACAACAAAAATACATGACTTTTGTTAAGATAAGTGTAAAAGGAAAAGGATAATTGGTCAGAGCTGTCTAGTCTACAAAATGGTCTAGAAATCTTGCAAATGCAGTGAGGCATTTCTGTCAGGTTGCTATCATATCTTGGTTTTAGCTCAACTGGAAGGATGACAGCAACAAACCTTTTTTTTTTTTGTCTTTTCTTTTAGTTGGCTGATAGTTTCTCTTCTCACCAAAACTTAAAGAGGTAAAATAAAATATGCACTTAAATGTTTTG
>JAYRBT010000093.1:29798104-29809160 GCA_036023395.1 Myiotriccus ornatus
CAGAGAGGTGGTGGATTCACCATCCCTGGAGGTTTTTAAAAAGAGATTGGACGTGGCCCTTAGTGCCATGATATAGTGCCAATCTATTCTATGATTCTATGATTCTATGATTCTATGATTATATTCTGTTTGTATTAAAGGCAGCAAGTGTTAATATTAATAAAGAGGCATAATAAATAAAATGGTACTGGTATCACCTAGCAACTTCATAAAGGAAAACATAGACATAATGTCAATATACAATTTTTAGTATCTATTTACAGATAGATATAATCCAATTTACTTGAACTCTGAGAATAATTGCCCCCATAAAGTTCATTTACTTGCTTGCAGAAATAAGTTTTTTCAAAGGTAATAAAGTTGACAGCCCTTGTCTTTGAATTACTTTGAAGGGAATTTATTGCCATCAGTCTTCAAAGTGCTAAGGCAAAAATATTTATTCTCCACTGCAGCCCTGGAGGCCACACAGCTCTGCACTGTCTGAAGAAATCGTTTTGCTGAAATCTAACAGTTTAAAGGAAGGAAAGACATTTGCAATATGATCTTTAGAACTCGTCAGAGTGACCGCTGTGCTGAATAGGCCCATTTAATTACAAGTGTTGCAAAGCTGCAAAGCTTAAACATAATGTCTTTTGAGATATGAGACTGGGCCAATATTCTCAATCAAGGTGACACAATATATAGAAACAGTAATTTGGTTTATTTTACTGGATCCAGAACAGAAATGAGATCTTCATATCACTACAGAGCAGATGCAGTTTTCTTCTCAAACTCCCTGCAGAGTTCCAGCACCCTTCAGCCTTCTTCTCTGATGAGATCAACACCCCAGAAGTTCCTGTGGCCCTGTGTTTTCCCCTCAGGGGCGTGTGGAAAGCATAGCTGGTCAAATATGACATTCTGACAAAACCCAGAAACTAACATTTAGAATTATTTTCAAGTTTGTTTATCATCATAGACTGCATTTTCAGCCAGGAAGAAGGTCTGGCAGAACTGGAGAACAGAAGTAGATTATTAATCTGAGTGGTCCAACCAGAAAATCTTGGCAAAACAAACTTAGGTTACAAGGAACGATCAACTTGTTATGTGATTAATTTTAAAACTTTGAAATTGGCCTATGCAGGAGATGTTATCACAGTTTTGGATCTGGTAGGAGATGAAGTTTTTTGTGTAGGAATAGCTAAATAAATGTTAGGAGAACTGGAAGAAAAGATCCAAAGAAATAATTTCTAGTATTTTCTTTATAGCAGATATTAAGCATAACACTAAGGTTGTCATGAGGATTTCTATGAAAAGACACTGTGTTTAGCAAATAGTTTAGCCTCCAATCTACCTAGCAGAACTCTTTTTCTGCCTTACCTGCAAATTTCAGCAGAGACTTAAAAGGCGGAGCTGTTAGTAATAAAATCATTGGCATATATTTAGCCTAGAGCATTAACTGATATGCAGAGCAAAATAATTTGCTTTACAATAATGAGTTACTGGTATTTAAGAGGTGAAAGTATAGTGATGTCATTTTTGTATTAACACATTATTGGTTAATTAAGAGATCAAAAATGTTTCATCTGCTTTGCCCTAACTGATTAGTTCCATGTGACAGCTAAATGTATTTTAATGATAAATACAATAACACAATATTTAATTTGCTAATTAATCATTAATGGATTATTTAACATGTTTTGTTTTAAATAAATATGGGTATGTTCTAATAATGACATCCTATGCCAAAGCAAAAATCATTCTAGCTATTTTGTCATATTTGCTTATTATGTTAAAACCCCTGTTAAATCCTCATAAGACCCTTGTTGCTTCTTTCCTTGTTTTTGCTGAAATCACTTTGGCCTGATATAGAATTATGAGACTAAAATAATTTTTTAATTGAAAATTCTTTATTAAATTGGTTTGTTAGATTTGAAATCTAATGTCATCAATCTATTGGGTAGATATTAAAAAATATTATTATCCTTTATTCTTCATTGGTACCTGGTCTCTGTGATATTCCCACATCCTATTAGAGTATCTGAAAGTTGTATAGTGAAACTAAGTCCTGTAATGCCTTGACAATAGATACTCAGATAACTGACTAAGGTTTGCCTTCAATTCTCTAAATGGTAAACATAATATTATTTAAGCTTAAAGAGTAATTTTGGCTAAATATGATTAACATGCAAGACTTGGTAGAATGCACATTCTTACTGGTTTGCCCAAATCTAGGAGTGGTGTAAAACTTGATTTTTTCTTTTCGCCTGTGACTTCTGAAGTACCATGGTTTAGTTCTTATGCTAAGGAAAGTAGAAAAATTGAACTTTCGGAATGCTACTCCCAGAAAAAGTGTCAGAAGCTTTCGGTTCATTAAAGGATTATGCATTTCCTGATGGACTTTCTATTTAAGTAGAAGAGTGTTAATATCTACAGGTTTTGTTTGGCTTTCTGGACTGCCTTTCTTCTTTTATAGAGATTTAATAAAGGAATATTTCTCAGTTCTGCACGTACCTGGCAGAAGATACCTCCTAGATGAGGCCCATGATAAGGCTTGGTAAGAGGCAAGGGTGCATTGCACTGCAGAAGACGAAATCTTAAATGGATCTAAGGCTCAGGAATAAGTATGGTACCTTGTAATACATGTCTTATAGGGCAAGGGCTGGTAAGACAGTATTAAATTATCCCCTGCTGGGTGCCGATGTCACAGTTGATGCCATTACTTTTGACAACAGTAGAAACTCTGAGTGTGAATTAGGTTCATTGACAGAATGTGCTCAGAGACTGCTGTCCCTGAAACAGTAATTTTAACACATTCAACATCTGCACTACATTAGATTTAATTCATAAAGAGTAATTCAAGTAATTTACAGTAAGTATTGAAATCAATTTAAAACATATGTCTCATAAACTGCCTGCCATAATCTATGTAGATTCTTTGCTACCGTACAGATGCTTATGACCAGGATGCTAAAGAATGGATTTAATTATATTTTCCCATTTACTGAAAATCTGTGAAAGTTTCTGACTTCCGTGTATCACACAGAACTGTAAGCCAGAGCCTTTCTCTCTAAAGTCCTAAATGTCCCTAAATGGCTTTTCTGTGATTCTAAGAGCAGTCATGAGCTGATATTTTTTGGGATAAGCTACTGCAGTGACATGCCACTAGTGGAGCTGGACAATACACTCAGCTCAGTCTGTGAGAGCTGGAAACGTTTGCTGGTGAGTCCATTCTTTCATGGGTGTGTCATACATTCCAAGAGCCATGGCAAATTATCTGCAGTTCTGTGTACATAATATGTATGTGTGTTCCTATGACATTTGTCCATAGTTATTCTCCAGAACGTGTCACATAAAATATAAGGACTTTCTCTGATTGCATCTTTGAATATTCAGCTTGTGTCTTTGCTAGCATAGAGAACATGCTGTCTGTCTTCACCTGTTATAATTTTTAATCTATGAAACTCATTAAAAATTCTGCTCTAATTGTGAGAAATAGGATGTTTTCCATGTTTGTACTAAAAGCTGCTGTCATGAAGTATTCACTTCACCATTATTTTTTCTTTTTCTGTGAAAAAGAAATCTGAGGAAAGACACTGGATATAAACTAATTGAAAAAGTAGAAGGGAGAGACAAGGATCATGGTATGTGATGATATTTATTCACTTTCTGGGTAGTAACTAAGTTGTTTTAATCCTCTTCTTAAGTGGGCATCAGAGCACCTGATCTCAGTACTCTAGCCTGTATGAGAACACAATACAATTATGTGCTTTGTCCTGGAAATGTGAGAAAAAGAGCCAAATTATTGAAAAAAGCAAATTTCTTAGGGCTTCAGGGAGCATGTATGTGAGCACACAGGTACATATATACAGGTATATGTGTATATCTTTTTATACCTGATGATATTTTTAAGCATAAATATGTGTATAAATACAAAGATAACTACGGACTTGAACAGTGGGCCAGCTCTGTCTGACTGTGTTTGGACTTCCAGTTGCATCACTTAGAGATTCTTCAGCTACATCTGGATAACAATCATGGGACCTAATTTTTTTTCCATGAAGGGATAATAAGGTTCGTCTGCAGCAGTTTTAGAGGAACAGGGAACTCATGATGTGACAAACCTCATGCTGTTCCAATCAGCAAGTCTACTTCTTTTCCTAAGCTCCAACAGGACATCCACTCTGAGACTTTCAGACCTTCTCTTTCGGTGTTTATTCTAACTACTTTTCATGGCTTTAAATGTATGAGGTAAACAAAATAATGGCATAGAAATAATTATTTTTATACCTTGTACTCACATTCAACATTGGTTAACGTTCCAGTGTACTAAAAAATCTTAAACAAAAGTAAACTTTGTGAAATAGGATTTTCTTATGAAATGCTACAAGGAGTGTATACATCCAGCAATTCTTGTAACTCTGATTGATCCTCACAGGTAAAATTCTGGAACCACTGCAATCAGCAGAAGTTTTGCCTTTCTATTCACTGAGATAGGATACCCCCTCCTGTTTCTCACCATCTAGTAAAATGAAAATAAAGGAAACATTAGTACTATGACTTTTGCAATGTCAGTGTCAGAAAAGTGAATTTTCTCTATCACTTTCAGTTGCAGATAAGATCATTTGATGCTACTGACTCTTAATAATGTTAATTAATAAATAAACTGCTAATTAGTTGTGTTCCTGAAAAAAAATTCTTTCATTACAGTAGAAAGAGGATACAGTTACAGACATTTCATGCCTACATCTCCAAAAAAACCACATTCAAATTAATGATCATCCTCCTGACCTTTCAGAAACATCTTTTCAAAATCTATAATAAGCCTACCAGGAAACAGGAATCTTAGTCAGTAGTCCCTAAGGTAGTTAAGCATTGGTTGCAAAAGTAAAGAGCTCTTTGTTGCCTAAACATTTCCTTTGATTTAACTTGGAAAGGTTGCTGGAAAATTGTTTGAGTTGGCGTTTTCCCGCCTGTTGATTTCTGTGTAGTCCACATCTAAGTAAATATGTAATCACAACAGCATAGAATTATGTTAAAATCTGACTCCAGAATAGTAAAATATTTGGAGGATTTGATAGCCTTGCCTTTTCACAGTTGAGAGATATTTGAGAGGGAAAAGAAGGCAAGGCATTTATGACCCATTAGGAGGAGTGCTGGTTCATTCAGGTTCTCAGAACCCTACAAAATATTGTCTAGATGTAATCTGATTCTCATAGAAAAAGTACAAATCAAAGAACACTGTACTGAATGATATGTGAGGGAAATAACTATGAAGAATATACTACAATAACATATCAAAGGAAATGTACATTGGAATTCCCATAATTTGTGGTGTACAGCTGTACCAGTGAAAACAGAAGACGTAATTCTCCATGAAATTCTGACATTCCACACTGAATTTCCTTAGAACCAAATCAGCATACTATGAAAAATACTAAATCACTTTCCATTAAGTAATTTGAAACAAGTGAGTTTATTTCAACCTTGGTGATGATTCACTACATTCCATGTAGAGTGATAACTTTGCCCCAACCTCAACAGTTTTCTTTCACTTCAAGCCAGAGTATGCATTAAATGCTATAGAAATAATTTTTATTAGCTTGCTTTTGGCCATACTTACAGAGGGAGTAGTATGTGGTATGATACTAGATTGAACTCCGGTGCTGTGTTATAAAAGACACCTAGATGGCAGTTTCTTGCCTCTCCTGTCCTGTTCTGCCTTCTTCCCTTCCCTCCCTTCCCTCTTTCCCTCCCCCTGTCTCTATTTTCTGCCTCTTTCTTTTATCTCTCTTGCTTTCTATCAAACCTTGCAATGAATTTCTGAAGTACTAGAGAATGTACTGAGATCTGAATCATCAGCCAGTTCCAAGAAAAACACTGGAACAAGTAATCACTGTACTGCAGTGTTATCTGAATTTTCCTTTCCAATTTCTAAGAACAGATTTTATCTTCTAAATTAAACATGTTTAAATACTCTAATGGATTGTAGAGACTATGTAAGTCTATATAAATCTGTCCTTTGCACATATATATTCACAAATACACAGTGTTGTATCACAGATACGTAGACACTGTTGTTCAGCAGAGTAGGGAATACATGAAAGTCAGGACACTTCATATTTTTAATGTTTTTTGCTGAAAATTATTTCTAATCTTCAGTTTCCATCTTTAGTTTCCAGTGTTAAAGACCTTATGACTTGGAGAAGTCACCAAGGTGAGCAATTTATGGAAGAATAATACTCAAATACAAAGAGAATAACAGGGAATGTGACCAGCATTTGATGCAGAATGCTTGAATCTTGAAACTTCACATAACAACTTTTCTATCTTTACTCGGGAATGCTAATGAAATTTCTTATTTATATTTTTTACTTCACAAGGGCAAAAGTATTTCTGAATCCACTCCCATTTACTGCTGTGAAAGGTTTCTTTTGCCACTGGTTTCCATAAACTTGAGTTGAGGTCAAGTTGAATAGTACTTGAGGCATTTGTTGATTGGGAAAAAAAAAAAAGTGTATGATCATTTTTTGTTTACTCATCTCCTTAAAAAGTTAATAGGGGCCTTTCTTTAGAAAATACACAGAGGTTTGAGTGTCTCTGATTTTTGCAACTTTCACCTTGTAAGCTTTTCCGCACTCCCTTTGTCAAGAAATGTGTGACTGACACTGATTGAGCACTCGGGCATATCCATAGCAAATTGAGAAGGTGGTGCCTGCGGAGACAGAAGATTTCTTATAAAGGAACTATGTAAAAGTCTTAATCCTGCTTCCTACAGAGGTCGATTGGAGTTTTGCGTTTGATTTCATGGAAAGCAAATTGGTCCCCAGTTGAACAGAAAACAATCACTCACTGTATAGTGAGAATTTATATCCTGCAAACAAGAGTATCCGTTATTAAAAGGGACTGACATAGGGGTCACTGAGCCATTTTAGTAGCCTACAGATCATTATGTTTATTACTCAATTTTTTTTTCCTTTTATGCAAGAAAAACTCACAGTGACTTCAGTAAGAGTTTTTCTTATGGAGTACAGAACTTGGTACTTAGTTGAGAACGAAAGCAGCATTAATGACTTCCATATGTCATTGCATAAACCTCATTCATATGTTTTTGGTTTAATGGATTATAAAACAGAAAACAAAAATATTCTGTCTAACTTTTTGTGAGAAGCAGAAATGCCTTAAAGATCACGGATGAGAACAATTGGATTTTATTTAAATGTGCAGTAATTGTTTGAACCCTGGAAATCACTTCTACAAAATAGTCTCTTGTTCTTTTTGTTCAGTCTATCTGTCTTACATACTGTTTCCATTCTCTTGTCTTCGCCTTCATAATTTCCAAAAACCCTGTGGGGATATTATGTCAGCACTTCTTGACCTCATGTGGTGAAGTTGTCAATGTTGAATTAAGCATTTTTTTAATATAACTATACCAATCCCATGTGCAGACCTTCCCTGAAACATCCTTGATCATGTAGTGAGGTGAAAACACATAGGGTAACACTGTAACTAAACTGAAGTGAGCATCCTTAGGTACAGAAAATAATAAACTTTTTTTTTCTTTGTATAAAAATCATATCTGAATATAACCCACTCCTTAAGGACAGTTGTCCAAAGTGGACTTCTACTTTGATCTTGGTATCTGAGATTTAAAATTATGTATACTCTCCAACTTAAGTTTCCCCCCCATGGCCATTATTTGGGTTCCTCTGCCAGACAGTATGAAAACAGTTGCAATTTTTGCATTTAGTGTATTAAAAATTTAGCATGTAATTCACCTACATGTAAACTATATAAAAATAGTGTAAGCCTTAAATCATGGTACAAGCAATTAATATTTTTCTTTCATGTTTATTTAATGAACTGTGCTGTGTTATTCTCTTGCTGATGAAGTGAGGAAGAAAACAAGAATATGGTAGTCTTTTAATGAACTGTGGTCATACCAGAGTAGCAGTTTTCTAGCAAATATGCTGTGGCTGGAGATTTAGGTCAGTGGGTCAGGAATTACTCATTTAGAGAAAAAAGGTTGGCACTGGCTGACAAGGCTGTGAAATTTATCAGCAGACATATATACAATCTGTAAATAATGCAAACGGAAATGAAATAAATGGAGGAAAGGCAAACATCTCCAGGCCTCTTCCTTTGTGTTGCTACATTTTTAAGGGCACTGTCAACTCTTGAAGAAGGAAGATGAGTCAGTAGAAGAGAATGAATAAGCAATCATTTCATACATACAAAATGCAGTTTCCTCACTATCCATAATCTAAATATTTTCCCAAGTAGTCAGATAAAGTAATATAATCTCCTTACCTGCAAAGTTAGAGTTTCCTCTATTATACTTCCAGGTCTCTGCATCCCTCACCACTGTTCAGTGTTTTCTCTCTCACCTCTCTCCATCGTTTGGATGGTGTCTGGTGTCTTTTTCTCAGTGTGGTTGTTCTCTGAAATGAGGCACTCTGGAGCGCTGCCTTTTGAAGGTAGAAGAGAGAAATGAAATGACTTGTGCAAAATGGTTGTGGTGAAGGAATGCGTGTGTGGTTATTATCTCAGAGCATTCCCCATCTCGCACCCTTTCTCTGAAATCCTGAGGGAGATTCCCAGGTGGATGATATGACCCCTGAAGTATTGCTCATCTAATCCTAAACTGTTGTCATCGATGGGGAAGGCTGCTTGCCTGCCTTTATTTTAACGGACTTACTTGATCAGTGTAAACAAACAACTTGGCAATACCCTATTTCTTTACTCCTAGAGGTTGTTTAAAAGTTATGTGTTCTCTGTTTTGGTTTGCTGACACAGAAGCCAATAGGGAAAAGAGATAAGCAGTTATAGGTGATGCCTCCTGAGTGATAGCTATTATTGATTGTTATGTTTTAGCTGAATGAGCAATAGTTTTAATTGTACTTACCTTCCTCTTAGGCAGACAGGACCTCACAGAATAAATTAGAAAGACTAAACCATTATGTATAGTTGATAGAAGAAAGAATCTTTTTACAGTGAGAACAACAATCACTACAACAACCTCTTCAGGGACATGGTGGGGTCCCCGTCACTGGAGATTCTGAGGTGTGATTAGTCAGGAGGCTTGATAATCTCATCTAGGCTCCTTTTCCCATGAAATGTTGGACCAGGTGGTGTTTTGGGGTCCTTTCCAACCTGAGCTCTTTTAGGGTTCTACCATTTATACATATATATATATTTTAAAAATTGGAAAAAACACTATATAGATAAATATAAAATATTTTTGTATAATGTATATAATATATATTTTTATATGTAATATATAGTATTATATATAGATAAATAAATATATTATATACAATTTACAAATAATTATATCTGTAAATTAAAATAGGGAAAAAACCCCACCAGAGATGGAACTCAGTAAAAGCAATCTCTGTCACTGAAATGTTACTGTCTTAAAGCTGACAGCAAGTTATCAAGGCATTCAAAACTGAAGGTGAGAGGTCATCTTGGTCACCTCTTTTCATTGCCCTCCACACTTGATTCATCTAAGGGTCCCAGCAAAAGTGGACCAGGAGCTTGTGCCCCATCCAGAAGCAAAAAATCCTTACAATATCTAGAGGTACACCCTTCTTGCTGATTTTCTAGATGAGTTTTTGCTTTCTAGGTAGGCATCCAAATTCAGTGTAAACCCCTGAGCCTTTTTATAGAAACTCAGTACTGTTTAGTCCGCCTAAAAGGAGCAGTATTTGCTCACTATATAATGATATAAATCCATCCTCCCTACAATGATGTAATTAGAAAATTAAAGGGAAAGATTGTATACATTTTATTTCCTGGGGTACATGCAGAGTTATTTTAAATACATATTGTGTTACTGTATTATTATTACTGACAAATTACTGTGAGGCTTTCTAGCATGTAGGTAAAATGATAACACAAGATTAACTAAAAAATAGATAACATTGGATCAAGATCAAAAAAAGAAATTATTCTCCAGGCTCCATCCCCCAAAAGCCTCAGCATTTGTTTTTCTTCTGGTGGCAGAACATTGATCACGTTGTGTCAAAACCCTGAAGAAATATCACTTTGACAAGAAAGATTTAGTTAAATAACGCACTTTGTTAACAGAGGTGGTAGTAATAACGTATGGAGTGTAACATATACACTTGGCCTGGCTTCCAGCTGTTTGGCTTCATAGTTATTATGTGCACTGTGAAAGAAAGAAATAAATCTTTCAATAATGCAAAAAAAAAAAAAAAAAATTTTTGGACTCCATCAGTTACTCTTTTTGAAGATGTAGAGAATGTTTCCTTTCGCTATTAATTTTTACTACGTAACTTCTACAGGGCAAATCCTAAAAAATCAGAATGTCCAGTGAATTTTGAAAGTGAACTGAAAAGTTAATTCAAGAAAATATTTCTGATTTTTTTTATTTTTTTTTTATTTTTTTTTTAATGCTCAGTGTTCTCCAAGCTGCATTTAATGGAAGTTCTTTAAGACAGCTTTATGATTTTTACACCTTTGAGGGATCACATTTTCAGTGGGAAAGTATTTCTACTCCTTGAGCTATTTGTTGTACATGTGTATAAACTCTTTACAACATAACCTAAATCCATGTGTACATCTAGGAAGAAGTCTATGGGTTCAAAAAGAGAACAGAAAGTGAACATGAAGGTAAATACAACATAACATTTGACTTCTAATGATTGGATGGAAGGAAACCCCTTCTGGTGTCACCACATCCCACTGGCTGCCATACTTTTCTTACTGAGGAACTAGAGAGCTGAATTTTAAATCAAGTATAAGGACATTCTGAACTTGGTAATCCCTGTAGGACCCAGCGTTTAATGAACACTGAGATTAGAATGGGAAAGGCACAGATTGTACAGTGTGTTAGAAGAGCTGGGAATTGACTGAACAAGACCTGATGTGCTTGGGCAAAAGGGAATCCCATTTATGAACCTGCATTTAAAGGCTGTTATTTTCACCATAAGCAAAAGTACAATATACAGACAAGAACATCTGATGTTAACATGCTCATACTTTTGCCAAGAAGTTTTAGAATTGTGAGATAACAGAAAATAAGAGACATGATTTAAGAGGTTAAGTATCTTTT
>JAYRBT010000093.1:29813309-29832426 GCA_036023395.1 Myiotriccus ornatus
CCCCCAAAACCCCCCGCCAACCAAGCAACAAAAAAACCAACAAAAGTCCATGAAAGCTCCCAGTTTTGTTCACATGGGTTTAGTTATGGGTTTGGGGTCCAAAAATTATGTGATTTTTGTTTTTCTTAGATGGTCTGCAGAACAACTTCTCTTTGTCCAGGTACTCTTTTTTTATTTTGGTTGCTTGTGTAAGTCACACTGCTGTCACAACACATACGGAAGCTCCAAAGGCTAAATTGTACTTTAGAACTAGACTCACTTGTACAAAGGGCTAAAATGATTTGTCAAAGACCACAAAGGAAGTTTGGGGCAGAAAAAGAACAGAATTTGCATCTCCTGCAACCTTGCCCAGTCCTCGAACCACGGGAACAGCCTTCTATTTCGCTATTGCTGGCAACACTGTGACTCCTAAGTTGTCCAATTTGCAGTCAAGCTTGAATGGTTTAGTAATTAGAGCTGGGTAATTTGTAACAGAATTAAAACTTGAAGTATTGAAATAAACTTGCAAAAGTGGGGCTTTGGTCAACCACGAACACCGCTTGTATTCACTATTTATTGCTAATTATGCAACTGAACTTCCTTAGGATGGTTTTTCAGAGAAAGAAAGCCAAGGGGTAGATCTTTGTCATGTGTAACTTTTCCATAATACACTACATCCTGCAGTGTGTGCTCCTCTATAGAAAACTGGGATCAGAAAAAGAAAAATCCCAATCCAGGATTAAACATAAAATCAGAGGGGGAAAAAAACATGGTAGATCTTAGGGAAGGGCATTTTTCACTTCAAAATTTTTGACTCTGAGTGGATCATTTCACCCATTTCTCATGGATAAAAACTGACAAACTCTTCTGGATATTACAAAATAAAAAAATATTATGGCTCTCTGCAAGGACTTTTGAGAAAAAAAACAAAATAACAACATTATTAAATAATTTCATAAAGACTGATATGCATCTCTCAAGGATTTAACTTCTTTCTTGCCTTTTTATCTGGATCAATACAAATTAAACCACTAAATTCAGTTTATGCTGAAGAAATCTCTCCTAACAGTAATGAGTTAAGAGCTTCTACTGTGAACAGAAGCATATTTGTCATATATTTCAAAGATATTTAACATTGTCTTCCTAAAAGAATAATTTTCTTAAAATGATACTTTTATATATCTTAGAGTTGCTGTATTTTAAGGGCTTTTTTGCTTATCACTAAATCTTACCTCGCTTTTTGGCACTTTCCTTCCTCTTGGAAAACTTTGACATATATATTTATTGTAGTTCACAGTTTTTTCTGTTTCATCTGTCACTAAGCTCTCCTTACACAAGTGCAGAAGTATGCAACAATGAAAAACAATGACAAGAAAACACTTAGACAAACATTTTTATTGCTGCGAGAGAGTTTGGTCTGGCATGAGAGAAAAGAATGAAGGTTAAGGTCATACGGGTAAAATGGGTTCCTTATTTTTTTTTCTAAACTGTTTTCCCCTCTTCTCAGTGATACCATGACAAAAAATCTGCTAGTAACATAAAAGATTATGCCACTGCGCCAGTAAATTTATGTACACCTGTATTTCAGGAACTGCTGCAACTAAGAGAAAAGCCACTCGTAACTTCGTGAGGTCAAATGTCACTGATATTTTAGGGAATTGAGCAATTAAGGTAACAAGTAATAAAAATAATTTTGCACTTTTCAGTTTAGTGAAATGCACCTTGGACTTCTGGCCAAGACAGGTCTGTTAGATTTTACTTCTGAAGCGCATACAAGCGATAGTAATTTTTCACACCCCCTCCGAAAGATCAGGTGTAAGAGGGTTAAAAAATACCACTCACCTCACTGAATGTGAGGACACATAAAACTGCATTTGCAGCTTTTCTCTAGGGGAAAAGTCAAGGTCACTCACTTTAATCAGCTGTAACAATTAGAGTTTGGTCACTGCTTTCAGCTGCACATTGCCTATTTGCATCTAGTGCAGGGATCAGTTGGCACTCTAGTGAAATGGCTTTTTGTCTGCTCTTATCTCTTTTTCCTCTTCTTTCTAGTACAAAGCCAAACAAATTATCTTAAAACTGCTTAATTTCTTCCACCTGACTACAAAGAAGAAGAAGTATTAAAAGTTATAAAGATCTGAAAAAATGGTTTAGGAGCAACCATCCTATGTTTTTCATTTACTGTCCTTTCAGTCCAGACATTAACAGTACTGTTTTGAATGGGCTTAGGTATGTGTTAGCAAGTCAAAACAGCATGAACAGGAAATTTGTGAACAAATCTGGACTGAAAATTCACAGGTCTATCTCTGTTGCAGTATCTCCTGAGAAAGCACTTCAGCAGTGCACAAATCTCCTTAGCTCTGAGACAGTTCCACACAGGGCTCTGCTGCCTTTCATGTTCCCCTCATTCACTATGAAGCTCACAGTTGTTTCCTTACTTTCCTCTTCAAGAAGAAGATAATAAACTTCCATTGTAAAGTAATGCAAATGTGGAGGACCAGACAAAATGGTAGATGGGTGAGTGAAGAGCTCAAAACCAAGATGAAACAATCTTATAATATTTTAAACAACATATACAACTCTATGTAAAAATATTTTAAAAGCACATATAAAGATTCACATGTCATTAACCATAAAGCAAATCATAATTTTTGTGGTTTTACCACTGTATGACACTCAACTCCTCTTTTGTGCAAAAGCCTGTTCTAAAAAGAAATACCTGTCCAAAGACTGACACAAGGGTCTTGGCACCTAGGCACCCAGAGCCTGACTCCATCAGGGCTGGTGTGTGTAAACACTGCTGTAGAACTGAGCTGTAGTATTCAGCACTGGAATGGTTAAGGACATGTTAGGAATGTCTTTCAGTTGAACCTGCCTAAATATGTTTGAATTATTAGCGGGTTAGCTGCAAAAGCAGGAGAGGCTACTTAAGCATTTCTTAGCCTGTTCAAGCTGTTTATCAAGTTCAGCCAAAGTTAAATGTTATGTTCAATGCACTTCAAGTTTTATAGGTGGTATGGGGATAGATACATGTAGAGCTGTGCTACTTTCTGCTTGTATTCAGCAATTGCAAACCTTCTTTTCCTCATTATCTAAGCCTGGTCTCCATGGGTCTCAGTTATTTGGGACACAGACATTTAGCAACACCCCTATGTTAACATGGTTCTCCTGAGATCACAGCTGGGACACAGAGTTTCTGTAGTTGCTTATGATTAGACTAAGACTGTTCTCTTTCCAGCTTTTGCTTCTTATGTCACTGTAGAATCACGAAGCCTGGTTTTGCAACTTGTGCCCGCTTAAATTCTGGAGACATCTCAGGGAGATTATTGTTTCTTGTGAGGGTTTTTTCTGTTGTTTTGTGTTTTTAATATTTATTTTTAATTAGTCACACTGTTATTGAAAAAATTTACTGTAAAGACCTTTAAATCACTATTGTTTCTGAGGGAATTACAAAACAATATGTTCACATCCACCTTCTCTTGCCCTCTTACTGTGAAAAAGGAAAGTATGTGCATCACTGCATTCAGACTTGAGGATACCATCTGCTTAAACTTGCCATCCATGTTCCTTGCACTACAGCTACATAACCTGCTTCATATGAAATCTGCTCTGCTACTGTAAACTTACCAATAAAAAGGATAAGGAATACCAGACGAACATCTTTACCAGTAGGTACAAAAGGATGTGCTGCCTGAGGAATTCTGCAGCAGGGGATTTTCATTTCCTGCACTGACATGTGTGGTGGTTTACTGTAAAAAGGATGCGCAGTGCCTGAAAATGGGCTCCTAAGCCAGTACAGGTACAGATTGGGAGTCCATAATGCCTCAGATTCCTTTCACAGGAGAGAGTCTTCCATGAGTTTTGGTTCTTGACTTGCTGTGTTTACATTTGACCCTCCTGTCCAACACGTATAGTTGTATATCTATGTGCAATCTTTCAAACTGATTGTATTTCTTTGCTGTTGCAAGTGGCACGCTATTTTCTCTCTTCCGTATGACAGGAGGTAGTTTTAGTATTCTTGGATTCTCTTTGCAGTATTCACCATGGCTCCCTCCAAAAGGCAAAGCCCGTGTCTTGTGATTGGTGTAGTGCACCAGCTTTCTGTCTTCCTGTTTAGACAGGGTACACCTAAACATCTGCAAAGGTGTACTGAGTGAAGAAAAATACTGAGTGCTTTCATTTGAGCTTCACCTCTGCACCCTGGCAGAGAACATATCAGGTATAAGTCTATCAGGAAGTTCTCTGGTGCTAAGTGAATTCAAGGTATTTTCTATTTAGTGAAGGAAAAAGTAATGAATTATTGTTGCTTAAATGCATTTCTTGCTTGCAAGGATTTTTCTTAGGTGAAACTGTCATTCTATTTATTGTTGTCTTTGCTAAGGTTCTTTGAAGATCAGCTGATCCATATTCTTTCTGTTTTGCTTTTCTGGAAAAATGAAGAAATGCAGTGAAGTTTTGATGCCTGTCATATTGTAAAAGCCTATCAGAATATCACGTGTGAAATACAAGGGAAATTAATTATAGGTCCATAACATCTGTTTTATTACCTTTTCAAATTTACAGGTCTGTTGTAAGAACAGGCAGTTCAGATACTGCTTGTTTCTGTAGTGCCTCTGACTCCCATGGTTGAGAGTGTGGGGGATAGCAGTGATGACATCAACCTTCAGCAATAATACAAAATAATATTTATCAAAATACATAAATAATGAGGCAATGGATATTTTCATTGTCTCCACTCTCCTTTCTCTGTAAACTTCGGAGTACTTAAACCATCTGTGGTTTAACAACCAGACAAGTGTTGTGATCATATCTTCCTTCCATGAAATTCGGCTCAGTGGGAGGGAGAGAGAGACACTGAAATGGAGTCAATGAAGCACTTGAATGCAATAGTAAAACCAGCTGTTTGCAGTGCAGTGCTCTTTGCTTGGAGAGCAGTCTGACATCCTGCACCCATACGGTACATACCAGATCAATGGTCCCCAGCTGTTGCATTTTAGATGTATAAACAATTGAAGAAAGGCTGAGCTGCTCTCCAGCTCTTCTCCTCTTTCCCTTTTTATCACCCAGCTGTGAGCATTCAGGCAGACAGTTTTATTGATGTGGAATTAGTACTGTTTTTGCAGGATAAAGCTCTTAGCATGTAACAGCCTCCTAATGGGTGATACTTTGCAGTTAGGGAATTTGCTCAAATTCCTTTCTGTCTTCCTCTCTTCTCTCCCTCCTCCTTGTCCATCTTTATGTTTATAAGAGCTACATTTGAAAAAAAAACCACCAGAAAACAACTATCAAATAATTGTTGAAAACCCTCTTACTCATAAGCTTTGGTATTTTGGTATTAGTCATTGCAAGAAAGTACTGAATATTTGTAGTAGTAGTAGTAGTAGTAGTGAGTATTTGTATTTAATTTTAATAACATGTATATATTTTATAACTTTTCCATGATGTTGATAATTCCCATGTAACAGATGGCCACATATGGTGCATATGCACTAAATGGTATACACCACTATGCTTATTGACACTCAGATATTACAGCTGGCAGCTGATACTTCAAAAAACAATAAAAAAACCCAACTCTTAATCCTATCCATTCTCACATCTTGGTCTTCTTTTTTTTTGATATTATTTTTATTTTTATTTCCTTCTGTCTTCAGTACCAGAGAGAATTTTCTTAGCTGTCTTATTTCTGGCTAGGACTCCAAGGAGTGACCTGACATAGCAGACAGCACATCTGCTCCTGACATTTCAGGTGGTCGTCACAGACTTCGATGTAAGATTCAAGACATTTAGTGAAAGCTCTGTATCTATCTTCTAATCTGTATACACATATCTTGAACATACAGCAGTGCTACCAGTTCACATGATCCTTATGTTGCAGCATTTTGGGTTTTTTTGGTGTTTCTTAAAATCCTCACTACTGAATATCTGTGAGTGAATGAAAATTTTAGAATATAAACTTCTAACATTAATTTTGCCACTACCCCCCCATATTCTCTCCCCAGCCTCCTAAAGTTCACACCTAGATTTGAAACTCCATTTAAAAAGAAAATACTCTGGTGTAAAAAGAAAATAATCATTTAAGAGCAATTTTTCAAAATCTGCATTAGCTGATAGCAAAATATTAAATTTATCAAAGTTCCTATCTTTAGACCCTGCTCATGAATATTTTTCCAACAGTGATCATAGTTTTTATATATAATGAAAAAATACGTTTGCATTGCACATGTGTATTTAATCTAGGTGGTGGTTAGAACAAGAAAGAATGAAGGACACAAATCAGAGAAGGGTGTAAATGATATTGTATATGTCAGTACTACGAGTACCAGCCTTTTAAAACTTGGTACAAGAGTAGGTGAACAGCAAGTCATCATAATGACATTTTTTATCATTAACTGAGAAAGCTGATAATTTTAACAAGTGCCAATTTACTAATTTTAATTTATAATGTTTAATAAATTCTTTTAACATTGTCACAAGCACTGGTTTGATATAGATAGGGAAAACAACTGGGGTTCCTCCAGACTCAGAGTTTTCACAGTTGTTGCACTGCATACAGTGCTTCAGTCCATAGGTAGTTTCACTAAAATCCCAGGCTTCAAATGACATTTTTCCTGTATGTCCTAATTTCTTCACTACTGAAGCTGCAGGTGCAGAACTTCAGAACTCCAAAGGTTATAGTGACAGTGCACGATCTGAAGCATCACTGTCATCTCTGATGGTTTAGAAATGCCTTGGCTTGAGTATGGTTTTAGACTTTTCAAATTTCAAAGGGATTGTTTATATTATACATGGCTTCGCTTTCTTTTCTTTCTGTGATTTGATCTCTATGATTTACAGACTATGCACCTGGTCTTTGCAGAGCAAGCCTTGGAAGTAGTAAACATAAACTGCCAAGTTTACAACAACTGGTCGAATTTGGTGGTTGAATGCTAAATTACTGTAGGACTTGTCTTAACTGCCACATCCTGAACTGTGTATTCAGTAGAAGGAAAATTTTCAGTCTTACAGGTTTTTAGTTGAAATGTTGTTGCTTTTGTTGCCTTTTTTTCTCCTTTTTTCTTTTTTTTTTTCTTTTTCTTTTTTTTCCTTTGCTTTTTGGCAGACTTCATCTTGATAAATTTTCTCCCTCCTTACACCTAATAACAAAAATATTTTGGAAGTGAACACTCAACTCCTTCTCCCATCCAAAGTCTTGCAAAATTGCCGAGAACTTCACTATTTCCTTTACGTTTTTCTACTGGTGTCTGGCAAGTTCATAATCCAATAATAACCTAAAAATCACTGTGAAATGAGGGGTCATACCTAGAAAAGAAAAGAAATCAGCTGGCACTTTTTAAATGACCCTGTAAGCTTCAGAATAAGGCTCTGCTATTCCCCAAAACACTGGTTAAGTGTGAGGCTAGAAGAGATTAAAAGAGTGAGAAGCTATCAGACATAGAAAGAATACACTATTCCTTTTCTTTTCATTCCTTTCTCTCTCTCTGACTGTCCCTTTTTCTAAAGTAATACTGTGATCAGAAACTTAGACAAATAGTACTTCAAAAATATTTTAGTTCTAGGGTTGAGTGAAGATTTAGTAAAGAGGCTATGATATTTAGTGTTATGAATTCACCTCATTAGCGTCATGAAAAGCTGTGGAATCTGCTAGAAACCAGCGTTCTAATCCATAAGATAAATATTTTTTAGTTCTATAAGCAATATTGTGAATGAGAACATGTGGCTGAAACAAATGGTGATAAAACTCCTTTTTTCACAAGGTCATATCGGCATGAAATACGTGTTCTGTCATTTATAACAATAAAGGGATTTGTTTTATTAAGAAGTTGTTTATTCACACATGCTATGCAGCTGCTAGTGTCAGTTTATCATTGTGATCTTGTGTTGTTCATTACGTGGCAGCTGGAGATTTGCTTTCGTGAGTTTTGCAGAGGTCAAAAAAAGCCTTTCTTGTAATTTGGAAAGCTCTATTCCTTAAAAAGAGTTTGACATCTTTCAGAATACAGTCTATTTTGCCAATACCAGACTATTCTGCATAGATACATATTTCAAATATGTTTTCTGATGAGGTTTTATATATATATATATATATGAATATTAATACATAATGCTAAAGATGGAGATTCTTATTCATTTTCAGTTCTGATTTTCTTGAGGACTCTTAAAAATCTGTCTCCCTAATCGAGCACCATTTTAGGGTTTGAGTTTTATTTTAATGACTTATTAGAACGGTCTAGTGAAGCAGTGGGATCGATGAATTATATGGCTAAGCTTAGCCATATACTTAGTTCTTCCTTACAGATTTGAACTGCAACTGACTGAAACTCACAGAAGCTTAAAGTGTTTCTATTTCTTTCAGAAAAGACCTACTATGATGGAATGACTATGTGTGACCTCGGTTTGTTTCAAAACTGGAGAAGTAATAGTGTGGTGAAGGATTTCTCTAGCTGTAATACCAAGTGACAATGAAATGATTTTATTATCCAGGTTTCTTTAACAAGAGTCTGTGAATGTGTTTGTGTGTATATGTAAACACTATTACTTTTAGAGGGTACTTGCAAATGAGAGAGACTTAGGGGTTTTGTTTAAGAAGCAGATTTTTTTTTAACTCCTCACATTTAGGAACATCAGGGTTTGACATTTTTCTTATTTTGCCATGAGAGGAAGAAGAACTGGAGTTTCACAGTTTTGTTTTCTCCAGACTGAAGAAAGCATGTAATCTGAAGGTGCTCATTTGAGTGTAACCTGTAATTTCAGAGGAGAAAAGAGTGAATTTCCAATTCAGTTATTAATCAAAGATTGTTTTCTTCAGAGGGATTCAGGACCTGCTAAGGTCAGTTGTTAGCATGAAAATAAAGGTTACACCTCTTTGAAAACCTCACACTGAGCATGTTTATGTATGAATCGTTTTGAGATGAATTCTGGTATAGTCTGGTTAGAATTTTCACAGAATTAAAGCATCACAAGGGACAGGAGAGGCTTTTCTACTGTGTAATCCAGATCATCTTTTCTATCTTCTTGACCTTTGCTCATTCAGCCTGTCGGGGCCCAAACTCTTACATGCTATAATAATTTGCAGCATTTTCCATCTCTTCTGTTTTGAGTTGTTGTTTGATTCTGTGGAGTTCAGTTGTAAGTCCAGAAGAGAGTTTTAAGGATGACCTTTATATTTAAACTGTCACAAGGAATACATCCTCAAAGAATCCAACACATACATTTCAGAGCAACACTGTTGCCTGAGACCCTCTCCATCACCTCCTAAATTTCTACCTTTGCCCCCATTTTAACTTCTAGTGAGTGAATCAGCATGATGACCTAATGACTTAGCTTTTTAATAAACATTTGGATGCAATGATATAAGACAGCAAGGCAAGCTCATAGCCAATAAAAAGGTTTTGGAAAATAAAGTTTATGCATTAAAACAGCTGGTCTTCCAAGACATATTTCTTTCTAATTGCCCTTTTTTGCTAGAAATCCAGAGAATAAAATAATAGATATGTTATTTTATACAGCAGAATGAAAATAGACCTAAAATATTAATGTCCTTTCACCTCCAAGAGTAGAGGGTAAAAAACTGATCTGTTAAATTTAATTCATATTTCAAAAATTTAATTAAACAATTCAAGTTTACTTGCCTCCCAGCTTTAGGAGTGTAAGAAAACTAGCATATATATTCCTGATTGTTATTCTTACTTTTACTTTGTGTACTCTACTTTTCTGCTTGAGACACAAAGTTTGCATGAGGACAAACATAACTTTTGTTCCAGGTTGACATTTATTCCCAGTATGTGACATTAATGATGTAAAACACATAGCAATACATAACTTGAATTAACATTTTCAGATCCTTTTGAACAATAAATATATCTTATATTTCCATTATCCCCTTTTTAAAATTAGTTTTATATGCTCCATTCATTTTTCCTTCAATAAAGCAAAGGAAGGAAGAACAAGTTTCTTTGTTGAACACCACTTCATCTGGAATTCTTAGTGTACATTTTTTTAATGTTGCATTAAATTGTGTTATAACAGATGGTTCTAAAAGTACTTGAAGAATATATATTTAGAGTAAAACTGTTCTTCAAAGAATACACAAATACTATATTTTTGGACAAATTACTATTTTAAAAATATGTACCTACTAACATTCATGACAATGATTAATCAGTTTACACAAGAGCTGTAGTGTAACTGTAGAAGATCAGTTGTGTTTATCAATCTCATGCTAATGGTATTCTTTAGTATTCCAGTTCTTTTATGTTTCTGTCTTGAGTCTTTATTCTTGTAAACTTCTCACTCATACTGTTTTGTACTCATGAGTGAAAGATTAGCAATGAACCAGATTAAAATACACTCAAGTTCTGTCCCCCTTTTTTCTGATTTTTGATGTTTTTTAAATTTTTTTTTTTTTTTAAATAGCAATTCAGTTATAGTTCCTCTTCTGACCCTGATGAACTGCAAAAGTTTGAGATTACTTTTCTGGTTTCTTTTCGAAGGAGAAAGGACTTAACCACTTATCCTACTGTTTATGAAATGCCACTGTATTTTGAAATGAGGTACCTTACATTATGTTTGTGTTTATATATAAAAATATATATAAAACCACACACACACATATATATATTTATTTTGGCTTTACAGTCAAAAGTCTCCCACTGTATCATCAAATGTTTGTGTGCTCTAGAAAGTGCAAGTTCTCTACATGCTTGACTCTGTGTCCATTATGATATTCTTAGTGACATGATAGTGTATGTGCACATTTTAAAATTTTGTGATACTAAAATGTAATGCTGAAAAAATGATCCCACTTTATTTTTCTGCTCACTTGTTGAGAGTCTCACATTATCTGGACAGATAAAAAGCCAGTTAGTTATTTTCACTGTTTCTTTCACGATGCATCTAATCAATCTCAAATTATTTATCAATGTAAACAGTAACTTTTATGTCAGTCAAAATTTTAAGAGGTCTGCAAAGAAACTTCATCAGATGTTTACAGCCTTCCTTGAATTTAATGGGCTGATGTAAAAAAACCCCAAACACATCACTACCAAAGGCACTGTACCCGTAATAGTGGGGGATTTCAAAAGAACGCCGTGTCTTCCATATCTGATTCAGAGAAGTACATTACATAGTATTGCAGATTTATAAGTTACAGTTCTTAGATCTTTTAACTAGATTCACTGTTACTTGGATAATTTCCAGTACCACTGAAACATGGCAAAAGGTAACCAGTAAGTACTCAGTATTGATCTTAAAAAATGTCCTCAGGAAGTAATTGCTACTGATATTTTTATGTTACACCCCCAACATAAAATATGTGGTATCAAATTTCCTATGGATTAAAAGTATTCAATGTAAATGCAGTTGCTTTTGGGTCCTACTGCTAGTATCTTGAAACTTACATGAAAACAATTCCCCTTTTGTTGTGAAAGGAACTGTAAATTGTGGACTCAATAATACACATAGAAATCAAGTGAAATTCATTGTCTTCATAAATATTTCTTTATCAAGGAAAAATGATTTGTACGTAACTAGGTGAACACTATACTGGTAGTCACAACAAACAGATGGAAATAAAAATGTTTCCTACAAGCATGTCTTCTCAGCACAATTAAAGCAAGACAGAAAACACTGTAAACAGCTTTTTTGTCTGCCAAAAATATGAGTTCAGAGCAATTCTCTTCTTTTGTAACAGATGACACCACAAACAACAAAAGCATCAGTCTGAATTTGCTCTTGATGTTTTCTTTGCATGTTAGAGACGCCATCAACTACAACTGGGAAAAAAAAACAATGACCAAACTCCAAAAAACCTCAAGCAATAACTAACAGAACAGAGCATTCATTAGTTTTTGGCATTTAAATGAAGAAGGAAATAATTTTAAACAGCTTGATTTTAAAATGTATTTAACAAAATTAATTAGTGAATCTGTATTTGACTAAAACCTGAAGATCTTTTACACTTTATAACAAAAATACTTAATTTGCTTTGAAATTATATTTCTTAGGAGATGTGGTGCCTGAAGATAAAAATGGGGGGAAAAAAGCACTTTAAAAGCATAGGAATATAAAACATTGTGTACCTTTCCAGGTAGCTAAGGCAAGAGTTGTCCTTAGCAATACTGGTGTAGGATGGGGAATTCAAGCAAATATGCCATGCCTTCAAACAGTTCTGGTGTCCCTGCTGTACCCTTGCTATAGCAGGAGCTTATTATGGAAACAACCTCAGTTCAATTTATTAAAGATGGGCCCAATTTATTAATGCACTTTCTGCAGCAGCTGCTCCATACCACTGAAAAATGGATGTGGATGAGAAAGAGATGGTGGCCACAGAAAGAAGAGGGGAAGGAAACAAACAAGGAGTGGCAGATGCCCATGAGCAGCTGTAGTACATTGCTTATTTTCTCCAGCTACAAAACTGGTTGGAAAAGAGTGCCACCTGCTTGCACTTATCTTCGTTCTACATGTAAGAGAGGTCTAAATGCTATGACCTGGGGAGCCTGGAAATTGTTTGATTCAATAGATCGGCAGAGTGCTACTCCAAAGGACTGGCACTCACAAGCACACTCTCTGGATGTGTCATTACATCCCCAAGAGTCACACCATGTGCCCAAGAGTATCGTCCAAACACTTCTTGAACTCTGTCAGGTTTGGTGTTGTGCCCACTGCCCTGGGCAGCCTGTTCAGTGCCCACCTGTCCTCTGGGGGAAGAACCTTTTTCTGATATCCAGCCTAAACCTTCACTGACACAACTTCAGGCATTCCCTCAGGTCCTGGCACTGGTCACTCCAAAGAAGAGATCAGTGCCTGTCCTCTTCTTCCCCTCACAAGGAAGTTTTAGACTGTGACATTCTGTTCTGTCATATACAATAAATGTGAAAGAACTGTTGAAATGGTGCATTATGTATCCAGTCTCCCAGTAATCTAGAGGCCATGTGTATGTTAAAGTCACATGGGAATTAGACTTTGGATATCTAATATAAAGCAGCAGGTAAAACATGCACAGGAGAGAGCCTAAATGTACCTCAAGTGTACCCACAAAGGGCACGGTGGAGTCTCAGAGAAATCTGTGATTCTATATCCTAACAGATCAGCTAAGTAAATAATTTAAAGTATTTTCATCTCTTTGGTTATGCATTCTACTGAATACACATGAGAATTCATATCACAGAATGTACATCAAAGTAAATGCATTTCAAAATGAAATGAAATTATTCATGAAAGGGAATCTTCTCATCAAATGTAAATACTCCAACATATTAAGGAAAGAAAAATTTCAATTAATTTCTTACAGGCAACCCAGGATGGGACACAATTTCCAAAGAGTTCTACCACCTTTCCTTTTATTTCCAAGACAACACAGTTTTCACTGCAAATGTGAGCAAACTACTGTGTCTTTTGCTCAACCAGAGTTGTGAAACAGCCAAAGGCACAGCTACTAGCTCCATAATAAAATGACCAGACTTCACCCGGTATGCTGCATCTACAGACTCAGTGCCTGCAGCACAGTTTCTGTTGTGATCTATCCATAGACTGCATGGATGATGGCAGAACATTTATAGGGCCCAGGGGAACTGCTGGGTTGCTCTGCAAGCTCTTACTTGCTTCTGCAAATCCTTCTGAGCTATTGCCTTTGTATTTGAAATTGTCTCTCCTTGAAGACAAACTGCCTTTTCCTATGTCAGCTTGACCACAGCCAGCTTGAGCACTATCATGCACCATTAAATGTCCAAGTGTAGACACTGAGGCTTAGTTTGGATTGCTAAATAAGCTAAACAAGTTTGATTGCTAAATGAGATAGGCCCCATGTTCTGGCTCCAAAGCCAAGTAGCAAAGCCTGGGTTGAGTACACACATCTAAACTTTCATTTTCCTGTCTGCAGCTAGATCTCCTAAAACAGGACAGTCACCCCGGGGTCTTCCCAATTTGAGTAGTTCCTGGAATTTGCTATCCCTTAAATTATGCTTTGGAAAGCACAAGCTGGCCTCAGGCAAAACAGTGCCAGGGAACATCCTAAAGACAAAGCCGTGCAGACAGGCAGTAGAGAGAATTCACACTCTCTGTATTATCA
Source organism: Myiotriccus ornatus (assembly GCA_036023395.1). Lineage (NCBI taxonomy): Eukaryota > Metazoa > Chordata > Aves > Passeriformes > Tyrannidae > Myiotriccus > Myiotriccus ornatus. The sequence goes on from JAYRBT010000093.1 coordinate 29,827,357, forward strand.
CACCCCCCACACCTTTTCGCCTTTGGGATCCTTGCAAACTTGTGAAGTCCTGATACAGGACTCACTCAAGGCTGTTCCCTACTGAAATCAAGATCCTGTGGAAAGGGCAGGGCCTGCTAATTTACCGCTCTCTTGCAATTAGTTGATTTTGTGCTGATTGGACCTTATTCTGAACAGTTATCTTGTTAGAAAGAAAAGTAGTTTGTGCCTTCTGAAATGCAAATACATGATGAAAGAGAATAAATTCCATTCCAGTGGCAAAGCAGATTGACATACATTTCTAAACCTTATACTTCAATTCCAGAAGGAGCTATCTGGTCAGTAGTTCCTGTTAGGAATATTTTCTCTGGTTAGTCTTATCAAAGAGGCCTCAATTCTAGTTCTTTAGCAGATCTGCAACTGTAAATTTGCAGATAATTTCATTAACGTCAGTGGGACTGTTCACATTTCCAAAGTTATGAAGATACAAGGCAGTATCTTCAGTATGTGCCTAAACTCTACCCTCACACCATCTTTTGACTGTTGTCATTCATCCTTTGGTAACAGGTGCATATTTGCATTACAGGTTCTTGAGACAGTATGCCTGGATAGTCACTCTCACACGAAGAAAAAGAGTACTCTTTCATCCCTAATTGCTACTTTGTGTTTCATATTCAAGATACATAAGCCTTCTCTTCAATCAAAAACACAGGATGTGATGAAGGTCATGAGCAAAACTCTTGAAGTATCAGGCCAGCTACACTGGGAGTACTGGACAGATACTTTTGCAGAAGTGGGAGGCATCTGTAGATGTCTCTGGAAGAGAACAGAAACACGTGTAACAGAGAATTTATATGGGACAACATTCTGAGCAGGTCTAATAAAATTAATCTTGCTTCAGCAAGAGACATGCCATTGTCATGAACTGTCTTACAAACATTTATAATGAATAGCCATTTAAAATTGTTGTAGTTGTTGGTGCTGATTTCATTCAAATGTAAGTTGTGGAAAGCACACCTTTTCAACCCAAAATCATTGGTTTGTACAGCAGTGAACGGATTGTTACTTTTCTTCTCATTTTGCACATTGAAATTTTCCTCCAAACAATATGTAGTGTAGGTAAGTCTTTTCCTCATCTTGAGGACTGCATAACAGTTTGTAATATCTCCAGGCACACATACAGCCTGGTTTCCTGAGGAAACAAGGCTTAGGCAGTCATGCTGTCTGTGTGTCTGTGTGTCTCTCTCACTGGTACCCTGGAGTGCCTTGGACACTTTAAAAAAAAATTGACAGACATTGAGCTTTCAAAGACATTAGGCTCTTTCAACCAGCCTGCACTAAATGTTGCTCTGGGGACTCATTCAGGCTCCAGAGCTGTTTGTTTGATCCTCCAAAGTTGGGTTGTTCTGTTTAGGATCACCCAGCAGCCAAGAAACAGCAACTAGCAGGGCAGCAAGCTCACAGAAAGCCACTGGTCAGTTGGTATGGCTGTAATTTTCACCAAGCCCCAGTGTGTGCTACTTCTTGATGAGCTACCAGGTCAAAAAAATATAGATAGGGACCTGACAGCTTGTAGGTAGGAGTAAGGATATGGCTGCAAAGGACTGCAAAGCACTGGAATTTGACCATTTTTTCCAAAGAAGAGAAAAAGTCAACCAGAAATACCACAACCAAAACCTCCACCAAAAAAAAAAAACAAAAACACACAACAAAAACCCCCCCAAAAAAAACCATCAAAAAAACAAACCCCACACAAGAAAAACCACACAAAAAACCCCAAACAAGAACAAAACAGCTATAGCTTTATTAGCCTGTGACAGAACTATTTAAATGATGAGACAAAACACAGGGTGCAACACTCACCACCATCCAAACCTCTGCATAACACATCTCTTAGGAAGCAATACACACATCCAAAATGCATGTAAGCACATGCACATAGAGATATATATATGCATCCTTGCATATGAATGTGTTAATCCTTGCATCTTCATAAGCTGATGTACATGGTCCATACAAAACCCCTCAAATTCTGTGTTCTCTGTATTTCCAGTGCATTTTGGCAACAGGGCACCTCGTTGCTACACTCCTCCTAGATGCTGGAACACAGTTTTTGGCCACTAAGATTAGGGTCAAGTCCACCAATTTTAAAGTAAAGCTTAGAGATTTGTTTTTTATAAATAAAATTTCTTGATAAATTATATTGTTTGTCACTAGCAGGACTCATATTACATAAATACAATGTGAGCTGCAAATAGGCTTCATAAGGGCATTGGTATCACAGAAACATTCTAGTAGTTCTAGCAAGAAGCTTTGTTTCAGAAAAAAAGTCAGAAACTATTTCACAAATTTCTTTTATTGCCAAAAATCCATCTTAAAATGTGTTAACCATTTGCCTTTTCCCTTTACCATGAACTGCTGTCTCTCTTTGGTTAAGAACAAAGTGTTTTGAGTCAGACGATTACGGCAATAATTTAATATTATTGTACAATTTAATGAAACATTTATATTAAAAATGAATTTAAAAATTGTAGGGAGAAAAAAAAACCAACAGGCTGACAACATTTGAAGGGCACAACAGAGTGGACAGCAAATGTCCTGTAAGTAGTGCCAGCAGGCAGGAAATAACGCAGATTAAATTCAAAGCAGCCATTCGTGTCTTCAGTCTTTCCAAGAATGCTAGTATATATCCAGCTGGCACCTCAGGTAGCTTCTCCAGCCACATCTGCCTGACGCATTTGGCTGTGTCTGATGCTTTTTTTTTTTTTTTTTTCCTCTCTTCTCTCTTAAGGAAAGGTCTAAATGCTAGCAAAAGTATAATTCATTTATTTCAGAATTTCACAGGACAGATAATGCACCACGTGGCAACTTTTCTCCTCATCAGGTTTTTCCCACTGTTGCAGCGCTGAGCAGGAATAACTCAACAGCTATGGCTGCCATGCTTCGTATTATTTAGAGAGGCAGGGCTGTACTTCTATCCCATGTTTGCGCTGTGGTTTTCCTTTTCCAGCAAGGCACCCAATTATGAGCTTGAAGAAATAATAACTGAAGCAAAGGCTCCAAGCAAATAGGTGTTCATTCCGATCGTATAAAGCGCTAGCTGGTTACCATCGCTCTTGTCCAAAATGTTTTTTCAAGATACTAGAAATCATTTTACACAAAAAATTATTCGGCCAGATCCCTCATTCATTTAATTCTGTTGACTTTCAGCTTAAAATCAAGAAGGATTTGGCAAACTCTGGCTAGAAAAGGACCAGAGCCTGAAAATGTGAATCAAAATTTTCAAAAGCCTCTGACTTGGAAGTGGAGTTTTTTTTACAAGCTGTCTTTCTTCGTAACATCAGGACAACTCTGAGTTTTGGTTATGTGTTTTTTAGCTCGTGAAAGTACAAACTATTTGTCCATTTGAAATAAATGTCTTTTGTATATCTGCCTGCATGCGGTCATCCTGGAAAACTGTATATAAATTCCCAGTTCAAACTTGTGTTAGAAGTGCCTATGTGAAACCTCAAAATGACAATACCCTATTGCACAAAAAAAAAAAAAAGAACATTAGAAATAAAGAAGTGCATTATTCAATCTATTTCTTCACGTCTGCACAGCATCAGGCAAACAACTAGCTCTCAATAAAACATAAGAAATAACAAATAAGCACTAGAGAGTACAGCTGAAATAATCCCAAAGAATTAAGGCCAAGTAATTACAGCTTCTTAGATATGTTGACTGTAAAGAAGTGTTTTCCTTGAGGGAACTTGAGGTTAACCATATGGCATACTGACCTAATCTTCAAAAGTACAAGAATGAGAAGCTTTCGATGAAGCATGGCATTGCTATCTAAATCTCTGACACAGAAGAACAATTCATGTACCTCTGTAGATAATTTGGTGGTCTTTATTAATAATTGCAGTTGTGCAAGTTAATATCATGGCAGAAATTCAAACACAATGTTTTAGGATTTAAACCAAGGAGTGACAGAGCCAGGAAATCAAGTCCCTTATGTAGAACAGTGACTCACTGCAGTATGAATCATTTATGTCTCAGGGCAGAACTGGTCCTATTGTGTTTTGCACTGGGTCAATATTTCCATGGCAAATCATTGTTTTCAGGGCTTCTATCCATGGAAAATGGATTTTTAATTAAAACTGGTACGCAAAACACCAGGCTAACAGCACCAATGTTAGTTACTGTAAGTTCTAACTGTTTTCCTGTGCAAAAGCCATTTGGGTCATTTCTATAGATGTTTTTGAGACAAAACTGATTTTGAAAAGAATATTTAAACTGTATTCAGATTTTGTGAACTTGAGAGGAAAAAAATCTGTGAATTTGAATATATCTTTTAAACTTGTATATTATTGTTCATTTTTTCCACTAGGTTGACTATTATTCTTCCAATACTTACTACTTTGTAGTACAGGCATTTTGCTTCAAGATTTGTTTAGCTACAGTATATACCCAGTTGACCTCTGAGCCCCTGATTTTTTGGTCAAAACCCAGCACTTTTAGCTTTATATGTGTTCCCTGTAATTGGATTTGTATTTATGGTTTGTTTCCTACACATTTCACAGCAGGTAAAATTAAAATCTGAGCTATAAATGTTTTTAGTCCACAGTTTCCAATCAAAACTCCATGATCAGAGCAAAATCTTTCCAAGTAATGGCAGTACATGAACAACATTAGATTTCCCAGGCAGACAGTCCGAACCCAGGTGTCAGTGGTTTCTGGTCAGCATGTGACTGGGATACCTAAAAATTCAGGTTTGACAAACTCTGACCTCTTCAGCAAAATTACAAAAATGAGGTGGAGGAAATCTGGGAGATGGATGAATTGGACACTTCTATGTAAGCTACTTACCTGTGTATAAGACATCAGTAGTATATCTGTATAGTTTGAAGATTTTCCACCATGAAAATGTGTTTTTGTTTTGATTTGTTGTTGTTGTTGGTTTTGTTTGTTTGTTTCTTTGTTTTGTTTTGTTTTCTTAACTCCTTTTCTCCAGATATCAGTGCTTTGGGCTTTATATACATGTATTTCAACACCAGACACCTACCCTGAAATAAGCAGCGCCTGCCTGACACAGTCTGGTGAAGGGAG
>JAYRBT010000093.1:29841041-29869881 GCA_036023395.1 Myiotriccus ornatus
CATCAGCTCAGTCAACAGCGTGGTGAAATACCTTTGATTTAGAGTGTAAGGGTAGGCACTAGGAACTGCCCCTTTGGTACTTTCCATCAGTTCCTATTGTCTTGCCAGAAGCAACTTGGTTCATCACGGTCTGTAGGAGATGGCAGCAGACTCAGGCTGCTAATCACCCTTCCAGCCCTCAGGAGAGCTGACACCTTGGTTGTAAGAGGAATTTTTTGAACTGTGAAAGGACTCTGCCATCAGTAATACCACTTAAGTTAAGGCCAACACTGCAAGCATTCTGCTTTGTTCAGTAGCTGGCAGTGCTAGGTATAAATTAAGAGCAAACGATTCTGTGTAGCTGCAAATGGAGACTTTACTGCAGAACTCTGACCCTGCATGTTAGATTTGATCATTTAGAAAGCACATGTCAAACCATCACGAATATATTCCTTTTTTAACGTCTTTAATATATCAGAATTTCCTACCGAAAATGCCCTAGAAATCTCATACAAGTCAGTCTTTCTCTACTTTTAAATCCTTCTACTCTCCTCCTTTCTACACCACGCTCTTTAAATGGGACACTACTGATAAACAGAAGATCTCAGTCTGCTTTCAAAATCCATTTCCAGTCTGCTTTCAAAATCCATTTCTTGTTTTCCTGCTAAAGACAGTTTTGCTGACCGTAGAGACAAGCCAGGCCATTAACAAGCTCCCCTTGAAGCACTGTACTTATGTATAACACTTTTATGGCTATTACTCATGTCCAACACAAGGTCACCCGGCTCTCTGCGACTTCAGAACAATAGAGACTCAGAGCACAGGTTCCAGGCCCATTTCTGCTTGAAAAAAAAAAAGCTCTAAAATATTTGCGTTCTTTCCATAATAACAAACTGCTCAGTACAACCATTTGCAAAACTGCCAGCACGTCAAGCCTGCCCTGTTATCTTGCTCATCAATTTCGTGTATCTTTAGTCAGATTAGCTACTTTCTGCTGAAATCTCCCCCTTCTTCAGCTGTCACTGTGAAGTGCCTAGAAAATAATTTCAGTAAAAGTTATCTATGTTTCCACATGTCTCCTGTTAGTTCTCTTTGTACAAAGTATTTCAGTCAAACAAATATTAAACAAAGCTGTACCAATTGCAAAATTTTGCAGATGGAGAAAAGAATGGTTGGTTGGTTTTCTTTCCTTTAAAAGAGCATTAATTAATTTCCAAGGAAATGTAAAAAAGCCATGCTTTCATTCAAATTCATGACCTGAACAAGCAGTATATTTCTAAGGCTTTTTTTTTTTAATATCTGCTGTCTGACAATATTAACGACAAGTTACAAGATTTATTTTTGCAAACAGTTTTTAAAAGTTCTGTGATGAATTTGCTCTGAACATCTCAGTCTGTTTCTTTTTCCCCAGGTTATGGGAGACTGTGAGATGCACAAGTTATTGTGGTGATTCTAGAAGCACTTTGAATTCAAATAGGGAGGCTTATTGAATTGATATGGCATGGCCATACCATATATTACTGACAGAATGGATGGGAACATTTATTTTGAGGGAAAAAAAAATGTTTTCATATGAAAAGTACCAAAAAAAAAAAATTTCTCTAGCTGTATGCTCCCAGGAATTAGAAAATAAGAAGGGCAATTCATTCTGAGATGTTCTGTAGACCTGAGATTTTTTCCTAGAGACTTGTTGGAAGCCATTCATTTAGGCAACCACTGACTGAACCAGAAAATATATATTTTTAAGATGGTTAAGATGAAACTTTTGTTTTGCAAAATGAGAAAAGTAAGTTTCTGATGTATTCGTAGTCTCAGAGTACAAATTGAAATTTGTAATTAAATGAAAACCGTAAAGGATGTGTGTGAGAAATTGTGGCTATGTGTAGAGAAAATAGAGCAGAATACAGAATACACACGTATTTGTTGGCAACAGGTCACAGAAGTAGTAACTTATTGAAGAGAAATTTACTCCAAATCACAAAATCTACCAATAAATGTTAAAATAAACAGAAATGACTACCCACTGAAAACCATTAAAAAAACCCTACCCTTTTGAATTTATTAGATTAAAGAGATTAATCAGTGATCTACTCAGCAACTGATCAGAGAAAGCTTATATTTTTTTTGCCTACATTTGCACACTGATGTTGATTCTAATTAGGTAAGGTGCATACAGCTGAAACTAAAACAGTTTTCAGAGCTTCAGTGCCTGCCATATCTGACCTTTACAAATCTTCCTGAAGGTTAATATAATTTTAAAGGTGTTTCTAAGATATTTTTCACACATCCAATGTAACTTTAAAAAAACCCAGCTTTTGGCCTCTGTGAACATGCCAGAAAGACTGATGAGGAGAAGGTACATATGCAGGAAAAGCAAATGACTGCAAACTTGTTATGAGTGAAGGCAGAATGGAAATTACACTCCTAAGAATTCAAGGAGTAGGATTTTGGAGGAATTTTCCTAGAGGCATAAAAAGCAACAAGTTAATTTGAAGTGAAAGTTTATGTATTAATGGAGGGCAGGACAGAAGAAGACTATTTGCAGTAAAAAGGGTCTAGACTTAATATTTCAAGACGATCGTTCCAGTTTTATGTTCTCACATCCCATTAGAGCAAGATAATGGAGTGGGTGATTTTTATTATGCAGCTCCACACATGAAAAAGTGTTAAGTCTTTAACCCAAGAGAGCCTGAGTTCGCTTTTGAAAGGGATAGTACTCCGCACAATACCCAGCTGGAACTACTCTCTAAAATACTGAAAAGTACAAAAGGTAAATGCCCATTTTCAAGAAATTGCTTCTTAGTAACTAATATCCCACTCTCTTAGATAAGTAAGACTCTACTAGAAATAGGATTTCTTTTCTGAAATGTGGTTGCTTTTGAGATCTGTACTCATTAGCTCTTGTAAATGCATTTTAAGTAAGTAACTTTTAAGAGTAACATTCTTTTTAAAGAATTCTTTTTTTAAAAGGCCAGGAGAAAAGGATAAATATGTTCTGATAATATATTTCATATCTTATTATTTATGATTCAGTATACGACTTGATGTGAAGTTTCAGCTTCTTTTTTATGTCTAATATATTGGATAATTCTGAAGCCCCAGTTACCTATTTTGCCAAGATATAAAGTTGCTACATTTAAATGAGAAGCAGAGTTTTCAAATATTAGGCAGTTTTGCTATTTCTGTGTTTATACAAGTAATCAAAACCACATATCAAAATTTGTTACTGTTTGAACATTGCCAGTTATTTTTTAGGCTAACTATCTATCTGTTATTTTTTAGGCTAGTTTTGGAGTGACAGTTTAAGCTAACTATTGTTTTAGATGCCAGTACTCCACAAGTTGTGGCTCAGCGGACATTTGCCACATTTACATGCTTAAATAGCACAGCTCGTGATTCTTAGTTAAATTTATGGTTAGGCAAGGTATACTTTCTAAAAGGAAACTTTTGGAAAACATGGGCAATTAAGCCAGGTTGCAACCTTGCATAAGCCTTTAACTGGGAGTAGACATGACAAGAGTGGAAATAAATAGTGTATCAATATCGGGCCCTTTTTCCTGTGAAAAGATCTACTTCTGCTTGTGAGTTTCACTGTCCTCCTTCCTACACCAGTACATCTGAAGTTGAGCAGTAGGGTCCCCAGGGAATGCTTTCTCCTGGTTTCACAGCATAGTTCTATCTCCTGTGGTCAACAGAGGGCAATTAATCACAAAAATCCCAGTCCTATCCAGACACATTTATATTCCAGGTGTCCTTCTGCAAATTTAGGCTGTGAATGAGATTATGTCTGCCTCTTTAATGTTGCTTGCTCTGTTGGCTTTACAGCACAGTACCCCCAAGTGGCCTGTTTAAGTCAGAATTCAAACACAATAGTTCACTGATGGGTTTTTAATGAACACAGCTGAAACTGGACTAAGATTAAAAAAGTAAAAGGGGTAGTGGGGAGCATTTCAAAGAATCCTATGTAAACAAAAGTGCAGCTAAGTGACTATGTCAGAGGAAATGAATGTTTTACTTAAAATCACTTAGAAGACAATCACCCAGATTTTCACTTTGCAGTGCCTTTCAGTGGCCTGTGGGTCCTGGTTCATGGTTTTGCTCAGAGTGTCTGTAAAATGGTAACATTAATCTTTGGAAGCAATTTTCCCTCCCTTCATGGAGGATTTCTGTGATCATGATCCAAGAAGGACTGGAGTCCTCAAACTTGTTATCATGTTTATCACATGGAATTAAAAACAGCAGGGCATATGGTAGACTGATGACAGTAACACTGAGAGGATGGCAGAAAGAAGATGAAAAGGAAGAGGGAGCTTCATCTATGGTGGGTTTTTTGTTTGTTTGTTTGTTTGTTTGTTGTTTTTGGTTTTGTTTTTTTGTGTTTGTTTTATTTTTTTTTAAATTATTGGTAGATCCCCCAATATTTATTCATTAACTAAAATGTGGTACATTTTGTACGGCAACTTCTGCTTCAGGTAGTCAGTCAGACTATTGAAGTAAAAATTCTCTGGACAGTTGTCCTCAAGTGTTTCAATTGAAACCATGTTGTTTCAAACAGATGAAGGGTCATATTCTGCCAGGACCCAAGTGCTTAACAGCCTCACTGAATTCACTAGGAGGTGGAGTCAATGCTGGCTGGTAACAACCAGGGAGTGTGCAGTACCTTCTTCCACATACAGCCAAATTCAGAGGTGCTGGCACCATAACTGGCTGGAGACCGCTGAGGATGGTGAAAACACCTCTTGCCTTTACTCACCATCCAATGAGAGTTATTCTTGAGCAGAATACTGAAGCAGATGATGAACAAACATTTGTTACAAGGTCTGCCTGGCCTACATATGGTAAGGGTGTTTTCATCAGATTTGTTCACGCTATTTGCATAATCATTACATAAAAACTACTAAACACTGCAGTCTGTCTTTTACCACAGTATGGTAGGATATCATGCCTTGTACTGAGGTTTCTGGGATATAATCCTCCCTTAACAGTGTCAGTTCATTCACCTGACTGAAGGGCAACAGTGTTACAGCAAACAAAGGATTTCATGTAATGTGATAACTTCAGGATTTTTCCTCATTTTAGAGTATGAAATACACAGTACTTTATGTGTTTAGGATTTAGCGTCAAAGACAATTTTTATCTCATTGAACAGGATAGCTGAATGATACTGCCATTTGAAATACCAAGTTAAGATGAACCACTTATTGTCAGAGTCCACACTGTGATTTATAAAACAATTAATATGTAGGGTTAAAACTGTTACTGCAAAGGTGATGCCAAAAATGGCTGGATGGAGTTACAGTAGCAGTAGTTGTAAGTTACCACCAACTTACATTTTGGATTTTGTTTCTTTTTTACAACATAATTATCTTATTAAATAAAAAGAAAGTGAGAAATTAAAATAAAACTGAATACTTAGGATTTGAAACACTATTATACAACTCTGAGTACTCAAGGATCTTCTACTAAGGGCCACATTCAAAAAACTCTGTCCAGCTTCCCCACTGTGGCAGCTCACCCAAAGCCAAGGCTGCATGGCTTGCATGGGGTCCCATCAGCAGAACTGGTGAATCTGGCATCTTCATTTCTAGAAAGATGCATGAGAACAGAAATCTCATTACTCTTTGGTAATGATCGTGATAGTTCTAATTATAATGAAACCCTGTATGGTAGATTAAAGAGCAAAATTCTGAAACTAAATCAGGAAGCTGTAATCTACCCTCTCCATTTCTTTTACTATTAATGGTGTTATTGGTTGGATCCTGGCAATATGCACAGGATAAGAAGTTTTCTGCCCCAAAGGACTTACAGTCCAAGGACCTGATCTTGCTTCCTGTTTCATACACAGAACATGCTTTCTGTTTGCTCATTGACTAAGGTGCTTAAAACTGCAGTTTATTCAGGAAAAGCTCCCACCAATATCAGAGGAAATTCTGACAATTCTAATATTAAGGTATGCAGTTTGTGAGTCCTAGCTAGTACTACTATCTATTTAAAAAATAATCCATACAAGCTGACTGGCAAGAATATTGACGTAAATCAGATTGCAGGTTTGTACATATGTCTAAGAAAATAAACTTTTTAAAGTAGTCCTACAACCACTTATTTCTGCTGTTCTGATGATGCTTTTTTTTTCTTCTTTTCTGATCACTTGGTTTTGCTGATTTGTTAACTTCCTGAATTTAGATTTTATTACATGAGTTCCACTTTATTCTAATGTTACCTCCCTGCCACTGGATACTTTTTCCTCTAGAGTCCTATCAAAAAAAGGGATTAACTGTATAGCTAGTCAGTTTTTTGCTATTCTTCTTTACCTTGTTATTCAAAACTGTGAAGATCACACAACTTGGATTGTTCTTTGCTTGGGGTCTTTTGTTTGTTTGTTTGTTTTGTTGTTGCTCTATGGGCTAACTAGGGCTGCATAAAATATATTAATACCTCAGAACTGAAAATTATAGCTTTTCTGCACTTTTAAATCACCCCTGTCATTTTCATACAGCTTCAAAGAACTCCAGTAGTTCTCTAAGTGGAATTTCACACAATGTTATTTCTTCTTCAGTACCCTGTTACACAGGTATGTATGAGGATGGCAGAATATTTCCTTGGCTTTTGTAAAGAAAATCTAAAACTGATACAGGCTAAAGGTTAGAGTTTCTGCAAACCACATCACAATTTGAGAGTGATTACTGCATGTTCTGGCCTTTAAAAACAAACTCATCAAGAGAACAGCAGTCATACAGAAGCAATTATTTTCTCACTTGGTACCCTTCATCCATCAGACATGGTGATGTTCACAAAGGAAAATTTAATAAGTGTTTCTTATGAGGTATTAGTGTAAAAGCAGAGGAAAGTAGCTCTGTCACACAAGAAACCTGAGTATTGCATAATGACCTCCTTCCAAGCTGTCCTGCTTAAAAAACATAGTCCTAAAATACATAACTATTTTAATTCTTCTTAATTTTCATATTGAGACAAAAGAAAGCCCCATGAATAATCTTGGTCTTTCAAGAATTCTTTTTCCCTCTTTTTTTTTTTCTTCTCCTCCCCTCTAGGTTTTCAGCCTATGGGACGCTGCCTGCATTTGATCTTACAATGACCTCTCATTTGCTGAAATCCTCAGTCAGTCATTAATCACCTCTTATCTGGACCATTGCAATTCCCTCTTCATAGTCTTTATAAATCCATATTATCTAAACTTCAGGAAGGCTGAAGTATCATAGCCAGATAGTTCTGTCTGTCCAGTAAAAACCACGACATCAGCTTCATCTTCCATACCATTCTGTTGCTTTCTACTTAAACTGACCTTCTAATCATCTTCAAAATTATGTTTTTCAAAATGTTGATAAATTGTTCTAATTCACTGCATTAAATTGTTGTCCAGCTATACCTAACTTTATTCTCCTCTCTTGATATCTTCTCTGTCTCTGCTCCATCATTTGAACTGACTGCTAATGCCTTATTCTAGGCAAATGAAATTGCCCATCTTTGGAGTACCCCTGTGAAAAAGTAAATTTAAATCTCATATTACTTTTTTATTTTAAGATAAATTGTTGGATTTTGTGCGAATTCATGTATGATATTGCTCTATACATAACTTTATTTGAGAATTTGCCAAGATAAGACTTCAGAATAAAACAGAAAGAGAATCCTGTGTAATTCAGTGTTTTTTTCATTTCATACTGGATGACTTAAGCCAATGTATGTGATTTCAGTATGGCTTTTGTTTACATGGGTCACCCTCAAATTAACTCTGTATCTTCTGTGATTCTGTAATTTGTTCTTTTTCATCCTTTAAATTGAAAAGGGAGTGTACAGTAAAAACACATATATAAAAATATAAAATCTGTAGCTGCATGATGAAAATTGAAGGTTTTTAATTTCATAAACCAATGCATTTAACCAAAGATTTAAGCAAGCAATAGTATTTTAATTTTTATTTTTATAATGTTTAAAAATCTTTACATAAAGATCTCAAACAAATTTGATGAAAATTCTCTACTGTGAAGCATTTTATAAGTTACGAGAATGCTTTATAGAAGGAGAAACAAATTTAAATAAATAATTTAAATAAAATCCACACTAACTTTTTCTAGTAGAGAGAAGTTTTTCAGTAAATCCCTTCCAAGATGAGTAAAGACGCCTTCTCTGTTTATAAAAGTATAAAACCTTTGTAGGGCTGTGGGGATGTTGAATTTTCCATCTGAAAGAACAGACATATGACAGTCAAAACCACATCATACTGCTGCAAGCCTTAAATTTATCCCAGCACCCACCTTCAGGCAAACTTACTCTGGAAAACTTCCTTTCTAATAAATGGAAATGGATATCGCTGCTTGGAATCACACTCAAAAGATTTTTATTTCATTCCTTCTACTGGTCACATTTTGCTACTTTATAAAAAAAATGAAAATTCAAACGTAGATATTTTATTTGATAAATTCTGTGTCACAATGGGGCGAATTTATAACATGTGAGCTCTGTTTTCTTTCATTCTTTAGAATGTTGACTTGCAAACTGAAGGAGGATGTAATTGCACTACAGGAGAATCCTTTCCTTCACCAGACTAATTAAAGGAATTCTTTTTTTGTTTAAACTTGAAGAACTGCTCTGTAAGTTCTAATTTAAAGTAATAAGGATGCTACAATCCAGAAAACTGTACTTATGAAACACCCTGACTTTTCAATGAGGTACAAAACATCACATGCACATGAAAGCTGCCAGTAGAAGAGTAATAGAGAGAAACAGAAACAGAAAACAGAGACAAGGTCAAGTCTGGAATATTTCAGAGACCGAGCAAATGACAGAGGAGTGTGATAGAGGCATGGAGGAATAGATTCCTGGAAACTTACTTTATAGTTAGAATATGAGTCCTGAGTATCTGCTTGGTGAACACTCTTCAGCTGCAGTTTTGTTGACAGATTAAATAACTTTGTGTTTTCCTTCCATATAATGGCAAGGTCACCACAACTTCTTATATTCAAATCCCGACAGGACATACTGACAGCAATTGGCTGTTCTCTGTTTCTCTTTTTATTCTGACAGTCAGAAAACTGGGAACAATGTATCTCAACAAAAGGAAAAGAAGGTATTATAAATCAGAATTTTGTAATTTTTCTGGAGGTTGCTACAAACATTGCTGCATACATATCAATTAAATGCCAGTGCAAAGGCTTGGATGATCACATTTTGCATCATTTAAGCTCATGTGTTAGCTTTAAAAATGGTTTAAATAAGATACTGTGAAAGCAGGTGAATTTGATCTATAATTACCACTTCATAATTTTAGAGTTAGCAGTGTGGAAACAGGACAGTCTTTTCCATATAATAACCTGATTAGAAACTTGTTATTTTCTCCCTCCTTTTTTTTGGTATAAGCTACCCAATTTCTAGATAGAATCTTGTGATGTGAAAAAGCAAAGCCAAACATATCAAAAGAAAGATTTTTTTTTAACAGTGAAGACAGAATAAAGAGATAAAATTGAAAATGGATGACCAAAAAGTACAAGATTTTCTGATCTACCTAAATAAACAGCTTGAAAGAGACTTATAAATACGATGACAGTACAGCTCAGGAAAAGGCTTAAGAACCATCAACTTAATGAAGATGCACTGATCATTGCTTAAGCTGAGATATGTCTGCAGGCTTTCCCTCTACCATGACATAATCAATGTTATTAGCACTCCTTCACTGCAGAATTAAACACATTGGTTTCCTTGGACCATTTCAGCTCAGACCCCCAAGGAAAGAGAGGCAGTAACGTTGATGAGCTGCAGGGACAACAACTGCAATTGCAAAGATACACACAGTTAGAGTGAGGATTATTAAATAATACTATTACTACATGAGGTTTTGCTAAATGGCATGCAACAACAGACATGAATACGCTCTTCTGAGAGCGCAAGCCAATGAGAGACATTTAACTACAATTAGAATATCACAGAGCCCAAGTAAATAAGCCGTGGTCTGAACCATGGTGTATTATTTAAGGAATGATGCTATGCTAATGTGACATGCTTGTATTGAGAGTGCAAAAGAAGAATACTATTTGCTATCTAACCCTTGTGCTTACCCATATAAATACATTCATAATTTCAGCCAAGAGTTTAGGTTGCTCAGGCAGTTTTGTTGTGTACCTCTAAAACAAATGTTTCCTACAAGAATAGCCAGAGCCCCAGCTAAGAACAAGATGAGTTACTACCTGTTTCCCTACAGAAGTAATAATATCTGCTACCTAATAATTTATAATTGATCTAATGAAATCTCAATTCCATCGCTTTTTAACTATCATTAAACATCATGTTGGAAACTGGGTGGAAGTGAGATTGCAAAAGAGTTTAACTGCTTTTCTTTCTCTTTTGAAATAACTGAGATCACCACAAAACTACAAAAAATGAAATTTTGCTAAAATGACATGGTTTAAATTAATATTGACTTCCAAATAATGCATATCACAGAATCACAGAATCAGTCAGATTGGAATGGAACCACAGTGGGTCATCTGGTTCAGCCTCCCTTCTCAGGCAGGGTCATGTGTCAGAGTTTGAAATACTTAATGGCTTATACACTGTAAAATCACTAAGAGACTTTTTGTCCACTGTAGCAAACTGTAAAGAAACAGCTGCCCAGCCAGCAAAGAGACATGGAAACTGCAGCTACCAAGTTTCATCGCTGGATCCAGTGGGCAGGGACTATCTATCTATCTATCTATCTATCTATCTATCTATCTATCTATCTATCTATCTATCTATCTATCTATCTATCTATCTATATCTTTCCATCTTTCTTCTCCTCCTTCCCTTATGCACTTCCTTACGTGTAATTTTTATGCTTTAATATTGCTATGCTTTAATAGTGCTATATTGTTCTATATTGCTGTGCTTTAATAATGCTGTATTGCTATAGAAGATAACACCCCAAATGGCAACATATCTGTTTACCTTTGAAACAAAATTTTTCTAAAATAAACCCTTCATATATATGTCTGCAAACACATATTCAGTGTCGTTTCACTCTAATCCACACTAAGAGATTTATTAACAAGAACCTGGGTTATCCTCCCCTTCTGGGGTGGGTCTTAACACCACGCTAGAGCACATTACACAGGATTGCATCCAGATGGTTCTTAAATATCTCCAGTGAGGGAGACTCCACAGCCTCTCTGGGTGATCTGTTCCAGTGTTTACCTGCACAGTAAAGAAGTACTTCCTCATCTTTAGGTGGAACATCCTGTGCATCAGTTTCTGCCCACTGCCTCATGTCCTAGCAGTTGGCACCACCAAGAAGAACCTTGGCACACCCCCTTTAGGTATTTATATACATCGATGATGTCCCCTCTCAGTCATCTGTTCTCAAGGCTGAACAGGCCCAGCACCCTCAGCCTTTCCTCGTAAGAGAGATGCTCCAGTCCCTTAATCTTCTTCACAGCCCTCCGCTGGACCCGCTCCAGGAGCTCCACGTCTCTCTCATTTCGAGGAGCCCAGAATGGGACACAGCACTGCATATATATATATATATGGAAAATATAGAGAGAGATATAGAGACACATGCAGGAAATACCCCCTCTTCTCAGAGACATTGCTATGACTGTTAAAAAACACCTTACTTCGGAGCACAATATCACTTGGTGCGGAGCCATCTCGTACGCAGATGGAGGGCAAATGGGACTGAGATCCTGGAGGATGAAAACCTACACAATCAGGTTGCTGAGGAGTCCCTCATACTGTACTTAAAAACAAATGGGTACCAGTACATATTAAGATTTTCAGACAGTGACTTTATTTTTAAAACTGTCTTGCACTAAAACATTTATTTTGTTTAGTACTTTGGTGCAACAGGAAGGAATAGGTGTTCATATTATGGGCTAACACTGGCAAGTAAACACACAAGGCAAGTAAAATTTTGGAAAAATCTGATTCTTCACCTGCATTTTGGTTACGGACTGTATCTTTGGCCTGGCCCAGGAACATAGAGACGTTTCTAGAACAATCATAAATATTATTTGTCAAAATATTTAGAAGACAATGTCATATTTTCCTGCATATGCCATAAATGAAGGGGGGAAAAAAACCCCCAACAGTCAGCTTTTTGAGTCTGAACAAAAACATTTAAGCCCCAAAGCTAAGCAGACAAAAACTGGCACATTGACTGAGGGTAGGTGGGACCATACCCAAAACCATTTGGCAACACCCACAGTAAAGCTATGGTCACTGGAACTTCCCCAAGAGCCCATAAATCTCATTTTCCAAAGATAAGTTTGCTAGAAAACAGATGATTTGGCACTCTACTTTTCAAGATGCTGCATATCTAAAATAGTGGCAATAATGCACAGACCGATGAGACTTACTTCAGGTATTGAAGCTTGGGGTTAGATATGAAATCACTCATCCCAGTCCAACAGGAAAACTACCTCAGTAGCAAAGTACCTTTAGAGAAATCGTGTGGTGTCATTCATGCTTTGCTCTATCAAATAGGATTTTGGCATCAACCAAGTACAGTTGTCATATTTAATAGAAACCTGGATGCAGTAAGCCTGTAATATTTAAAATTGATGCCAGACAAAAAGAGGAATTGCAGAAGCAGAAAAAAGCAAAAAACAGCAAACAGAATAATCAGTAGGGTACAGTATCTGAAGGTCTTTCCCATACAAAAAAAAGTACTATATATCTTGCAGGGGAAAACAACAGTAATAGCTTGTGGTGGAGTCCTGAAAATTTGGCCAACAGAAGGTGAAGCAAAGGGAGGTTCTACCATCCTAGAATCCTGCAAAAATTAAGAGACGGACTGATATGAACCCGTCAATTTGTACAAGAGCATCTTAAGTGATAACATTAGGACTAGCACCCCTACCAAAGCAAAGAGATCCCTGAAATATCTGTAGCAAAACTAATGTCTGTTACTGTGGGGGATTCCACAGATCCAAGTCACTGAGGCACATCGCATATACATCAAAAGCATCTGATACGCTTTGAGTGTTCTGTATTCAAACACCTTTCCTTAAGTGCACAGAACATGACATATTATTTGTGCTTAGCTCTGCTAATAAATTAGCAGAGTATCACCAACAGAGGTGTGCCCAAAGCAATCCCCATAAACCCTGGGTAAATGGGGCTTCTCACCTAGAAGATTTCCTGCAACTAACAACAGTGTTGTGCCTCATAGAAATCTGACTTACAAAATTCAGTTGTGCTGTTATAGGGTTTTGGTGTTGCTCTTTCTTGGACTATCTAAACTAAAATAGTTTGTTCTGCTTCTGTGCTCATCTTACCTGACAGCTGGGGAAATGTGGTCATGTTTTTTCTTCACGAGACATGGCTATTTCCAGAATGGGAAATTCCTTATTAAGAAATCTTGTTTTACTTCCCTATTACCAGTTGTCTTCTCAGTTGTTATCCCTCCATGAGCCACTTTTATGAGACACAACCAACTTATGAACCCTTGACAAAGCTCTCCCAAAAAAACCCCACCCCAAATCTTCACAAAATTCTTAGGGGACAAATAGATCACTCTTACAGACCAAGCAGGCAGAACATACCAAATGAATGTATTTTTATATGAAGTGTTTATTATATCTATAAACACAAATATTTTTCTTAGTATACTGACCACACTGTCACTTTTTCAAATTATGTTTAAGTTTGTGAAACTGGTTTGCTTCATTTCCTCAGGAGTAACTGAATAGTTGAGAACATGAGCTTTAACTTTTGAGTGTTCTTGCTTTTCATATGTCACTTGACCTTGTTGCTGCTCTGCAGCTGGGTGAACACCAACCCTTCAATTTGGCAGAAACAAAAATGAAGACCCATCAAGGGGATTGAATCCCTCAGGAAAATAAAATTTGGGAATTTCACAAGGAAGGAGCATATTATCAGTTGCTTTTCTTGTTCAGGACAGTGCATCATATCTGAAAGTAAAACACAGGTTCTGTCACATTTAACTCAGTTTGAAGATAATTTCTGGATAGAGATTTGTACAAAAGGGAAATATATGTATATATTGTCCAGCTTTAATACAATATGTCCACGTCTTTGCTTGGTTTATTTAATTGCTTTACTGCCAGTGACTGAAGAAAGCCTCTCTCTTTCCTGAATGAGAGTCCCACGCCATTAAAAAAAACACCAAATGTTTTGAATTTACTAATCTGTAAATTTCTGCCCACCCCAACCTCACACAAAGTGCCATGTCTGATTTTCTACCTAAAGCATGAAGAGGATATGAGTTTCTTTTAACAGCTGAGACTGAGTATAATATGTGTCAGGGTTTTCAGATGTCTCTGAAAAGATGAGAAGGAGCAGATTACTGGAGTGTGATACAGCATTGTGAGGCAGACTAATGCCCAGAAAGACAACTGCCCAGAGAAGCTGAGTTGGCTTGGGTTCATTCTGCTTGCAAGGAAAGTGGGACTGCAAGGTGGCTGTGCTGGCAGCTTTGGGATCTTCGGGGGCACTCAGGAACCTGAAGACCCAAATGCAATTTAACTGTAAACAGGTCCAGTTTGATGCATCTGAAAGAGGCTTGTCCTTGGAGGAATGCAACTCCAGCAGAAAAGGCGAGACCTTATCAGCCAATATTTGTAAAACTGAAAATGTACAAAGCAACAAAATTATCATAAAAACCAAGATCAAGTAAACTAAAAGATTCCTGTTACCTTCACTGGACTTGGGACTGGTCCCACAAATAAATCCATTTGCTGTTGTTGCAACAAATTTTTTTTTTAATTTTTAGGGGGACAAGTACCTTCTTTCTTACATGGTGTTGAAAATCTTGAAACTTATTACAGAGCTGCGTACCCTTCATAATTCAGCATCATGCTCTGTGCTGTGTGGTAACTCTAACAATTAAAGAATTTACAGTTTCTTTACTCAAAGCATATGCCAAATCCTATTCTTACTCATGACATGGTGTGACTGAGCACAATGAAATTAGCCAATAGACCAGGACTCATCCTTTGCATTTTCTAACAGAAGCACAAGCAAAAAGTGAGGATTTCTTAAGAAAGGAAATTTTTTGTGACTCAGCATGGCATCTAGCATTTTAAGTTATAATTCTATTTTGAGTAAAGCAGAAATAAAATGCTTAATGTATAGTAAATGCTCAAAGGGACACGTTATGCCATGATGGTGTTTATCATGCTCATATCAGAAAAATCAGATTAGCTTGTCTGTAAAATCTTATTTCTGTTTCTTATAAAAAGTTTATATATTCTTGAAATTAACCTTGCATGTATTTTTTTGTTTAATAGCAGCATATATTATGTGGTTTTTCATTTCCAAATGGGCTGCTTGGCTGTTAAGAATGAAAACCCCCTAGTTTTTGGCAAGTATGACAGAGAGCACGACCCTACAGAACAACTTCATACAAATCTGTACATATAAGGATCTTTTCAACATGCATATCAAGGGGTTTTACTATTCATGCTATCTCTTCACCTCAGCCTCACTTTACCATGGCCATACACTCAAGTTTTCTTTCCTATTCAAACCCCACTACAGCTGAGTATGAATAATAAGAACAAGAGAGTTGATGAAGACATAGAGGTGAGGACAAAATCAGGGACAAGATGTGAGCTGGGTGAGGAAAAGAGCCGTGGAGTGGAGGATTTACCTGTGGGAGATAAACTGGTCCTGTGGGTCAGTGATGTGTAGGACAGCAAAGACTGCTGGAATGGCAAGAGTCAGAGCTAAGTTGGGAGATCTCAGGAAGTGGCAAGATAGTACTGACATCTGTCTAGGCAGTGCTTAAAAAGTTGAAATTTCAGAAGCTGGCTACATCTTACCCATTCTGGGAGACACTTGTGTATTGCTGAGACTGTGTTCAGA
Organism: Myiotriccus ornatus; assembly: GCA_036023395.1. NCBI lineage: Eukaryota > Metazoa > Chordata > Aves > Passeriformes > Tyrannidae > Myiotriccus > Myiotriccus ornatus. Next base: position 29,856,834 of record JAYRBT010000093.1, read on the forward strand.
AGTATCCAAAGATGAGGAAAAAACAGATGAAGATGCTACAGCAGGGACAGTGCTTGTGACAGCGTCTTCAAAGTTCAGTAAACATTTCAGTGAAGTAACCATTCAGCAAAGGATCCCAAAGTCACAGAGTGACTTTGCTACAGCTGGAGAATGAATTCAGGAGGTGTAGTCTGCAACAGGGAGGCAGTCCTACACTGGTGTAGGACATTTAGAGTGACATTACAGTGCAGTTTGAAAGGCAGAATGACTACTGATTTTTCATAGTTTTAGAGCAGAAAAATGCACTTTGGTCTATATGTTGGTACAACAAAAATGGAAGGCAAGTCCGTGAAAGAACCATAACCAAATGCTACTATCAGAGCTGAAGGCTTTGAACAAATAAGAATCAAAGTAAACATTCAAATCACTAAGGCTTTAAGACAAACCTAATTGTCCCCAGCATGTTTCTGCATCAGTAGGAAACAGGATTATTACCCAGTGTGCCAGAAAGCATTTGAGAGGAAGACAGTGTACAGGAGGAAGCAGTGCTTGTGAGGGCGAGTTCTGCAGCACACAAGGTACTGACCCCAGCGTAGCAAAAGTTAAAAGTAAGGGCTGTGGCCATGCTGGACATCTGCTGAGCCTTCTTGGCAGCCTGCTCCCTGGGGTGACAGATGGGAAGGGAAGGGGTGCCATCCACCTAGTTCTGGCTAGTGAGAAGGAGGCAGATGTTGGGCTTTTCATCCCTGTAGAGAGCAGCTGTGTTCTGCATCACGAGTCTTTGCTGAGCAGGGTAGTGGAAGGTTGCAGCCTTGCAATGTGTGAAGGAACAGTTTGTCTAACATGTAGCTTGTTTTTCATGGATGTGATGTATTGGAAGCATTTGCCTTATTCCCTGTGGAAATGGTGGACTACCAGCTGCAGAGCATAACTAATATTAGACTCAATCTCAAATGAGGTCATAATAATAAATATCACAAACATCATAAAGTACATCTGATGGTCTCCTTCAACATCTGTAGTTTCCTTGCTATTTGTGGCAGTCATCACTTTATGGAACGGGAAAAGAGTATTATTTTTGCTAATAAAAATTAGTCTGGATTTTCTCTGTTTCTATCTTTCCCCCTCTCTATTCCTACACTAACTCTCCTAATCTCTTTTGAAGTAATCTGCTATTCAGATCCTTTTTGCTAAGGTCCATTTCCCTCTAAGAAAATCTTATAAAGGGAGGGGGAGTAAAACACCATGATACAAGGCAGACACTGTTTTGCAGTAGGATTTCTTAAATTCTGGCACAACAATTTCTCTGCACTAAATGTATGTTTTCCATCAGACTTTGCTCTACCATGTGGCCTAATCTTCTTGATACTTTGCCCAACATATTATGAGCTCAAACTACTATTTCTTTCCTTTGTACAAGCCAGTAATATAAATGCTAGAGCAAATGGTATAAATCCCAATGGAAAACACATATCTATTTCATTGGGGTTATTGGTTGCCAATGGGAATAAACAGATTTTTGTCTTTGAAGAGTTCATTAGCTTCTAAGAAAAAAAAAAAAAAAGGCAATACAAAAAAACCTTTCTAACCTTGTAAACCTATTGGGACACAAACTCAAAACTTCATTTAGAGTTTTTGGGAGCGTCTGCTGACCTTGGCTTTCACAAACGTTGTGAGCTGTATTTTAGCCCACACAGCTTAAGATGCTCACAATTAACTTAGAAGATATCCATTACTGCCTGTGTCCAAGATGAAAAAGGGTGTTGGTTTAGAAAACAACTGCCTGAGTTACCACGATGAACTCCTCTATTACATCATCCTTATTGCCATCTCTTCCCTCCTATCTGAATATTTACCTTTTCCTCAAGGTTGGCTAAGGGAATATCTCTCCTGGAGGGTGTAAAGAACCCATCAATATTCCCTGGAAATCCTATTCCCATTCAGAACTGCAGTGTTTGCAGGAGGTGCAGATCCCCAGCAACCCGTCTCACTCTCTATTAAACAAACAAACAAGCAAACAAACCAACCAACCAAACAAAAAAAACCCCTAGCAAGATATAATGGGTCAAATATTGTGATTCTTGCTTGATTTAAATTGCTATCAAGAGGGAAAGGATGATTGTTCAAGAAAATATCAGTAAGTCTACTGGTTTTGTTTTCCCAAAAGACATTCCCATTTTGCTGTTGGTCTTGCCTCCAGACTGAATCCCTGAGGGAATTCTAAAGAACCACTTCTAATCACATGCACTTCACAATAAAAATCATTTCACAAAGTGGAAAAAGAGCCTTTGGATAAACACTGCATAGTGAAAGGTGGGAATTTTTTTTTTTTTTGTTTTGAATCAATTTTACTGGTTCCATACCCACTTAAAGGAATGGTTTTATGATGAAGAATGCTATGTTTAAAGAATCAAGTAGTTAAACAGAATAATTTACATTCAAAATGTTTGCATGAGAGCTTGAAAATGCTGGCAAAATAACTAAAATTTTCAGACCTGTTAATACAAATTCCTGAATAAATTCAAAAATGGAATAAATAAATGTAATTGTACTGACAAATCTAGTATATCCTATTTTAATATGGATTTTAAAAACTATCAGGAGTGTTTGCAAATATATTTCAATGTAAATTCAGCTTTTATAATGCGGACTAAGTAGTAATTACTTAATTAATACCTTAAGTAATTAATACCTGAGTTATTCACAATTTTATATACAAATTATTTATTTGATCCAAGACAATAGTAACAAAATATTCGTAACAAGTTGTAAGCTCCTAAGTTTTTGGTTTTTTTTCTTTATTGGTAGAACTGATCAGAGAATATAACTTCAGGTTTTCTTGAAATATGGAATGTCCATAGGGAAATTATTAGTGTTCCAAGAACAGATCCACAGTAACCTCAGGATTCAGACTTCTATCTCTATCATCTTTACATCATTTGCCTTGTGGCTGCCTTACACTCCCCCACACTTGACTGCCTGCTTAAAAATACTGAAGATAACAGGTTTTTCCTTTCACTTCGCCTGTAATTCATAAGTCTGTTTGAATTTCACGTCCAGCCCTTCTCCTGGCACAAGCATTGGATGTTTTTTATATATAGTCTCAGCCTCACTGTGAAATGACCTGTAACTGGCAGTATGATATCAGATGTTCCTTTTTTAATGTAATGTCTTTGGGAGTTACTTAAGGGATATCAATGATTAGTATGAAAGGAATAAGATCATTGTCATCAACTGTAGAGGAAAAAAAAAAAAGATGGAGATACTGCCTACAATGTTTGAACTACATTTTATTCTAGTGCTGATATTTTTTCGTGTCCCTTTCAGGACAGTGGCAGGAGTGTGTCCAGATTTAGTGACCCAGCTCACTGTCAGCTCTGGGCCATCATGAAGCAGAACCCATGACCCTTTGTGTGTTCACACAATAAATAGTTATAGTCAAGGATACTCTTCGTAGGGCAGGCAACCAAAGTGTTTACTCTTCAGAAAACATATTAAGCATTTTGCAGCATGCATCTCTATGCAAATAAAGCAATTCTAAAACATTTTACACAATCTAATAAATATAACAAATACAATCATAATATCATCAGAATCTCTTTTGAAAAAATACTGTGGTTTCATGTGTACCGTAGTCTCAGAATTTACATATTTGTGCAGAGTCAAAAACAGAATCTGAAGAGCTTGAAGAGAAATTTGAATTCAACTATGAAATTTCTTTACTCATGCAAAAAGAAGGAGCATAAAGGTCATGGCCTTATGTAGTGAACACACAATTGAAAGGGAGGACAACAGAGAAATAAACTAGAATTAAATTAGTACTTTACATTTCCAGAACAATTCTGAAGTTGAAGGGCCAAGGCAGAATGGCTAGATGGCATGAGAGTATGAAACTAGAAATTATTATGTTAAAGATGAAAACAGAGTTTCACTAATTTCTCTGCCCTCGGTCAGGAAAACTTCATAATCTTCATTGTAGAGTCCTGCAACGTCCTCCCTTGTGGCACAGTTGGGCTCAGAGGAAGGTCTTTTCCACAGAGTGAAAATCTAAGTTCATTTGTTGTGTGCATGAGATTCATGTGCTACATGTTTATGAACTGTAAAACAACTTTTCCTTCCTAAACTGGAGGAAACTTATCCTTTTGAAAGCAGGGGAAAAAAAAAAAAAAGGTTGTAAATATTATTAGATTATTGATCACAATGGAATGTGATTAATGATCACAGTAATGTGATGGGAAACTGTTGTGATTGCAGCAGCTGCTATCCCAAGCTTCACCAAAAGTTGTTTCCAGCAGAGATCAAGAAGCATTGTTGCTTTTCTACTACACAGAGTGAGATCCCACAAGTAAGGAAGATCGAGGAAAAGTGAATGGTGATGAGAAGGGACTTTCTGACAAGTTGCCAATAATCATAATGACACAAAAGCAAATATATTTAAATTACTGGTGTCTATAAGCTAAATATCTCTAACCATCTGTAGTGCTATAGAAAAACTTTCCAATAGGAATAGTGATGGGAAAATAAGACTCCTGAAATGGTTCTTCATCTATTTGTAGGTGATGATACTTGGCATACTGAGCAGACAAAAGGGTCCAGTGCTGCATTAGGATCCCCCTAGTATTGTGTTTTTTAGAATGTAGAGATCTGCTCTTGCCTGTTACAAACAGTGTGATTAGTGAATTTGTATTTCCTTCTTGAAAACAATCTTGTAATATATCTTCCTCGTATTATGAGATATTTCATAAAAATGAGGAATCATTTCTACTCTGAAATTCTCTGCAAACAAATACAGAATCTAAAAGAGAAAAAAAAAATCAGTAAGGCTGAGTGAAGAGTTTTAACCAGGATATTGCTTAGTCGATGTTATTAGAATCTGAAGGAAGAACCGCAGGTGGACTTCTGGGAATGTGGTATAACACCTGTAATCTGCTGAGTTTTTTCAAAGTGTGATTTAAAGGACAAAACTTGAAAGGTACCAGCTTTGGAGGTACAGCAGTCTCAAACAGGGGACTTGTACTAGCACATCCCTAAGAACTCTATACTTAAGGATAGCTTAAGGTGTTTGCATCTTTCGTGGGCCTGTGTCATAGTTTAACCACAGTCGGCAGTATGGGACATCCCTGTGGTCAGCTGGGGTCAGTTTTCCCAAATGGATACCCCTCAAAATTCTTGTGCAGCCCAGCCTACTTTCTGGCAGGGCACTATGAAGAGCAGAAAAGGCCTTGACACTATTCAGCAATCACTAAAGCATCGGAGTGTTATCAACGCTGTTTTCATCACAAATCCAAAACACAGAACCATACAAACTGCTATGAAGAAAACTCATTCTATCCCAGCCCAAACCAGTCAAGTCTGTCCATAATTTCTGTCACACTTGCAGTACTTAGTAAAAATAATTTTATTTTAAGGCATAGCTGTCAAAGTGCAAATGAATATAGGTGTTGACATTTTGGGCATGGAACCCCAGTTTGGGATGGCTTCCAGCTTTAAAAAAATCAAAATAGAAACAGCAGATGCCTCAGCATTTGTCTGTGAAGTTCTGATGCTCCAGCCTTGCAAGTTGAACCCACAGGCAATTTCTGCTGAAGTCTGAAGTACTTTTATATTCCATGTGTGAATTTTCTATGCATAAGCCTGACTTTTGTAGTATAAGAAAGTACACTTTTACAGTGCAAGAAATCCTCACCTTCTTTATGGAATGAAGGGTTCATTTCTTGAGTTATGTGCATTTTCACTGGCTTCATGTAAGCTTGACGACACGATCCAAAAGAATCTTGAGATTCTGTAGGTATTCTGTAGGTTCTGTAATTATTGCACTGTGATATCGTCATGGTTTAACCCCAGCCAGCAACCAAGCACCACACAGCTACTCACTCATTCCCATGCCAGCCAGGTCAGGGAGGGGTTTGGAAGGGTAGAAGGTAGAAAACTTGTGGGCTGAGATAAAGACAGCTTAATAGGGAAAGAAAAAGTTGCACACACAAGCCAAACAAGGAATTCACTGCTCCCCATGGGCAGGCAGGTGTTCAGGCATCTCCAGGAGAGCAGGGCCCCGTCACGTGTAATAGTTACTGGGGAAGGCAAACACCATCCCTCCAAACGTCCCTCTCTTCCTCCTTCTTCCCTCCACTTTATACACTGAGCATGATGTCATTTCCAGGGTCTGGAATATCCCTTCGGTCAGTTTGGGTCACCTGTCCCAGTTGTGCCTCCTCCCGGTCTCCCACACATCCTCAGCTCCTCGCCAGCGTGGCAGTATGAAAAGCAGAGGTGGCTTTGATTCTGTGTAAGCTGTGCTCAGCAATAACAAAATCATCTCTATATTATGAACTCTGTGTTCAGCACAAATCCAAACTACAGCGCCATACTAGCCGCTGTAAAGAAAATTAACTCTACCCCACACAAACCCAGCACGTATTTTTTTTTACGTGTGGTAGAAGTAACACACCTTGGTTGTACTTTTACAAAAATAAAAATCAAAATTTTATTTCATTAATGGCCAGCTAGGTCATCTTCTCCTGCTCTCTAGGCTGACTGCATCAGGATTCATTAAACATAGGCTGCACCACAATTTCTTCCACCTTTTGAGGTGCTCCTGCTGCTTCTTTTTCTGTTGGGCATTTCTGGCATTTCTGATTCCAAGTCCAAACAGGTCTAATATTAATTCTGATTCCTCTCTGCACAGACTATATCTCACTTACTATTAGAGTGTTGGATTAGCTGGAAGTAGTGGTTTAGTATAACATTATAGTTTCAGGTACAGTTATGAACACTAACATTCACTTTAATGTTAGACACAGGCACAACTTGTTAACAGTGGCACATTATCAGTACACTAACCTCACTACCCAATTGCATGTTTCATTACATTGTTGACCATGAGATATCCTCAGCCCTTCTGAATTGCCATCAAAAGTTCATAGCATTTTCCTGTTGATTTATGGTGCCACTTACTCAAAACTCTAGTGGGATGGTATATACCATGAGTGGAATCCTGACAAAATGAAATGACCAATGAATTTCCCCTGCAGGAAATCTGGTAACCCTTGTAGGTTACCAGACCTATTTATTCTACAGCTTTTCCATTTCCTAATTCAATAAATAGCAATGTTTTACTTTTTAAGTAATTTCTTTTAGCTGAGTAAAATACTTTTATTTGAACAGATCAAGTGTGAAGAAACTTTCTACAGTGAGCAATTTCAGTACCCATATAAACAACAAATCCTCTCAAAAGCTTCAAAAATTCATACTTTCTGTAAGTAGCAAGAAAAGGAATAACTAAGGTCATTAAGGACCCTGCTTGTTTATCCTGCCTTTACCTGGATCCTGCTTTTCCTAGAGGACTGGAGATAGCGACAGTGCAGTATACAGAATCTATACTATATATAAACTTCAATTAGAAACGACCCAAACACATAATGATTAAGGATTTCCTAGTTAAAGTCTGGATCACTTGCTAGTCCAGACTGGCTATAAACAGCTCTGAAAAGCATTTATTTTGCTGTCTATTAGACTCCAGTAAACCACTGCTCTCACAGTTATAGGTGCAATGCTACCCAATACTCCTTTTCAAGACTTAGCATAGCAATATCCTGAAATATCACAGGAGATAACTAGAGTGTCAGTGACAAAGATGCTGGTAAAGGCTGTTTTATGCCATGACTGTTCAAGAAAAAAAATATCTTAGCTTTCTTTTCCATGACATCTGTAACATCTCATTCAGTGACTAGTTCCAAGTAATTGTCTACTCTTGGGGCTTGGTTGAGTGTTTCATGATGAGAATTTTTTGTTATACTTGGATAAACTCACTAAAACTCAGAATTGACTTCTGGCTTGCAAAGAAAAAGGCTGGCTTCAGAAAGGACAAATGTTTTTTTGGCTTGAGTTTTGGTCAACAGTATCTCTTGGTGAGACTCTAGAAGCACTGGGGGAGTTTCAAACTGATAAATAAACCAAACACACAAGTTGCTTTTGATCAATGAGATTACTGGGAGAAAGCAAGATGCCACTTCATCCGTACTTTGAACTTATGGAAATTTGCTTTAATTCTCAATTCTCTGTGCACTGACAAATTCTTTGTTTACCAATTTGCTATCAAACGTTCCTCCTATGACAACACATGTAGGCAAAACAAAAAAAAAAAGTAGAAACTTAATTTTCCCATGATTTATGTTTTGTGGCACAATACTGTGCCAATCCTTGATGCTTGCTTGCCACCTCGCAATAAATGGGAATTGAATGTAAACTCCAGCCACTGATAGTTATTGAGCAAAAGGGGGTATAACCATAGTCCAACACGCAAAGATAAAACCAGCACGGAGTAATTTATTTAAATTATTTATAGACTAACAACAATCCTCTGGGTCTTGTACTCCTGTTTTCAAGAGAATTTGTGATGGTGATAAAATAGTAATGTCTGTATCTATTACTCAGCTTTATATTGTAGTTTACTAGGTACAACAGCAGTAGCCATCTTGTATCTTTTGTTCAGGGCAGGTATGCAAACAAGCTCATAGGGAACTAAAATAAGCAAAATTAGCCTTGTAAAATCTCATCATAAGAGTAATGGCATTGTCCTACCTTCTGTTAGGGGGTCTGTAACTGGGGACTTTGTCCAAGAGCTTTTGAACCTCTTTTTTTTTTTTTTATTTTCCTTTTGAACTCTCTTTATTTTATTGGTTTCCATGTGACTCAGAGACAGCTACTCTCAGAAGGGGGTTACCAGGATAGGTGAGAAGGTTTTTATCATTCAAGCTAAGATGGACTGTTTATTCATGAGAAATGGGAAGCAAAGTCTTTTTTAATGAACTTTTTAATGAAAGGTCCTCCGTAGTTAAAGATCCCAGAGGGGGCTATTCTGGTCTTTTGTGAAGATGTTAATGGGTGAAATTCTTTGGAAATTTCTGTTTTTCACACAAAGAATCTGACTATGCTAAATTGTAATCATTACTAGGACAATCCTGGCAGAACTGACAAAAAAGACTGATTTATTTCTTGCCCTCTGGTCCCTGATGTGCCTCTTGTTTGGGTTACAATTAGCAATGTCCTGTTTCTGTTGTGCTGTAGTAAGACCAAAGGGTCTAGTCCTTGGACAAAATTTTCAAGTATAATACTCAAGCCTTTCCACAACTTTTCCTATGGGATTAGAAAGGACTGCTTGCACACAATTCTACTCCTGCATAAGCAGGTTCATCACTAAGCATACTTCCCAGTGTCTGTCTTTTTGTTGCACATACTGGACTTCGGAGTAAATTCTGTTGTTCCACTGTGTTTAGCTCAACTTCCATTTATTTGACATTTGTAGCACTAAGTCTGCTTGTCTCCGTCATCATTACAATTTCTCTCCTTTTTACTGAAACAACCGTTTCTTTGTTTTTCTTCCTGTTCCCATATTCACTCCTCATACCCTCCAGGTAGCCAAATTTCACTACACACTCAAATCTTTACTATATAAAAGACCCTATTTTGTCCTCTGGAGTGAATAGTAAGACACTATTTTTCTTTGTGTGTCTGTCTGGTCCAGTTGCCTTTCACAATCACTTACTAAAACCTACTGAAAGTATTGTATTTGGGGGTGTGCCCAGGGGAAAATATTCATGCTCTCAGTAGATTTTAAATTGTTCCTGGTATCCTTGTTTTTATTGAACATAATCTAACACTAAGCTTCAAATATATGTCCAGAACAAAACTGGACACTGAGTTCACTTTAACTTTTGTGGCACAAATTCAAAAACTTGTTAAGATTGAAGGGAAACATGGCAATTCAGGCAAATATCTTTCTGTGCAATTAAGCCATACCTCTAGATTGTTCCTGGTACCTCAGAGCTGGAATCCTCAGTTTGTACCAAGAAAAATACAAACTTCTTCATATGCCTCTCCTCAGATCATGAACAAACACATTATGCTCACTACTGATTCTGTATTTTTGTTGATTAAACAAAAACTGAGTCTTTCCAAATGGTTCACATCACCTGAAGCTGAAAAACATCAGTGTTTCTTGTCACCAAAATAGAAAGCAAAACCACTAAACCACTGCATGAAGCAAAACAACTTCTATATGGAGAATCATGAAAATAAATCTTCAGGATAAAACACCTTCATTTCTTATACAAGAACTCATTTGAAATAAATATCACACTAGAGGAGAAAAAAAAATAAAAAAATCAACCCCCCAAGTTGCTCCTACATGAATCAGTTTTGTAAGGACACCAGGAAGTGCCAGAATTCAGGGATACACTGGCATAGGAAAATGTCCAGTCTAGGAGCATATTACAACCCATCCTTGTCACTTGCTGTTGTAAAGCTAAGATACAACAACTGTGGTGAAATATAAGGTAATATTGGCTCCCAGGTGGTAGCAGTGAATGAAAAGAACAACACCTGCGTGTGAAGGGGTAGAGAAGCTTTTTGCAAAAAAGAAATGCAATTAATTTTTCACTGAGACAACCCCCTATTTCACAGAATCATTGTGTCATACAGTCATAGAATCATTGTGTCATACAGTCACAGACACAGAATCACAGAATGGTTTGGGTTAGAAGGGACCTCGAAATCATCTAGTTCAAATCCCCCTGCCATGGACAAGGACTAGACCAGGTTGACCCACTGTATATAAAAAAAGTAAATTAATAAATTAGTATAAGACATTGGTTGTCTTACTAGATGTCAAAGTACATAAAAGTTTGGAACTGCAACATGGGCATGAAAATAATCTTGTTCATAGTCTCAGTCTTGGACTTTTTTTTAATTGTATTTAATCAAACTTTTTTTCGCTTTCTGTCGGTACTACTTTCCTAATTTTTGTCCAGTGAATTGCCTGAGCTTTTGGATAGTGAAAGCCAGTGCTTGATCCCACAGCTTTAAACAACCTTTAAAAATTCCTTTAGACTTGACAGCTTCTATAAATTCAGTCTTTCATTGTACCTGACAGAACAAATATTCTACTTTTTCTTGTTTGTTTGTTTGTTTGTTTTCCCTGATAGCATTGAATTACTTTTTTTTTTTTTTAAGATACCCTCTAGCTATTTTGTTTTTATTCTTAAAGTTCTTCATTTCCTCTCTGTTCTTTTAAAGAAACTCCCATGATGAGCTGAGTAACTCTAACGAGTGATTTTTGATGTCATATTGTATACAGGTCTTTTAACTCTCTCTATAAACTACCTTATCCTTAGCAGAAGACTTCATTTTTTTTCCTCCAGACTTTTGCAATTGTCTGTATTTTGGAGAATAAGAGAGAGTTTTTATGATCTCACTCTGTTATTCAACCTCATGATCCTATTCAATTAATTCAGACATACATCTACGGTAAAAACAGCAAATCATCTCTGACTGCCATGAGCTTCAGCACTTCAGCTTCACATACAGCTGTAAGTTTGTATCTGCTCCTAGATTTGCACACAGAAAGTACACGGTTTCGTTTTGCTACCGAGTACATGCCCACAACGTATACGCGTGTTTTGTAGGCACAAAAGGTTAAGGGACAGCAGGATCGGATTCTGCATTAAATGCTTACTTTGATCGCTGTGGTGCTTGACACTGCAGTGGGGAGCAGGAAGGTTGTTCTGAGTTGTTTCTAGGAAGACACAGAGGAAAATGCAAATGCATAAGAAAAGCAAAGGATGATGATGAGGATAAGCTTTATAACTACACTCAGAGAGCTTGAGAACCCAACCTCTCCAGTAAAGGTCTCACTTCCCTCCAGAGTGTGGCTCACGAAAATATTCTTGCTCTCTCTTAGCACATTTATTTTCTATTTTTGGTTGCATTTCTATTCTTGATGTTGGGAAAACCAGAATAAAAGTTGCCAATAAAATTCAGTTTGGGTTCCTTTCACACAAGCATCATGAACAATTCCCCCAAAAAGTTAATACTAGTAGTAACCATGATGTTTTTGCAGGTAGACATTTGGTGAGATCATTATATCTGCTTGAAGTCAGACTAGGCAAGGTAAGATTATTATAGGAACAGGTGACTTTTAAAATTTTTTTTCTTTTTCTTTTTTTTTTGTAAGTATTGAGCTCTCTGTGGAACTACTACACTTTGCTTATTTAAAAATTGTAGTCTACAGTCTCATACTTTTAGAAGTTTATGATATTTGTTTGTTAGCTATAAAACTGAGACAGAGGTTTACGAAAAAGAAAGTATCTACCATTTCTACAAGAAACTGAAACTGAGGGGCTTTGAAAGAACCAGGGCTTATAGCTGCCACAGGTTAATAAAAGGCCCGTGTGGACAGCCATTATGGCTTATGACTACTGAGTCTGCTAAGAAGATGTTTCCTCATGCTGAACCTGAAAGATACAGGAAATCATGCAGAGGTAGAGAACACGCAATACAAATTGTGGAAGTTTGTATACATTTTATTCTAGATAATACCTGGAATATAACTCACTCAGAGGTATTAGGAAGCCCTTGTTATTGTTCTTAATCTGACTCTGACAGCAAAATAGGGGAAATCAGGGAGAGCTCTGTGGGCTACATTTCTTTCCCCCACTGCTTTGCTTTCACTGATCTTTTGAATCTAGCAAAATCTACAATATTTCTATGTATTTTTGCTTTTGTATATCATTAATTCTAGAAAAAGAAATGGTATATTATCCTGGAATACAATGTACCAATACTGACTTACATCATTTTGTCATTTTGGAATGCATTTCCTATGAAATAATACAAGATAAGTACATTTCATAGTTATTTCTTATGCTTATAAAAGGTTTAAAGTCATGAGAGTTTTCTTGTCTGGGATCAGGACCAAACTCTATGTCAACAAGTTTCCATTAGGGTTGCTGGATGCCTTCTTGTAAGTCCTAAATAGTTCTGCTTTTTAAAATCCAAGGAAACAAAATATTTTAAAGAACTTTTGCTTCAAATTTGCCATTGAAGAAAAGCATGAGGAAAGAGTGAAGAGAAACTGAACTGTGGTAAAAGAGCCTCATGCTGAACAGAATTGCTCATCAAGTCAAACAGTAGTAAAAAGTAAATGAAAACATTACCTGAATCAGCAACAGAAAAGAAGAGTAGATGTTAAGGCCGTAAGAAATGCTTTTGTCACATATTTGGCATAGTTTTG
>JAYRBT010000093.1:29869892-29881728 GCA_036023395.1 Myiotriccus ornatus
TGCCTAAAATACTGTAGGTATGTTCTAAAAATAATAGTAATAATAATAAAATGGTAGTAGACATTAAAGCTGTTCTTCTTGAAGAAGCAATAGAAGTGTAATAGAAACCATCTGTTAAGATGCTTGGACTCAAGAGGACATTGTTTTGATCTTTTTTCTGTGATATTTTTGACAACAAATTCTTTTTAAAAATACTCTATTTAAATAATTTCTAAATTAGAATGTCTGTATTTTCCCATCTTTAAGGGTGGTGGGGGGGGTGGAATTAGATTGTGCTGTCCATTTATTTACTTTATAACAGCCTATATCCTCTCTTATTCATGGGAACAAGATCCTTCTGCAACAATTTGCTACCTTGTACTTAATGAAATTTTACAATAAAGTTTTCTTCTAAGTGCAGTATAGGAAGTTGAAGCCTGTCACTAATATCTTGTAACAGTCAGTTTGTCTTCTCTGATTTTTAACACTGAGCTCTGTCTTCTGCTCAGTAATATGTATACAAGAGGGAGACTCAGCCAGTCATCAGTAATGAGATAAACTCTGTCCCCTGCAAAGATTCATAAATAAAATGTTTTTATTAAAGCCAAAGCACTAGTAAACTTCCAGTTTTTCTCTTTCTTTGTGAGAGAAAAGTGTCTTGAGACATGTCTTTACTTTGTACTTCACTTCACTGAGAGGCCATCTGTCTGCACAGCACTGCAGTGTGGCAAAGAGTCCTCTGCAACAGGCCTTATGCTAACAACAGAGTTCAGTGGCTAGAACACTCAGCACAGGTAAACTGCCAGAGTATTTTCCTGCCTCACGCAGCTTTTGCAGTGAGGCTGTTTCTCACAAGATAATTCTGTGCAGCCTTGACCTCCAGCAATGCCAGGGCACAGTAATGCAAAGCAGACGCTGAGAGGCTGCAGCAACACAGCTGAACGGAGGCAGAAAACTGAACAGTGTGTAAGGAAAGGGGCAGGTGAGGTGCACCCAAGACAATTTGATTTTAATTCATGGGCCTAAGTGAGAAAAGGAAGTTGAATTCTTCAACAACTTCAAGCACACGAGTAAAAATTGTAACTTCATCAGAGGTCACGTGCTTTGTCTGGTTCTACCCTAAAGCCAGTGGATGTTTTGCCTAACATTGGATCAGACTTTTCACTGCATTTCTTGTACAAAAGCAAGTTTTCTTGCCTACACTTAGGCTTGAAAATACCAAAGAGAGTTTATATCTTTTTATATAACATTATTTGTGTTCTTGCATCCCTAACATAACTAGCATTTTAAGATAGAGATTCTAATCTGCTTTAAGAAATAGTGCTCAAAGCAAAAAATCGTGTTTCACAGATCATCAGTGACCTAGTTGTTGTGCTCGGGATGACATACAACAAATGTCTGCCATTTCAAGTTCAAGTTAATTTATCATAATTCTGTGGAGTGTTATGGAAATTATACATGCCAGCCAGCACAACAGGGTGCTATGTCAGGTTTCCACTGAATCAGTTAGTTGAAAGTAGTTTTTATCAATAGTGCTATACAATATCACATCCTCTTAGATCGGTTTCAGCTGTTAGCATGTTGGAATCTGGTTGCTACAGATCATAAACCACAGATCTATATGTTCTGTCTAGTTATTATTAATGTTAAAGCCGCCAGCTCCAAGTTTCAACTAACTTTGTCTGCAACAGATGACAGATAGCAAATTCTTTTTAGGTTCACTTGAGTAAATATGTAGCTGCAGAGCTCCCTCTAGCAGAGTTCAGTCATTTTATCCAGCTTGTTTTCTGAAGTGGTTCCACAACTGCTTTTCTCTCTGTTTTCTTCAAATACATTGCTTTGTATAGATATTTTTTCAGAAGTTAAAGCTAGATATTCCGGGAATCAAAGATATTTTGCAAGAGATTTATACAATGCAGGAGCATTATTTTCATGACAGACATAAGAGATAAGAGAAACCATTCTTATCTGAAAAAGATTCCTGAAAAGAGTGTTTGAAATATGCAGTCACCTGTACCCTCCTGTGAACATTTCGAGTGTGCTTAAGAGATGATGACAGCTATGTTACCATCAAAAATGACAGATCATTCTTTTTCACTGTGTATAAAACTAGAAGTGGTTCTTAAGAATTTGTAATTGGTAAATTGGGAAGGCATCTTAAGTAAAGAAAGGTGAGTTCAGCATTTTCAGGAAAGCTGTTTTTATAGAAAATCGATTTAATTGAATTTTCATTTTTTACTAAGTTGAAAATGTATTTATCTTACCATGAAACTTGACTGCAACACTCTGATGGCATTTGCTTTTTTAATAAAAGGGTTTTTTTACTTATCTTCCCTATACATATGCACTTTATAATTAGTATTGATTAAAACAGATTTGATATGATATAGTGTATTTTCTTACAATCACCATTTGCTTGCTGCTTTACTTATTTTTCTTAATTCAATAATTTAAATATAAATAACAAAATAATATAAAATATATCATATAAATATAATATAACATAAATATAAATAACAAAATCTGCTATTGAATGTGCAGGAATAAATCAAGCAAAAATTAACTGGAACATAAAAGTTAACATGATGACTTTCAACAAACGTCACCCTGAAGCTCTGAGGAACAGAAACTGAGCAATATCATTAATAGATGACTGTCTCCACTGAATTATTAAAACACTTGTATTTGAATACTCAGTAGAACAGAAAGATCATCTTTTTCCAAGTTCAAGCCCCAAGACACCTAGAAGATTATTATCTACTGCTGATCTACTATGAGTGACATATCTATTTGTCTAAAAATTATTATTCGTAAATTATACGAATTACTGGAGGATATTACAACTACAAATAATGCAACCTACTGATAGATGTTATGAATTTTAAATTAATAATTTGAAAGACGGAAGTGAGACTAGTTTTCTTCTTCAAAGAGAAACTTTCCTTTAGAACAGAGCACACACATGTTTGGCATAGTGACCTAAACGCCTTAAAATAGTATGTCTTTTGCAAAGCTCTGTAGGTTACTAAAGCAGGAGTAAAACTTCAGCATACCTCAGCTGGTATGCCACAGAGTCACTGGAGGAACCTTGCAGTACTCATAACCACTACATGGAAAAGGTTGTCTCTCTTTTTCGTTTTCTTTATTTCCCTTTTTTTTTTTTTTTTTTTTTTTAAGTCTCCTTGTTCATTCTTCAGTTTTCCCTGTATTTATGAAATAGAAGAGTCACTTGATTTTGTGTACCGGCAGATATTTAAGAAAAGAAGAAGAGTAAGTAGGGAAAAACTGCGATGTGTTAAGATGGGCAAGATGACACTCCACTGCCAGACATATCTGAACTGAACACTTGTTTTCATTCAACAGATCCAGCTGATCTTTGTTGTACTGAGGAGTGAACACCTTTTAAAAATATGTTCTGCAATGCCTAAAAGCAGAAGATTTTGCCTTCTAAGTACTTCTCTTTTCTGAATGAAGCAGTGGTTCTTCTCACTAGCTTCTTCATAGGTCAAAAGGGAGAAGAGGAGGAACAACGTGCTCATTTGGTGCATTTCCACTCCTTAGATGGCCATTTCATAGGTCAGGAGGGACAGTTTGAGGAAGAGCTTGCTGATTTGGCCATTTTTCACATAATTTCTTGCAATTAAACCATATCCTTCTTTGCTTTTTTGCTGAGCCTTTCTCCCTTTTTCTCTAGAAGTCACACTAAAAGAGGGCATATATGGAGTCCTCCTAGCATGTAAAACCACATATGCTTCTTAAGGCACTCTAACCTTCATGACCTCACGTAAAAAAGGAATCAAAATTGATCGACCTTTTCACAAATACCAAGTGGAGAATAGACAACAAGAATTATGCTTTTATATAGACTGTGAAATACAAGCGATAGCCATCATGATGCATATGTAATATAAACAGCTATATTCACCTTCCTTGTCAGGACTAAGATAAGCCTGAATGCAGGTTTACAGGCTCAGGTTTCTTCTGAAAAACCAACCGAATTTAAGATTTTGATTAAATGGGAAGGGTCCCACCTGTGTAAGTTTTTGCCTTCACAGCCCCCACAGTTGTACCTGTAATAATAAGGGGATCTTTGTTCTAGAACACCTGGGTACAAAGAAGGTAGCCATTTAAGCAGGCAAGGGATCCCACTCTTTGATTTAATCTGTGATAACTTGAATTTGGTACCTCGCAGGTTGTATTTTAAAGCCTCCATCTCTCCACCCACACCCAGGTTTCTTCACTGTTTTGCAGAAACTATTTCTTTGGCTCCTTTTTGCATTTGAAATACTTTTCCAGAAGAGATGTCTTTATTTCCAAAGATCAAAGGAAGACTTTCTCCTAATATGTGCAGACTGTTGAATGAGGGGATAAGTAACTCTAGTACAAAGAAATCTTGCTACACTGAGAAGGAAACTGGAGGTGCTGCTTTGGAACCGATGTGCAAATACCAAACACAGGTTTCCTGAAGCAAAAAAACTCTACCAACATTCTCTAATCTATATTCTGCAAATAGTTACCTTTCCTGGGTAACTGCAAGGTGTTAAAGTATATTCCAGTTTTTTTGTTTGTTTGTTTTTTAAGTAGTAAAGGCCAGATAGGCTTTGTATTTTAATTTAAAGTATATTTTCCATTTAAACTCATATTCTGAGTATATTTATGAAAACCTTAGTTCATACAAAAGGCTAAGCCAGTTTCATTATCTCTGAAAAACTGTTCCAATGACACTCAACTTGTTAAATCAGCCATCTCTATTGATATGTATCTAGACCCTGCTCTTCCCCTTTCCTTCACACCAAAATTAAGGTAAAAGACGGGACAGGAAAAGTGCAGATGATCTTACTTGTTTACAAAATTACTGAATTTATAACATCTTGGATTGATATTATCTTACCTAATAAATGCCAAAATAACTGGATCTGCTGCCTAGGACACCAGTTTGTTGTGTAGCTTTCAACAGATCAATAGATTGTGTCTATTTGCTTTTTTTTTCACCAAAAAATTAAGAGAAAAATATGGTTTTCTAGGCATGTGAGTAATTTTAAACTGAAAAAGGCTATGATAGTAGGACCTTTAATTCCTATAAGTGGATTTGTAGAAAGCAATAACTTTGACATCCTATTGGAAATATTTCTACTGATATTAATATTCCTCCATGTATTCCCTATTATGAGAACAACTGCTAGTCTTTTCTTGGCAGGATAGCCATTTCTTTGTGTTTTTTTAGAGATATATTCATACTGTCTGTCCCAGGTGTCATACAGTAGTACTTAATTTGAATACATGGAAACCTCTTTCCTTCATATTGGACACACATAGCTTAGATGTGTGCTATCCAGCTATCTAGGCATGGAGGTAAAATCCTTGGTCTACAAGTTTTTGCACTGGTAGAAAATGCAGGAGCAATCCTCAACACCAGATTTACATCAGCTGGTTCAGAAAAAGTATTTTTAAGTAATCCCAAAGTTTTCTGGCAACACATCAAAGCATTTTATTGGATAACTGAGCGTTTTACATAGTAATGATACATAGCATTTTTAATCTTCAGGGAGCTCCGCAAACAGAAACTAATATCTCCTCCACAGTGCAGATCTTTGAGCTTTCTGTCAACAGGAACATCATCACCGTTCTGTGGCTTGCCAATTTATTCATTTCTACTGCCTGACCTCACTTAAATACACCAACATTTGTGCTTTTATTCTTATCTGTCTCAGCATAATGAGGTGGGAGGGGAGCATAGATTAATTACTGAGAAGCAAAACTTAGAACATCTCATATGATGGCAGTAACTTTTTTTCCACCTCTGTTCAAGCAAAAGACTTCTAGAGAGTAGCTTGGAAACCCTTTAGCCATGTGTTCTTGGCTCTTTGCCTGTTTAACAGAGGTCTTGCACAACTTGTGTTTTATGTGCTGTCACCTTGATTTCTCTATATTTTAGCTGGTCTCCTGGTGCCACTGTTTGCCATTGGCCTGCCTTCAAAGCGAGTGCCTGCGGACAGTCCTCATACGGTATGTAACATACCGTGTGCTTTGACAACTCATGTGGTCTTAATGGGTTTCCCAGTTACAGAGGCTAAAAGAGCAAGGCAGCCTGTTCTACCACACAGCAGTTCTTATGAATAAATCCTTTGGATAGGAGAAAATAAATCATTTCTACAATGTTTGCTTTTTATCTGGTGGCTATAACGAAGCCTTTCTCTCCTGCGGCAAGGGGAAGTGCAAATAGGACATTGGCAATGTCATTTAAATGAATAATGACTGGCAGACTAGTTAATCTCATTTCTCTAAGGCTTCATGATATCTTCAGTGCTTGCAGATAGGTAACAATCTGAGGATGGATGTCTAGAAATAAGTGATTATCTTTGTTTAGCTATGCTATTGAATGCCCTCTTTAAATCTACACAGAAAGAAAGATATGTTTCACTAAGCAAGGTTATTTATAGGCCTTATCTTACAAAACAGAAAGGAAATGACCTTCCTATATGGACTGCTTCCTTTGATTTAAAGCTTTTTAAGTGGCATTTTATTATCTTCTCTTTATCCTCTCTTGTTTTACTTGACTTCGTTTCCTTGATTAGTTTTCAATCACCTCTACACTGGCTTCTCCTGGATCCATTTTCCTGCCTGTCATCTTCTTAGTCTCAGGGCGAGTTAATAATGTAATAGATATACTGCTACATAATAAAAATAATAATGCATCTATACTGATGATATGAAGGCAGTTTAACTGCCTGTCTAGAACTCATTCACTTTTTTAAATATTTCTTGGAGCCGTATTCAAGTCACACAAGATTTGCCTGCATTGCTTCTCATATTGTCATTCCCAGTCCTGTATTCTTCAGTTTTATTTTTGAGTTCATAGGCTTCTGAGCTATACTGATTCCATGACTGAGAAACAAAGCAGTTGTTTTTTTTTTTTTTTTTTTTTTTTTTTTTACTGAAGATAAAATACTGTAAATGGATTATGATGGTAATACCACTCAGCATTTAGACTGTGCATGTAAGTAATGGAGAGTATTTTGAACTCACTGTATAATTCTTGACTTGACTGGCCCATTCCTCTGCATAAAATAAGAATAAATTCTCAAACAGACTGGCTGACTGGCAGGGATGGAATAAATATGGCTTATAGAATGTTTTAAACTTACTAGTTTAAACATAGCAGACATGTACCTAACATTTACTTATAAACTACTGTAGTTGCCAATAATTTTGGGTTTATCATAAATGCAAAGTGTTTTACCCAGTTCCAGGTGTTTGCAGTTTCTACCAAAAATTTTCTTCCACTCCTGCCTGCTGTCCCTACACCCTACAAAGGCAATAACTATACACAGATTTTGGCAGTAAATTGTATATGCTGTCCAGTACAGGCAGAGTTTTATAAAGACTGGAACAAGATTTCAATAGCACTTACAAATCAGTAACTTTAAACCTATATACATCAATCCCAAAAGCTTTACTCTTTTACATTCAGATGTAAACCATGGAAGGGTAGGAACCTTAATTCTCACTGATTCAAAATTTCCTAAAACCCAGTGTCTTTCTCTGCTCTGTCTTTTGAATAACAAAGTTTTGAAAATGCAAAGAACAAAAGCCTAAAAGATAGGCTAACTATTGTTTCCAATTTTTTTTTTCATATGCCATTTTTCTATCATCCTTCCACCTAATCCTTCAAAGCAAGTAATTTCTTTCAGAAACAAAGCAAGTACTTTTTGCTGTGAATGGAAATAATTGTTATCAGAGATTCACAATGCCACACAAGGTCTGGAATTGTTATTTTTGCTTTTCCTCTGGTTAGAGATAGAAGTTCACAGATAGAACTCTGCATTTTTATGAATGTTTACATCTTCACAGTTTTCAGCTAACTCCCAAAATGCAAATCAGGCTGTTCTTTGCCATCTTCTTAATCAGGAAAAAAGACAGAAGGATGCTTTTTTTCATGTTCTTGAAAATTCAGCAAATGTGGTTTCTTATTTAGTTGCTTGAATTTGATGAGAAGCTCAGAATTTTGATGGCTTTGCCTTTGTATTGAAGAAATCAAGCAGAGCTTTGAATTAAACTTTGAAATCTTTAATGTACAAAAGAAAACTTACTTGGTCACTCCTTGGTCACAATGGGCAAAGATTTAAAGTTGGGTGATGGAATCTGCATTCAGGGTTTTAACACCTTATTATGTTTCTTCTCGTGTTGATTTAACTTTCTATCTATGTTCAAAGGTTAGAGAGCTAACTTCTGTCCCTGAGCAGCTTTTCTTGTCTTTTTAGTGTTCCAGAAATGACTGGACTTGGCACTTAGTGCCATGGTCTAGTTGACAAGGTGGTGATCAGTCAAAGGTTGGACTCAGTGATCTCATAGGTCTTTTCCAACCTAAATGATTCTGTGAATTTTTCGAAATAAGCAATTTCTTTTTCTTCATCAGATGATTTGCAGGTATCAAATTTGAAGTCTTGCTCTTTTAAGGTGTTCTGAAAATGGGAATAATTTGCTGATCACTTTGGATTAGCCTTTTCCCCATAACTGATCAGGTGATCTGTTTTCTTGTTAGATGATTCCGTTTAGAAATCTGAGGAAGCTCCTCTTTGAGTGAGGCCTCCCACAAGCCTGGGAGGTTGTGTGGAACTCAGGTTCACATAGAGTGCCTTGCTGTCTTGTAAGTGGCTTCAACTTGGGTAGAATATTCTGCCACTTTCCTTGTACAGGTTGAGTTTTCTGTCAAAATGTCAACAACTGCCAAGCATAATTTTTTTTCTGAAAAAGAGAAATTACCAAACTAAAAGGATATAATAAAAGAGTTGTGAAAACCTATTCTACTTAAGCTGTGACTTGGCCAAGCATTCTACCTAAAAAGTGTGTTGAAAATATATTTTTAGCTATCTATGCCATTCACAAATATCTTGATCAATTTCACAATATGACTTTGAGAAGTAACTCACGTGGTAACAACTGTGACCTGTGACCTAAACAACTGTTTATGTATTTCACTGAATAACCTAAACTCAACAGGATCACAGGAATAGTGGTGTGGCATAATAATATTGAGTTCCTATGGGCTTAGCTTTGCACTTTTAAATTTGATGATGCACTTCAACTAGTAGAGGTGTTAAGCCCACAATAATTTGACACATATCGTACTCCATAGGTCATCTGATTGTACTGTGGAGTTCAGATGTAAATGTAAGATTTGCTCTGAAGCAAGACCGGGAAAAGAGAAGTTGTTTGAAGTGGTCTTAAATATATACCTTTTAAATAAACCCTTCGTTTTGAGCAGGTAAATAACAGTATAGAATTACAGACTAAACATTCAGAGTCTGTGAGCTAGTAGACAGTTCAGTAGAAGGGTTAGGGAACACAACATTTTCTAAAATGGAATAAAACTCTTTTCACTGATGCTTAGGTGGAGAAAATTTCCACTGGTCCAAATATATCTTGAGCATCAAAAAAATATTTACTTTAATCTGCATTTAAACAAGTTTCTTTATACTGTGATAACATTTGCAAAGCACCCTAGGCACAGGAAGATGTGAAGTTCTGTTTCTAATCTCAGTGGTCATAGGATATGTGGCCTTAAGGTAATAAGCCCCATTCAAAGCAGAATAGATTTTTTTTTTCAATTAATATAGCATATTTTGTTAAGGTTTAAAAATTTGTAATAAGTCTGAAATATTTTTTTTAAAACTCAATGGTATAATCAATATTTTTATATAAAGCATATGCAAAAATAATTAATAACTATATCCCTATGGAGAGGTTTAAAGGTTTGGGGGGGGGTAGTCTGATAACAATTACCAGAGGCAATCTTGTCCATAATGTAAAGCTGAGGTAATCTTAAATCACTTTTGTATGTACAAACCTGATCACTTTTACAGTTAGATGATTACGTAAAGAGAAAAAAATAAACCAAGGAAAGTCCCTGGCTGGTGGTGGTGTTTATGTTGCTAGATGCTGACATTTTGAATTCAACAGTATGATCTGTCCATACTTACCCTAATCCCTAGAAAAAAAATTACTCTAAACAGACAGTGAATGAAATGCGGGCATGGGGGGAGCGGGGATTCTGCCCTTGCTTACATAAGGTAAGACAGCAACTGCAGCAGGATTTAGATAAAACCATGGGGGGAAGGCTGTGGAAGTTGAAGAGTTATACTGATGTCTTGGAAGGATGGCTTGAAATGTCTGTGGTTTGCTATCAGTGATCATGAATGGTCTTGGCAAAGTGAAGAATTGAGTAGTCAGCCTGTGGTGGGGCCTGAGAGAACCCCTGCCCTGCCAGCCCCTAAGGGACTGACGGCACAATTCTGTAGATTTAACATCGGGGGGACTAAAAGAGGGGAAACTGCCAGACCTCACTTTATGTAATTTTTTTTCTCTTGTCAGTGAGATAGTCTGGATCACTGATACACTTTAAAAATTAACACATTCTTTACTTAATGCATTTATGGTTCTGCATGAACCCTGAAAACATTTTCTCCCTGAAAACACCAAAAGGCTTCGACCTTTCAGATAGGAAGTGCAGTTTTAAGAATTTACTGGAGCAAACTTAATGTTTCTTTTCATTTAGCTCTACATAAAGTTTGAAGGTATTATTTCTTCCAATTTTACAAATGCACAGTTAACACCAGCCCATGCACAGCATGTTCTGTAAAATAAAAACTATTTTGCAAAGGCTTTGGATGGCTTCGCGATTAAGAGAGTAGTCAGTACACGTGCATACAATATTACCCTCTCTGAAAAATAACTGCAATATGAAAGCATTGTTTTGTTCCTTTAATTCTTATGCTTTTAGACATAGGCTTCTCTGCACTAGTTTCACAGTGATAAGAGTTAGCGTGTGGTGGACTGCAATATCATCTACTGGTATTAACCTATGACCAGGCTCTTTGTTAAAACTAATGGACACCAGTAAGGGGCTCTATTTTATAGTATACTTTCTGTAAACTTAAGCACAGAGAACGTCCCCCTATATTTTAACTATCGAAACAGTAAAAACAAAACATAAAATGAACTGAAGAAATTTGTTGCAGCTCCATGTTGACTTTATAGCTTGTCCTGTGTTCCTACGTGAGGAATTATTTGAAATGCTCCTTTTTTTGGCTGGTGATTAAGTAAAACATACTAAAGTCTTTCTCAGTGGGCTTCTTGAAGTCTCTTCGCCCCTTGCAGCTTGTGTTGAAAAGGCCAAATTCTCCTTACCTTACTGTTAAAAACAGTGCTTCTGTCTTTTTACTAAGTTTCTACATGTTAGTAAGAGAAGCAGAATTTGGTTCAAAGGGACTAACTTCAGCAGATTGAAAACAGTTACAGTAATTCACAATTTTAAAATAAGGAGGTACACATATCTTTTACCTCATTGCTGCTTGTCGTCCATTTATGTATTTTGGATGTAGGCACAGTAAAGATGTTCTCTATGTATTTTTGCATGTCGTCCATGATTTTGGACTGATTTGTTTTAACAAATTCTGATTTGTTTTAACAAAAATGCAATAAGAATTTGTACCTAGTAATTGTTAGGTTATAAACCACGTCTTGCAGCACTTCCTGATCAGTTGTAAGGAGAGTTTTGGCAGTGAAAAGGCTGCAGGATTTGGCCTATTAACTAATTCCACTGTAAATTAGTATGTATGCTGTTATTTACTTGGGAAACAAAGCTTCACTTTAAATGCATTTTAAGGTCTCCTAATTATCCGGCAAATACCAGTTCACAGTCTCTGAAAAACTCCTTTCTTCCTAATCGATTCATCTTGTTTTACGAAGTCCCTCTGATTTTGCTTAGTGTAAGTTGGCTCTGATACCAGGAAAAAAAAAAAAAAGAAATAAAAAAGAGACCAGTGTATGACAAATTTTTTCACCCTATACAATAAAA
>JAYRBT010000093.1:29883585-29904662 GCA_036023395.1 Myiotriccus ornatus
GTGGAGGCTGTGTGCTCTCAGATGTTTATAAACATAATGCTTGTACTCTGGGAATTTTGGTCATATTGTGATGTAGTGTGTGCGTGTAATACAAAGGTATCACTAATTAGTGATTCTAATTCAGTTTCATTTTAACGATGGTCTTGATACAGCATGTGTATCCAACTGCCACTTGTATGTGCACTCACAAATGTGCAGCCATGGGGTGTGTGTTTATATTTGGCTGAACTTTGGAAATCATAATGGGTCTTGCAAAACACGCTGAGAAAAATTTTCAAATTTGCTCGGGTTTTCTCCAGCATTTTTTTTTTTTAAGCTATACGAAAAAGTTGTTACTCTGTCTAAATGATGAACATTGTAACTTTCCTTATGTGGAGGTGGTGGTCGGGTAGCACATCCCCAGCGACTGGTACAAGCGCAACTTCTGCCCAGCTTGGGTCCAGCTTTCTCTCAGTGCCAGGACTGTGGTGCGTCCCAGACGCATCAGCAGGCACAGACACATCTAGCAGCTGGTCCCCCTGCTGTGTGTAAGGACAGGATGAAAGGGGCAAATTAAGCCCCCCATATTTTGTGTGGCATGCTTGGTGGTCTCGGAGTCAGAAGAAGCGTGTTGGTTGGGGGGGAGCACAGGGTGGGTTTTTGGCAGGCATTGGGTGCTGCTGGGTGCTCCACTCGTTTAAAGCATCTGCTGGCTTTCCTGCAGGTCTCCATGCTTCGGAAGAAACTGAGGAGTGGGAGATTGTCTTCCCGGCACTGTGGAGCCCGGGCCAGCAGGAGCCAACAGGTGGCAGTGGTGGCGGTGGGGGCTGCAACGCCGACCCCAGCAGTGGGAACCGAGGCGGCACCTTCAGCGCCCCTGTCACGCCCAGCCCGGCGGCGGGCAGCTCCCGAGAGGTGCGCTCCGTCTCCTCCTCGGTCGATGGGCAAGCGCAGGCTGTAGGGGAGGCAGCAGAGGAAGAGGACACTGAGGATGAGTATGAATCTCAGGAGTTTTACCACTGGTCCCCACTACCCCAGGGGTCTGGCGCTGCCTCTCAGCTGCCACCACCACCGTCCCCTCCGCCGCCACCTCCTGCCGAGGATGGAGATGAGGTGCTTCTGAGGATCCCAGCTTTTGCTCGGGAGCTCTACCTGCTGCTCAAGAGGGACAGCCGTTTCCTGGCTCCTGGCTTTGCCGTGGAGGAGCGGCTCGGGGGTGAGGGCAAAAGTCCACCCAGTGCTGCACAGTCACAACCCGAGAGAGCTTGTTACTACAGTGGTGCTGTCCTCCGCTACCCAGGCTCCTTCGCCTCCTTCAGTACCTGTGGTGGATTGGTAAGATGACTTTGCATGCAGGGGTAGCTGCAGCATCTCTATCCAGGTGTCTGCTTCATCTATTGCTTTTCATTCCCATCCCTTTCTTAAGGTCTTCTTTCTCTCATATCATTATGGGTCCTACCTCTGTACTTATCCTTATTTTAACCATTTTTCCATTCATGCTTGTATTAACACACTCATAACTTTTCTCAAGTCCTACTTCTGTCTTTATCCTGTACAGTTTTGGCACTATTTATCCCATTTCCAGATACACTGTTGTTTCTCAGTCCTGTACCTTTCTGGTTTTGGATTTCCTTCTTAAACTATTCTTTCTTAAAACTTCTCTCATCTCCATCTGTAATTTTATCTTGGTTTTCAGTCTCTATCTTGGTCTGTAATTAGTTACCTCCATCTTCATTCTCCTTTCTTTTCCCTGTATCATCATCTCTTCTCCAGTCCATCTGTAATCCGTTTGTTCTTCATTCCCATCTTGTATTCTAAAGTTATCTTTCTCATCTGTATTGTCTTCCTTGTCTTCTGCATCTCAGTTTTCAAAATGTTCTGTCTGTCCTACTCCTACCAATATTTTATGTCTCCTATCTCAACTTTAGTATTCCTTTTCTTTCATCCCTCTCATCCCTTTTGCCTTTTTTTCTCTACCTCACAACTTCCCACATGTGGTACTTGTAGTTACTTGGATTTGGGATGTCTTTCAGTCCTTCCATAGAAGAATGCAGTGAGCATGTTCTCAGCAGAAATGTTAATACAGTCAGACCTTTTCAATGGTTATTACTTCTGTGGCATACCTACCTTATTTAAAACAAATTTCACCTGCTATTATTTCTGTCACAACAGTCATGATTTTTGCCGGATAAAGACCAGAATTGGGCATGCTGACAACAGCAGTGGTAATCCAGTGAGCTACAATCCTAAGATACTTGGGGATGGATGGAAAGAGTAGAAAGCAACTGTGATGATGTAAAATGCTGTCAGGATTTAACCCAAAACCTATTCATATTGCTACTGTTATTCTCACTTGGGGCCTTTATGTAGCATCGTCAATGCACGCGCTTGCAGCACTTTACATAATATGGAATACAAACAGTAATGGCACTAGGAAGAGTTAACATCATCATGATCCTGGGTTTCTTTCTGAATTTGAAGATCTAACTTGTTTCATTGCTGATTCATGAAGATATGCCTGCCTGCTTTTTATTTGTATGGCCATGAAGTGAAACCAGGTAAAATGTGGAAATTTTGACTGCTTATTCATTTGCTTGTTTGAACGTATTCAAAAATCAGAACACAAACAAAGTAAAGTAAAAGAAAGTAGTTGAGAGGGAACATATGTGGATTGACACCAAATAAAATATTTGCCTGCACTCCTGCAAAGTGAAACCGCCAAGTTTCACACAACTCTAAGTGGTTGGCATCTAATTATTGACATTTTGTCAGATTTTCCGAAGCCTGGTAGCAGAATTAATTGTGGAGAAAAATATTGAAAGTCAACTCACGGTTGGTTTGAGAGCAATCAGGTAAAAGATTTTGTGTTATGGAGAAGCATTTGACTTCTGTACTCTTTGTTATTTTTAGAATTTTTTACTTCCTTCTACATTGTGTTTGGGTAAAATTAAGTCAGAGAAAATCTCTGCAAAAAAATTGCTGGAGATATTTATCACAAATGTCTGTTCTCAAAAGCGATATATGTCATTGCATATCTGTAATTTCTCTGATTTGTTATAAAAATTGAAATTCACTGTTTAAATAGACCACAGTTTCTTGAGAGTCCCATTAATAATTTTTGACTCCGTTAGACTTTACAAGGAGTACCAGGTTGCTCCCAACCCTCTGGCCATCTAAGCATGCATGTGCCCAGATCATGTTTCCCCATCCAGAAAACTGCAGCTGGAACATAAAGTATTTTGTGTATCTCAGATAAAACTGGAAACTGTTTTTGATGTTGGCTGGTATTGTCATGACCCTCAACTGCATAGTCTTGTTTGCGGTGAAATAGTTAAGCAGCTGTTCTTCCTGAGAGTGTTGCTGTGTTAGGCACAGTTAAAAAAAATTGCACAGTGCTATTATGTCAAAGTTGTCATAACAAATCCTAAGCTATTTGTCATTCTTTATTCAGTCATTGCTTGGGCTCTATTACATATGTAAGTTGCTGAGTTTCCAAGAGTATTGAAAAAAACATCGTAACATGAATTGCATATCCCACACTGTTTCATCTAGGCCTTGCCCTGCAAATAGAGCCAAGCAGTGTTTCAAACTACATTTTCTTTTTTAAGGTGTAAAAATTCATTGAAACTTGAACATACGAATATTTTATTGCAGATACCTCTATTAGAATTTATTTTTTCATTTTAAATATAAAGACATTTCAGAGAAAATATGTTGTGAATGTCTTAGATGTACTCTCACATCAAAGCCTTGCAGACTTTGGGTTAGAATTACTAAGCTGCATACACTTTGGAAAGTCAAGCAAGTGGGCTAAAATGCAGCTTAGATTCCACAACTCTGCTCTTTAGAGATTAGCCTTTTCGTGGACCCCTTTACCCACCAAGAAAATGAAGTGTAGTCTGACAGACAACAATGATTTTGCCACACAGGAGGAGGAAGTGTGAAGAAGTACAGTGGTTTGGCCATCAAGTGCAGGGGAGGGTCATGCATGGCAGTAAAGGTGTATGGCTGTTGCTGTAGGGCTACTTTTGTGAAAAACTACTGCATCTTCAATAAATGAAAAAAGGGCCTTGGATGAAATTGTACCATCCACACAGGATGCTGGTGTCCCAGCTTCTCAAGGCACATAGACCTGACATGCCAGTGATAATCACGAAACTGAAAAAAAAATGTCTGTAGGAGTATTCGCTGATAATTCTATACACAGAAAGACTGAAGAATGTTGCTGCAGATGTTAGGCACCTTATCCCCTTGAAGTGGGACTTAGATGCTTTTTGAATATTTCACTGGTTGCATTAGGGCAAAGCAGGTAACATATAGCACAACATTAAAGCTTCCCCATATTTATTTCAGTTTTTGAGAGCTTCAGTAATGTGTTTTTTCTCAAGCTGTTCATGCAAAGACAGTATGGAGGGGTGATAATAATGGGGTTCATAACATACTGTGTAAATCGTGTGAAAATACAAATGAAAAATGGGAGCTGTACTCCTACATAATTACTAACCATATTCTGACTGCAGCATTGTCTTCGTTTGGCAACTTACCTTACAAATGAAGGAAACGTAACTCAGTGGATATTTTCTAGTGAAACTAAAAACTGGAGCTGTGCATGGACTGTCTAGAAACTCCGTCATTTTGACCTTGGTGCAATCTCAGAGCTCAGTGTGTTCAGTGGTGACAGCCCTATCCAACTCCTTGGTAAAAACTTGTGTGGGTTCTTACATCTTCTTGAAGCTCAGTGGGATTTGCTCTGGGTACATTTTGGGATTCTGCGCTGATGCTCTAGGAAGATTAATAAGGAGAGATTTCCAAGGGTTCTCCCATCTGTACACTGACTGCCTCCTTGTTGTTCATGGTTAGCCAAATACCAGGATGTAAACAGTCCTGATGGTGACAGTGAGACTGAATTGCAGAGCTGGACCATTAGTTATTTAAATGATTGTTTCCTCTGCCAGCTTGTGTTTGCATATAATATTTGAACTAAGGAAAAAAAAAATCATGTAAAATGTTATTGAACAGTATTATTTGTGGCTGGTAATATATATAACTGGTAATTTTTTTTTATAGCATGCTGCAGGAGAAGCTTACTGTGGAATTATAATTAAGAAATCTGACTACTGGTTCTTCATCTGTTATTAGAACGCAAGTTAAAGTAGCCTCACTGCTTTCCCTAAAGAGTGCTGAAAACGTGGCGGATGTGTGCTTTATCAGTTACTCATTTCAGAAAGAAAGGTATTTTGTAGTTTTTCTCTCGGTACTGAATTGCTTAGGTAGTACTCTATGGCTATGTACTGTCAGGCGGGGTTTTCACAATGTTTCTTCTTCTTTTAACCAAAGCAGTCTACAGTAAATAGAGAACAGCCAGGCAGAGGAGCGATTTGAATGGCTTTTTATTTCTAAAGCAATGGGATATGTTTAGAGTTTCAGGCAGTGCAAAGAGGAGCAAATGTATAAAGAGAGAATGGACAGGACAATGCAGCTTCATCCAGTTGTTCTGTTCATCTCAGCACTTAGCACATTGTCTAAAAGAACATCTCTGGAGTTCTGCCTAAAAGAGACAGCATTGCCATTTGGCTTAATTTACTGGAGAGAAGTGTTGAAATTCAACAGGTCAGTGTCAAATACTATTTGCAATTGAAATTAATGTGCATTTTCATAGTCATTTGAGTAGGAACAAGTCTTGACACATCTCTAATCTGATCCAAGGAAAAAGTGTATGGTGCTTTTATTAGACCTCAATGCCATTAACAAGTAGGTATTTGAAAAGCTGATCAATAGTTTATAGGCAAATACTTTACCTGAAGAGCACTATCTGAAGCAATGCTGCTTCATCAGCAAAAAGATTGATACAATTGTTCTGTGTCATGCAGACGTGTGTCAAATATCATTGGAAAACAGCATTTCAACAAATATTTCTGATGGCAATGTCCTACTTTTACAATAGAACAGAATTAAATTAGGATGTGAAAAACCCATGTGCCTTCTTTGGGTAATGGAAAGGTTGTATAGCGCTTCAGTAAGATTTGAGATTTCCTGAATCACCTCTACAGGAAATGTATTATTTTATTTACTTCTGACACAAACTGTATTTTGAAGATTTGTGTCATTAACTGATAGTAATAGAATGACACATGATGGATTCAAAATACTTTAGATTTCTTAGGATGTTCTAAATTCACACGACCCTTAAATTAAGGATACGTAGTATTAATAAAATCAATTTTAAAAGTTCAGATTTCCTAAAATTCTTCACAGTCACTTTTGAGGATACGATTCAGCCTGAGAAAAGGCTGAATATATGTTTTGACATCTTTCCTCCTAGAGAGGTATTTTAGCCACACTTAGTGTTTCAACATTTTTATATGAGAAAAATCCCAGTGAATGTAATTCTTTGTTACACTTCCTTGTGATTCCTGCAGTGAGAGTAGTGCCTGATATAGCAGGTATATATGGATTTTTGGACAGTTTTGGAGAGCTCTGCTGAACTTCTACCTCTTGGTAGTACAACACTTGAGTTATACACCTTCTTTCAGTGGCAGTGCAATACTTAACCTGCTGCAACTCCTTTCCTGGCATAGGGTCAGATCGACTGAGGATGAAGAGACCGTTTGTGTTTGGTGTGAGTAAAGAACCTATTTGCTGTGCAGTGGACGTGCAAGATCAGATCTTGCCTTTGTGAGTGCCCCTGCTTTTGTTGGGCTCTGCGAGCAGGTGGTCAGAAGCGACTCATGGACTTCGTACATTGCTCTGGGAAGCTGTGCTATTACAGATTGTGAGCTCCTGGGGTAAGGCTCTGAGACTTCTTAAAGAGACTTCCTGCTTTGATCAGGCTGGAGTGCGACTACGCCGTTACGCATCCTGAATCATACAGTACCAACATGCCGTGGATTAAATACCAAGCCTTTTGTCAACTAATATAGTGCCTCTACCTCCCCACTTCAGTGGTGTTGCAGTTACACATGGGTATTGAGTAACTTCCACACCAGATGCTTTTCCAAAAGAAATCTGAGACAATTACAGCTTCTTTTGTGCTGGTGGTAAGCATTAGAAAACGGAGATCACCAACATTTTTTGTAAAAAGGGGAGAGAAAAGAGGCTGTTAGCAATCTTTATGGTCCATTTGATACATACAGGCTAAAGTTTGACACTGCAGAAGGAGGATTATAAAATTGAATAGGATTATCCTTACAGGCTGCCAGGATGAAATTAAGTACGCACTCTCTCCTTCTATACACTCAAGAAAGGGAGGACAAATACAAACGGTCTGCCTACTCTTGCCTTACAAGTTTGTGAAAAAAATAAAACTTTGCTGAGAGGGACAGAAATAAATACGTGAGTGAGACCACTCTGTGAGTATCCCGTTCTGAGAGGTCGCAAGTTCAACAAGATTTAATTTGCTGATTTTAACTTATGCCTTACTTGTGTTTTAAACATCTCAAAATGGGCAATATAAAATTTGTCCTCGGTAGAAATAGGTAGGCAAGGTAGGACGTGAGTTTAAATGTCAGAACAGAAAGCAGCTTTGCTCTTTTATGAAAGTGTTGGGGTTTTTTTCCCAGAAAAAAAAATAACCTCCAAGCATCCCTGGGAAAATAAAGCATGGGAATAAAATTCGTACTTCCCACCTCTGCTCAAGGTAGAAAAACCAATGAAATGCGGTGGTGCTCCTGAGAGAATGCATTCTTCCAGTGTCTCTCTTGAATCTGCACTGGGTTTTTCCTCCTGGGTTTGTGTGACAGTGGAAGGTGGGAGAGAGGAGGACAGCCAGACCTGTAGGAAGTCTGGTCTCCAACAGGACAAAACAAGTTGTTAATATGAGGTTACTTTGGCAAACTTAGGCACAGGCACATCTGCCACATTTTTGCCTCCAGCAAAAGCTTTGCTGCTGTGTTTGTAATCTCTCTGGTGTATTCAAGTCTCTTCATCAAAATCTCACCTTGAACATCTAATGAAGGAGAACTGAATACACAGTAGAGAAGCCTGAGAAAATTAAATTTAAAGAAGTGATTGTGGCCATCTAAAGACCCTAGCATATATGTACAAATGGGACACTATTAACACTATGAACAAACTTGCTGAACAGCAAGTTGATTACAAACAGAACTATTAAATCCAGGTTGCATGGGTGGGGGTTTTTTGTTTGATTTTGTTTTTGTGGGTTTTTTTAATAAAGGAAAGGACTACTGGAGATGACATCCCTTTAAAAGTTTGATTGCTGTCATTAAGAGCTATAAAACAACAAAGATCTATTTAAAGATAAAGGAATAAAACCTCTTTGTTTCTGTTTTCCTTCCTGAACTCTGATGCTGCAGTCTGTTGCTATTCTTTGTCTTTCTGGGTGAGATATCATTGGATTGGATTTTTGTTTCGTGTATCTGAGAACTCTTGTTAATTCATTCGAAGGATAAGTCTTTTAAGCATAGAAAGAGTAATATTAATGTAGAGCTAAAAGGTTTAGAAAACCACTTTTGATTTAGGCCAAAACTACCTTTGAACTATAATGATCTCAGTTTCCTCTAATATTAAACTCTGTGGCATGGTATGTGAGATTTTGGGCCAAGATGCCTCAGACCATGTGGTAATGATTCTTTTATCCTCCTAAGAGCTATCCTACAATCATGTAGTCACTCCTTCATGAGACAGGTTTGATTTGTGATTCCAGTCCTGCTAATAATAGCCTGCTGTTCTCCTAAAGTGCTTAGTTTCAATACAAATGATTCCTTTGCAATATATTTCCAAGTGATAATTATAACTGAGAAATACCCTGTCTCCAAAGTGGCTTTCTTTATAAAAAGATTAGATTATTGTGCATCACTTGAGATTTCTGTCCATTGTAATTAATAAATATAAAATTATCAACGTTATTTTGCAAGATACAGGAGTGAGATGGTAAATCAGAAAAACTGGGTAATTCCATTAATTAAATTAATGAAGTTTTTACTCCCTAATTTGAAGTTAACTGCTGTAAGAAGAAAAGACAGAGCACTGAGTGTCTCCCAGCTACAATTGCTATTGTTAGTGAAATTAACCTTCAAGACTTTTATCCCTGATTTATCCCTGAGTTACGTATCTTATGTGTGTGCCAATTGTTTCTTCTCTAGCAAATGAACCAGGATTTTTAAAAGAAAGAAATGTTCTCCTTTTTAACATTAGGTTAGAAGCACTGTTCTTTGCCTTTCTTTTTTAAAAGTTTCCTCGCAAGAATGGAGTTATATTGGTAGTTATTGGTGGATTGTGGCAGGGAGAAAAAGGAGCATCATCCACGATCTACATGATATAATACCACAAAACAGGGGGAGCTGGGAAATAGGGAAGAAACAATAGAAAGCATTAGGTGTGAGAGTTGTGGGATTGATGGTAGGTGAGAATATTTGCTGAGGAGTCTGTAAAAACCGATTGTCTACAGTGGTAGTGTTCAAATGGTGAAGGTGATAAAGAGAACTACCAGGATACAAAGGGGTGAGGCAAATTCATTTGCATTTGGGGCAGAATGAGACGTTTGCAGAAGTTCTTCTGTAGGGCATGTGTCTTTCCTTGGCTCACTGGGATGTCTCACAGGTGACTTCAGGGACATAGCATGCAGGCTGGCTGGTTACTCCTTGTTTAGCAGAATTAGGGAAGAGGTGAAAATAGTGTGAAATACGCTGAGCACGTGCATGTGTGTGTTGTATTGTGTATCCAGGCGGTCGTTGGTCAAATTTGTATAAACCAATAGCCCAAAACATCTATATTAGTTTTAAAATCAGATTTACATCTGCTGTGCATTAACGGTTCAGTTAAACTTTCGTTGTTAACCTGTCATTGCCTGGACAATCTGGCTTTGTTTATTTTTATTGCTTCTAATGATGGTATAAATAAGCAAAGAAGGGGATTATTTGGAATCCATATTATTTGGAAGAGAAAGAATGAAGAATATTTCTAGTGTTAATTGTAGAAGAGTTGATTTAGAGTGCTAAATCAATATCCTAACATTAGCTGCTAATAATACATACATCTGCACATAAGTGAATAGAAGTAAAATTTTTGGAAGCCTGTGCTGTTGAATGTTTTTCTTGGGTCTACCAGCACTTCAGTTAGAATTATTTTCTGAATGAGTTTTGCATCCAAAAATGTAGAAATGTGCCCAAAACTGACTTGCGAAATGATTAAGTTTCTGTGTGATTATCTTCCAGCTATTGCATATGCTTGTTTTATGATCTCAGCTGTGCTACCTTAAGTTCTCATTATATGTCAGAAGTTTAACTGGGTCAGGTCAGGTCAAGCCTATTTAGATAGCAGTAAGTTAAGGAAAATACAGATATTACTGCACATGATGTTAATTCAGCTGAGGACAACTTTTTGTGCTTTAGTATGAGGTAAATGTCCTGTTATGTCCTTCTGGGCTTCAGGGAGTGGTGGTTGGGAGAGGTGCCCAAATAATGGCTACAGCCATTATAGTAATGCCATCTTTTGTGGAAGATGTTAAATTGTGCTTCAGATACGCTTAAAATTTTCAGTGGTCTTGTTTTGTTTTTCTCTCTTTTTTTTTTTTTTTTTTTCTAATTAGTTTGGCAGTTGGATTATAATCCTGAAAACTCAGATGTAACTCTGCTTCGTGGCGTGTATGAAGTGCTTTGGTTTTCTTCTGAAGGTGGGAGCAAATTAAAGGAATATAAGGGACACATATTTTCTTAATATTTAATTGTGGTCTTGCTTAATTTTTTTTCAAGAAATACTCTAAGCATGAATTAAGAGACAGGAAGTTGCTTAGGTGATTTTATGCCTAAATAAGAAATCCCCAATCTGTTCTGTCACTCTGTGACATAAATGTATCTCACGCCAAATATTTATTAAGTAACACATGAGGGAGTGAGGGAGTTCAAAGAAGAAGAGGGTTTATAGACTAAAATGGATACAGTTAGGCATATAAAAAACTTGGTTTTCTAATTTCTGGCTGATAGGCCTTTTTCTGTCTGATCACCTGTTTCTTCTGAAGTAACCTGTCTAAGGAAGCACAAAAACAGATTTCTTTTGTGTTCCTTTGGTGTTTTATTTTGTTTGGGTTTGTATTTGTTTTTGGTTGGGTTTTTTTTGCTACTAACATTAGATTGATTGCATTGGAAATAATGAAAGGAAATAATTCCTAGTTTTTGTATTTCATGTTGGGTGATAAATCTTTTGCTTATTTCATAATGAGCAAATTTGCTTAAAAGTGACCAGTCATACTGACATTACTTGGTTCAAGATGCTTATATCAAAACTCCATTCTGCTCACCTTTCTCCCAGATTTATTTTCTCATTTTAGTCTAAATAATAGATCTTGAAACATAATTAGATATTGTAATTTCTTTCATAAGAATAGCAGAACTTTAGTTTCTGTGTGTAAAAAAAAAAAGTAAATTAATATTTTTTTTTCCCTCAGAAAGGGAAAGGAGAATCTAGGTTTAGAAGTTAAATGCAAAAAAACTATGTGTAGTTTGGAGAAAAATTAGATTTGAATTTCAGTTAAGAATGGGGTCACAGAAGAATGTGACTTCAATATATTTTTAACCTTTTAAACCAATGTGAATCTGAATTTGTAAAGAACTGTGAGAGTCTTGTTTATTTCTCTTAAAGCTGCCTGTTTTGGATTCATGTGATTCTAGACAGAGATATAAAAAAGCCTAAGCACAACTTCATTTTACAGATGGACTAACTTGATTTGTCAAATGGTAGTTCTATGCCTATAAATATATTTAATTTTCCTTTCTTGAATTACTGTTTCCACAGTTAGTAGTTTTGGCAAATTGCAGATTTGAATGAAATTGAGTTTCAAGGAGTGTTGCCTCAAATCAAATAGTATATAAAGGCTGTTCAGCCCCCCTCTCACAACAAAATCAAAATAATAGAGTCGTGGGTAGATATTTCAATAAAGATTAGCAGAGATTAAATTTCTCTGGAGGCAGTCAGGGGCAGGTTTTGGAACTGTTCCACATCCTTCTGTGGCTGCCATGAAAGCACATGGGTTTGAACAATGGTAACTCATTGGTATGCACTATTTAAGTGTTTTACATGGATGAATCAGTTTAAACTTGGATCCCTTGTATTGTTCTCTTTGGTGCTATCCTAGGTGCTTTATCTGAAGTAGATTACATGCAGAATTGCTGATATTTTCTGTTTTAATCTCCTGCACGGGACTGGGTGTAGGATGCTTAGTGCTCATCCTTTGTGTATTGCTACACTTTTGCCTGCATAAAATAGCATTTCAGATTCCGATGGGATTAAATCAAGGCTTCCACTAAAGAAATGGATTTAATGAAGTTTCATTAGCTGAAGGTGCAAGCACTTTGATTCATACTCCAAAAAGTGGTTTTTAGTCTTACCACAAGAATTGCTGAAGTCACTCGTCTTGCACCAAAATGTCCTAAAGAAACATCTTTACAAGAACTCAGTCTTAATTGCCAGGATTTTTCCCTTAGGCAGTATGTTTCCATAGATGTTCCTTTTTCTGTAACTAGTCATGTTTAGCTGTGCAAAGAGACTTTCTTAGACATTATTAATAACTACCTAAACCGTGTTATGTAATAAGTGGTCTGAAATATCACTAAACCAGTTTATTGTAAAGAATTTTTAACTGAAGTTTTATGGAAGAACAATTTTTTTAAATCCTGGTTTACTTTATAGAAGTTGTTGTATTTATTCTGGAAAGGAGATAGGACTGGGGCTGTGAAATTTTTAATTTTTTTTTTGACAGTAAGTCAGCGGTCATGTTCCATTTTATAGAGCATGTACTTGATGAACAAAACCAAGTAGTTACCGGCATCATGCCTTAGTTAGAAAAACATGATAGACACAATTTACAGGTTAAGTGGCTGTTTTAAAAACAGATTTTATATCAGTTCTGATTTTAATTCTGCAAATAAAGGGCTGTATCATGCTTGTTCAAATACAATTTTATCTTGCTTTTCATTTTGATTGTAGTTTATTTTATTGGCTTGTATTAATTGTCTGTGGCTGGTTGAGCATATTGCTCCAGCATATTTTGAAAGCAAAATAAAGTAAGTCTTTTCAGAACATTTTGGGTGACAGACAAGAAGCATTTTCATTCATTCTCCAGTTGGTGCACACGCCAACAATGGAGTTGAAGTCATGCAACCACATAAAAAGGTATGTTTGAAGTAGGATTATGCAGGGGGCAAAATGAAGATCCTTGACCATAGGACTCAAGCATATGACATTTCTGAGGGTTTTTTCCCTTTGGTTTAGCAGCCTCAATAGTTGGTTAATGCTTCATTTTGTAGTGGTAGTTGCTTCCTTTCATTCATGTGGAAGCTGTGCATGAATCACAGGCAGCTCTGATCATTGTGTTTTTAACGAACCAAACTGAAGACATGGCCCATTTATTACTGTGTCTTCCAGCTTCTTGAAACATTAGCCTATATGAAAATGAGAGCTCAGGAAAAAGAAAAAAAAAAAAAGTAGTTCTGGAGCTCACATAAGGATGGATCAAAACATGAAACCTGAAAGGCAAAGTGCTGAGAGACCATTGAAGAAATAATTTCTGATTTTAGATGATCATGTAGGGTTGTGAGTACAGAAGGTTTCTATGTTCTTTTAATAGAAAATTTTATTTTTATTTAGTTGACTTCAAATCAATAGTACCTTTTCATGCAAGTGAAAAGGAATAAGCTAGGTGGCCAATTTATTACTTTGCACAGACATTGTCTTCTACTTCTCTTCAGTATGTCTAGCTCCAGTCATTGCCTATTTTTAAAAAAAAAAAATTTTTTTTAAACATAAAATTATATGCAGTGAATTTTTCTACATAGCATAAATTCAGAGTCTTGATTATGTAAAATAATTTTGTATTTACTATCAAGGCACTAAAATTGATCTAAATCAATATGAAATCAGATCTGGATCTTCTCAGACTTTAGAGAGAGAGGATGAATTCTGTATCTTGCTTAATTAAGCATATATTGACCAGAGCAGATGGAGACTCATCATCCTGAATGATTTTTCCATAACAATCTCATTTGTCTTCCCTTTTAACATTCTATGTCTGATCTGATTGAGGCCTACAAAAGAGCTGGAGAGGGACTTCTTGCAAGCACATGGAGCAAGAGGAGAAGAGAGAATGGCTTTAAACTGGAAGAGGGTAGATTTAGATTATAAATTAGGGAGAAATTCTTTATTGTGAGGGTGTTGTGATACTTGAACAGGTCTTTAGATGGTAATAATTTTGAATTTATGATTTAAAAGATGTAATTGTGGAATACTTCTCCTGAGGGAAAATGAGACTATTTAAGTGAAAGAAAATGGAATGTAATGTGCTGCAAACTCAGAATTCCAGACCATCACTGTACTCCATTTCATTTTCCTCACTTTGAAATGATGTAGAACTTAAACACTTGACAGATTAATAGATGTAAAGCTGTGGAGGATGTGTATTTAAAATCTTGATAGCTGCAACTTAGTAAAAAAATACTTTTAGTTACAGAGTAATTTTATCAGTGTAACATGGTCACAAGAAAAAAAGAGCATTTAGAGTATTTATGCTGCCCTCAAACATTTTTCACGTGTGTACGTTTGCATGCAAGTGCAGTTCTTTGTTTTGTAGATGTTGCAATTGAAAAGTGGGCTTTAAATTGTGTTCTATGTCAAATTTTTAAAGTATAGCCACTATTTTGCATGTCTAAGATTTTTAGCATTCAGCATATGCATATACAATCCCCAAACTGAATGCTAATTGAGAATATGTAAGTATCTTGGCCAAATTTAGATTGCAGGTCAATGACAGAACAAGATGAGAATTCAAACCTTAAAGCAAAGACAGAGAAAAATGAAGTAATAGAACTGGACTAGAATTTAGAGATCAGGATATTATCAACTTATTAAAACGTTACGGACAAGTATGATTCTGTAATTCTATGTCCCCCCTGTGAGAGTGATGGTGTTGATGCAGGTAGTAGCATAGATCAGCTGCCATTACTGGAAAAAAACAAATTCCAGCAGAACAGAATTGTAGGGGATTATTCAGCCCAAAGTGAGGAACTGCTAAACAAGCTGTTGCATCTTTTGGAAATCGTATACACAGCAATGTTCTATTATTCTTGCAGAATTGTATCACTGTGTTTTTTTTTTTAAACTTTGGACAAAGATAGTTGTATAATTTTTCTTTTTGGCCAAACATATGTTACACTACAGAGGGTTATGTAGATTTTTCATCAGGCTTTTTCTGTATATTTGCACATGACCCTTTGTTGTATTTCATGCTTCACCTGTTGCCTTCAAGGACTACTAGGTATATTTTAGCAGATCTGCTCTTCATCCATCCATCCATCCAGTGGGAAGTCCATGCTAGTGCAGAGGGTGGATCTGTTTCAGGGGCTGGATTTGGCATTCATCCTAGATGAAATTCCTGCTGATAACTCTTCATAAATATCTATTATTACATATATTGAATGTATGGGTTGGATGGTACTAAAATGAGGTCACATGAATGGTTGGTATCTCCATTCTACCCACATTTCTGCCATTCTGTGGCTTCAGTAAAGATGCTGGAGCTCTTCTTGACAATTGCTGTTCTTTATGCTTTTATCTGGCTCATAGATGACATTCTTTGTTTGGCATTCCTGTTCAAGTCCCAGAATTTTAAATTCTCTGGAGTTTACTATTACCTGTAGTTCAAATCATTACATAACAGCATTATTTTCATGTGACACCTTGGGAATAAGGTGTCTGCAGTTAGACACAATTGATTTGGTTGCCATCACTTCTTTTAGAAAAATAGACTATACAATAAGAACAGTACATTTAGCT
Source organism: Myiotriccus ornatus (assembly GCA_036023395.1). Lineage (NCBI taxonomy): Eukaryota > Metazoa > Chordata > Aves > Passeriformes > Tyrannidae > Myiotriccus > Myiotriccus ornatus. The sequence goes on from JAYRBT010000093.1 coordinate 29,899,345, forward strand.
TTAGGAGTTTGTGTTTCATATTTGTTGCTTTTCTGGTTTAAGCATTTGAAAGTAGCACTTAGAATTGCCTTATGGTAGTAGTTTTCAATGAATCATTATTAAAGATAATTCGGTTACCTAAAACTGGAACAGGTTAGACCTGTGTCTACAGGAAGAAAAATAGCACATGCACATATAGTTTAGTTCATGGGACAGTCTGGTAGTGATTTTTTATAAAGATTTCTGTAGTTGTTCCAGAAAGAGTCATCATAAGAACTGTAGGGTTTCGCTCAACATCAGTGTCCTATTTTTACCTCTGTTTAGGATTCAATTTTTTTGAAATTTGAGTTATGGTGCAGTAGTGATTTTGAAAACTTTTGTGTATGCTTAAACAATTCTGTGCCTTCTCAATGCAAGATTTTAAAGGGTTTGAGGTGAATTCTGTGTTTTAAAGCACTGAGGCCATTCCAGTGCTTTCACTCAACTAATTTGGCTAAACCAAACTGCAGTTAAACTATAGGCTGGGATAACTGCTGCCAAAATAATACATCAAGAGTGTACACTGGAGTCCATCCATTTACAGTGTGCTGTTGAAGCAATAGATCTGTCAAAAGAACAACATATGTTTAAATTCATTTAACTTCTGTAAGTTTGATGGGGGGATTACTTGTTTTTTTGTTTGTTTGGTTTGGCTTGGTTTTTTGGGGGGGGTTATTTGTTTGGATTTTGTTTTTTTTTAAGAGAATCTATGAAAGCATACATGATGTTGTAATAAACTTGCTGGCACATTACTTAGGTGAAGCAATTTTCACTACTGTATCTAGCTAGTAACATGTTGCATGCCTTATGCCTTAATAAAAGCAAGTAACATCAAAGACTAACAGATAAAACTAGTTAGGTCTATGGAACTGAGATGGAGAAAGTTATTTTTATAAAAACAGAATGTCAAAAGTAACAATGACTGTAAAATAACAAATTGGAAATAGCAAAGAGTAGGAATTATGTTATATACGGTGGTCCTATTATGTGTTTTACTGTAGTTCTGTGCTTTCCCACTTCTTGAATACTTTATTCTCCATGTGAAGCTGGCTACTTTTCAGTGGAAGAGATACCTTTGCTGTAACTTCCTATGACTGTTCTGAAGTCCAGCTCTCAGAAATTTATCTGACAGACAAAGTGTTCCAGTAAAAGTTCTGCTTGCTGATGTTCAGAGAGAGGAATTCAGTTGTGGCTACAAGAAAAATTAGTAGTAAAGCCTGTTTCATTGAGCAACAGTCAAAGGCTGATGTGTTTATCATCACACAGCAGAAACTGTGATGCAGTATGATTATCTTTTATAAAAACATTGGTGTGAATACCAAGAAACCTGGAAAGCTGGCCCAGAAGGAAAGCAATGTAGACCCTGGAGCAGGTGGATCTAGAAAAATGGCCATGAATCAGTAAAGTTAGAAAATTGGAAAGATTTTCAAGTGTTAGAAGATAAAAATATGAAATATTTCAGATAAGAATAGTAAAATAATACAGCGGCAATTCTGTTGAAACTATTTTAATTAACAGTAGAGGGTAATACGTTAAAAAGAAATGTAGTCTGATGAAGGATTTGTGTTACAAGATTAAGAAAGCCTCTATTTTACAAAATCTTGAATGCATAGAAGACTGGACTTGATCTGTGGATCGAAGACATCTCAAATACAGAGGTAATTTGCATTGTCTGTGCTAGACTTTCTTATTCTTCATTATTTTTTTCAATACTACAGGACTTAGCAGTGACAATTAAGGTGGTGTGGTGAAAATAACGCAATAATGCAGGCTGCATATGACCTAAAGGGAAAATTTGATTTGACTTAGCAAGCTGAGTTTGGCTGAGTCTGTTTCAATATTTAAGTGACATTTATAAGCAAACTTACAATCTTATGGGTGATGTATAAATATCTTTTAATATGTTTGATTTCCTGTCTAGAATAAGAAGATTAAATGGCTTTTTATGACTTTGAGACAGTAATAGAAAAGCCGAAAATCCATTGTGCTAGGTAAGTCGCTGGAGGAACAAGCCAACTGGTCTCTGAGCTGGTGCTTCCTTCAAGAGAGTGCCTTTTGTTCTGAATAATGTGCATAGCATTGAAGAAGTCCAGATGATTCACCTGGTAGCATGTCATATTTTACTGCTGGGTTTTGTTTTTTGGGTTTTTTTATTACTTTTATAGAATACACAGCCTTTTCATGTGTTGGGGTGTGTTCTACTTTGTCACAAATGTTTCCTAAGTTCAGGAGTCTTCGATCCTTTAACCCACAGTTTAATCAACCAGAACCCAGGCAAGAGCTTCCTGGGCGCGGGAAAAGAAAAGAAATGGGGTTTGAACACGTAATTTCAGCACTTTGCAATTGGTTTGTCAGTTCTGCTAAATTCTTCTGGAGGTTAAAGGTCAAGTATACAGTAATTAAAACTGCACTGACGTTTCTGAAAATAGTGGCACAAGCTGAACCAGGAGACTCTGTGAGTGATGGGACAGTATAGGTTGCAGGAATCTACAGCCAGTCAACATTTGTAATAGGAACAGAGAGTAGATGGCATATGAAGAGGTGGTCACTCTAACCTGATGAACAGCATGTCACACTGCACAGAAAGCTGAGGGACCTGTGTCACATTCACGAGTTTCACTGCTGATACCAGTGACTGAATATTGACTTTAAAACAATTAGGAAGCACATTTTTGCTTTTGTCTAAAAGAGGAACCAAAAAAAAAAAAACAAACGAGAGGGTTTAGAATTGATAAATTTTATGGGGTTTATTTGCAATTTCATTTTGTGTGTAGTGAACACCTGTTTAATGGTGAGTAGCATAGCGAGTGCTGCTGAGTAACAACATAAATATTTTCCTGCATCTGTGTGGATTTTTCAGAGGGAGAGGAGTGTGGCAAGTATAATAATTACTTCATCATTTTAATTTTATTATTCAGAAAACCCCAACATCTCCTTAAGATGATGATCATGAAAAATGGATCTACTCTGCTGGAAATTAGGGAATTTGTACTTGCTCTGAAATTTGTGTTAGTCTTTAAGAAAAAAGGGGGTTGTACTCTTTTGTTTACCCTTGTGAATTGTATACCAGTTCATTGCATATTTTAGGTAGTATCTTTATTAAAAGGAATCTTAACTATACATCCTGTAGGCTAAAGCCCATTAGGTATAAATTCCATGAAATATAAATAAGATATCAGCATTGCACATTTATTATTATGATCATTTATTGTATCATGGGGACTATTTCAGCTTTTTGTCTTTGGCGTGGACTGTTGTGGATTTAGAAAACTCCAGAAGAAAGCAATAGAGATGAGAGCTTCTATACCAGATACCATGGGACCTATGATAAAAGTGACAATCCTGAAACAAAAAACAGATGTGAAACATGGATAAGGAGATTAGAACATTATAGTGATGCATGTAGGTTTTTGACATAGACCTTTGTTGATATATCTGCCTTTGCAGCTTTTATCTTCCTTTCTTCCAAGACAGAATTAATTGAAGCACTTTAAAGCTTAGTGTTGTCAATGAGACTTTTACCTGTAAGCACTGAAAAGCTCTTTTTGAGCTGCTTGGAAAATCATAGCTCAAGCTATCTATCCTTACGTTAATTTTATAATGTCTGTGGGATTTTTGTTTATCGGCTTAAATAAGTGTATGAAATGCATCCTTTACCTTTAAGGACACTGTATTGCAGTTGTGTAAACAGGTTGCAGCTTGCTTGTTAATTATTTCTGGTGTACATGAGAACTTTCCCTGTAACAGTTCTCACTTCTGACTCTTTATCTTGGAGGTGTAAGTACTGGTCATTACAAGCTGTGAACTTCTTATTATAAGGCAGCATTTTTGTCTAATATCCAATAAAATCCAAGGCCATCACAAAGAATATGTTAAACACAACTGAGACATTTCTGCAAATGCCTTTTGCTTTTATTAAAAATACAAGCAATTTACACTATTTGTACTCTGTAAGTGGGCAGTGTGTAAATAAGCTGTGTAGAATTTTTGTGTCTTTTATATCTTAGAAGTGCAGTTTGCAGTTTAAAGATAGATATTCTAATCATAGAGGTTTACCTTCTAATCTCAGGTTTTTGTGTAGGGAAAAGAAATGTGAGCTTCTCAGTGAAAAGTTCAGCACTGTTTGGGACCGTTTGGGTGAGCAGGTTTTTTTCAGAGCTCTGGGATTCTTGCAGAGAATATAGCCTGACACCAGCTTCCCAGCTGAAACTCAAATGCCTTTCCTCAGTTGAGCTGTACTTTGTAAAAATACCGCCGGAAGAACACACGTCTTTCAACAAGATGGGATTGCACATTACTGAGAACTGAATAATTGAAATTCAGAACCTGAAACTGTCATGGGAAGCTTGTGGGCAGTGAGTGTGGAACATGGCTATAGAACAATGTGTTGCTGCTGAGGTATTCTTACCACCAAGTGAATTTGCTGCTTCTCTGCTGGTCTTCACTAGGTGGGAAACCCTGTACAGTCCAGATAAAAGGTTTTTGTCTCTAGGTATGAAAGGAAGAATTTTCTCCACAATGAAATGCATTTAATTTCTTCTTGAAAAACTACACTCTCTAAGTAAAGTTTCTTTAAAAAAGTGAATGTAGCATTCATGTTGCAGAGCTAAAAAAATGGAATGTAAGCTTGAATAGCAGTTATGACTTAACGGCACATATAATGAAATATATAAATATATATGGATTCTAATGGAGAGACTTTGAGTTGGAACTCTTAATTTATAAGCATAAATCAGAAAGAATAGGGAAAAGTTGAAGTAGGATTAATAGATTTCTGAAGTATTTTTATGAAAAAAAAAAGGGATTGAGGAATACTGTATCTTGTTGCAATTCCTCATTTAAAATATGATATGTCTTAAAATGGTATCGTGGAATGTTCACAGGTAATCTTCAGACTATATAGTTATATGTTGTTTAAAGTGATTTTAGAATCAAGGGATAATAAGTGAAATAACTGGTAATATCTTGTGACAGATCTCAAACTTGAGTAACGAAATAATTTATTGCAAACGTAGAATTATTAAAATATTTTTATTGTGGTAGGCAATGATAGATTGTGGTTACTTCTTAAGTAAACTATTCTTTGTATCAATATCATTCTGCACAGTTTAAAAATCATAGCAAATATTAGAATACTGGCAATTTAACCAACCCTTGCACTCAATAAACCGGTAATTTCAATTAATGTGTTTATAGAGAGAGGTTTAGGTAATAAAAAAGGCAGCAAATTTGGAATCTAGAGGAAAAGCCAGACATCCCAGGGGTTTGGCTGATGGTAGTTTGAGGGGTAAAAATCACAG
>JAYRBT010000093.1:29937269-29962802 GCA_036023395.1 Myiotriccus ornatus
AATAAATAACCAGCATCTCTCTCAAGTGTGTAATTCCTGGCTTGTTGCACACTGGATAAAAAATCCAGTTTTGGGGCAAATTATGATATACCAAAAGAGCCATGTTCCCTTAAAAAATACTATTATTTTTAAAACCGCATGATGTATCACTTGGTCCTGTATTTTTAGGTATCATTTTGAAACAGCAGCTGTAAGAACATGTATTTTCGTCTAAACTGTTTGCTAGAGAGCATTTTCCAATAAAATGCTGGCATTGCAATCTCTAAACAGAAGTCCCTTGAAAACTCTTGTCAGATTGTTTTGAGGGGGGTTGATGCAGATACAGTATATTAAAAGAATCTAAGTTTGGTAAAACTAATGTTACATATACAGAAACAATAGCAGAAAATTAAGGCACCATCAGGTCTTTGTGCTGTTACAAAGGATCTAAATGATGACTGGTAAGGAATCAGACAAACAGCTACGTAATAAAGACCACAAACCAAAATGAAGTGAAAGAACATATCTTTCATCCAACTTAGAAAAATGCCAAAGATAGATTTATTTACTTTCCTTTTCTAATATGAAAGCTGTTGATCTTTAACACCAAGGACTTGAACTTTTCCTCCAGACTTTGACCCTAGGGACAAAGATTTAGACCAGCCCTACACATTAAGAGATACCCCAGAAATAGGGAATTGGGCAGACTATCCATGTCCAGAGAGAGTTAATTCTGGAAATATTGAAGCTGAATGCTTAGGACCGGTTACCAATGTGAAAGCAGCCCAAGAACTTGCACAGAACACAGGCAGCAGCATAGCAGAAGTAAACTTAAGAACTCTGTTTCCCTGTGCTTCTTAATCTGACTCATCCATCTGGTGTCCCTCTTCTAATCCAGAAAATCCCTCTGTTGCAGTCTTGCATAGCTGCCCTTAGCCTAACTAGATGGTAAGAGGTTGCTGAGAATCAGACTGAACTCCCTCATGCTGAGCTGCGTGCTGCTGTGCCTGGACTCCTGCAGGCACTTGATGCTGCTAATAATTTACAGCCAGATCAAGTACCCATGGGCTGCAGAATAGGAGACCCTTGTGACGCAAGACATGTCAGCAGCGTTAGACTTTTTACTGGTCTTCCTTCTTGTTTGTTTCTCTTTTGTCGAGGCACAATTAAGGAAGAAATGCACTTCCAAATGCAGTTCCAGATCAAAACTGTAAGCTGTTCAGGTGCTGTCACTTGCAGGGGGCAAGAGAGGCTTTCTGCTCAGTGAAGGCAAACAGGAATCCGTAAATCCTTAAGCTTGTAATTTATGGTATGTCCTAAAGTTTGGGAACAGGTTTTTCTCCACAAGAAAAAGTAGGCTGTGGGCAGGAACTACTTCTACATGGGATAGAACATAGAACCTATGTATAGGTACGTAGCAGAGGACTACTGCTACAGAGTAATCCTGCCAGTCTTGCAGAAGGAGAAGTAGGAGGATGAAGTCAGGAGAGGTTAGAAAGAGAAGTTTAGTAAGGTGTTTGCATACATCTGGGTTTTTGAACATTTCAGCACTGCATACAGTCCAGATGGATATTGGTGAAAAGTGTTAAGTTTTAAGTAAATAAATACTATTTGAGGTTACCCATACCTGGAGAGGTGTGCACCTAGCCCTCTGGATGACCTCTGTGACCAGCAATTTTTTCTGATATTCATCACTAGTGTAATTAATTTTCATTGTTTTGTTGTGAATGTCACTGGTCTGGGTGCCGTGGGGAATTCAGAGAGCAGAATGGACAGACTGGATGATGAGAAAAAACTACAACAGGTTTCTCCCAGTGAAGGCATAACTACAGTCTGTTAAGTTTCCTAGGTCAAAAATGATCTCTGACATATCCCCAAGCTTGCTGCTACACAAAATTGACAAAACCAGCAAGAACGTTGTAAGATTTGAGTTTTTTGCTGTGTGAATTTATTTGCCCCACTGAAAAAAAAAAAAAAAAGGATACTCTAAACGTATATAAAGGAAAGATTGGTTTTTTTCAGTGAGATTGCTGACATTCAGAGATCTGGGATGACCATTTAATCTCCTCTAGGTTTCCTGTGGAGATTTGCAAAGTGTAGCCTAATCTAAGTCATGCACGTAACTTTACAATATGTACAATTTTCCACTCATACAGCATGTTCTTTTACAGCAAGATCATGATAATAAATTCACTGACCTGCAAACAGAGGAACATCTCGTACAGTGAGAGCAGGACCATCTTTTAAGTGCTTTTGTGGAAAAGAGAGCCACAGAAATCTCACTCAATTTCCTTTCATGAACTTTGGGGTATTTTTAAAAAGTGCTGTAGCCCAGATACATAGTCAGTAGCTACAAATGCCTCAGTAGCTACACTGTTCACATGTGGCTTCTGAACACTGATTTTCTCCCTTAGAAATGGGAAAGTTCCCTACGAAGCAATATCCACATGATAGTACAGTGTATCTACTATACAGAAACCTCTAATACACTAGATTTTTTCTTTTAAATCATCAGGAAAATTTTGACTGCTACAGCCTGCAGAATAAAATTTGCTTTTCTTGGTGAGTTACACGTAAGTACAGCTAAACAGAACCTAATTAGATATGAATTCCAATAAATGTAAAAAAATCCAAAACAAAATAAATAGAATTTAGTCTACCTCATGTATAAAATGTCAAATGAATTATGCATGCTTGGTGAAGTTTCTCAGGAAAGCAGAATGTAGGACTACAATACATGTGCTCAGTCATCAAATCCAGACATTGGTGTTACAAGCCTCACTTTATTTTTCTTTTGTTAAATTCAGTTCTACAAATTATTAAACTTCATATTTCCAGCAATATTTTTAAAATCCAGTCCCATCTTAGCTTGCTTCTTGTTTTACTGGGTTGGACTAAATGGCAAGGCTCCAGTGAGACGAGAGACATAAGTTTTCACACCAAGACATGCAAACCTTTGTTTTCAAGCTGTGTTGTAACTCAGACGCAAAATAACTAGGTTACAACACAACAGATTGTTTTATTTTCCAGTGTTTCATTTTAAGTGTTTAAAGCTTAATTAATCTCAACAGTAGTAGGGTAACACAGAATAAATCTCCCTGAATGGACTCCTGATGGCAATTTCATAATCACTGAGCTTTTAATTACTAACACTTACCATACTTAAAAACCAAGTCTTTTCCTCCTTAAACAATTGATCAAGAACTTACCCCTTCAGGCAGCTCCGTTTATTTTATGTTATTTTACTTTGAAGTAGTTAGCCAATGCATTTAGAGAGCTGAAAGTAATGGAAAAAAGATATTTTCTGTTTTGTTTTTCAGCTTATACTACAGAGGTCACTTACTGCTTTCTTACTAAGTATGTGTTAACAGTCAGTCTTAGGAAGCAGTAGGGCCTTTAAGTGATTTTAGGAAAGCAGGAAGGTTAATTTTCATGTCTGCATCCAGTTTTGAAAGTTTATGATGAAATCTGTAAGTAAATTTTAGATAGAGCTCTGAAAAATTTATGGCACTCTGTACTGAACTTCCATTAGCCTCTGGATGTCAAGGAATAATAATTTTTGAGAACAAAACACGTTGTTCATTTGATGTGCAGGGTAATTTTTTGTGGTATTGATAGTGTTGGTATTTATGGTTGTCTTTAATATTATTTATCTGTATAATAGTTATAAATTAAAAATAAATATGGTGGAGTTAAGATAGTATGAAAGGTGCAATCATTCCTCATTTACTAAAGAAATCCACTTTTTCAGATATTGTGGTTATCTTGAAATATCTCTGAGCTTAGCTATTATTTTTTCTTACGTTGTAATAATAATTATTACCTATCTAATTCTTGTTGTGCTTTCCAGTTTGGACACAATTAACTGTGCTCTTTTTCACTTGGGTGGCATGTGATGATTCTTCTTAACATACATTTAAATTTCTTAACATACAGTTTAAATTTAGTTCTTGACTTGAGTAAGTGGTCCTGCAGTGTGCCACAGTACCATCCACAGATCCTCGTAATTTCATATCCCCTCTGTGAAAATGCAATAGAACAGTCTACAGATTTTCTACGGATTATATTGGTTTATCTCTAGGTATATTTTTTATTTAATTTTGCATTGTTTTCTGTGTTTAGTTTCAACTTACCCAAAGTATTTAAAATCCTGTATTAAAGGGATTTAACATATAGAGAGACTCACTATATGTAAAAATTTTAACATTACATTGAATAGCATTTAGAATATTTACGTTTTGACCTGGAACTTTAATTTCTTTCATGGCCAAAACTTCCGCGGCCAACCATCAGGAAAAAGGCATTCCAAAGTAAGGCCAAAAGAATCTCTAATATTATAGAATGCGTATTTACTGTGTGTCAAAGAAAACAGAAGGAACTAGCAGGTTAGTTATCACAATAATTTGTGTTTGTCTTGTGAATGGTGTGTACTTTGTGACTTCATGTATGAATCCTTCAGTTAGCCATACTGGACTCAAAAGTGGAAGATCAGTGAAGCCTCGGAGCAATACTGCCAAGGATATGGAGGGGTGCTGAGACACAAAGCAGAGGACAAAAGTGGGCATGGCTTAACTAAGATTAGGCTAAAATTCTTTCACTGGGAGAAAATTTACCATTTTGGCTGGTCGGATGGCAAGAGATAAACGAAGGAGTGATTTAATGACCCTCTCACTGCATTAAACAGTGAATTATGTTCTGTGTCACTTTATTCATCCAAACTGTTGAAAAACTGAACCAGGTCCAAGCAGCTGTGAGCACTTAAAAATATCTTTCATTGTCTCCTGGATTTTACAACTTTGCTACTCATCTTTTATAGGTTGTTTTCATGTGAAAAACATTTAGATGAATCTTGTGTACATTCATAATAAAATCATGTGGGTTGGCAGCTGTAAATAATCATGCATTAGTAATCATTTACTCTGTGTGCTATAATACCATTATGCACTCTGGATTAGTTTGTATGAAGAATTGCTCTTCACTTTAAAAATTAAAAAATAAAGTGGGGTGTCAAACATTACAAATTAAAGATATTCAAAATAGATGGCTGTAAAATACTGTTTCTAGCTAGCCAGCCATTTTGCTCATATTAGTCCTGTGTTTAGTTCTTGGTAAATATGCTTGTGTATCGTGGTTTTTTCCTTTCCAAAGAAACATTTACAAAGTTATGGATGAATAGTCAATCTTGTATAGTGTTTTGCACTCAAGAATCCTGATGTTTTTTAGTGGAAGTGTTTTCAGAACAAGAGAGAAACAGGTAGCTCCTTGTGACTAATGCATCAGTTTCTGTATCCTGTAGCTATATAATGGAAAAAAATATCAGTGTGATGGAATTAGACTGTAAAAAATGCAATTTTTTTCTCTTGATCTTGAAGAATGGGATCGGTAGTCAGTGGTACATGGGTCCTTTAAGTGAGGAGGAAACAAAAAAGGCTCCGTATTTGTGGAGAGAATTGCAGATTATCTATACAACTGCATCTAACTTGTCAAAATACAAAGAAAAGTGCTCCACAAATGCCAGCAGAAAGGAACAGAGGGACAGGGCCAAGTCTCACTCTTCATTTAAGTGCCTTTGGGAAGATCTTCTGTTCGAATCCATTTCGTAGCTCCCTTTTTTTGACATTTAAATGGCAACATGTTCTTTTGTGTTTCTGTTTTGAGTCTGTACTGAAGTTTTTGTGTTCTGGTTTTTTGTGTTATGGTACCCTACCCTGAATAAAACGTCAAGTAAGTCATCCTTCACTCAGCTTGCTCAAGAGGAGGCTGGTGCGGTACATGAGTGATACAGGAGCCTCCTCTGTTTCTTGGTTACCTTACATTTTGCAGACTTTGCAAAGGTTATTTTGGATAATAGGTGCCCTGCAAGAATAAAGACCTGATACTCAGCCTTTTTAGCTGGTTTTCAATGAGTTCAAACTTCTTCAGGTCAATCCCAACAAACTCAGACTTTATGAACTGCGAACAGTTTGCGAGAACACTGAGATACGAACTTGAAGAAACTTGTCAGGCTGTGACACTGATCAGTTTACACTGACTCTTGGGCAGCATCATCACTTTCATCACGTGTGCTAATACGAGCATGAAACAAGATGTTCTTAGTTATACCAATCCAGGTGAAATACAGGGTGAGTGTCTGCAGATAACCATAGTAATTTTAAATTAAATGATTTTGGCTGAAAAGAGGTGAATTGGAAGACTGTTCTCAAGATAGCTTTTCCTTTTTTCTCATTTATCAAAAGACACTAGCTAAGCTATACGTCCACATCTAGTCAGTGTTTTCTGTATGAAGGAACAATTAGCTATTTAATTCACATTTCCTAGAAGATGTGCTAGTAGTGTGTTCTATAAGCAGTTCCAAGATCTGTAATTTTCTCATAGTGCATCTTTCTCTTAGTGAAACAAAGGATAATTTGTTCACATAAAAATTTAAAGGTCACAAATGGCAAAACTTTGGCAATAGAGTAATACATTATTCTGAAAACAAACAAACCCAGATTACCTCTTTCAATTTCCTTAGCTGCCCCTTGTCTCACACGAAACAGAGCAAATTATACCATGCTTTAAAAGAGGAAAAAACTTCCTAAATATTTTCTGTAAGTGGGATCTCAGCAACATTTTTACTTGATTATGTCATAAAAACATGATAAGTGTTTTACAGAAATCACCTAGGTTGCAGAAAATGAGGAAATGTTTTACTATGCTGAAGCCCTATTTGTCAAAGAACAGTTTTATCTTCCTATCACACAGTATCATTTCCACAGCATGGGTATAATAACGGGTATAATAAAATAAATGGCAAAAGAAAGCAAGACAGTCATGTTTTCCTACTGTTTTGTTGCAGAAATGAAAGTAGGTCTAAAGAATATGTGTTAGAATGCAAATAATGTGGTCTCATGAGTGATTTCACATCTATTTGTTGCGTAGGGGATGGTACCAACCCTCTTCTGGGAAAAATGCATCCAAAACTAAATTACAGGAGAATCAGCTTAACGGGGTATCAAGACTGGAATCTTTGTAAGACCAGGGAAAACATCACTGACATATTACAAATACATCAAACTTGTAAGGGGAATTGATGTTACACAGGGCGTGGGAGCTTCAGGAAAAAAATCATATGATGGAATGAGACAGGAGGTGAATTCAGAGGCCCTGCAATGTGTGTAGATGTAGAGAACATGGGGGCAACTTTAGCAGCTGCACATTTTATGAATGTGAGAACTGAAACCCAGATGTCAGGAACGGCAAGATGGCAAGAAGGGAGATAAACACATGGGTGAATATTTTCAGTATTCGGATATAGTGACATAATTCTTAACTACCTCTGCTATGCATTTTACTTTGTGATGCTAATATATTTTGATCCAAGTGTACAGAGTTGTAGGCATATAACATTTTAAAATATCTTAAAGTGAATTCACACTTCACAGTAGTGGAGTGAGTTCCGATAACTAATTGGACCATCATATGTTCCAGAATAACATCTAAGTCATCACATTTTTCATGGAGAGAGTCAAATTGTCCCAGAATCCGAGCAAAGAGTTTTAAAAATACCGCATTTGCATTAAAATAGGGATGCAGTATGTTCTGATTTTTTTTATTTAAAGGAATAACAGAAAAAATTATATCTTCTTACAGTGATGTATACTCTCAAGAGTTTACGTCACCACAATTTTTTTAAGGTTACAGAAATTAAGTCAAATTTCCATTTAGAAAATAAAGACTAACTCAAATTTGATCTTGAAAGCTAGGATAACGTTTAGGGTAACTCGTGATACCTGTGTAGCTCCCCTGGAAATCTAAACCTACCCTTGCATCAGTGTTTCCATAAACATGCTGTTTCTGTGCATTGTGCTTCCTATTCTCTTGGGCCAGGGCCCTTGACGTTAAGTGATGAAGCTTTCTAAAAAAATACTTTAAAAGAAAATGTTTGAGTTTTTAATGTATTCCAGACGTTTAAAATATTTTTAAGTTGGCCAAGCCTTTATTTATGTGTTTTTTTTTTTCTTTTTGTAAGTGTATGTTTAAAATAGTGATTACACGACAAAAAGAAGGTAGTTTAAACAATTGGCAGCAGCAAGAAAGTATCTGATAGGAAAGCTGTGCTAAATTTTTAGGAGTTATCTTCACTAAATGAGGTCAGTGTGTGTTAATGCTAGCAAGTATTCATATTGTGATTTCTTACACAATTATATTCTTGGCAAACTAAAATTTCTCTTGCCTTTTCAGCAAGGGTACCTCCCTTTGAATTCAGATTCAAATCCGTTATTCCTGCTTTTTCTTTTGAAGTCATACCCTAACAGAAGTTTCAGTTTGCAAGTCTCTGAAACGTTTTGCACAAAGTTATTATACTGGGCTAGAAAATGAACTTGTTCTCACTTTCTGTGAAAGTTCACTCTTTTTAAGTACTTGCCCCAATAAATCTATGCCATCTAATACTTACAGATTTTTGGATGGACAAATACCAGATATGAATCATCCAATAGTAATCAGTCTGTTTAAGCATTGAAGATTTGTTGCCATGAATCAGGTGTTTTATTTCTAAAAAATTGTTGTAGAAGGAGAAATGTAGGCCTTGATAGTACTTTTCTCCTGTTATGTGTTTTCACATGTGGACACTTATTTTTAAAAGATCTGAAGAATAATTCGTTTTTTAAAAGAATTTCACAGAGAATTTCCACTTTCCAGAATACCTCTACCCTCAAGCTTTTGTGTAGCATTATTAAACACAGATAGCCACTTACATATTCCAGATGTTCACAGTGGTCCTGCTTGCTTCCTGACACTTTCAAGAGCTACTATATGCTCTGACATGAGATTAGTTGCCAGCAGCTGAACAGAACTTGACTCAAATGGAAAACAATGGAGAAAAAAATGTATTTTAGAAAAGGCTAGTTCTGTATGGATACTGTATGGAGCAGTATTACTTTATCTTCTGTTCTTTGAAAGAATATACTCTGTGGGAAGCAATGAAATGCAAGAGGGTCAGAATTCTCTGGCAAGGCTCATTTCACATGAGGAGGGTTTAGTGTTTGACATGAACTTTAATCACCTGAAGACATTTGATGTTATGTGGGGTTTTGATTTAGCAGAGTGATATGGCAGTATACTGAAATCAAGCAACTATAGCCATTGCAATGTACAGTGGGATCACAGTACAAATCTGATTCTCACTACTGGTCCTCGTATCCTCACTGTCATGGCGCTGGAAGTTGCTGGTGCCGGGAAGGAATATGAGAGTTAAAGCCAGCTCAAGCCCATTGCTCTTTTCAAAATTCATTTTGTCAGGTGTTCAGTTTTATACTCTCAGTGGGGCTGAGCAACATATGCACTTACCCCTTGCTGGGCTGGCTGATTCAAGAAGTCATTCACGCTCTTTTGATTAACTCAAGAATAAACATTTACACAATCAGTTAATCCACTTAATTGATAGAGGCATTTATCTAAAACTAACCCTCCAATTTCTCCTGTGTTAAGTTCAGTTTTCTTTGCAACAGCTGTGGTCAATCCCTATGTTTTTCCCTCAGCTTCATAAGCCCATGACCCTTGCCTAACTCATCTGTTTTAGGGATTTATTGTCCAGAAACCAAAACATTTTTTTTTTATTTTTTTTTAAATAAACAGGTTTATTTAAGAAAAGCAGGTGTGGAAAAGAAAAATGAAAGATTGACTAAATAAAGATCAAAAAAGTGGAAAAAGAAAAGTGCACATTTATTTACACAGAAACTTAGAGGCAATTAGTCAAATGAATAGACACAGCTTTCATGTGTACCTTGTAACACTGTGCAAGTGTGGGTGCCAGTCTGGAATAGTGGCATATCTGGTCAGAAAGGTAAAGAAGTAAAAGGGAAATGTATGCTTTGCTTTAGGAATTTCGTAGTCATTATGATGATCCATTAATAACAGTTTTTCCTTAGCTTCTGGTTTAGGGCTTACTCTATCAAACGAAAGCATGAATCAAGCTCTCCTTTTTTTCATCCTGCATAATTTTTTGAAATATACTTCTTTCTAATGGTCTTTTTAATGTTGTATATATATGCTGTATATATAAGACAGTAATGGGCAATGATAAAAACTTCTGTGTAAGGAGTAAATTCTCACTCTTGTTTTGCTACAGCTAATGACAGGATCAAAAGTGCCAGATTTTTAGATAACTAGACTAGAAATGCCTATTTCACACGAATAACTTTCACTGTTCATTTTTGCCCCAGATAAAAATGTGAACTCCAGAAGGGGTTGATAGAGAAAGGTACAAGTACAGCCTGAAAGACTGCAAAACAACATTGTCACATTGCCCACCTTTAAAGGAAATGCAACTGTAGAACCAGTTGGAAAACACAGAAAGCAAGTTTGAGTTGTTGAAATTACTTCCTGTGGTGTACCACAGTGTTCATTGTCGTCTCACCGTCTTGCCTGTGGAGTATCAAAGTCTTTTGTTAGTGCACAGGAACAGAGTAGGATGCAGGCCCCAGCTCATGATCTGAGGCACGTGGTGCTCATTCAAAGTAAGCTGCGTATCTGTCGTGTCTTTCCAATGCATCAGTGAAAAGCATAACCTAAGGATTAATTTATTTATGCATGTATTTGGTGAGAGCTGCTCTGAAACAGCTGGTGATCAGCTTGAAACCTGGCTTTGGCTTTTTCAGTAACGAGCTTCTCCTTTACTTGGAAAGCCCCATTCGGTTTTGCTGCCAAAGCAGTTAGGTGTCTCCTTTTCAAGGTCACATCTTGTTTGATTGTGTACAGCAGAGTTCTATGAAGCTTTCATAAGGCAATCTTATAATTCACCCATGTAATTTAAGGGCCGAAAGTCTTTATTGTGTAAGTCCTAAAAATAGACTTTTCTACTTCTGTCCAAAAGTTTAATTTATAAATGCAGATCAAGATTCCTAATAATTTTCTATGCCAGGTAAAACAAACATCTAGAAAAATTGTTCATGAAAATCATGCCATGAGGAAGTTAAAGTAATGGATCAAACTAGTTCAATTTCTTAGAAGATTGAGTTATTTCTTAGAAAGGTTACATTTGTTTCTTATTTCATATTAACAGTATGAGAAAATATGAAGCAAAGAAAATTTTTATTGCATATTACTCCATACACTGTTATTTTTTTTGTTTTCTTTTGAGCAGAATGACTTGAGACCTCTTCAGCACCGATTATGTGCAAGCTAATCAAGTTTTAGTGTTTTTTTTCTCTTTCTGGACCACACATACAAAACAAGGTTAAATGAGGAGAAAAGGAAGTTGTAACATTTCTTTCTCAATTTATGGCTTTTTTCTTTTCGTTTTACAGTATGCAGTTTTCTTTTCCATCTGAGTCTTTTCCTGTTCATGCATATTTTTATGGACAAGTTTTCCACTTGGTGATGTTGCCTTTAAAAAAAAACCAACAAAAAAGGCAATTAAAAGATTTTAAAAGTATACCAGCTGTACTCAGCAATGATGTTACAGTGCACTATTGCTTTAAATGTTTTCCTTTAAATTGTTAATAATATTTTTTTTTTATACATGGCTTAGAAGTTAAAAAACAAGACATGGGGATTATTTGTTGGTTTTTATACCAGAAAAAGGTATCCTTGAATTCAGAGCTGCCTTGCTTCCTGAAATATTTGGGATAGTGGTGGCCTGTGTATGCTTTCATACTGTTTGAAGCCTTCTGGATAGTTCAGTATAAAGCTGAGAAGAATTGTTGACGGACACTATGATACTGAAAAGGAAGTGAAAGAGAAGATGAAGTATTGACAAATACAAAATAATGCATATTAAGAAAAAAAAAATTAGTCTTTAGCTTAGATGTGTGAAACCATGGGCTTTGTTACCACTCAGGAAAGAGATCAGAGAATGATAGTGGACAGTTCTCTGAAAAATCACAGAAGCACAGAATTTTCAGGGTTGGAAGGGACATCTGGAGATCATGAGTCAACCCTCCTGCCAAGGGTCACCTAGAGCAGCTTACACAGGAACTCATCCAGGTGGGTTTAAATGTCTCCAGAGAGGGAGGGAGACTCCATGACCTCCCTGGGCAGCCTTCCTGGGTGCTCTGCCTCCCTCAATGTAAAGAAGTTCTTCCTCATATTGAGGTGGAACTTCTTGTGCTCTAGTTTACGGTCACTGCTCCTCATCCTGTTGCTGGGCGCCACTGCAAAGAGTCTGGCGCTGTCCTCTTGGCTTCTGCCTTTGAAAGATATTGATATGCATTAATGAGATCCCCTCTAAGTCTTCATTAGATTAAATAGGTCCAGCTCCCACAGTCTCTCCTTACAAGAGAAATGCTCCAGACCCCAGATCATCTCTGTAGCCCTTTGCTGGGCTCTCTTCAATAGCTCCTTGTCTGTCTTGTGTGGAGGAGCCCAGAACGGCACTCAAGATGTGGCCTCACCAGGGCTGAGTAGAGCGGGAGGATCACCTCATTCAGCCTGCTGGTCACCCTCTTCCTGATGCACCTCAGAACACCACTGGCCCTCCTGATCACCTGAGTAAAGTGACTGTTAGGATCAACTTAAAAAAAATAGAGAACCGTGGAAAAATCATAATGCTGGTCTTCAATTAACCATGGTACACCTGTCCTTTTGACTTTAACCACTTCTGTAAGAAAGACTGTAGTAGAACAAGAGTAGGTAAGGTATGCAGAGGGCTATAATATATCAAATAGTAGTTGGCTTTGCCTGAGGAGTTGTAAATTTGCTAGAGCTTCTCAGTTTGTCATTGCAATTGACAAGAGATCTAGGAAGAAAACCACAGCTTTGAATAGATGAATGGAGTTAGAATTTGAGTTAGAATACCCCCTGTGCCATCTTCACAGAAAGACAAATATGTACTGTTGTACACAGTTACACTCCAGAGCTATTTGCAGTCACACATTATGGACCCAAAGTGATGCATGTTAAGAAGGAATACCCAAATTTGGAGAATAAATACTTTGGTGGCTGTCAAAGATGACAGTGTGGATGCAGCTTTAGCTCACAGGATCCCTGCACTAATTTCCAGCAAAGACCAGGAGTGGACAGTGGGGAAAATTCACTTATTGTCTCGTCTGTGTATTCATCTTGGGAGAAGTCTTTTCCATGTGTGCTGTATTTTAGAAGAAAATTAGTATTTCCCAGCATATGCCATACCTGTAATAATGTCTTAGATGTCTGAGGACTCTTCATAAGGTGCAAGAACTGAGGACCTAAAACTGTGTAGGAGCGTACATTAAGAATTTGGTTTTGCATCTATGCCGTACTTGTGCCTTTCCATTTTTAGACTCTGTGCCTGCTGTAAGGATTAAAGTGCAGCAGTTTGTTTCAAGGCAGAAGAGTAAGCTTAATAGTCTATTCTGAACCATAAAATCACATTGCTATATATCAGTAAGTATACTTATTGATAACATATTTTTCTGGAAGCACTGGATTTTCTAAGATGTATGTAAATTAAAAACTAACAAAAGACATGAAAAAATTTGAGTTACGTTTGGGTAAAATCCAACATAGAGTGATTTGGTTTTATCCCATTATTTTTTTCTGATGTCTTGCGTTGAGTTTTATGCGTATCGATATACACAAACACATGTGTAAGATATTTGTTCTCACTGTCTATATCTCTCACTTGAGAAGAGAAAAAGAAATAATCCCAGGCTTTTCTTTTTGCATTTGAGGTTCCTGTTTGTTAACTGTCTTGTTTTGATTACTGCCATGTTTAAGAGCTGCTGATTCACTGACAACTGACAAGACTTGTTTTTCCTGGAAGTCATCTGTGCACTTCTTCAGAACAGCTTGTGTTAATTAGACTTTTAAGTGTCAGCTCGTTGGAAAGCTTTTTTCTCCTGCTTCTTAAGAAAAGCATCTGGTCTGCAAAAAATAATTTGTTAGATTAGTAATCAAGTGCAGTTAACTACTGTCCTTTATGCTCACCGCCTCACTGATTTACCAGTTCTTTCAAATATGTTTTTGAAGTGCTTTTTACTTGAAAATACTTATGCTTGAATCAAAAGCCAGATGTATTTGGGCACTAAATTATGTTTCTAATGTGGGGGCTTGCTAATTCTGTGTGTCATCAGTAATTCAAATTAAGGTCATGCTATCAGGAGTGTGTCACTGCATGACACCTTCTGAAGGCTGAAGATTTTTTCTGATTCAAATCCTCATGAGTTTCTCTGCATATTTTCTCTCCATTTCAGTATTTTCTATGTTTCATTAGTGGTTTACACTGTTGTTTATGGATCTTGGTGCAGAAATTTCTGAAGAAAATTTTGTACATAAATATCACTTTTATTTATAGTATGTCTTTAAGACATATCAGTTGTATGTGTAATAATTTAATAAATATAGATCTGTCATTCATTAAGTTAATGAATATTTTCAATATTCTTGAATTTGTATTTAATGTGCATTCAGTAGTAATAGTGTGCTTCATTGTTTTACCTAGACAACAGGCAGTAGATGCTTGGAACCTGTGCAATTTTGCTGGTTTTTGTCTTGATCAAATTTGACAATTTTTATTCACTGATGCAGAGCTAGAACAGCAAGGAGTATACTATCCCTAGATTCCTGAGATTATAGCATACTTCTTCATTAAAAATTGCTCAAAAATGGAATTTTTGTTTTCTGAACTCTCCTATGTGAATTTATATACTTTTCAGTTCTTTTACTTGTGTTTTCAAGTGTTGGAAACAGAACATATATATCTCTTTTTCATTAAATTTTTATTTCATACAGAGTGGAAATTCAGGTAGACTCTGGTCTTGATCAGTAGTACAAGGGATATCTGAGTAATCTTCTATCCCTCTTCATAAGATAATATGTTACAGGAACTTTGTTCTGTAATTTTTATGGTCATAATTGCCTTATAATCTAGAAAAAACCCAAATTATTTTGGGCAGAATATTACTGCTCCCAAAACAGAAGAGCTGTGAAACAGCTCAAGAATGTGTAGAGGTGACATCCAGGTGATCAACAGATTAAACTGGTGGTATGTTTAACAGCATCTAAAATTAGCAAGTAGATTTTTGGAGCAAGTATGAGGTAGGGGGTTCAGAATAAGCACACAGTGCATGACAAACCAACTCTGAATGCACTGCAAAACCAAGGAAGTTCAGAGGAAAAGAAATTTAAATTTTCTAAGTAATTAATTTGTGTGATTCAGACTTTTAGAATATTAACTCTATTCCATTAGATCACTGCAAAAGGAAAAATAATAACCATTCTGTAGCCTTAAAGAATGCAGTGTTACTCATGCAGACATTTTTGAGTCTTACCTGTGTGTTGTACCGTCACTGCAACAGTATCAATGTTTGTATGTTTGACTGCATATTTCTTAAAGTGATTTTTTTTTCCTTACTATGGAGTTTTTGTTCTTGGGGGGCAATGCTGACAATAGCCTTTTAATATAAGTAGTGGATTTATATTACAGGCAGCTGGCCATGAGTCTATAGGTAAAGCTGACAGACTTGCTTGGATACTTTAGCTGGTGATATGTTTTGTGTATCATCCCTGTCAGCTGAACTACTGCTTTTTAACAGAAAAGTTGTAAAGGTGTGACTACTTTGAAAGAATGAATAGTTTGGTGATTTGATGAGGATGTCCATTAATAAACCAGAAAATTAACATAGTGTGTAGAATGAAATGCTGATGTCTACAGGTAGCAGTAATGATAGTAGTAAGAAACCACTGCTATGACTGGGAAAAGTTGTTCTTTCCTGAAACAGCCTGTATTTCATTTAAATATTTACGTGTTGGTAAAAAAATATAGTCCCTTATGGGGTTCTTCTAAGACACAATGGTAAATCTTTAATCTCTAAATTTACGTGGCATGTATTTTCTTCTGAATTAACTTGGGAAACAGTTATTCACAGAGGGAAGTAGTTTGAATATTTATATTTGACATGAGGTCAGTCAGGTTGGTTTTTGTGGTTGTTGTTGTTTTTTTGTTTCAAAACAGCTTTCTTTATTGATAAATAGCAAGATCCTTCCTTAAATTGTCAGCGAGATGATGTTACTGCTTTTTCTAGCCAAGACTTTTCATATACCAAGTGCTTTATTTGAAGCAGTGTGTTACAGGGTTCCCTAGGAATACCTTAACAAGGGGGGAATTGTTCATTGCTTTTGTTTTGGGGTTGATTTAGGTTTTTTTTCATGTGGATTTAACCTTGGAACAGTTTGAGCTGTGCTAATAAGCCACAGGAAGCTGCAGTGATTATAGATGTTTGAAGTAGAAATTCCTTCTCTTTCCTAATTCATAGACTACTAAGCAAGAGCAGCTGCTTACTGGAGTCAGTTTCTTTTCCACTACATGTGAAATTCATAATCAAGGACAAGATGTGAAATGAGTTAACAACTATTTACTGATTTACTGGCTGATTTACATCCAGTAACTGCCACTGGGTGCAGTTTGCACATATGTGGTTGACTTTGTTTAATAAGGGGAAAGTCATAAAGCATTAACTGCTTTTGATGCTTTTGGACATTTCTAGAATCAGAAATCTAATTTTATATCAATGAAATGCAAGTCTTACGTTTTATCTGGTAAACTTACAAAGTTTAAACATAATCAATTTCCTTTGAGGAATGCCAACTATGAAAACATTATTGGTGATATATGAGTAAATATATGTATGAGTATTACAGGAGTATTATATGATGAATATATGAATATTGTTGAAAATGTCTACTATTGCTGACTGCCTCTTCTGCAGAATGGATATGAAACTGGGAATAAAGTGGGAGACAGTCAGAATAGTAGCCAGCAACTGGCCGTTGTGTGGAAAGGTCTTGCTAATGTACTTGAACTTACCAAGAGAAGATTAGGGGACTACTTTTCCTTTCAAAAGACTAAAGAATATTATAGTTTTCAGTTAGTACTGAGAATCAACAGGCAGACAGAGGTTTCAGAATTCTCTTTCTGTAGATCCCAGCAAGAAAGTTATATCCAGCTGAGAATGGCCATCATCGGTAAGTGTCATGATTGAACCCCAGCTGACAACGAAACACCACACAGCTGCGCACTCTCTCCTTGCACAGTGGAATGGGAGGAAAGAATTGCAAGGGTAAAAGTGAGGAAAGTCATGAGTTTGGATAAAAACAGTCTCCTAATTGAAGTAAAAATAATAGTAATAATGATAATAATGAAAAGGAAAACAACAGAGAGAGATAAATGAAAGCCAAAAAAGACAAGTGATGCAATTGAAAACAATTGCTTGCCACCAAGTGACCAGCCGTTTTTTGGAATCCCAGCTGACTATTATCCCCACTAAATTTTTCTCCCTTTTTTGGAAACAAATGGTAAAAGTTGAAATATACTGCCTATTTAATTTTGTGAGTGTTTTGTTCAGTCCTGAACAACATATTTTGTCTAAAGTTCTGTGTCCAAAAGCTTTCAGCCAGCTCTGTTGAGAGCAACCCCGCCAGAATAGTGATGGGGTTACTATACTTGAATTTAACATTGTGGATGAGGCGTTGTGCTCACTGACTGACAAATACTTGGACTGTAAGAAGAATGACTTTTATCTTTTTAACTTAGAATGATAATTATGACTAAATTTCAAATACTGTCAAACATTTCAATTTTGACCTTCACATGCAAGCATCCAGCAAACGTGTTGAACCACAGGGCATCACTCTGTTGAAAAGAAGAGGGCCAAACATTTGAAACAGTGTTTTGATGGCTTACTCTGAATTTTCAAACAAGTGATGACAATAGGTCCCCACTGAATGTATTTGTGGTGCTCTGAAAAAATTTGCCGTTACACAAATTAAGCTGCATGTTCCTCCAGCTTTTACAGTTACAGACATTCTACTTTTTACTTGAACTCAAAACCTTACCCTTAGAGCTTCTTTTGCAAACAAAAAACCCAAACAAACCAACCAAACAAAAAAAACTCCCAAAACAAAAGACCAAACTAAGGTATTATATAATAGAGACATTATAGCCTCTACAATAAATGTGTTTGTCAGGCTGCAGTCTCCTGTGAACTCTTCTATGAAATCTGACTCTTTACATGGTTTTTTTTTAAATCATTAACATGCTGAACCCTATCATTACTTAGCAGGGATAAATCTATTTTCATTTACAACAGTATTAATAATCATCCATGTGTTCTATCACATCTCATTAAGGTACTTAGAAATGCTTTTAAAGAATGCCTTTCCTCACATGGCAGTCTATGTAATCATACTGTGGGGTAATATTACCATATTAATAAATTGGATACAATTTATTTGCTGCCTTTTATCCAATTTTGTGCTAAAGTCAATTGTTCAAGTAAGTAGACCTTTATCAGATATCTGTTTATGTGTTTGGACAGCTCTGACCACAATAAGTTTTCAGTCCTGTTTGTGGTCAATTATGCCATAATATATGAAGTTAGTAATAACAAAATAATTGAATGTGGTGATTGTGTTTCCTAGGTATAGCATATCTGAGTGGAATGTGCAGTGAAAAACGAAAATGTGTCATTGCAGAGGACAATGGTCTGAACCTCGCTTTTACAATTGCCCATGAAATGGGTCATAAGTAAGTATGTGGACAACAAAGCCTACTATCCTTTTCCATGTAATGCTGCTGTGGTTTGACTAATTTGATTGTATGCTTCAGTTTTTCCTTTTTTCTGTTAGGAGGGAATAGTTTGGGAGACAGTGTTTCTGTTAATAACAACTTGTATTGATATATAGTATATAAGTTAAGAAAACATCTACAATTTTAAATAAACCAGAAATCTCTACAACTGCAAAAGAGGTCAATTAACTGGAAGAACTGCCATTGTCCAAAGGACAAACAGGTGCTCCTCAGATGTATTTTTCTTTTTAGATTGTGGTATTGTGTATCAGATCCAGCTCTAAGTATTTCTGCCAACAAACATTTTAATGAGATCATGAGTTGGATGAGTCCTTATTTAATTTGGCTTTGTCAGGATAGATCCCATTAAAATGTATTGTAGTCATTGGTCATTACAACATTACTGTTGGTTTTCTTCCTTGTAGTTGAAAAGGATGGCAAAATGAAGGTGAAGGTAACTGTCCTTCACAATTGGACTGGATGTTTTTACTCATTCAGTGGCAAATATTTTGAAAAAAGAGTGAAAAATTCTTATTTTGCAATAACAAAATTTATTAATAAAAGTTGATTTTGATTCTTGGCTTCAGTACTCATAGAGAAAATGAAAAAGGTAAAGTCACAAGTATAAATGGGTGCATGAGATTGTTCTTTTCTGGGTTTTTGTTTGTTTTTTGGTTTGGTTTGGGTTTTTGTTTGGTTTTTTTATTTTTCATTTTCGTAACTGCAAAAATCAACTCCAGGTTAATATAAGCCAGCCTGTTTGAGTGATAGCTGCAATAAAGGAAAGACTTCAAAAGGAAAATTTATTTGTATTTTGTATCCACATGCCATTCTATTTCTATTTTTCACAGTAGTGTTTGCTGGGTTTGGAAGTGGGAATGGGTAGGGGAGGACTTATTTTCTGTACACTTCTTCTTATGACCAAAAATAAGGGGAAAGAAACAATAATTGATTATGATCCGCAGACAAGTTCACTGATAAAGTTAATTAGCAAGTGGTTTGAGACAGGTGTGATAATAACAGATATAAGTGCTGTTTTATGCCCAGCACAGTGAAAATGTGCTTAGAGAATAAAAACCTTGGCAGTAGAATTACCAGATTTGAATAAAGAGACACCTTGTTCAACAAGACATGTAACACCTTATTCTTCCTGAGAAATGGTGATATATTAAATTCTTGGATATTATAGGTTGTGGAACAGCAAATTTGAGAACACAGGATACTGACCTCATAATGTTCATATAGTGATAAAGATTTTGTTTTGCAACAAACAAGTCAAACCTATCTTTGACATCCTAAGATTTGCTGGATGTCAAGCAGTATATGGAACAAGGTAGACAGAGAAGGTCACTGTTGCTGCCAGCAGTTCTTCCAAGACTGCTGCATTGTTCAGGCTCTTTAACCCTTGTTGCATTTGTTTGTGAGCTTGAAATATCTTCATGGCTTTTCATTGCTGTTGAACTGCAACAGAGAACGTATTTTGCATGGCCTTCCTACAGGAACATAAAATCTAAATTGCTGATACATAAATCCTGGGAAAAAAATGAAATTTCAGAACTTCAAAAATCACTTCATATTAATTCATATAAATTAGGAAAAACTAAATCCTGATAGGATCCCAACCACCATATTCTTATGGTAATAATGGCATTTGGATGTCCATAGAGACATCTTCACAATTCTCTGCAGGTACTGTAATATAGACATTATAAAACAATGGAAATAGAGAATAATTCAGATCTTGTGTCATAATAAAAGACAGGGTATAGTTTGAACCACACATTTCCTCAAGAAATTCAACCTCATCAAGTTTAGTAACAAAACACATGGAAAAAGGAGGACTACCACAAAAGTGAAAGAAAACGTAGCCTGAGAAAGAAAAGCAGCTGACACAAAAAAAGAACAAAAAAAAAAAGAAGCCAGCCTCCACTGCAAAAGACACAGAGGCATTCAGCTTGATCCTTGCTTCTTTATCGAATCAGAGTCCTTAGCTGTTGCAATCTGAAGTAGAGTGGTCTTGCACCAAAGAGCATAAGGTGATATTTTAGAGACATTTGTTTTTTTCTGCATGACTGTCTCTATCTGCCAGCTGAGCCCTGGCAATTGCAAAGAAGACACTAGAAGTAGTTGACCCTTTGTTGAGGGTCAGTATAAAAATATTGGAAGGTAAACATTTGAATGGAGATCCTACTGAAAAGGACCTCAACAGATTCAAATGTGTCTTGAGTATTTCTCATAGAGATTTGTCTTGCTCATTCTTAATTGTCTCAGAAATGCAGATTAAATGATCCTGATAAAGATCAATCATAAATCTTTTCTTCTTTCAACACAAAATCTTTTCTAGAAAATTTTCACAGATTATTTCTGAATCTTAAAGTCATTTAACTATTACCTTCCTTTTTTACTTTTATGATATCTTTAATCATTTCAGTTGTTCTTATGGAAAGAGTCCAGTTCAGCAACACAGAGAAAGCAAAAACTTTCTCAAAGACTTTACTTCTCAAGTAAAATCTTTTAGTTTTTCCAGTTAAAACAGAAGTATTCTTGATGAAATACAACAGCAAACCAAACCTTACTTTGCAGTATGAAATGTCTTCATTCTAGCCAGGTGTTTCTGAAAGCAGGTGATATTTTAATGGCATTGAGAATTAGCGTTGTATGTCAGCAGTTGATTTTTGAGCTCCATCTGTGTAATCAGAGATTAGAAACTGTAGCACATTAATGGATTTGGTTTTATTAAACAAATCCTATTTATTAAATTTAATTAGCTATTAGGTAATTGTATAGTGAGGTCATATTACAGAATAAAACTAACAACTATGAATTAAAAGGCATTGTCTCCATGTGAAGAACAGAGAGAAGAGTGAGAATGCTGTTATTATAGTTAGCAAGTAGCACACTGTCATTTTACTTACACGATGGTTTTCTATGGGATATGGCTCCTTCTGATGTATGGAGAAATAAAAAAATTTATGTCAACTGCTGTATCTCAAAATTAATTACTCTAAATGAACTTTAAAAGTTGTGTCAGCTCATGGAGAGAGACACTGGTGGAATTTCTCAGAATCAATGTTATACACATCCTCATTCTTTTTCTGGTAAGTGTTTTGTGAAATGTGAAATGTCCCTGTTGTTGAAATTCAGGATATTCCACCAGGTATTTTGTAGTTGCAAACAGTGAGTCTGTGAAATTTCTAAATCACCTACTTAGTAGTTTATAAGCGAACAGCATACATTCTTTGTGACAATTTTAAGCACTTACATGAAATCCAGTGAAACTTGAAGATAGTTTTGAATGGGAGATAAGGAAATGCTAACAGAGAGTCAGTTTCTCTATGCATTTTTCTTATCACAGTGCAAAATATGATTGAGAATACAATAAAATCAACAAGAGTGATAAAAGCGAGGGTCTACCAATCTTCGTGAACAAGATACTAACATGGAGTAAGAAATATCATTAAAGTGACTGAAAGAAGAGCTGTCTGGATATTTATAAGATTAAAGTAGAATTATACAATTGAACTTGAGTAATGAGGAACAGGAGCAGCCCATAGAATGTAAACATTTTAATTAGATGTAGTAGAAGATCTTGAGAATCATCTAATATAATTAGAAATTTGAGGAGCAGTAGCTCCTGCTCACTTCTGATGATAAAACTGTGAACAATAAGGTTCATTTTAGTAAAGAACATTAAAGCATTTGACACGTGATGTGTTGTCTCAGGTGTTAATTCAAAGTATTTGTTTAGCATTTATTTTGATCCCTTATTGTTTGGCTGTCAATGAATTAGACTTTACTTCATAATTGGGTGGCTATGCAGACAGACCACCCACTGTTTATATTTTAATTACTTTTCTATCTTGAAAAAAAAGTGTAGAGATGTTTTATGGGTTAGTGCACTGTTTTTCTCCTCCATTAATACCTATCCGGGGGGTAGACCAAGAATTTTGAGTGTCTTACCTGTTAGTCCAGGAACTTCTCAGAGCTTAGCTTCACCAGGACAGGGATTTGGAGTTTCATTAGGGAAATAGAAAAAGAAGAAAACTCTTTGTTTACTTGATCAGTGACAGCATCCTTTTTTATGAACAATGAAAGAGTCCCTCCCTTTCCATGTGCCTTCCCCTTTTCTGGGACAGACTTCAAAGGCACAGTTTGTAATTCCTACTAACTCATGAAAGAAAGATAGCTTTCTTTTGAAACATATCCATATTAGAACTGTAATTGTTGGTATCTGTATTAACTCATTACACTTTTCATTCCCGAAAACGGAATTTAGATGAACAAGCCCTGGTTTGAATCATACTGCTGAAGTTACCTGCTTCTGTAGGGCCTTTGTCTCCTTACATTAGTTAGGTGACTTCTAGCCATGCAACAGATTGCACTGTTCTTATTTGAATAATTATTTAATGACATTTGTTATACATTCCAGAATGTAGGATGAGGGGTTTTCTTATTGTTGTTGTTGTCAGGTTTGGTTTTTTTTAGAATAAATCATAAAGCTGATTAAGTGTCACAAAAAAGTGACATTTAAGTGCTGGTTTACTGCAAAGAAAAATGCCCTGTAACTGAATGCAGTTTTCTGATCTGAGAAGGCAGCCAAATCAAGTTTTATGAATCCTGAGAGCTTTTTAATTGATTTAGAATTGAACCATTAATGAACTAATATATCATCTCAGGACAGTAGACCACAGTATGAAATTATGAGGTAAGCAATTGTTGAAGTTGAAAACCTGTTTCCTGGAGGAATAAATGCAGATGTAGTAAGTTTAAGACTACATTTGAAAAAAAAAACCAAAAAAAACTGGAGCTGGTTTTTTGTAGTTCTTCAATTTCAGGAATGTTTCGGTACAAGTAACGTTCCTTCACAACTGCCTTTAATGGTAGAGTATGTTTCCCAAGTTAGTCCTGCAACCTTTTACTCAGATTTTTGATTCGAGCGAAAGAGTGAAAATGTAAAATTAGGTTTGATGTGACTAAAAGCCTAGGTTTTATTTTAATAATGGTTTTAATTATTTTTTCCCCAGCTTCAGGCATTCTCTTCTAAAATAACAGAATTTTTAAGCCTCTGCCTTTATTTTTTCCTCAGTAACACTGACTAATTCATTTCTTTGTAATTATGAACCTAAGAGCCAATAGGATTTCTAAATTTTTTGGTCGAGGAGGCTCTTCTGTAGTTGCTGTGCAGAGAGACAAATGCCTTCAAATTCAAATGCATACTCTTAAAATTTTTTTGTTTGTTTGTTTGTTTTTTGTTTTTTTGTATAATTCGTATGTTAGCATAAAGGAGACAGGCTAGCAAAATTTTTGGAACCTATCATTCCAAGTACTGGAACATTTTATTGTGAGAAAATTCCTTCATAATTACAAGCATAAAAAACAAGTAAATATATTTAGAGGAAGTATAAATGAACCTCATTTCTCTTAAAGTAGATCCTCATAAAACAGATACCATGATGACATGTATTTAGCCAACTGATTTGTTAAAATAATTAATGACTTATAAGATGTTTGCAAAGTGCAGGTTAATTAACCTAGGGTATATATATTTACCTGACATGTTAGGATAGTTAGTTCATTTATTTATAATTACACTTTATTCAGTAGTGGCTGTAATATCACTCTGGGGTCCCTTGATCTCAGAGCCTTTTGCTTCCCAGCATCCTCACTCAGTTATCCTGTGGTCCTAAAATGTCAGGCATTCCCGCGGCATTGACTGCTGGAAAAGAGAGAAGCTGCTGCAGAAGTGCTGTGTCACTGGAGACGGTGCTGGTAACCTGTTCCCAAATAATCTACTTGCTTCCTTATCTCTACCATAAATCCCCATGGGCTACAAGGGGATTGGATAGAAGGTGGAGGGAAAATGCTTGTCATTGTGGCCTCCTTCCAGCCACACAGTCTCTCTTTTGCCCCCCACTGGTTCTTTCCTTAATTGTTCTGTCCTTTTCAGCTAATGGTCTAAAGCTGGGTTTCTCACAGAATCACAGAATGTGCTGAGTTGGAAGGGACCCAAGAGGATCATTGAGTCCAACCCTTAGCTCTGCACGGGACCATCCTCAGGACTCACTCCGTGTCCCTGAGAGTATCATCCAAACGCTTCTTGAACTCTGTCAGTTTTGGTGCTGTGACCACTGCCCTGGGCAGCCTGTTCAGTGCCCAACCACCCTCTGAGGGAAGAACATTTTTCTAATATTCAGCCTAAACCTGCCCTGACACAGCTTCAGGCCATTCCCTCAGGTCCTGTCACTGATCACCCCAGAGCAGAGATCAGTGCCTGCCCCTCCTCTGCCCCTCCCAAGGAAGTTGTAACTGCAGTGAGGTCTCCCCTCAGTCTTGTCTTCTCCAGCTGAACACACCAAGTGCCCTCAGCTGCTGCTCACACAGCTTCAAATCAAGGCCCTTCACCATCTTTGTTGCCCTCCTTTGGATACTTTCTAATGGCTTAATATCTTTCTTATAGTGAGGTGCCCAAACCTGCACACAATATTCCAGGTGAGGCCACTCCAGGTCAGAGCAGAGCGGGACAATCCCCTCCCTGGCCTGGCTGGTGATGCTTTGCCTGATGCCCCCAGGACAGGGTTGGCCCTCCTGGCTGCCTGGGCACTGCTGGCTCAGATTCAACTTGCCATCAACCAGGATCCCCAGGGCCCTTTCCGTGGCAGTCTGTCCTGACACCCAGGATTGCCCCATCCCAGGCGCAGAATCTGGGACTTTCCCTTGTTAAACTCTCTGTGGTTGGTGATTTCCCCGTCCTCTACTTTGTCTTGGTCTTCCTGCAGGGCCTCCCAGCCTCTGAGGGAGTAAGCAGCTACTCCCACTTCTGTGTCATCTGCAGATTTGCTCAGTGTCCCTTCCAGTCCTGTGTCCAAGTCACTTATGAGGATGTCGAAGAGCACAGGCCAAGGATGGAGCCCTGTGGAGCCCCCCTAGTGACAGGTCACAGTCTGATGTCACCCCACTCACTGTCACCCTCTGTGCCTGACACATGAGCCAATTGCTCACCCAGCACATGGTGTGTTTATCCATCTGTG
>JAYRBT010000093.1:29962902-29975197 GCA_036023395.1 Myiotriccus ornatus
CCCCCCCAAATAGACTAGGAAAAGAATCCATAAGGTAGCTGTTCTAAACTACTGCAGTTAAGAAACCCACAGTGCAGTGACTGGTCTTTAAAGAATTTTCCTTTTTTTTTTTTTTTTAATTAAATTGCTCTCTCTGTTTTGTTTTTTTTAAACTCTAATGAAGTTCTCATTATGTATTATATGTTCAACAATGCAAGCAGAGCATGTGATACACCTTCAATGATAGCAAATAGAAAGTAGTGGCAAAAAATAGCATTTTCCCAAAAAAGGCAGTCATAAAGTCCTTGAGATCACCTTAGATTCTGTCTTTCAGTTTTCACAGTTTAGTGGGTAATTTCCTTAAAAACTGGTAGTCTCTTGTTCTCCTGCATCTATGTTAAAGTGGACATCTGTGTTCCACAGTCATATACTTTCGATTTAATCATCCTAGGATCTTACTAGGCAGAGAGGTGTATAATAGTAAACGTCCCAGTGGCCTGGAAATGGTCCAACAAAATACACTTGTGATTACAGATGACAGAAGACTTTTCCTTTGAAGATAAATTTTTTTCAAAAGAAATCATCTTTTACCTTCTAACATCATGGTTTTTCTGTGGCTGGGTCAATTGCCTTTCAATTCACATTAGGCTAAATAATTTATTTACCAGTAGAAATGTGTCTTATCCCATTTATGCATTGATCTGTGAAGCCCTCATATATTTTAAACACATATAAAAACACGTATAAAAAAATCATACAGCATTTTGCTATTAGTGGGATTTACAAAAAAACAACAACAAACGATGACATACGGTAATATGTATTTTTACATTAATTACATTAATTCTTCTAAATAACTTATAGAAACCTACTAAGGTGGAGGGGGTTATAGATTTTTCTCTATATAGATAGCAAATATTACAAATACATCCTTGTAATACTGAGATTAGTAGTGAATTTACAAATGCTGTGTAGCATCCTGTATAATAAATAGTATGAATGTTGAAACAAATCAGATGGCAACATGATCCCATCACACTTCACAGGTGTAAACTGGCAGCAGCATTCAGAGGTTCACTTTCTCCTTCTCAAAGGGAAAGTTTTTTAATCTGTCTTGAGCTTAAACTAGTAGTACTATCCTGGATTTGCAGTTTGAATTTATCATTCCTGTGTTGCTTATATGTCTAGGGCTGAACTTTTATCTCTTAATCTTTGGGAATCTATTTATTATACTGATTATGCTATTGCTGGTTCCCTGGCTACTTACTCTTGTGCTTTTCTTAATCCATTTCTTATTTCTTAACCTGCCTCACTGCTAGTGACTGTAACACTCTGAACAGTATTAGTTCTCTTCAGTCTTTTTTAATTCTTTTTTTTCTGTTAGTTTACAGATAAGCCTGAAGTAATTCTCCACATCTCTCTGAACTCACCTAATTAATTACTCCTAAATAAAGTTTCTGATACTATTTAATCTTTGTTCCTCCGTTGCTTGTTTCTAGTTTAACAGAATCATTCTTGTTCAGCTGCGCTGATGCATGAAGCACTTTAACTGTACTGTGATGGTGATAACCGAGTCATCATCTGCCATTTGCAAAACACAATTAAAATAATGAATAAATAATACAAAGCTTTCCACCTGGAAGCGTGTGGGGTCACTGAGCAAATTCATGTTGTCGTGAAAGCAGCATATGTAGAAGAATTTTTACGTCCTACAGTGAGAAGAAATCAAAATAGCAATGCAGACCTAATTCTTTCCAGAATGTGTGTGCATAGCCGTATTTAACTTATTTAGAAATAGCATAGTGACCCTTTGTTGAGACTTAATAGAGCTTTTATTTCTTTATACTCTGCTGTAAAAAAATCAAATTAAAATGTGGTACTTTTGGTACTTTTTCAGTCTGTGGGTTGACAAGGGAAGGCATTTTTAAGTCAAAAATATAACTTATTCCTAGATGACAGATGAGATGCTATCATCTGTCTTGAATCCAGCTGTACACGTATAATTGGAGTAGTAGGTAATTCAAAAGAATTACTTCTTAACTGAAAAACTGAACTAATATTTTTCTTCTACTTTCAGTGGCCTGAATTATTAATTCTGGTTTCCAAACACAGAGAATTTAATGACTTTTCTTTGTACTATTCCTACGGCACATTAAAGGTCAACAAGGTTCACATTCAGAATTAAGCAGAGATGACTCTAACATTATACATGATATCATTAAAACCGTACAAAATCAAGCAGTATTTTTTAAACAAGTTTTAAAGAGTTTGTTGGAGAAAAGTATTTTTTCAGTTTACTTGACAACCACTTCTGTTAGTGGAGTTTATTTGACCGAGACTCTTTGTCAAAATACTTTTAAACTGACATTATTAAATTATAGTTTTAATTGCATAGTGTGAGTTTAAATATTGCTAATATTTTTGCTAGGTAATGCCTGCCATAGAGTGCTTTCTGCTTTCATGTTTTATTGGTCATATCTATTCTTTAACCAGAATGGGTGAAGCATTTTTGTGTAAAGTGAAAAAATAACACTTCTGTTATTAAAAACAGAGTTCATTTCTATATATAGATAGGATAGACTACTTGTTAAAGTACAGATCTTTTTCTGTTACTTGTGTTTTTTCAGGCTGTTGCAAAGTTATCCTGTAATCCCAAACTCCCTTGTCTTCCTCCCACATGTACCTGATGTTGCTTTAGTCTTACTTGAAGTTGAATGAGCAAAGCTGTGGCAGAGAGTAGTTTACAGACAGAGAGGGCAATGTGCTGAGTGCTAGCATAATAAATTCGACAGGAAGGCCACAGAACAACACAGACACAGTTTTTGTAATACCTTTGTATTAGTGAAAGGATGTAGTTATCTTTTTCATGTAGACAGTGCAGCAAGGCAGGGTAGAAAATACCATGACCACCACTGTATTATAGTCTTAATAAAGAAGTAGTATATAATAAATATAAAAGGAAGTATACATGCTTACATTATTTCCTCTCTTGTTGAGTAGGAAGGTAGCAATGACTGTGCAGCTTCTTTCTTTTACCATACATATAATGTGATGTGAGGAAAGAAATCAGAAATTGGTTCTACTGCGCACTGACTTTTATGTGGCCTTGTAGTTGATACTGGGTCAGATAAAAATATGTAGTCATTACCACACTACAGAAGAGAGCAACAGTACTTATTGAGGAAAGCACTTCTGAGAGTCTAAGGTTCTGTTGCTACTTCAGCACACTCCTCAGATACTGTCTTGCTATTTAGTTAATTGATGTTAACACACAACCTATGCTTGTGTTTTGAAGTAGGTATTCTTTCAGATAGCCAAAGGCTTCAGTACTGGTCTTTACTATTTTCTGGATTTTTTTTTTTTAATGTGTGCTTAATTTGAAGGTGGAAGAGAATTGAGGAATGAATTCCCCTGGATTTGTACAGATACTTCAAACTACATTTTAGTGTCAAAGCAAGATAGAAGTGTCAGAAAAGTACGGCGGCTAAAATATCAGAAGATGATTGGACTTAGATTTTTAGCACTTGATGTTGCTGATATACACAGAAGTTACAAGTACAACAGTTTTTACCACTTCTTACTTTAAAATACAGTATTTTCCTCAAAATTCATGTGCTGATAGACTATACAAAATGCTGCTGGGGTATCAGATTGGAAGAAAAGGATACACTGATGCAATGGTGGCTAGTATTGTTGGTTTTTGGAACAGCAGAGATCATGGTTCAGCTCAGCACACACTTTTCTGGGTGATTTTATGGAATATTTTGTGACAAAGTCTCACTTCAAGAATTGGTCTTCAGAGTAAATGAGAAATAATAGTAATCAGAAATTAAGGGGGGTTTAATTTTTCAAATAAATAAATTATTTAAATAACATATAAATGCATTAATTCCCCTTTTATAGATGAGAGACATCATTTCTATATAAATTTTATCAAGATTTTATGTACCTTTATGTTGTAAATTTTTTATTTCAAATCATACTGTGTACATGACATTGATAAATGAGTACTTTTGCACTAAGGAAGTATATAACTCAAAGAGATGTAAGCAAAATTTACTTCTTATGCAGTCAGCAAAGTCAAGTCTCATTAGATTTTCTGTGTCTTCTTCCATAGTTCCTGTAGATGTAAATATCTCTGAAGACAGAGACATATCAAATTCTGCATGTTAGGCATGCGAGAAGAATGTAAGGCAAGTGCAGAGGCACTTTTCCCATTCAGGCAGTTCAGGAAAGGAGAGAGGCTAAGATGAAAGTCAGACAGATTGGTTTACCTCAGTTGTACTGTTTACAGCTGGCAGCATTATCCAATTTATGCAGAAGCAACTGTTCCAGTGCTCCAAACTGTGGGGTGTACACATCAGTGTAAGAGACCGAGCACTCCTATAAGCCAGATAAAACCCTACATGATATTTCAATTAATTTCACTGATAAGCACAAGGTGAAATAGCTTGCAAAATTACGTAGAATTTGATCTAATTATGAAGGAGTTTTGGAATGGAATGTAGAAGAAAAGTGAGCTGATGTTTTCAGATGATGGGAGGCAGGCCTTTTTTGCCATTTGGCACTGTGGTGTGGTGAAATATGGAGAAGCATGATGTATTCTAGTTTTTCTACAGAAAGAGCAAACTTATTCTGTCTTTGCAGTCTGTGAGTGCTTTGGCTACTCTTTGACTGAAAGAATCAATACAAGATATAGAACTTTATTAATCCTGAAGTTTTGCTTTTCTACAGGGCAGACTGTGCTGCAAAATTCCATCACTACTCTAAGTCCAGTGCTCTGGAGAGTAGTCTCATACTCATTTGCAGATCTTCAAAAACAGCTGAGAGTATTTAATTTCTTTCTTCTAATGCCAGTCAAGCATGTATCCACTTAGCTAATTTTAAAAACTGTAATTTTATTTAAGTCTGTCTTCTTCCTCTCTGCTAGTTGGGAGTAAGAGTGACAGCAAGACTTCAGTTAAAATAGCAGCTTCAAGCGGACATTTAGTAGAATTTTTCATTCCAGTGCATTGTGAGAATTCAGTGGGATGCATGTGGATCACTAGAATCACTACCAAATATTAACTAACCTCAAGAAGTAAATTTTCAGTATTTTTGTTGCCTGTTAGCAAGAGAAGTAGTATTAATTAAAATTCTGTTAGTTGTGCAGTTCTGAATATTCAAAAAGTTGTCCAGGGTATGTATTGAACTGATTAGAATGTAATATTTCCCATCAAATAGATGCAGCTTCACTTTCATCTTTCGCTGAAGAGTTGTCCTCTACACATGGTTCCATGTACTTCTGTGAAGGATATCATGGAAAAATTCAGAAAATATTTCCTACACATAATAAATATGAGGGGTTTTGTAGCCTCTTGCAAGAGTTTTAGCTTATAAATGTTCTGAAAAATAACCTGTTATTTTATTGTGCTCTGTTTTATTTTTGGTAACTTCAAAATTCAGCATGGGGATAAACCACGACAACGACCACCCATCCTGCGCAGATGGTGTCCATATCATGTCTGGGGAGTGGATTAAAGGACAGAATCTTGGGGATGTTTCATGGTCTCAGTGCAGCAGGGAAGATCTGGAAAGATTTCTCAGGTATATAATTCAAGGAAAAGAACTCTTATTGTACGTTGTTTACAAATAGTTGCAATGAATATCCTGAAATCATGAGTTTTCAATGTTTTTTACTTCTGTGGGTGATTTTTGATTGCGTAATCCCTCAAAATATTTAAAAATCACTGTAATCTAATATTTGACAGATTTATTAAAATCAGTTTTCAGCAATTATATTTGTTTTTATATTTTCGTGTGTTGATGCACATGATTATACTTTTATGTACTTATATACATATTTTATATATTTAAATATGTTTACAGTATATTAATATGTTGTGTATTGAAGTGTTGGGCAGTAAATGACATAAGAACACTTTGCAGATTCTCTGGTCTATGTTGTGCCATTCAATATAAAACCTTGCAGTATAAGTACATTTTGTTAATTTTTAAACAGAAATTTGCTACAAGGTACTTAACAGAGAATAGTATACTCGGAAGACAAAACACTTAGTTTTGCTCTGAGTTTCTGAAATTGTATCTGTTCCCTAGAGTTCTGTTCCTTTATAAAGTTTATAGATATATCTTTTGAGAATTTACTTGCAGCAGTTAAGAAGGTCTACTCTAGGATAATAGAATAGTTAGTGTAACTTAAATAAGATTTGATACATTTGTGCTGAATCTAGACAGAAATCAGAATCATGACTTGGTGCTTTAACAGGTTTAATTTTCAAATATTATTTTTTCTTCAATTTTTGAGAAAAGTTAAATTTTTGGCTACCAGCTTGGAAACATATGTATTTTTAAATGCATATATATATATATATATATATATGTATGTATGTATGCATGTATGTATATAATCCAAAGTGATTAATTTTAATTATATTGTCTTTCTGCAAATGTGCAACTACAGCACATACCATTAACTTAGAACAAGTAACCCATGTTAATTTATATGTGAACAACAGCCCAGTGCTGATGAATAAAAAGCTCTTAGGAGTCCGCATATTTCTAATGTTGTACACAAGTTTAAGTCAGTGTGACAATCAGATTCTTTAGGATTGCTCAGCGTATGAATCTCTGCATATTACCAGGTCAAAGGCCAGTAATTGTCTGGTACAGACGAATCCTCAGAGCCTCAATTCTGTGATTATTCCCTCCAAGCTCCCAGGAATGACGTACACTGCAGATGAACAGTGTCAGATTCTTTTTGGACCAAGTGCTTCCTTTTGCCAAGAAATGCAGGTAAGACTGTGTGTGTACTGCAGGAAGTACAGCTACCGCCTGATTTTTTGTGTGAGGGATACTTCTGTACATGTGTTTGATAGAAATAGAGCATAGCACCTTTGAAGTAAGAAGTTTACACTTGCTTTCCGAAGTTAATATGCACATTTTCATTGATTTATCTTATAAG
This sequence comes from Myiotriccus ornatus, assembly GCA_036023395.1. NCBI lineage: Eukaryota > Metazoa > Chordata > Aves > Passeriformes > Tyrannidae > Myiotriccus > Myiotriccus ornatus. The sequence continues at coordinate 29,969,843 of JAYRBT010000093.1, forward strand.
GCTTATTTTGGGTCTCCAGATATCTTGAAACATGTTTTATCATATCATATCATACCTTGTTTGTACTTTAGAAATAGAAGATGTCATAGTGTTAAGGCACCTTGTTGCAGCAAATGGAATATTTACAATTTATTCCACTGGGACCGGATTCTGTGTGTAGGTTCCATTTTATTATGTTTTGGGTCTTTGAACCTCCATATCTGACCTTCAGAAGAACAGTGGTGTTAGCTGGGCTTTCTGCATCACTGAAAGCAGTCCCCTGAGAGCCCAGGCAGACCTGTGCAGTGCCATGACAATAGGAGTTCCAAAAACTTGGTTTCCTGACAGTGCTTCATGCCATTATGTGAAGCAGTGTCACTGTATACTAATTTTAAAAAGACCAATTAGCAAAATTGAAGAGGTCTTCATAATGAAGCAGAAATTAATATTTATTAATAAAAATTAAACATCTGATTGAAGAAGAAGTTTTAGGAATGATTTTGACAGAGAAAAATCAACCTTCTTTAAATCAACGGGATAGACTAAACATGTTGAATGCCCTTGAGATGATAACTAAGACAAGATGGGGAGATGATATTAATGTATAAATGTATAAAGAACATGGAGTATGGGTTGACAGAGCAGGGACTAGGAGGAACTGTGAAATAATGTTTCATCAGAATCAGGAGGTTGATAGCCTGGAAAGGTTAGGGGTATTTAGTATGAAAGCATAATTCCTTTCTCCTTTAGTTCTTTAGTTCTTTTCAGCTTGGACATTTCTCTAAAGACTTTCGCTGAGTCTAATTTTTTATTCTACAGCTCTTGAAGGAAATATTGCAATATGTGTATGACTAACTCATGCTGAGAGTGGCATAGCTGAGAAGAAAAAAAAATGACACATAGGTTACTGGATTTTATTTTAGCTGTTTTATTGTTTGTGGAAACATTTTCACTCCAGACATGAGAAGTAGAGCTCAATGTCAGTTAAATTTAGTGAATATTAACCAGCTGGTTCATGGGCTCTTGGTGCTGGTAGCTAATTGTCCATTTCTAGTCAGCTTCCATCATGTTCCCCTCTTCTGGAATTTTATATGTAAGAGGACACCTTTCAGCTAAATCACTTATTTTCATCTAAATTCTGCTTTTTCCGTACTAACTGGATAATTGCTTTATATTTATATTGAATATTTATGTTAAAATGGGCAGTTTAAGAAAATTCATATTAAATATTAATATTAACGTAGCATTGTAACTTCAATCCGGTGGTAATGTGGGTTTGCTGTGAAGAAAGAACATAGTAATGATGCAAGACAATACAAAAGGCCAGTAGTCTTTTTCACTATTCTTTTTTTCCTGACAAACTGCAAGGTAGTTTTAGTTCTCTTCATAAAACCAAGTGTCTTGTTTGATAGCCTTGTGATCCTAACAGTTAGAAAAAGAGAGCCCAGTAACAGTCTCTGCAGAGAGAACAAGGGGAAGAACCTTCTGCAGTTTCTTCGAAATCCTCTGCAAAACTGGCAACCCTGAACTCGAAGCCATATAATCAAATACTGAAGTTAAAAAATTGTTGTAATGAATGTTTAAGAACTTTGGATCTATTAGAAATTACATACAAATGAATAAACGACACTAAGGACAGATTTGAGAAAACAAGGAGAGGGCACTGAGGCAGAAGAGAAGTTTTCCAAAGCTTCCCTGCCAACCTCTGTAAAGTCACCTTGTTGGTTTTCTTCTGCTTTCTTTTCTGTGGAAGCTAGATTTTCACTCTCACCTTCCTCCCAGTAAAAAAAATCCAAGAGACTTGATCCTGGATTTGTAGACCTGAAGAGCTACTTACAGCAAGCTTACACACTATATTCAGATCTTCTTCTTGTGCTCCTTGCTGTGATTCTTAAATTTATCTCTTCCCTTAGGGAAGCTTACTGTATACTAGTCAAATTAACTGTCTGTGAAGTGCTGTTACTCAGTAGCTAATTTTATCATCTCCTTCAGAAATGCAGGGATTTTAGATGCAAATAATGAAAACGTTGAATTTAACCTTCCAAATTATTGCGTTTTACCTACTATGAAGGTGATTCAAAGTTCCCTCTGTTAATTGTGCAGATTATTGTGGCCGCTGTTGGAGAAGTCAACATTTAGAAGACCTTTCTAAATTGAATACAGTATTTCATTAGTTAATGTATTAATTTACTGAAATAATTATTTAATTATACATAAATGACCACTGAATATTCTGTGATATCCAGACTACTTCCTTTAGTCTCTATACACACTCTCCTGCTCTGCCAGTAACTGGCAGTTTATTATGGTCGTACATCTTGTCCACAAGCCAGGAAATGAGAGAAACATACTCCTTGAAGGTTCATTTAAACAGCAGTAAATCCAACAATTTATAGCCCAGGATTTCTTGGACACATTCTACTTGCTGAACAGTTCATGCGCTTCAGTATAACTGCGTAAAAGATAAATTATGAACTGTGTCACGGTCTTACATTTTTTGTGACTGGGACATAACTTGATGAGCAGAGTTCCATGCAATCTTCTACATGAAGCAACTATTTTTAACACATAATATCCATTCAACTAAGAAGTCAGCTGAGTAATGATGGAACATAACTTTCTAATTCTGCAGATACCAATGTCACAATCAATAATGCATTTCCGCTGAGATAAAATTCTTGCAAGTGCTATTACTGAGCAGCACTTCAGGATAATTGTCATGTTATGTGGCAACCTCTGAGAAGCATTGCAGGTGTAAATGATTTTTTCTTGCTATCAAGAATTTCTCTTTATAATGCAATGACTGAATCAAAGGACTGAAGGAACCACTGAGGTCCTACTCCCACATTTTACTAAGTGAACCCCTCCCATATTTTTTCATGAATGGTATCCAGACTTTATTTTTAACTTTTCATCTTTATTTCAAAGACTTTTTTTTTTTTTCCCCCCATATTCCAAGCAAAATTTATGGAATCTGAGAAAAGTGTGAGTGGATCTCCAGGTTCAAGATTTATACCGTGTCCCTGTGCTTACCTTGTAAGGGAGCCAAGTTTGCTTTTATGCCCATGATGTCTCACATAAGAGTCAATTAGTTCCTAACATTGTTTTGCATAACAGATAGTGAGATCATGGCCCAGAAGTATTTCTTGATGTCTAAATGGGATTGTAGAACTTGACAATTTAATATAATTGTTGAACTATTAAATGTTGGCTTTTAAGATTAAAGTCCAGGATGCGAATGCTATCTAGTCAGTTCTACTAAAACAATCCTTGTCATAACACAGCTGTGATCTTTGCAAAGAAGTAGGAGACTGGTTATATTTCCTGGTGATTTTTAAGCATTTCAGGGAATGATCACAATGAAAAGAACAAAAGTCATGGAAATATTATAGCCGTGGTGACATATCTGACCTCATCTCTACCACCACATTTTAAACAATCTTGACTTTGCACAAATACTGTTCTAAAATGCCCTTTTTGTCTCTGGTCTTTCCTTTCAACTGGATCTTATTTCCATCTGCTTATATGATTAGAAATGCACCCTGCTGATGTTCATAGACCTGCCTCAATATTTTCATTAAAAAAAACCCCAAACGAAACAAACCCCCAAAGCTGTAGTGACCTCTGCTATTTCTCTAGTACTCTGTGACTTTCATGTTGTATTTTACAAGATTCTGCTATTAAAAACTCATGATTAACACATTCATTCAGAAAAAAAAAAGTCCTTTTTATGTGCTTGGCAATATTTTGTTTTCCAGTGTACACGCAGAGAAATAAGTCACAGATCCTGAATAGACTAATATCATAAGTTTTTAATCTCCCTTAACAGTAACTTCCTTTGGCTAGTCTAAAAAGCAGTAATGGCTATTTAACTGTGCTTATCATAGATAACAAGTAAACCTATATGAGTATTAGCTTAGCTATCCTGATTTTGACTGAATGAAACTTTCTCACCGGAGGAGAAAATTTCTGGTTTAGAAATCAGTGCTCTGATTATGGAGTGACTGTAATATTGACAATGGCCTCCAGATTTCTGTTTGTTTTCAAATCAGTCCTGACCTGCATCATTGCAGGTTGCTGATGAAAATAAAACATTTAGAAGAATTGTTTCTGGATTTGTAAGGAAGCATGGGTTTGTTGTAAGCCATTCTGCAATCGTATGTGAGTGAAATCAAGCATAAGATCATAGTGTTTAGAAAAAAAAAAAGAGATGACATACTGAAAAATGTGATGACATGAAGGAAAATTTGACTCTATTTTTTAAAAAATTAGAGAAGTTTGGATGGCTTTTCCTCCATTGTAGTCATTGGTAAATGAAGATTTTAAGATAAGAAAACATATATTTGTTAGGAATATTAAACTAACATGTATTTTTATTGAGTAGTTCCAACAGCATGTCTCTTGTTTCATAGTTGATATGGAAGCACTTTGTCATGAACATTGATACTCTCTCTCATCTGCAATTGTGTTCATCTACCTTGTTTGAAAAACAATGAAAAAGAACAGAAATTACAGTTTGATATTTGAAAAATGCTTATTAAAGTTGTCCAGGAACAGGATAGGACTTCTGTAGCTGGATTTTTAGGACATGGATGAGCTGCAAGGGAAATTTGGGGAAATAGGAGCCAGCATTCCACAGGGCTGTACTTTCTCTTAAATAAGGTAAAAATTGCTTTGTTCTGATGTTTCAGAGGGACAGAATAAGCAGCTTTTCTTTCCCACTCTAAAATTCAGTACAGACTAGCCCACCTGTCATTTCTCTTCTTTGCAGCGAAAATGTTTCATCCTCATTCGTCTGATTACTTTGTGTCTCCTTTATGGATATCAGGTTTGATGCCTTTTGAGATTTTTAATTTTTTTTCTAGAGGAATAGATGAATTCTGGGGGAATTAGGAATCACTGGAAGAGCACAAGATTGCAGTTATTGGGATGCCATGAACAGCATGGAAGACCTAGAGAAGCATGATTAGTAGAAGTCTGAGCAGATTCTGCCTACTTTGTATTTTGTACATGCTTAACCTGTTTTTAAACATAATTTAGTGCCATCAAACTGGTAACTTTGTGACTGCACTAGTGGGTTGCATGGGTAACGTAGAATTTGTGCTTACTTCTGTGCTTGCTTTTCAGCATGTCATTTGCACTGGGTTGTGGTGTAAGGTGGAAAGTGAGAAGGAATGCAAAACTAAACTGGATCCACCAATGGATGGAACAGACTGTGACACTGGAAAGGTATGCTTCTGATGTAAAAAGCAGTATCAATTACACTGAACATATAGTAGTTAGGGAAAAAAGCTGAATTGGTCTTTGCACTTGTTTTCAGTTCCTGCTTACACCAATTTATCATTAAAATAAGCTATGTATGGTTGAATGTGTGTG
>JAYRBT010000093.1:29975207-30005148 GCA_036023395.1 Myiotriccus ornatus
TTATACATTATGTAATATAGATATGAAAAAGAACATTTTCCTAAAACAGTTAGGCAAAACTGGAGATGTTTTAATGTTTACACTGTTTTATTTCAATTTCTTTCTCATTTTGTATCCTATCTGTGAATGGAATGCCATTGTTGCACTTCTAACTGTAAATACCAACATAAACTATCAAAGATTCAGAGTTCAGCTACGATTTGATGTCTAGAAATAGTCTCATTGAAGGAATTGATACAGGTTTGTATGAAAAACTTTTAGGATAAGTTGTATGGAGAAAGATTTTATGTCTTTCAATTGAAATTGTCACTGAATGATCAGGGATAATGCAGTCCCTGGTGGGAACTATAATTCTGAAAGAAATAAGTCCTGAGAACAGCCCTGGGCACTGTGCTGTGATATGTACAGTTCAGCTGGATGATTCCTGGAATAGGTTTGAATTGGACCCAAAAATGTTCTCCTAGGCAATGCCCAGTCTGGAATGAATGGGACAGCAAAGCCTGGGGACCATTTCTAGGAGGCATCCTTTATTGGGAATTAACACCTTGTGTTCAAGGTTGTGGACAGGAATTGCACCTGCTCCTTGGCCACTGAACCAGAGAAAGGTCCCTGGCTTTTGCATTTACTAGGACAGGGAAAAAAACAAAGAAACGTTTGGGGAACAACAGGCAAAAATCTGTCTGCCTCATATGAAAAAAAAAAACGACGCATTGAACCAAATGTTTATGTTTTGCTTCCCATATGCTGTGGACCGGTGAATTGTTTTTCATATGCCTTGATTTATTTACCTAAGAGCTGAATTTTCACCTAGTGGTGTAAGGCTGGAGAGTGCATCAATCGGACCTCTTTCGCGGAGCGCGCGGAGGGGGAGTGGAGCGCGTGGAGCACTTGCAGCCGCACTTGCAACACTGGAATCAGCAGTCGACAACGCAAATGCCCTGGGTAAAAGCAAGCTCTGGTTCCCCTTGCTGTTCATCAGAATTTCTGAGCTAGGTTTACTTGGGTACAGAAACCCAATAAGCAATTCATCTTTCACGAGCGCTGAGAAGCACTTAGGAGAATAGGTATTTCAGGTTTTTTTTTAATTTCATGGCAACACTCTCTTCATCTTTTCTGCTTTTGTCAAAAGCTAAGGTAGTATTAATAGGAGAATAGATTCTCTTTTTAAGCTTCACCTGAAGAAGCAACAGAAACTTAAATTCATACTTTCTGATTTGCAGGGTCAGTGTGTAATTCTACTCTTTCAGGTTTTTTACTGGAGAAAACTGACTTCTGTCTCATCTGGAGAGCCAAGGAATTGTCACTATTTTAAAGAGATCTTTCTACCAGTTTCACAGACATTTAGATAGACTATCCATAAACAGTATTTAGATTCCGTATCTTTTGAAAACCTTCTGCCACTGGGGATAAAAGGATTTTCTCTTCTGCCTTGACTTTTTTTCAGTTTTATTTCAGTATATTTCACTGATCAGCTAAAAGGTGCCTTCCTTTTAATTGCTCAGTACCATATCTCATTCTGTGGATCATTATGCACCAAGTGAAAAAGAGTAAATAGGCATAGAAGTAGGAAGAGAATAAAGCTAAGTAATGAAGACAAGTATAGAGAAGACTAAACCAGAGTGGAATAGAGTCAAGTCGATGGTTTAGGAAAATAAAAGAACAAAGGGGGGAAGTAAAGGAAGATGGAAGACAATATAGCAGATTAGGGGGGAAATGTGATGATAGGAAAGATGGGGATTTAAACAGATAAATTTGCGTAAAAAATTTTGAGGAGAAGTTGGGTGTGGCAATACAAAAGCATGGTAGTTTAACAGACAACAGAATATATATATATATATATATATATAACAGACATATGGAGAATGCTTTCATATTTCGTGCCATGTAAATGCCACTTTCAGCTGTATACCTAAAAGCTTTGTCTAGAATTTATGGATGTTTTAATTTCACTCTCATTAATCCATTTTTCCAGGCAAATAATTAGCTCCAATTTCCAAATAATTAGCTCCAATTGATGCATTTCACTCTTCCTTTGCATTTTTCATTAGGACCTGCAAGCACAAAGGGAGCGAACAAAAAGAGACAAAACATTTTTTTGAGCTTTGTAACACCCCACTTTTAAAAAAGGAGGGCTAGAAAATCTGCAGGTGTTACTTCCTTTCAGTAGCATGTTTGACTCAGTCCAGTTAGAGAAAAATCATCTCAACTATATTAGCATTGCAGTTGAGGTTCTCAGAACTTCAACACTCCTACTAGTCCTCATGCTTCTTTGTGGCCAACTGTGAGTTATAGTTTAGCTCCAATCACACTGTACCTGTAATGTGACCGGTACAAAGAGAAGGCAAACATGTTTTGTTCTGCAGCTTTGATTCTGTTGACCTTATGTGTCAACAGAAAAATCTGCTATTTAAAATGAATTTGTGTCTGACGTAAGTAAACTGTGCTGTAAGTTGAATGAAACATTACCAGCGGTAAAAGGGTCATATTTATGCCATCTTTTCTAGTTCAGGCCTTGAAGGAGAGTGTCACGGGCCCACGATGCAGTATAGGGTATGTGAAAATCCCTCCTGTCCTGCTGGTGTGCCTGCCTTCAGGGACTGGCAGTGCCAAGCTTTCAGTGTCAGGTCTTCGAATCAGAAGCACGTGCACCAGTGGCAAGCCGTCATCGACGACAGTGAGTACAAACCACCTCTCAGGTTCTTATCGTCTGCTTGTACAGCTTGTAGCTTGGTGATGTTGATGATTAGGAAAGGTATGGTAAAAACTAAAGCAGACAAACAAAACCAAGCCCCGTATTTTTGGTGAATAATTTGAATTTCATAGGCAAGATCTAACGGTATTTTCCTATGCCCTGGAATCCTTTGTTGTTTATTCCTATTTAATTTGTTCTTCTTAATAGGTAAGGACTATGTTTAAAAGAAAATTCAGTGTCTGTTTTGTTGTATTTAATAAAAAATGTAGTATGAAGTGACTCAGAAATACAGATTTCTAGACTAGTGTTACATCATTAAGCAGGCATATATCAGTTATATTTTTATCTACAAAGCCAAAAAGACAATGCAGATATTGTGAGCTTCTGTTTCTGAGGAAGGAGAGAGCAATTCTAGCTTAATATTGTGAGTATTTCACATACCAGTGTTTGATTTTGGCAGAAATCCACATGTAATGTATACTGCAAACTTAGATAAGATTTTTCTAAATCCTGACAGTAAATTTGATAAATTAACAAAATCATTGCAACTCTTAATAAAGACAACCCTGGAATGACACAGCAGTACTGTATGTGTTACCTAATTTTAAGTAGTCCATTACTGTCATTTATTTTTAAATCTTGAAACAAATTATCAGAAACCATTAGAAAGTATAAATTTTAGGAAAACTATGTTGTTGTAAGCATACTTTAATATATGCCTAGATGAACAAAGGGATATTTTTCTCTTCTAACCCTTTTCTCAAGGTGCCAAAGTGAAAATTTGTGGTATTATTGTATGTTGACTCATTTCACAGTAAGAAGAATTCTCTCCAACTGTTATATCGAGTGAATTCATTTTGGTTTGTTTTACTGAATTTCATTTTAGCACAGGAACACATGATTTATATCCTAAGGGATCTAAAGGCCTAAGTCTGACTTTGAATAATTTGACTGTATTTGGATGAAAAATCTTGGCACTCTCCTGCCACATGTTAAGGAGTGTGGATGGTGGCTTATGTCTAACTTTGTTCTGAATGATCCTATTGTCTTGAGGTGTCCCTTAGGAGAAACATAAGTGGATGCCAGCCAAAGAGTTCCAGCATTCAAGTATACGTTGTTCCCAAATCCTTGATTGATTGCTCTCTTAGCCTTTAGTGGACACAGACTGTGCACCATGTCCAAAATAGTTGCTGTATTTGAATGAGGGCTCATATAGTTTGTTGAAGTTGTCAGATGTTGTTGAGTTGCTGTCCCTTTGACTTCAGTGTCTTTAAAATAATGTTTAGGCCGTTAATCTTGTATTCCTTTAAAAAATTCTGATACATGCTTAAGGCCCCCAGGGAACTTTGAGGTTACTGTTTAAGGAGTATAACAGGAATGTGGAGGGCACAAATACAGGCAGCTTCTTAGCTGGAGAGGGTTCTGTCTGACTGGCTTCATGTGTTGGCAGAATCACAGATCACATCTGTTTGCACTGGTCCTCTAGTGATACCCAGAGGCTTGTCAATTTTGGTAAATTAGCTGTGCCCAGACCACTCTCTGATGTGTTAGTCAGCTGGCACTGGCTTCGTCTGTCTGTACTTTTCTACTCTTTTGCATGCTAAAATTGCTCTTCTGAAAACAGTCCTTTGCAGATGGCAATTTCCAGTCTAGACTGAGCTAGTGCTAGTTAGCACATGCAAAAAAATGTGGCTTAGACTGTTTTACAGTTCAGCTGTATAGACAGTAGGATTCCAGTGACCATGAATGTTTCCTGGAACTGTTTAATTTACTAATAAAAACGCACTCCAGGAATCTAGAAGTCAGTATGAAGTCAGAGTGGCATAGATTGTGACCAAGTGAAATCGGTTGCAGGTTCAGGATTGACTTTATCCTTTCAAAAATCTGCAACAAATTTGGGAAGAAGTTCTGAGTAAGTACATTTGTGAACAAAGGTGAAAAAATCATGTAATTTTGTGCTCAGTTAACCACTGAGAAGAGACTTCAGTTTATTTTATTTGCTGTCACTTTCACAATGGTGAAACAAATTTCATTGTTTATGAATGATGACCATGGATACCAGGATGTTACTAGATTATTTTTCTCTTTCAAAATTAGAAATTATTTGCAGAATGTTATAGAAATTTAGTAGAAAGTTCCTTGAACTTGGTAAAGATGTTAGAAAGAATGTTTCCAGGGTTTTTGTGGTTTCTTGGTTTTTTAATGTAGACTTTGTAAATTCATATATTTTTTCCCAGTGTAACTCAGTTACTTAATTTTTTTTTTCTCTTTGACCTGCACAGTTAGGAAATCTGGAAAGTGTTAAGTTTCTTTCTAAGCCAATATTTATGTTCTGCCAAAAATATAGGAGAATGAAAGTATAGATTAGGACCAAAATATTCCAACATCTGTAATATGTATGCTCTTAATTGCAACAATGAACATGACATGAGTACTACGTAGGCCAAGTTTGTAGCAACAACATGCTCTAAGAAGAAAAAATTCTTAAGTTTTTCGAACAGCTGAGAAATGGATCAAAATTTTTTTGTTTTCACTGTATCTCAGATAACTTCTTATACTCAAGTAGAATTCGGGCTACACAGGTAAACAAACATCAGTTTTAACAATAATGTTGATGATAATTTTGTATTTCTGAAGTGACCTTTTACCGATTTTGTGGGGGTTTTTTCTGTCACTGCAACCTACAGAAAAACCTTGTGCCCTGCTCTGTTCACCGGCTGGAAAGGATCAGCCCATTCTTCTAACAGAAAAGGTGATGGATGGGACTTCCTGTGGCCAGCATGGGCTAGAAATCTGTGCAGATGGTAGATGCCAGGTACGAATTACTTGTTTCAGACCTAGATACACAGGCACAGGTATGCAAGAGCATACATTTGTTGCACCTGCATGTTACTTCTCCGATAGCGTGTTGCAGTTTGCATGACCAAGAGTGAACGGCTCTGTTTTTTGTATCACATTAAAATATTTTAAGCGAATTTCACTCAGTTCAACCCAACGTGGGGCAGCAGAAGGTTTGGTTTGGGGAGTGTGTGTCTATGATGAGAAGGATGCTTGTAACAAACTGCTGCAGAGCGGATGGTTACTGAAACTGATTTAGTTTTTTAAGCTGTCAAAAGGTTGGGAATTTTTGCTATCAGGTGTATGTCCGTTTAAAGTATTCCGCCTTTTTCAACAGTACACAACTGTACACCTAAATAAACCAAGAAAAAATGTGCAGAATAACAGATAGTAACAGATGTGTGCTTGTGCTATTCGTGATCTTAAGAATTCATTTGGTTCACGGAAGTTCTTTTGTCACTTTTATAGTGCCTCATATGGAAACTCTTCTGTATAAGAATACCCCAGGCTTGGGTTTTTTTTTTGTCTGCTTCTCATTTCAGACACTTGAATTCAGTGGAAAACCCAACCTTTAACTGCCCAACTTTTTACTGCCATACCTTTAACAAATTAATATATGCCTATAAAATTATCCTTTCTCAAGTGCCTGAGTGCATGCAGAAAAAATACACCTAAATACTTGTCTGATTTGGGGAGTCTTGTTCACCATGTACCAACTACATATTTAACCACAAAGATGATATATAGCCCATTTTTCTTGAAAAAGTGTCCTTTTTTTATTCCTTTTCACAATGGACTGAGGAAGACCAAAGAAAAGCCTTAAACTAAACCCTATTGAGTTGACTTCTTGGCATATCACAGTTCAGAGAGACAGGTGCTACTCAGATTTGAAACTTCTTAAGAACTTGTGGACTCCAGCTGTAGAGTTAGATATTTATATCTTGTCAATGTGCAGTTTTGGATACACAGCTCAATCAAATACTCTCAATGTTTTGAAATCTGTGTTGCCTTTTTAGGTAGAAGAACTCAAATAAAAATCCTGTTCATGAAGTAACAATCTTAATGTGCTTGGAAATGAATGACTCCTTAATAGACCATGATTTCTGTTCTTAAAAAATCCTTTGTTTTCTCTCTAACTTAGTTTTCATATTTGTTATTTATCAAATAGTCTTAGTTTTGTCAAATACGTTTCTACAGTGCACAAGATTACCCTGTGATGACTTTGCTAGACTTAAAAAGGCCTTTATTTCATGTAAGGCCAGCATATGATATTAACTTTACTGCTTTTTTCAAGTTACCACTGACAGTAATTCACAGAAATGTATTTAATATAGTAATGTGGAGTTGCTTGAGTAAGCTTCATCGTTTTTAAACAGAATGATTTTTAGCAAAACATGAATACCATTTATATTTACATATTCTAGATGTGTTTATGCCCTAATCAGCATTTTATCACTGTGTGTGTGGCACAGGACCTTTCGTATTTTGAGTAAAAAGCGGTAGAGACATGTTGCAGCCACCTAGCAGGAGGACCTGTGAAGTGTGTGTTGCACAGTGGCTCTGAAGTGGCACAGGTCTCACCAGGAGGTGGGACTGCAGTTATGTTTCTCTTGGAGAGCAGCTGGTGGAGTTAGCTGACCATACAGGAAGAGTGAACGCCACAGTCTGTGTAAAATCACGGGAAAATCGACTATGGGAGGAATCTCTCCACACGAACTAGTGCAGCTCGCCATGTGAGCAGGGCTAGATCATGCTGTTTAGGCATCTTGCAGAAGGGTGAGATGCCTGACACTAAAGTCAGCTTTAGGAAAAACGTGGCCTCTGCCTCAATAGCTTTATTTTCTTCTCCCGCAGAAATTTGGCTGTGATGGCATATTAGGATCTCTGGCTCGTGAGGATCATTGTGGTGTGTGCAATGGTAATGGAAAGTCATGCAAGGTTATTAAAGGTGATTTCAACCATACCAGAGGAGCAGGTAAGCCTATTTGTTTATTTTTTTGATTACTTTGAGCACTGGAAAATTTTAAAAAGCTGTATTTCTTAAAATTATGCTGTTCTTCACAAGAACTTCAGATAAAGTTTTTTTTAAGACCGTAAGACATTTAAGATAAGAATGCATGAGTATTTTCAAATTTGTTGTGAAATTATTGCACAATATTTCAATCACGATATTAAGGAAGTATCTTCCTATAAGACACACACTATTTCATGGAAGAGTCTGATTTTTAAGAAATATGAGAAATAAAATTTATAATTTTAGCAAATAAATGAATGGCAAATTCTTGTAGTGTTTAGATTTATTTAGTATTCTTCAGAATAAATATCCAAATTATGATCTGTTACCTAGAGTTAACGTTATTAAACTAAGACAGGCAGTGAGAGATCATAAAGCCAAATGTGAGAAGAAATCTAATATCTCTTCATTATTCATTGTTTTATACTAATAATAACATATTATAAAAAGCAAATAGATTTTCTGATGCAGCATAAACATAAGGTTACCAAATAGTGGTGTGATCTGTACTTTGAATGAGAATAAAGCAAGGATCACAAACCCCAGATGAGTCTGGAGGACTGCAAGATGAAAAAGGAAGCAGCAGGAAGCATTCTTAATTTGAAACAAATAATTAATAAGTAGATTTCAAATCAAAATCAAATCATAACAGGGTTTGAATATCTTAAAGCAAGAAGGAAATGGAGCATAAAATATATAAAACAAAACAGGGAGGATGCTTGGATTGTAATGCCATATCATTTGTCTTTATGTGCTGACTGAAACTGGAATTGTTTTATGGTCATCTGGTGGTGATGATGACATTGAACTACTTAACCACAGATAGCTTCCTCTGCTTCAGCCCAAATCTGCCAGTCTCAGTGGTTCTTGTTATGTTTTGCTGTGCTATACTCTTTTAGCTGTGTATCATTGTATATATATCACACATGATGCAGTTTCATAACTTCTTTCAGTATTTTGCAAGAATCCTCAAAATAGTGATACGTAAATTATAACTTGTTATATTTAAAAAGCAAAATAGGGGAGAAGAAATGAAGAAACATACAAGATGGACTTTTCTATGCTTTTCTGTTTAACTTGGGACGTCTTGTTTCATGTTTAGGTTATGTGGAAGCTTTGGTGATACCTGCAGGAGCAAGGAGAATCAAAGTTGTGGAAGAAAAACCAGCTCATAGTTATTTAGGTAAATGTTGTATGATTTACTGTTAATGTCCTGTTTTGGTCTACACTAAAAAGTGGTAGCTGAACGTGCTTTTGTGATTGAACAAAACTCTGAGTGGAAAAATAGATCAGTGAAGAACTTATCTAAAGAAATAAAAGAATGGTTATAGACCATTTTTCATATAGGTTTTATTTTGAACTTTCATCTCATCTTGTTTAGAGAGTATTTTGAAGAATGTATTTAGATGATTTAAGAAAACGTCTGCATACTTGCACACTTTCAATTTTTCATATGGAAAGTACCTTAAAACTAGTGAAAAAGAGTTTTATGCTCAAACATGGAATAATTTGTGCTCAGACAACACCAAAACACACACTGAAACTCATACAGCAGTTCACCAGCAAGTCAAACAGAAGTTCTAAAATTGGACTAAGAAAGGAGAAAGGTATTTCTTTGCACTATTTTGAATTGTCTGAATGTTTTAATGGACAAAATCAGATTTTTTTTTTCTCATTGTTTGTATTTATGTGAAATTGTCTTTCATTTACAAAAAAGTTCTTTGTTAATGAGGTCTAAAGATACTGTATAGGAGAGTATAATTTATTACAATGTGGCAGTGTTTAAGTGAATATATGAAATGATTATAACTGGTGGTGTTCTGTGCAATGCTTAAATTTGAGAGAGATATAGTAAGAAGAATAGTAAAATGAAATTAAAAATTCCCTGGTTTGGTCACTATTCTTAATTATGTTCATAAGTAAGATCTACATTTTAAGAAACTTTTTTACCTGAGTGTTCTCAGTACTTCATCTGAGAGAACTTTGAGGATGGTGAACCTTAATTATGAGAGCTTAGGTTATCAGTGGGTTACTGCTGATTTATCATGAGGTCTGCACTTGCCCTGTTAAGATATCATAGGAGTTTTAGAGATCTGGGTTATTTATTTGTTCTCCAATGGACCAAAGACATGGATATGTAAGAGTGTAAAAACAGTAATTGAAATTTGTCTACCTTGTTAACTTATCACAGAATCACAGATTATTCTGAGTTGGAAGGGAACCACAAGGATCATCAGGTACATCTCCTAAGTGAGTGGCCCATACAGGGATTGAACCAAAAACCTTGGTAGTAGAACCAACATTAGTAGCACCATGCTTTAACCAACTGAAAGAATCTCAGGGTCATGTAAGCAACAGAAATACTCTTTTTTTTTTTTTAATAAAGCAAAAATAAATAAATGTTGGAATATATTTAGCAAAATTTATTCCTTTTTCATGAGTAACAAGCTGTTATATCCCTTACCCTACAAAAGACTAAAAGAAATCCCCTGGTCCTGAGGAAACTGGCTGATGTAGCTGTCAAGCCACTCTCAAGCATATTTAAAAAGTTGTGGCAGTCAGGTCAAGTCCCCAGGGACTGGAAAACAGTGAATATTGCACTATTTTTGAAAAAGATTATAAAGAGGACCCTGGGAACTACCTACCAGTCAGCCTTGCATCAACTGAAATTTTCAAAAAGTTACTCAAATATCAAGTTTAATGTTCTTAAGATGGCTTGAAGGGACATCTGATAACCTGAATAGAAGTGAAAGAATTACTTCCTTGGCAAAAGATATCACTGACTGTGCTTTCATTTAGAATTGCATTTCAGATATTTTTTTATAGTTTCTTTAGGGTAGAGATACACTTGTAATTAGCTCCCTTGGTTTAACACTGATATTGTGGTCATGGTTACAGTTGCAGTAGGGTTTTCCAGACTCAAGTTTTCTTTGGCTGTCTTTTTAGTTGTAGGTGTATTGCTTGAATTGCCTGGGAGGATTGCTTTGTACAGGACAATGTCCTCTGTCAAAAGCTAAGAAGGATAGGAATATGTGTGGTGTGGAATAAAACTCAGTGTACTTGCTTACCATATGGGGTGTGGCAGAGTCAAGAATAGAAGCTGGACTGCCCAAGTCCAGAGTTAATGCTTGAGGATACCCTTTCTACTTTGTCTAACACCAGTGACCCAGGTGAGGGATCTGAAAGCAGAAAATGCAAGATCTGTATGTATCTATTCTGGAACTGGGATTCCAGTTTCATGCACACGTCTGCATGCTATGGCACATGCATTCTTTTCAAAGGCAAGGCAAAACGATGTCTGCTGCTCTCTGGGGAGAGGATGCTGCTCCATCTGAGCAGCATGACCCGGCTGGACCTTGGCACTTTCAAGTAGATTTTTTAAATTTCTCCACTGGGAAAGGGATTATCCCCTCCAGTTTGAAGACTAAATAGAACTTAATCACCATTAATAATAGCATGTTTAAGCCTAAATTACCCATTTTCAAATCTTGTAAAATCAGTGGTTATTTTTAGTACAGCAGTGTTCTACAGCATTAGTGGCTTTTATAGTCTTAACATTTATTACACACTGCTGCAGTGGTACACATCAGTAGTGTCTTACTCAATTGGATTTCTGCCAGTCCATAGGACTGTTGCCATTGTTTCCCATAGAAACAAAACATAACAGTATAAATATGATTACGAGAGGAGATGATTACAGAAGTGACTCACATTAACTTACAGCTTTAAAAAGGGAAATTTTGGAACATGTAGAGGTTCTCTTACAACAAACTCATGCCAAACATACAATTTCAGTGAAGACAAATGTGTAAAACTTCTCGTCCAGAAGGTGACTTCAAGTATATTCTACTTCACACCTGATTGTGACAAAACAAAATGAAGTAAAACAAAATAAAATTACAAATAATTCACAGAAGAATCTATTCTGTTTACTATAGCAAACTAAAGTAAAATCCTCTGTTCTCTGTGTGTGAAATGTATCTTACCTGACTTCATGCTGTTTTTAAATATAAAATAGGTCAACATGAAGAATAATTCAGCCAAAAAGAACAAGCTTTTTGTATTTGTTAGAAACATCCAATTATGTGGAGGTGTATAAAATATTATCACATTCTAAGATGGAGAAAAAGGCAAATGTAGTTATTAGAAGGGAAAGAATTCTGAACTAGGTTTTTTTGGAAGGTTTTAGCCTTGTTCCACAAATCTTGAAGAGTCTCTTGAGAAAATTGTGTTTCCCATGCCTTTATGGATTATAGAAATGACCACCCTGGGGGCCTTTTGCCTTAAGTTAACTCAGTGTTCAAATTACAAATTATGCTGGAGCCTGTTGGTCTCTTCAGGCATTGAAGCACTGATACTAACTTCAATTAATGTTAAATACACGTGGTTTTGCCAAGTATTCCCTCCAGAAAGTGTTTCTGAGGCATGTTCCAATTGTAGTTCACGTACAGTAGGATCCACAACTATCTTTGAAATCAGAGTTAGGTGTTTTCAACCTACTTGTTAAATTATCCGGACAGGAATTGAAAAGAGAACCAAATCACTACTGAACAGACACCTTTTGTATTGGTCTTTTTTCACATATTTTGCAGCTCTTCGGGATGCTGGAAAACAGTCAATCAATAGTGACTGGAAGATAGAGCATTCTGGAACATTCAATATTGCTGGGACCACTGTCCATTATGTTCGGAGAGGCCTCTGGGAGAAAATATCAGCCAAAGGTCCCACAACATCACCTTTACATTTACTGGTATGACAATTTGTTTTGTTTTGGTTTGTTTTGGTTTTTTTGATTCCTATCATATAGCATGGTAACTAATACTTTTTTTTCAGACTCCCGAAGATAATGAGAAATGAGATCTATGTAAGATGTACCTGCTTTTTGTGATTACATATGCATATATAAAAGCAGGTGTATATATATATATATATATATGTATGTGTGTCAGCATGCTTGTAAAAAAATGCATTTAAATCCAAGAACAATCTTTACATTGTTGGGACAGGACTGAAGGTCTCAGTGTTCCTACAAATGTCATAAAAAGCTGATGTGCCAGTTAAGGAGGGCGATTCAAATTAATATCAGATGGTTTAAGTCCTGACTGACTATGGCACAGCATCACCATTTCAGAATTTCAGTCCCTAAGTTCTTCATGAGGAAGCAGAGTCTTGATGCATTTCAGTGTAGCTGAGGAAAAGTTAATAGCCACTGGAAAGAGGGAGAGATGATGAGAGAGTACTTCATCATGCAAACCATTCAGATGCAAGACATTTTCTTGGTAAAGCAAAGCATTTTTCCCCCACCGGCTCGATTTGTATGCTCTCATTAATTTCTTCTACCACATCCATTAGGAGGGTTGAAAGACAGCAGAGCATTAAGTCATCCTGTTGAGCTTCTCAGGGTTATCCCCTTGCAGTTTGGAGTTTGTCTTCCACAGTGTCTGTGTACATGGGAAGGTTTTCCTTCTCTGTGTCTTGCAGGTGCTGCTCTTCCATGACCAGAGCTA
Organism: Myiotriccus ornatus; assembly: GCA_036023395.1. Lineage (NCBI taxonomy): Eukaryota > Metazoa > Chordata > Aves > Passeriformes > Tyrannidae > Myiotriccus > Myiotriccus ornatus. The sequence goes on from JAYRBT010000093.1 coordinate 29,988,259, forward strand.
TGGTCTACACTATGAGTACACAATCCCACTGGATCCCCTTCCTGAAAACCAGAGCTCCAAAGTACCGGAGCCTCTTTTCATGTGGACTCATTCTACCTGGGAGGACTGTGATGCTGTATGTGGAGGAGGTAAAATAAAAGAAAAATGTGCTAACAGACAAACTCACCCACATATATGAAAAATTAGTATGTATATACAATATGTGTGTGTATACACAGTGCAAAGGTGTGTGTAAAATATGCATATGTATGTATATACTATGTGTATATATAGTTAATACTCTGATGGTCATTGTTGTATATTTAATAGTAATATCCGTAATAGTAATTATGGATATTAATTTAATAGCAATATTGACATGTATAATTTCAGTTTAATATTTAATGTTATAATAAATTGATAATAAACATGTTAAATATTCAATTAATATTTGATATACTACTTATGTATATTAATAGCATATATATACACTATTATATATAGTAAATATATTTAATAGTAACATTGCGGCTTGTATGACACCATACAGCGCAGACATACATCAGTCTCATGCTTTCTGTTTTTATTAAAAATCTGTGATAACTGTAGGAAAAGTTTCAAACTAAACAAAGTAAGGAGCAAAAGATGGTAACGAGGGAACAAAATCTAGACCAGAAAGCAAATTCAGGACACAAGTTTCCGAGAAGAAATACAAATGCTAGAGCTAGAACAAGAATAGAAAGTTCATACACATTCCACTCTGTATTTGGAACTCTTGAAGATAAATGATCTGTAAGAGACATTTCAAACCACAGAAAAGCTGAATCCCAGGTTCAGATCAAATATGTACAGTTAGTAACATGAGTTGAGGATGATCCAGAAACATATGGAACAAATATTTCAACAGCAGATATTAGTATGCTGATGTGATATTTTTCCTATGTTTATTAACCATAAAAAATGTGATTTTGGAAGAACAAAGTATGATTGTGAAAACAAATATTGGAACATGAACAGTATTGATGTAACAAAAGTCTTTAAAACTGCTGTCTAGAAGATGTTATTCAAATAGATAAGTACACTGAAACAATGCTTCATAAATTGTTTTAATGCATGTAACTTACAGTGATCTGTTCATACCTTGTGCAAACTAGCCAGACTGTGAACACTCTATTGATTTTTGATACCTGTCTTTCCTGCTTACAACCTAGACAGTCATACTTGCTCTGATCAGCAGTTCTGAGAACTGCTGTGCACCTTGTGATTCAATAGGGAGGCCTGGAAACGCTTTACTTTCTCGTAACAGCAGCATAAGGAACACGCTGTTCTAGCTCCTTTGACTCTGTGAACAATCCTGGTGTCATGAAAGATTGCTGTAGTTTCCATAAACATGCTTTTTGTGGTTTGGTAAGAAAGCTTCTTCCCTAGAAGGTATTTTGTACATGGTGCTAGTAGCATCCTCTGATTCCTAATGGCGCATTCCTATTGACTTGTGAATTCATGCTTTTTACGGTTTCCTGCAGTATTTTTAGAATAATTTTAGTGCTACCACAGTTAGTGCCTCAAATATTTCTAAACTTACCTCTCTTCTGCAGAGGTCTTAAAATGCAGTATGTTGGTAATTTATTCTACATTAATGTTTAAACAAATATTTAAATGTTTTAATGTGATGTTTATCATATTTTTCTCTTGTAAGTGGGCTTCATTTTATGTTATTGTGAAAAATAGCTGAGTTAGTACAAAGTTCCATAAAAGGTATTTTTACTGCAAATATTCCAAAATACAAGCAAAAGATTTTTCTTACTTTAAACAGAACTATTTTAACTGTTCTTTCAGTTCTTGGCTTAAATATCAAGAAATAATGAAATTAAAATGATGCAGCTTGTACCCTGTCTAAATATTTGTGATTCAAATTTAATATCAACGTTTTGATTAATCTGAATAAATAATTAAAAATTATCAGTAGTTTTTCTCATTGCTCAAAGTGTATGTCAGGATAAAACTATTGATGAAGGAAACGCTGCGGTTTCGTGTATGTTTATGTATGTAACTGGTCTGTGACCTCATGTGTTGCAGAAAAGCTTCTTAGTGTGGGAGAGAATATGAATACAGAGATGTATATATAACGCAGAAAGAACTGTCAAACATTTCAAACGCTGTGATATGATAGATTAGTTGAATGTGCTCTCACATACACAAGCACTGCCTAAAATGTCCGCTGTGGTCACGCACATAATGTGCATTTATAACTTAAGTGCTCCATCCACAGACTCGTTTGTTGACTTCTGGTGAATGAGCACGCTTAAGTCTGCCCTGCTCATGCACGCACACACTTTGTCAGTAAAATTCCAGTTAGGGTGTTAAAAATTAACTGCAGGAGCAAATGGGTATGAGCCTAAATTGTACTTACTGAAATCTTTAGTTCAAGGATTGCTAACTTTTGAAAAATTAGTTTCCAGTCTAAATTACAAGTTACTGCTTGTGGTAGATATTACATTAAATTCTAATTTCTAATGCTTCCATGTTCGAGGGACACCAGAATCCAGTCATCCATCAGGGCATGGATTCTGTACACGGCATGCACTGGGTCTCTGGAGGCAGTAGCCAGCTTCCTAAATGATTACCCTACAGATCAGGTCATCTGTCCTCTTTAGTTCATGGGAAATAGTGCAAGCTACCAAAAGTTGCATGTATTGATTCCCTTTATCCGAGTGCCGAACACAACTTGTCATTCCTTTCCTCATTTTATGTAGTAATAAACAAGAATTCTTTTCCTTGTAATTTTTCTGCAAGCTTTTCTCAGTGGTGAGGTTTCAGTGGTTGAGAAAGAAAATTATTCCAGGAAGACTAAAAGGGTTTGGCCTATGACTAGTTATAGGAATAAAGCAGCAAAACTCTTGTTGACAGTGGTAGGCAAAGGCTGGATTAGGAAATCAGTGTTCCATACAAACTGCAAAATCTCTCTTAGGCTCCCTGCTACCCCTGTACTTCTAATACCCATTTGCCAGTTCTTTTAGCCAAACTGTACGTGAAATAGCTGTGTCTGTGTCCTTCCTTTAACCAAGTTACATCTTCCCAGTTTCCTCTTTATTCTACCTGCTTCATTTTTTACTAGGTGAAAGAAAGACGACAGTGTCTTGCACGAAGATTATGAACAAGAATATCAGTCTTGTGGACAACAAGAAGTGCAAATATTTGACAAAACCTGAGCCACAGATCCGCAAGTGCAATGAACAGCCGTGCCAGACCAGGTAATAGCGATTTGGTTAAATTGAACTGTAATATTTCGATGTAAGAATTGTAGAGTGGACTGCCTCTGGCCATGAATATGCTGTAAATATGTGCATCCAAAATGCTATAATGCGAAATGTAGGGAAAACAGAAACACTGGCTGTATTTCTCCCCTGAGCTTTAATGAAAGAGTGCCCTTGCCTAAATCAATTCTTATTCAGTAAAGCAGTTCATTTCCTCGGTAAATGTTCTCACAAGCTGATCTGTGCTACAAAATTGAAATTTAAATGCTCCTTATGTAAAGATATATATGGGATTTAATCCCACATTTTTAATTAATTTTAGTGGTTTTTTGTGGGTTTTTTTCAGTCAAGGCTTCTCTTCTTTAAAAGCTCTCAATAAGCTCTGGGTACACTAAGTAGTAATTGAATAAACTTTTAATCATGCTTTTTACATTTATGCAACTTGAAGTGCAGAAAGCCTTCCTCTCATTCCTCTTTCCCCTCTCACCCTGTCCCTTTGCGTGTGGATCAGTGGGCTGAACTAGATGGCTGAATGCTGGAAGAAGCAGGAGGCAGCTGCAGTGTGCACCCACCACCCCCTTGGTGCCTGCTCCTCCCACAGGCTGACCGGGCCAGCTCAGCCACCCATTTCAGAGTCTGCCACCCAGTTTCCATATAGTAGCTAAGAGTTATGACTAAGGAGATCCTCGAGTATTGTGTGGACTGGTTTAAAGTGTGTGCCTCCCTTTCAAGGAAGGGGAGAGCATCTAAAGATAGCTGGCTATCATCCCTGAGAGCAAGCACTGGGATCAGTCTACTGCAGTCACCTGGAGGACAGGTAGATGGTATTATTAAACAAAACAATGCAAAGTAAATAAAATGAAAACATTGCTGACGAAAGCATGTAAAGGGAACTGGAAGACATAGCTTTCTTGGAAAGGATAAAATACTGAAATTGATAAAATGCAAGGTATGATACATTTTTAAGTAGGACAAAAGCACTGACATTTGGATTTCCCCAGACTAGGGCATTACAGTTAGGAGGGACTATTTATGTTTCATCGTGTGCATATTTGAGCACATTTTATTTTATTAACATCACTGTGCACTTATTGTATAGAAATTGAATAGTCTGATCTTTCTCTGAGCCACTGTCAACTATCAATTTTCAACATTGTGTGCTTTTCCAGCTTACTAAATGAAACCTCTTAAATGCTGCTAATTGATACTCAGAGATGCTGTGCTGAGGAATGTAGAAACATGCAATGTTTCTTGATGATCCAGTTTTTAGTACAGTGTAAGTGATCGTTACAAAATAAAAATTGTTAGCTTTCAACAGAAGTGTAACTAAAGCCTACACTTGCATAACTCTTATTTGTTACTGGCACTTGAAGAAGTATCTTAAACTCTATTGCATTATCTTGACAGGCTGTGGTTTGTAAATTATGTATCTGGACTGATAACAAAAACCCCCTTAGTTAAGTGTTTTATCTTCTTGCTACAAATGCATGACAGAAGGTTAAAACAGATTTGTTAAACGTCAGTTTCCAAAAAAACTCTCCTTGCAAGCTGAGTCTCCTGGAATACACTTGTGTACTGCATCAGGGCAGAGCTGTTTGATTTTTAAGGGCACATGGCCATAGTCTGGATCTACAGAACATCTGGGGAGAATTATGTTCTAGAATGATTGCTCTCCAAGTATGTGGGCTCTGCCAAACTGCATCAGCCTTCCTTGCTGCTGTGATTTAAACCATGCACCCTGAGTTAGGCCTGACCCTAAAGAACGTGAAGAATTCTGAGCTTTTATACTTTCTCCAGAGCAATGAGCCTTTCACAGTGGAGTGATTCTTTCTTGCAATGGAGAATTTTCAAGGAATGTTGGACTTCACATGCATGGCATGCACTTGACATATATAGTCATACAGAGAGTAACAGCAGGCAGATCAGTGACTTGTCATCTTTAAAATGTACGTGTGTTTTGGAACTTTTTTAATTGGAATTAATTAAAGGAAAGTACTTCAAAAACATAGGGACAGTGGGCTGGGGAATGACATAATATGAACATTAACACCGTATTTCATGTAAAACATGTTAGATTATGTCCATTAGCAAAGGAAAATTTAAAGGCAGCTGAAAATTTGCAAGTATGTCTTGGGTGTGTGCACTGGTAAGCAAGACAGTAAGATAATGTGGTGATATTTTCCCCTTCCTGTTTTCTTGACACTACATTGCCTGTATTTCCTTGCAGATGGATGATGACAGAGTGGACACCGTGTTCAAGGACATGTGGAAAAGGGACCCAGAACAGACAAGTAGCCTGCACACAGCAGCTCAGAAATGGGACCCTGATCAGAGCTAGAGAGAGGGATTGTCTTGGGCCAAAGCCTGCTTCTGCACAGCGCTGTGAAGGCCAGGACTGCATGACTGTGTGGGAGGCGGGAGTCTGGTCCGAGGTGCTGCGTTTAATTATACAAATAGTCCATAGTGGTTATTTGTGCCTTAATATTTTCTGGGAATAAGATTTTTTCAGCATCAGGTGGCACAGCTCAGACTAATGGTTTTCACGGTCCTCATGCAATGATTTGGCAAAGGGCTCAGGGACTAGGAAAACCAGCTGTGTAGAACTACTACATTTTACCTAGTCAGTGTTCTGGAACAGTTTCTTTTGGCCAGTTTTCAAGCACGTATAATCAAGTATGTCCTGACTCTGGACGTGGGTAACTGGGGGCTAGTAGAATTAAGGCATCACTGAACAGCTATAAGACATTGGATTCACAGTGGGAACATCTCTGATGTGCTTTTGTACCACGGGATGTTGATGCCATCCTGTGTCCTGGAGGCTTAGATGGAAGCTGATGGTAAAGAAAGATGTTTCCTTCCGTCCCAATCTCTTCTCACCTGTTCTTCCAAGACAACAGCAGTGGGCTAAAAGGCTTGTAAACAACACAATTTCACATGTGTTGCATCCTGAAGGATTGCTGTGGAATGCATTTATTGTTAAGAAATCTTTATTAATTTAAGATTCTTAAAGTACTTGTCCATTTGGCTTTCTTCATCTTCATTTTCTTCTTCATATTTGTTTTCTTCTTCTAAAATTCTATACTACTTCCAAAAGTAACTGATCATGGAGGAAGAAGAGTGTTGTTATCACTGTCATCTGGACAAGATAAAGGGGTTATTTGGAACTTCTCCCTTCCTTGGAAGATTAAAGGCAATTCTGATTGCCTCCCATATTAGAAGCTGTGCTATGAATCCGTCCCTGATCAAAATACAAGTAGCAGTTTCTCAATGTGGGTGCAGTCCCTTCTTTGGGCTGCTCTACTCAGCAGCACCACTTGATCCCCAAGCAACAAGGAGCTAGGAAAAAGGGAATGTTTTAAAAGATGAAAAGCAGACAGTAAGGTAGAGAGAAGTAAACAGCAGCAGCTACTGGTTTGGTACACAGAGGTTTATAATGCAAGGGCTGGTTGTGAGAAGAGCGACATTCAATTACAGAGGTGAGAAAGAGAAGCACGGGGATTGTTTAGTCTGTTTGTTTTACTTCAGAGATGAGAAATGGGTGAGCATGTTTTTGTTGGAAGGAAAAGGTATATTTTGAAGAGTGAGTTATTTCCCATGGTCCACTCCTACTATCGCCATTATATAGGAAGCTAGCCATTACTGCTTCCTGCAGTTATAATCAGCTTGGCAAAGGAGAGTTTTGAACTGCAAGCAGTGGGATGATCAAAAGCAGTGATAATGTTTGAAGAAGGAAATGGCATAATATTTGGCTGTGCAAGTGGGAATGGTGGAAAAAAACAGAGATTAGGACCTCCTGTGCAACTTGAGGAGAGTTTTCACATGCTGTCTATACAGTGACTTTTTTTGAAGTTCAGTCTAGATTCTTGCACAGTTTTAGAATATTTACTTTTCCATTTTAACTTTTTTTCCCTCCCCCCAAAAAAAGTCTGTTAGGTACTAGCAGAGCTTTTCTGAAGTTGCTTCATATCTTATTCTTATGAACACTTCTTTGATTTTCTTTCATTGTATTTCCTTTCTTTATAGAAGATGGCCTAATATTTTCAGTGTAACATTTTACATTCACTTAATCGTAACTTTTTAGGTGTTTTCCCATTCAAAAACCTATATTTTTTCCATTAAGCAACTTATTTTGTTGATCTAATTATATAATTTTAGCTGAAAATGAAACAATTATCATAATGCCTCATAAGGAATCATTGCTCGGTTTTTAGTTTTTAATAAGTCTGGTGTCGATGCAATTGAGGGTTGGAAGTCGGGAAGTCACTGAAGCCATGCAATACTTAAGTTGGCCTGGCAGAGGTCATTAGAAGGGGATAAAAAGGTCCTGAAAACCATCTTTTTCCAACAGTGCTCTGTAAAGTGTGGTAGGGGAGTCCGGCATCGAACTGTGAGATGCACCAACCCACGCAAGAAATGTGTTTTGTCCACAAGACCTAAAGAAGCAGAGGACTGTGAGGACTATTCTAAATGCTACGTCTGGAGAATGGGAGACTGGTCTAAGGTGAGTAATCCTTGATAGTAGTGCCCCATGGCTTAGTATATTTTGCAGGTTGAGTTCTTTGTTAAGAATTGGCTTTATCAGGAGTATACAGGTCTCCCAGCTGAAGGAACAATAAGGCTGAAAACGAACAAACCTAACCCTAAACTGGCAGTCACAGTGAGAACGCAGTATAAATAGAAGTCAGAAATATGAAGAAAGTGAAGTGAGATAAATATTCAATATAATAATGCAAAGCTGGTATAAATTTGTTGTTGTCAGTAGGCAGGCAAACAACTCCAGAAACCACAGCTTACTCTAACCTTACAAGTTGCATATTTCATCACTTTGTGTTTGCATATATTATATATGTTTCCAATAAGCTACACCCTCCAGCCTTATCAGGAAGCACCTTTAGCCTATTAAATTTCCACGGAGACCATTTAACATCTAGGAAGCATCTATTACTGTCTATTCTGGAGACTTGACATAACTGTCAGTACATTATTTCCTTGGCATGGGTTTTGATTTTAGTGAGATCCATAGGCATAGGCCAGACTGTAACAAATTATACTGATTGGATGTGTGATCGAATGTATTATTGGACAGGTACCTTGAACATCTGATACAGGTCTGAATATCCAAAACATGCTGAAATTCTGAAATTTAACCTTGTCAAGATTTTCCCTTGCTATAACACAGACCACACTTAAGCAGAAAGACTGTAATATCTTTTCTTTTTTGTCTTTGCTTCTTTTCATAACTTTGCACACAACAGTTTTACTTTTAGCACCAAACATTATTGCAGAGTTTTTGTAACTTGCTTGTATGGAGAAGTATTTAATGTATTTTTAGTTGTCTTTCATGTACTGTAGGAGCTGGAAACAAGGACTAAAGCCAGCAGTGTATGACTAGCCAGCCTTCCAAGAATTAGCTGAAAGTACTCTGTGAGTAACCAGCTACTTTAAAAGCACATAGAATAACCATTAATTTTTTAAGCAATGGAAGCAACTAACTTACAGTAGCAGCGTTACTCTCACATGAGGATACCTTTGGCAATAAAGTTTAGTATTTGCATTTCTATACCACGTAACTGCAGTTAAAACCCACATCATTTAGCGTTAGCACCAGTAGGAAGTAAACCATGGAGAAATGACCATCTGCTTTCTTAATTGAAGCAGTCATTCAAATTGGGGTTGCTTAGACAATATGGGGATGCTCAGACAGTTACACGGTGTTCCCAGTGCCCTCTGGAGAAAAGAAGAACTTTATTCTCTAATTCAGTACTTTTCACAAACATCCATGTCATGAATGTATGAGAACTTACATCTTCCTGTTCAATATTTACTGATTGTCTTGTACTTTCTGTTTTCCTCCTGTAGTCAAAGCTGCAACAGTGTCACCTAAGTTGTACTTTGAACTTCAAAATTAGGACATGAGGAAATATTTCATATGGAATTAACAAAATCTTTTGAATAGTTAACATACAGTCTGACTGTGACTTGTGCAGCAGAGATTTTCCAAGACTTATACCAAAAAATAGACACTTTAATTTCTTAACAGAGTCACAAGTTCAATTTAAAATATACTTGGATTTCCTTTTTTTTTCCTGTTACTCTTCTGTTCCATTGCAAGAGTACATAGCAACATGAAGTCATGGCATATATGTTAATATGTCTGCAATGGGGGAAACAAATGGAAAGCTCAGATAAATGTTAATCTTTGCTCACTGTTTGTTTCTAATCCAGAGGTTCAGTGCAGCCTTCTGTGTTCACTGTTTTTACTCTTTAGGATTGTTCTTGACACTGACAGAAGGCTGTTCCTTTGAGCAGTGCCAAGTTCCCCCAAGCTAATGCCAAGACTTGGCTTGAAAAATTTAAATGACCCTTCTCACACATTGAAACAAGATGCTTAATGTGATCCCTATTGGCTTTGCTGCTTCCCTTGAACTCCTAAAGCGTAATTTTAAATGAAGTTTAAATTGCTCTGTTACTGAAAAGATAACATGATTAATAATCATATTAGTGCTATAAGAGACTTAACTTGTTTTAAAGTTATAGTCACATGGAGATCAAATAGTTCTTGCCCTCTGTTTTGTAAAAATAATACCAAGATCAAAGAAATTCTGATCAAAATTCCAAGCTTCAATAGGTCAATAAACACAGTAATCCTTCTAAAACTCAAACTTAATGTAAAAGAAGTCTGTGTAACCTGGACTGTATGCAGCATCAAACTCTGTAATGGCTTTTAAGTCAGGAGGGTGGGTCAATATGCTAAACATCACTACACTTAACATCAGTTGGGCTCTGTGCCCACCCTCATATGGAATAGGGGTATTGACGGGAAAGTGAAGAATTAAAGTTCTAACTGAGCTTCTGGAGCCAGCACCTAGTAATATTACCAGTTACATTGTATTTTCCCACTGAACGCTGTCCTTGGAATACCCCACTTGACAATGTTAGAGTTACCTTCAGATGGGGAGTGCTCAGAGATCACAGATGTTCCTGCACCTGTTAGGGTGAGGTGTTACTAGCAGCAGTGTCCTTTACTAAGCTGCCCTCTGACTGCCCATTGCAAAGGCATATGAGGCTCAGAGGAATTCATCACCTAAGCATAAACAGGTAGGGAAGAGGTGAAATGGAATGCACATGAATTGCGTGTTCATACACCTACCTGGCTTACTAGAGATCCACGTAACTGTAGAAGTTGTTCTCCAAAAAGAGAATTATGTGTCAACAACACAGGGTGCTCAAAGGTCATCTCTAGGGTACTTTATGTAGGAAGCTGTGTATATTTTTTTCTTCTATTATCTAGACTCTTCAGAACATTGTTGGAATAAATGCAGCATGAGAGGCAGGATGAATTTTGGAGCAGGGAATAATTTGGAGAGTGGGTTTTAAAAATAATAATTAAAAACTTTAATTTTATGTAGTATTATATCAGAAACTTCTGGAGATACTCATCAAGGGATAACAGGATCAAAAGACTGGAAAATGAAGTAGAGTTTAGGAGCAGCCATTTGTAGAGATGAAAAAAATATAAAGTATGTGTCCATAGGAGACCAGAGAAGATAATGTGGCATAAGTTGTAAAAAGAGTGGAAAGAGGACCCATTCTGTAGAAACTAAAGAAGGAGCAGTGGCAGAATTTCTAAATAGTATCTATATGTTAGACCAGAGATGCGGGTGAGTCAAACAGGACATCTGGAATAGTGGTCCCAAGAGTTGAGATGGAGTTCCCTTTGTCTATTGCCTGAACAAGCAAAAATGTGAAGCGAAGATTCATCTGTTACATTTTTTTTACTGAGTCTGAAGGGGCATCTGAAGCAACAGCTTGGTTTTTACGCCAATGAGTCCCAGAATTTTTAGCCTATTCTGAATTATTTATTCAGAAAACACATGCAGTGCTCTCTAGAAAGTGTGTGTGTGTGTACAGAAGAGAAGTCAAGTCTTCAGCTGTTGGGGGGAGACAGACTCACAAAGAGTACAGAAAGCACATGTCAGTGATGAAAATTATCTTCTGTCCCAATCAAAGAACATGTGGAAATGGAGAGAAAATAAAAAAACTAAACAAAAAAACCCACAAAAAACAACAAAACCTCTTTTTTTGCCAACTATTCGAAAGCATGGGACATTCAACCTTTAAACTGTGTGCTTAAACATTTGGATGGTCCCTAAATTTCCACAGCAAACAAACTCAGTTGATTTAATCTCCTTCAATTAAAAAAAATAGAATTTGGATAATATTAGTATTACAATTTTACTGACAAGGTAATTAGCCTTGTATTTATTCCTTGGATCCCCATCCAAAATTGTTAAGCTCTTTTAGAGTCTGGGAAGGGAATAGGCCTGGCCATGCATCAAAATATGACACTGTCAGTAGATTTATGAACAAACAAATTACATGACTTTTGTGAAATAATAGAAGCCAAAATAATACTGGCATCAGGTTAATGACTTTTGTATTGACTTAATTATAGTTATTTTCTGGCAAATTAGGTATGTCTTTGTTTCAGAAATTGAACATGGGCAAATAATATGGTAGATGCCAATATAAAGAAATGAGAGTTGTAGAGTTTTGTATGTTTCTAACTGGTCCTGTAATATTAACAATATTAACACCTTTTGTTTCAGATAAAGTAGGTTTTTTAGTTCAGTGTACTGTAGTATTTTGTCTGGAATAAATGTAATGTCATGTTAAGTTTTAGAAAAATAGAATAAGACCATTCTTAACAATAAGGCAAATCCACAGATAAAACTGGAAAAGATTTTAGAAGTAGACATTACCCATTTTGCACACACAAAAAATTACTCATAACTGGGAAAGGCAGTATCTGTATTACAGTTTGATCTACTTCCAAGGACATCTTTGTTGTTGATTTTCTGCTACAAGCATCTTTAGGGTAATAAAGTTTTTGGGAACACCAAATTGGAATCAAAAGTTAATTATGAATGGGTGTTGTGTTGTCCCTTGAGTTGCATTATCTGTAAGTGGACTGTGTTAGATAATAATTAATTTGTGGCACATCTTAATAATTAATATCAGAATTGTACCATCCTAGGCCCTATGGAAAAAGAAAGCAAGAACAAGAAAGAGTAAAAGAAACTAACAGCTCCTGCTGAAAGATGCTTCCAGTCTTGTCTGACAAGTGACATGGTAGGGGGAGAACTATCTAATCAAATAGATAATGAAAGGAAAAGAAAGAAAAAAATATTTTTAATCCAAACCAGATAATAGCTCCCCTGTTTTTCCCTATGTGCCCTAAGAGTAGGTCTCAAGCAGAAGCTACCACCTTTACATGTTAGTTTTTGAAGTTTCTGTCAAGAAGTGAACAAGTACATGCCCACAACGACCTTCTCATGCAGTGCAAGAGATGGTAAATTGCAAAAAAAATTTGGAACAGGTGCAAAAAAACAACCCTCATAGGCAGGAGAAGATGCCTGGAAGATGGTAGTGTGTAGCAGAGGCAAATACAGCCCCGTGCTTAAAGGGGTTGCAAGCCCCATGCTTACAACCACAGCATGCTACATGATGCCGTCTGAAAGGGTGGTTTGGGGAGAGAGGAGATTCACTCACACAGACACTGTTGTTACTTGTCAGGGAGAGAAAAGGGTAACACTGATAAATTCAGCAATTGTATGAAAGTGTTTTGGATTCTCCTGATTTTTAAAAAAAACGTTTTTCGGGGAGGCAGGCTGAGATGCCTGCTGGAGACACAAATCAGTAGGGAAAGGACCGACTTCCAAAGTCACCTTGATAGACATGAACAGTTAGAAGAAATCTAGAAAATTCCAAAAGAAAAGGAGATCTGATAGTTGAACAAGGTGGGGTAGTAGAAGTAAAATTATAAAAATTCTACCAAAATATATAATTGATAAATAAATAAATAGTGTTTTCTTCCACTTATACCCCACAATATTTCAGAACTAGATATTATTAGTATTAGCATTCAGTTGTTGACTCTGAACTTTTGGGCAGCTCTACAAATTTTTTGGGTGCTCCTTTGAGGCATATCCTCTGTGGTTCTACTTACAGCCTGAAACCACTGCTTTAAGCAAAGCAGTGTGGCTGCTATTTGCAGGCTATTTGTACCCTCTTTTGGCACTACTTGAAAGTGACCAGGCTCTGGCTTACAGGTGTGAGAAAGATGGGTCTATATACAAAACAGAATTTTTTTCATGTGAAGCAGAAATTGCTGTGTCAGTTGGCATGAATTTTAAAAAACTTTTCACTGTGCAGTGGAACCCATTTTATCTTAAGTTGAATAGACTATTAGTATCCACACTCTTTGCATGATCCCTATTTTGCTGTTTTCTAATGTTGATGACTAACTGTTCCTCTGCCTTCTGTAATTACCTTCCAGACTGACAAACTTCTCTGTTTATTGAATTGCCAGATTTGGCAATCTAGCCCTGACCAAAAGAAGACATAGCTGGACTAGGTATTTTAGTGATACATTGAATTCAGAGATCCAGGGTGTCCACTGAGCTTTGTAGTCTGACAGATTTCTTTTCATAAAAATGACTGTGCTTGAAGAAATTGCTCTTCCTACAACCTTACTGAAAAAATGACACAGTGGCTGTTCCTTGGTAGCCTGAAAAGTGCTGTTTTCTTGAGAAGTGGATTGATCAAATAAGATACTGTCACCTGGAAAAGTTAGAATACCTTAGAATACCTTTTTTTGGAACAACTGTGTGAAAGACTTATTGAAATTTTACAGAATAATACAAAATTATTACTATCCACAGAAAAAGTTTGGTTAAACTTTTAAATATCATGGCATTTACTGAAAATCTTCACAAGGAGAAAGATAGCAGGAGCCCAATTGCTTCTGCTGAGGCTTGCCTTGTGCTGTCTTTTGGCTTCTGGATGTAGTGATCTCTTGCAAGGCCAGGTGAAGGAGACAAATTCACGCCTAGCAGGAGGATGTGTCATGCAGCTACAAATGCAGAAGTCACAGAGGACAGCACTGGCAGCTTGCCATCACCTCCTTTGCCATTGCTAATGTCTTCCAAGCCGTTCTAGTGCAGTCTAGATCCAGGAGGATACAAATTTCCAAAGTTTTCTGCTTGTGAGTCTTACAGTGCCAGGCCATGCATTACTGCTGCAGGAGATTAACATATGCCCATATATGCATATAATTATAGATATAAATGAAGAAAAGCATTCTTGGTAATTGCTGAATAGAGGCAATGTCCTGTATCTGTCTGCTATGTGCCTTCCCATAGCTGCCTACCGTTTTTGTTGAGGGTGCTGGCATCTTTGAACTGTGAGTCTTCTGGAAGGCTGATGCGTAATTCAGCGGGTAGATAAATGATGCTCAGTGCACAACTTCATAGCCCAATTAGCAGGACGGATATCACAGAACACTCTTCTGAATGAAGAAGAGTAGTATCTAAGCATCCCTTCAGTGTCCTTGTTCTGACAATTCTTGCTTAATCAGGCTTGGTCCGGAAAGGTTATCTCAATAGATTTTATAAGACAAGGACTGCACTGACTACCAGAATTTCAGTGTGTCGAGGAGCTATGCTGAATTCATGAGCAAAAAAACAGCGTCACATAACATCACAAGTAACTAGGTAAGAAAGGAGACAATGGAATTAGAAGTAACATTGGACAGAAAAAGAGGGGTGGGAGACCTTTCTGGAAATGGGTTTTTAGGGCTTCAGGGACTTTGGGTGGTGTTGATTCACCTCCTACGGTCCCTGACCACTTCTGGTCTCATCCCTGTGCTTGCCTGGTACTGCGTTGTGCTTATCTCCAGGAACTAAAACAGAGATGTTTGTCCCAGAAAAGGGACATGGCCCCCATCTCCAGCCACATGCTGTTCTTTCCCACAGGATGTTACTGCCGGCAGTCCTTGGTTATTACCAACAATCCCTGTTTGGCACTACCAGCAATCCTTGGTTGGCTCCAGAGCCAACCAGCTATCGGTGTTTGAGACACACACATTGGCCCCTTGTCTTCTGGGACTCTGCAGTACTTGACTCTGCATTGTGAGACAGCATACAAGCTGGAAAACACTGC
Source organism: Myiotriccus ornatus (assembly GCA_036023395.1). Taxonomy (NCBI): domain Eukaryota; kingdom Metazoa; phylum Chordata; class Aves; order Passeriformes; family Tyrannidae; genus Myiotriccus; species Myiotriccus ornatus. Next base: position 30,003,495 of record JAYRBT010000093.1, read on the forward strand.
AGTTTGTCTGGCTTTTCGTGACTGGTCCCACAATCTGGAGTAGAATGCCAGTTCCCTGACATTTTGAGTCACATACTTTTTTATCTTTTCAGTGTAGACATTTGCTGCATGTTCATTAATTTCTGTTTTAAGGGTCTTGCTTTTGTTTGGTGATACACATTGGGGGAATTAATTTCATCGGTGTTCATGATAATGCCTAGTTTGTTTTCTTTTCTGATAGCTGGCAAGTCATTCCGAAGTGTTTAGTGTGTACAGGAAAATTCAATTACTCATTCTAGTGCTGAGATCAGTCCAGTAGATGTTCTTTTGCTTGTTGTATCTACACCTCTAAGATCATCTCTCTCCCTTTCCAAATGTTTTCCTTACCATCTCTCACTGTATCATCTGCTAATGCATAACTCTTTCAGCTGGTTCACTTGGGTTCTGTTAGAATTGATGTAATCCATCTGGTCTCATGGGATATGGCTGATTTTTTTTTTTTGTTGGAAAATGTTTTTCTTTCTTTTTTTTTTCCCTATATTTCATGCAGCTAAAGAAAATATTGCCTCAGGAGTTAATTCCTGTGATAAACTTGATCCTCTATGAAATACTCATTTTGTCTAAAAAGTATTTATTGGGGTTTTTTTGTTACTTTTATTACTTTTAATCTATGTGATTCTCACTGTTTTCTACTGGCTTATAACTAGTGGCAAAACGAAAATACTTAAAATATATATATAACTGAATCTTGAAAATTTCTTTTGAAATAATTGTTTCAGAGGCTGTCTTGAGCACAACAACCGTGAAGCAGTAGAGTTTTTGGTTTTCAAAGCTGTAAGGGGAGGGGACAACAGAACTGCCACCTTGGAGTTCCAAAGGGCAGACCTTGGCCTGTCTAGAAGACTGGTTGACTGAGTCCTTTATGAGGCAGTCCTGAATGGTGAAGGAGTCCAGGAAGGCTGGACATTCTTCAAGAAGGAAATCTTAAAGGTGCAGGAGGAGGCTGTCCCCGTGTGCTGAAAGATGAGCTGACAGGCCTGGCTGAATAGAGAGTTTTGGCTGGAACCTGGGAAAAAAAGGAGTTTATGACCTTTGGAAGAAGGAGCAGGCAACTCAGGAGCAGTTCAAGCACTGCAATGTCGTGAGGTAATGTAGGGAGAAAATTAGAAGGGCCAAAGCCCAGCTAGAACTTAACCTGCCTACTGCCGTAAAAGACAATAAAAAGATGCTTCCATAACTGCATGACCAACAATAAACAAGGGCTAAGGAGAATCTCCATCCTTTCTTGGATGCAGTGGGTAACATAGTGACAAAGGATGAGGAAAAGCCTGAGGTACTTAATGCCTTCTTTGCCTTTGTCTTTAATAGTAAGACCAGTTGTTCTGTGGGTTGGAAGCTGCCTGAGCTGACAGACAGGGAGTAGAAGTAGAAGCAAACACCCCAAAATCAAAAGGAAAAATGGCCATTAACCTGCTCTGTCATTTAGACATGGACAAGCCCACAGGGCTGGAGGGGATCCTCATAAGGGAACTGGGGGAGCTGAAAGGAGGACCCAGGCCTGTCAGCCTGACCTCAGTGCTGCGGGAGGTCATGGGGCGGATCATCCTGCGTGACATCCCGTGGCATGTACAGAGCGTGCCTGATCATGCCCAGTCAGAGTGTGGGTTTGTGAAAG
>JAYRBT010000093.1:30011477-30022339 GCA_036023395.1 Myiotriccus ornatus
TTCAGTGGGGACAGAGATGGGGCATTTGCAGGATCCTTCCCACCTTTCCAGGGTGCTCATCCCACCAGAGCTTCCCAGACAGACAAGATGAATTGGAGCCATATCTCCATTCTGGGTCCTTTTAAAATCCCAAAGTTTCCCAAAAGTGCTTGGCACATATACCTTTTTGCTTTTGGGGTTTTCTTGTTTGGAATAGGTTTTGTGTGTATCTGTACAGCACTGCCCAAGTCTTCATTCTAATATACTATGTTGCTGTGATAGAAGTGGAAAGTTAGTGGCGTTACAGAGCTCAGCTCGTTTACTTTCTTACCTCATTCCCTGTGGCAACAAGCTGGGAGGGTTGATTAAAAACTAGACATCTTGTGTCACATGGGGTGTTTCATTTGTGGGACACATGAAAACATGAAGGTGCCATGCAAAGACAGGAGGCATACACTCTGCTCAGTCGAAAGAGCACTTTTGGAGTTGTTAATTAATGGCTTACTTAAAAATTCTTATGTCTGTTAGTGTCTGTGAACATTTTTTTTCCCATCACTTTCGTCTCTAATAAGAGTAAATTAGGATAGAGATATAGGAGAGCAGCTTCTGCTCTCTTCAGGCACATTGCTGTTTCAGTTTCATCACAGGCTCTACGAAATGGACATTGACAGCAATAGGATACTGGAATCAGTCCTTCACTTAATACTACAAATTTATTTGTGCTTTTTCTAATTGATTTTCATCCAGCTAACCGAATGGAATTTGGAAATACTGGAATGCTGACATCTGAAGGAGCAGCCGCTGACATCACCTGGACTGGCATTTCCTCTTCATGATTATGAAAGGCAAAATTACCTTTCCAATGAATGTGTCTTCTGTGTCTTCCAGTGCTCCGTTACCTGTGGCAAAGGGATGCAGTCCCGAGTCATCCAGTGCATGCACAAGATCACGGGGAGGCATGGCAATGAATGCTTTTCTTCAGAAAAGCCTGCAGCCTACAGACCCTGTCATCTGCACCCCTGCAATGAGAAAATTAACGTTAACACAATAACATCACCCAGGCTAGGTAAGCAGTCAAAATGGCACGAGTCCGCTGGAAATCCCTTTTCAGTTTTTTCTCTCCATGCATTAATGATGCTCTCAGCTTAAAAACAGAAGGCTAGGACTCAGGAGATACTCAGGAGATGTAAATTCTCTGCAGACTCCTGTCACTGCCTCAGTTTTCCTGTGTGTCCATCACAGACTGTACCTTAGAGTGGTGAAGGGTTTTTGTTAACCAAGGAATACATTATGAGACTGCATGATATGATGGGCACAAAATATTCCATGTGAAAATGTATTTATTTTAGAGGCACTATAAACATATTTGGTTTTATATATGTTTGGCCATTCACTTTTATCAAACATTTCTAAAACAAGAAAATACCTTATTTTCTCTTTAAAAACTCCACAAACTATGTTCTCTTGATATTTAACATTTATCATTTAAGACAAAGAGATTTACTCTTCCTGGAGGAACTCAGGTTCTCTTTTGTTCTTAAAGAAATTCCATTATTGAATAACTACAGAACTGTTAATTCTGTGGTTATTTTCTAATGCACTGTTGATGGTGACTACTGTTAGCTCCCCAAATCATTCTTCTGCATTTTGACCATGACTGGGGAATGTTCAAAGGCTTGCTGTATGGCAGCATACCCTTTCCAGCTGATTTTCCAGAGCCCTTTTTAAGATAAACCTTCCTGTCTAATAGGTTTCTCCTGCATGGAAAACAAGCTCGGCATTTCAGACTGTATGTAATACTTCCCTTAAGTCAGTGAAGGGTATTTCTCTTTGAAGTTTTTAGCCTTTAAACATTTCTGTGTAGCAGACGTTTCCATTTTCTGGATGGGATGGCAGCTGTTGCTCATGGCCCTCTCCTCACTGTTGTGAAGTTCTTCTGTATTTTTCTTTGCTCAGCTGATCTCTCAGAAGCAGGAGGCCATTACTGCATCACTGAAACTTTCCCTCTGGTGAGGTATAAGCAGCTTTGTGTCATGAAGTAAAGTGAATCAGGAAGATTCACAGAAAAAAATACAGTGTCATATTCATTACAATTTGACTTGATGTGAAGTATGCAAAAAAATATTGGGCTAATTTGCCCTCATGGAATGGATTATGTAGCACTGATGTTAGTAATCTACTGTCAGCATCATCCAGCATGGAGTCAGAATCCAATCCAAAAGAAATATTATCATCTCCGAAAGAAATAATGCAATGCTTCCCTTCAACATATTGATAATTTTGGCCTCCAATTCCATTCATACTATGCAGTAGAGATCCTTTGGACTTGAGGGTAAGGCTAGTGAAAGCTGATGGGAATTACAACACCAGCTCTTTTACAAGTGCGCTGTCTGTTTTCTTCTATTGAAATAGGAGAGTGACTCGAATCTGAGATTGATTTCTTTTTTCAGTTCAGTGTTTATGACAGATTTTAAATGACATCTTATTCTTGTGCCCTGTTTTTCAGTTTAATTCAGTTTTCCATTTTAATTCTGTGTATGCATTACAACTTGAATAACTGAATGTGCAAAGTTCCAAACTTGGTACTACGGTCCTTCTATGCTAATCTTTGTGAGAGGCTTCCGTAAGTCAAACAGGACAGTAAGATGGGCTTCACTTGCTCATGAGGAGACAGCTGCATGGCATTAAACTAATTAAGTTCAATGCAACTTAATCTAATTTGTAAATTAATCTGGCCTTAAAAATTTTTGATGTTCAACATACTGACAACAGGACCGGGGGGGAGGTGTTGTTTCCTTTATTTAATATCTATGTCTGTTACCCTTTCCCTTCCCCAGATACACTTCTTGTGCCCCTGTCTCCTTTGCTACCTGATTCTTCACTAGTAAATGCAACAGCAATGTATATTTGATTTTCTCGTTGTTGTTTCACAGCTGCTTTAACATTCAAGTGCCTGGGAGACCAGTGGCCTGTGTACTGCAGAGTGATAAGAGAGAAGAACCTCTGTCAAGACATGAGGTGGTATCAGCGATGCTGTGAGACGTGCAGGGACTTTTATGCGCAAAAAATGCAACAAAAGAGTTGACCTCTGTCAGGCTGGCTGGCTCTCAGCTCTTTGCAATATTATTATTTATAAACACACACACACACACGCGCGCTCTTTTTCAGACCAAATATTATCAGATGACATATAATTTAATCAAATTAATTTATTTTTGCCTGCCGGACATCCTTAATGGTTTTGGTTAGATGGCCAACATGTTTTATCCTCCGACATTTTCATAATTAATTTTTATAAGAACACTTTTGAATGCATTATCAGAATTTTTTAAAAAAATAGTAACTAGTATTTTAAATGTTTATTTTCAGTAGGGTCATCTCTGTTGCAAAAAGAAAAAAAGTCATGTTATCTTGAATTTATTTTAATTTAGCTGAATAGTTTTGTTGTATATGGAAATAAAACCCTTTTTAATTTTATTATATTTTTGGCATTCAGAGTCAGAATGATCTTGTGTATTTTGCAACAGATGTTGAGGTGAGTAAGCTAACTATTGAACAGTTTATTACAGAATGTATTGTGAAATTAGTTCATTTGATTTAGAAACATACTGAAGGGGATATTCTACTGTAACTTATAACGTATTATAAACAAGAAAATTAAGATAGCTTAAGTAGAGATTTTGAGCATTCTCATGGACACATACTTGAACACAAGTATTGAATCAATGAAACACTGTAGAGATTTACACTGAATCACTGTTGCACTGTTTGAGGTAGTGTAGAGAAATGCAGTCCTAGAACTTGTACCATCCTATGAATCCACGTCTGTACTGTTTTAATACATCACTTGATTTTAAACATTTTGAAAAAAAAAAAATACAACCCATGCCCCTCTATACCTTTGTGTGTCCTCATGTAGATTTACAAATGGGAGAATCCTTTCTCCTGCCACTTGTATGAATTAATCTGTTAAACATTCTCAGTTCTCTGTTGATGATTTAGAAAATAGCTTTGTAATACTACTTTAGTTTTATCTTTGTTTAATGAAAAAGTCTTTATAAAAATTAAATGTTTTACGGTTTTGTGAAACATTATGAAACAGCTAAGATTTTCCTTATGAGAAAATATTGTACATGATTCACATGATTTTTAGATTTTCAATAAAAAGTAAAGCTCCTTTTGTTATTTGAATTTTTCCTCTCTTGGGTACCTGTGTCTGGTAGACAAATCCATCGAGCCCTGCACTGCAGAAGGTACGGCTCCAGTACAAGTGTCTCCTGCCTCTTGGCTCTGGCATCACTCTGCAGCTGCAGACAGACATGCCACTCTGTGAGCCTTGATATCTGGAAGGTTGTTTATAAAAGAGTAACATTCAGTGGAGAGGCAGTTATTTATCTCAGGTGAGTTCTGTAACCACTGAACTTGGTAGGTCTTCTGCCTCCATTTTGTGATGCAACCCCTTAGTTATGCTGTGAAAACATGTAGGAGAGCAAAACCTGAAGGCAAGACAGCTGGAGAAGTAAGCCAGAAAGGCATCATATTTTCTACTCAAAAGCTAGAACAAATTGTGTCTTTACTTGAATGATTGTTACTTTTAATTATCTACGAAGATCCTGCTGTATAGATGTGATGCAGATATCCACACAATTTAATAAACTGAGACCCCAGTCAGGACTGTGATTCTATCCAGGCAGAATACTTTAGTGCAGTCTGAACTCCTGTTGAAGTCAACATATGTGCTTTCAAATAGCTGTACTATCACAATCTTCGGTTTGGCATCTTACTGCTGTGCCTTCAAAAACTGCAACTTTAATGAGTTGCTAATGTACGATTTTAAATAAAACATCTTCTGGTTTTAAAAAGTAAAGAAGGAAAGGAAAATAATGCTGACATCATGGAATGTGATACTATATTTTGTATAATTAAGAAGTTTCAATGCACAGAAAATTCATTTGCTCTTGGGCATCACTCCTAAAGTCTAATCGAATTATCGTAGTTGTCAGGCAAAGAAAAATCATTCTTTTAAATTTTCTTCATATTTAGCACCCAATCTTGCTAATACTTCTGCACTCACTTGAATCACAGCTAAGAATCAAGCTAAAGAAAAGATGTCTCCAGGCTAGGCGCAAGAGGACAATTTTTTTACCAGCCACTGATATCATCCTCACTATTCTGAATGTGTATGGTCTGCTGATTTTGAATATTCCACCAGCAGGAATTGTTGGCTTAATCACAACAATTAAAAAGTACATTTTAGCTTTCCCTGTATCAGTCAAAAACAGATGAGTGACTTGTGCTGAACTGATCACTTTATAACAACATGATAAAAAGAAAATACTTTAGTCTGGGACTCAGGGATTTAAAGTTGCAGAGTCAAATGACATTGTTTTTAAATGTGATCACTGAAATCAGGATGTTACAATGCTGATAGTTCTGGTTCTGATTCCCTTGGCAACTGTGGTACAAAACTATTAATTAAATATATGTGAATCATTTTGAAGCAGTTTTGTGTTTAAACACCAAATATACCCCTTCCTTCTCTGTATGAATTTGAAAACAACTTCATTTTCCTCTTCAGTATATTCTATCATCATTCAGAGGAGCAGAACAGACCAAAATACCTCTTTTGTCAGAAAATTATAAGAACCTTCTGCGAATGTGCCCAGCCTGTGACCTGAGCCCCAGCACGCCGTGGGGAAGGCACGCATCAGCCAGCCCTACAGAGCCCTTCCACAGACTTGAGTGGCAGTAGGCAGCCCTTTCCAGCTGTGTTCAGAGAAGCCAAAGCCTTATGGAGGCATAGACATTCCAGAGTTTACTGCTTTTTTGGATTTGTTCTTTCTTCTTCAGCAACAATCCCTCTGCATTGATATGTTTTCATTCCAACCTGATGAATATGTAAAATTTCAACTAATGAATTTCAAATCAGTCAAGTTCAGCTGACATATAAAGGTGAAACTCACTCTAGCTCATAAGGGCTATAGTAGGCTTCTCCACTAATTAAATCCCACTTAGACCCTATTTTGTTGGATTTAGTGGGTTTTAAATGGTACACAGGGTTTGTGCTAGGCTGGTGCACAGTGGGCCTCCTTCTTCCCACATATGTGCTGGCCAGCGATAGCAGCGATCAAAAGTTACAACAGCTACCATTTCTCACAACTTCCTTCAAGAAATACATGAATTTTAATCACACTGCCATTTATTCTGAAGGGAAATTGCTGCTTTGTTCTGGAGGAAGTGGCTTAGGTTTTGGGTTGTTACGGGGTTTTTTCATTCAGTTATTGTTGTCATCTTCAGTGACAGAGAAGCAGCCATTTGCCTATTCTAAAATAGACTAAAAATTGAAAGTTTGCCTGCATCATGAGACCAATGGCAGCCCTAGAACCTAACAGGTCAATTGTAAAATGAAAATTAGAAGCACACAGAAATTAAATAACTCCATAGAAAAGTTGCTCAAACTAACAGAAAAAGAACTTGAAGTACATCAAAACCAGGAGGTCAGACAGGGAAACAGTGAGTCCATCTGATAACACAAGTGTGAAAGGGACAGTCAGGAACGATACAGCCATGAAAGGGAAGTTAAGTGATTTAATTGTGTTGGCCTTTCCAGATGAAATGTTACAGGGTTTCTCATACCTTACATATTCCTTGTAGCAGAGGTGTCAGAGAAGCTGGATCCAGGTGGAGAAAATACACAGGAATCTACGAACAAATAAATATATTAGATGCAAATAGGTATCTAGGGTGGCAGTCACCTGAGAATTCGGGAACAACACAATTGGGAAATTACAGAACCACTTACCACGGTGCCTAAGATGACATTCCAAACAGTGTCATTTCTGCCAGAGGACTGGCAGACTGCAGTGTAATTCCTGCCTGTGGAAAAGGGGATCTCCAGGCAATCCTTTGAACTACAGATCAGGGAGTCTTGAGTTCCTTTCCTGGTGCTGTGTAATAGCCGATAAAAAAGATTAAGATCCCTGAGAACCTGGATAAGCACGGACTCAGGAGAGAGTCAGCATGGCTTCAGTTGTGTCCCGAGCAAAGAGGGTCTGGTGGGCACACGTCTCTGACAGAGTTCATGACAGGATATTCAAGAGGCTGCATTCACACAGAACTACAGGAGCAATCTCTGTGGTTAAAGGATTGGAAGCAAACTGGTCATCTTTTAGGATGGAGAGAAGTCAGCAGTATGGTTCCCCAAGGAATAATACAGGGTTTAGGTTTTTTGACGTTTTCATCCATGGCATGAGAAAGAGAGTGAAAACCGAGTTCTCCAGCTCTGCAGGTGACCTTAAGCTCTTCTAGTTAACTGACTGCTGCTTTGCTTGGGAAGAAACTCATAGAAGTGAGCAGTTAGACAAGACATTGACGGATAAATTTTGATGCTGGTAAATATCAAGTATTATAGCTATGGAAAATAGCCTAAACTATTCCTACAAGACGCTGAACTTGCAACTGGCAGTCACAGAGGTGGAGAAAAATCCTGCTATCATTTGTTACCGTGGTCTGAATTTAATAGCTCTATGAGAACAGCAGGAGAAAAAAGCACCAAAAACTGTTGCATGTTATAAGAAGACATAATTTTCCCCATTTTTGGGACTGTTTGGAATGACTTGAGCATTGCATTAATTTATGGCTGCTGTGTTCTCATGAACGATGTAGTGGAATTACAGCGTAACACATTGAAAATGGAATGAGCAAAGGAATAGACTAGGTGGCTTACCAGATGAGACTGAAACTGGAAAGGAAGAGACTAAGATAAACACAGTCGAGGTTTAAAAAATCCTGAAGGTGATGGATAATCTGCATGGGGAGCTCTTCTTCAAATCCTGCAGTAGTACTGCAAAGAGTGCATCCTCGATATGACTAGTATGGAAATTAGTTTAAAAGACGTAAAAATAAGCACTTTAAGCAGATGGTCATGAGGTTCTGAAGTTTGTTTCTAGAGGAGGTAGTATCAGAAGATTTACAAAGCAATTTATGGACCAAGAGTTTATAAATAGATAATAAAAGGTCTGGAAAGAGACACTTTAGCACCGAAAAAAAGTAGTGTGGCTTGTGAGGGAGTAGAAGGAGAATGAACTGCAGAAAGTTGCCAGGTGTACACTGTCTGCCTAAACATCATCGGTTCTTCCCTTTCAAACACTGTGACAGATCCTGTGGAGGAGGGGTCTGACCTAATAAAGTGGTTTTTACCTTATGTCATGTCTAATGAAACAAAGTAGTGTTGGTATGTAAATTCACACAGTCGCACACCCACATTACGTGCTACAGTAGCACAGAAAAATCTTGTGTTTAGAGAAATGCTGGAAAGTCTATCCATGTTAAAGAAAGAAGTAATTATTGTATATACCCACCTATTTTAGAACACAAATTATTCCTGTCTGCACAGGGAAAAAAGTGAGAACTACATGTCACGGCAAGTCTGAAACAGCAGCTTTGTGATAATCCCCAGAGTGTGCTGGAAAGGTGCATTAGTGTTTTGGGGTTCTTTGCACTGGGGAGACACAGATGTAAATGTAACAGCAGGTTCCCCAGAAGCATGCATGTCCACTCAGAAACAGCCACTGCTGTGTCTTTGGTGGCTGTTCACAGGTACTTACAGGAGCATCTACTTGAAAGGTGGCAGAATAATAAATTTAAACGTGAAATAATCTCCAATAAATACATGCAAGGAAAAATCATGAGTTTTCAAAATAGATAAGGATTTTAACTTTTTTTTTAATATATATATAAGTATTCATTTATTACACCAGGATTAAAAAAATATATTTTGCTGGTTTTATTTTCTTTTTATACTCCAACAATTTTCTGTGCAGAAAATAGATTGGTTTGGTTCTCTGGTCTAAGTACAATACTAAAAGCTTTGCGATGCCCTAATTCTCAGCATAAGTTTGATCCAAAACAGGTTTTCCTGAATTTCAAGCAATGAACTTTCAAAAGCTTATCCTCTGCAGCAGAGTCATCAAAAATGAAACATATCCTAGGGAAACATAAAGATCTGAAGAAAAGGCTAAAATAAAAAGAGAAGGCTACTTTTGCTATACTTGTATGTAGTAGCCATAATGAGAAGGGGCATTTCTTTAGCTGAAAGTCAAAAGGATTTAAGACTCATAAAATTATGATGAAAATATAAAATCTCAAAATAAAATAATAGAAGCGAAGGGTCTGAGACTACACTATTTAAGTAATTTAAACAGGATTTTTTCCCTCTCACTTGAACGGGGGCAGAATCAATTCCCTGAAAACTTCTGTTATCAATTACTTGAAACAATCTAATATTTCCCAGGGTCAAGAAGAATTTACTGTGAAAGAAATCCCTGAACTTAAAAAAGTTCACGTTATAGCTGTTGTGGTAAATGGTACCAGCCCACACAGCACAAAGGAGCCTCTTGGTACTGCCACAGAAAATGAAGACTTGCTTTGGACTGGGAGCTGCTTTTAATTTTCAGGGGGGTAGGGGGAGGGAAGCTTACTTTGAAGTATTGTAGGCTTGGCATTTTTGGCAGATCACTTGAGGAAGTACTGGTATGCATTTCAGTGTCTTATGCATCTCCTCACTGGTACTCTGTTAGTTTTAATGAGCACATATGTATCTATCAAAATAGACCATGAACCTGAAAACTTAAGCTGGGCACTTGCAGAAACTTGTCCTGTCTGCTCTGCCACTTCTAAACAATCTTTTATCATTGGTAGATGATATAAGTGAGCCTGACACCAAACAGGGGTCAGATACAGTTTCAGGAAACTGTCCTATCCTTCTTCACGTCATTAATAATAGAAAGAGCGTGCACAGCCAGGAAGCAGAAGCTGGGGTGAGGCTGTTTTCGTTGTTACTCTACAGCACAGAAACATGGACCTCTCCGTTTTGCCAAACAACAACCATCCCGATAAATTCCTGCAACTGGAGGTGAAGTCTTTAGAGAAAAGCCCCACCTGTCTGCAAGCCAGCTGGGCAAAACTCCCAGATGCAGCTTTACCTGGAGTGCAGCGGTGGCACAACAGAGTCTATTTACAGGTAAGGTCTATAAGAGGCTGCTATTTTCCCTCATTTTTCTACCTTGTTTTAAGGATCAGGACACAAATGTTGTGAGGTTGAGACATCAGCTGTGGTTTCAGCTTCCTGCACCTCTTAATCTGCATCACTAATTTCCCTGTAAATTTTCCCATTGACTTTGGTGAGGATCAGGCTCCATGAGAAGTTTTACTCTCTTCAAGGGGGGATCCACTGACTTCATTTCAGTATATTAGGCTTTCTACTGCTCTTTACAACATTTTCATAGCATTTCCCTAAAAGTCTACTGAAGTTAAATACCAATTAATTGTACTAAAAGTGTGCATGGAATGCGCTCTCTGAAGAAACAAGAAAAAAAACAGACTTAAAATTGAAAGTCAGATCATATTCCTATCCCTCAAACTCAATGAAAAGACACATTAGAAAGAGCATTAGAGATTCTTGCTCCAAATTTATATATGTTCACCATAGTTTCCTTTTTATTTTGCCTTGTTTTTCTCATTGTACTTTGACCTTCCCCTTATACTGAAAGACAGCTGTTGGAAGTGTGAAACGCACTGACTGCATTAATCCAGGTTATTATATAGAGGTAGCAGCAATTTCTTGGTAAAAATGTAAATGTGCATTGCCTAGCAGAGGCCCTGGAGCTGGCAGAGGAGAAGTTCATGTCTGGATCAGCAGCAGTACAGCTGCATCAGCTCACACCCCTGTGGGCCCCACTCGCTGCTCCACAGTGCTCCTTTCCCGCTGCTCGGGGAGCCCCTCGCCTTTCCCCACCCCTAGCATGAGCAAAAGCTCCAAGGTCTGTTTCTTGTCAAGAGATGGAGACATACATAAGTGGTTGGGGGGGGGCGGGGGGGGGGGA
>JAYRBT010000093.1:30022395-30034310 GCA_036023395.1 Myiotriccus ornatus
CGCGGCATGGAGAAAGGTCTGCATCCCGAGGATGCTTTGGGTGGCGGTCCAATTCCCCGGGGGAATGAGGAGTAGGAGCCAAAAAAACGTGAACCTGGGGGAAGGGATGAGAAAGAGGCTTAAAGTCTCCCACAGCTACTTCGTGTTGCACTTTTCCCCCCTTAGACATTTCTCCTCATCAGCTCCGCAAACTCCTTTGCTCCCTCTCGGAGTCCGTTCCAGTCCTCCTCCACTTGCTAAAGTCCTCCCTCTCCTACCACCCCGCTTTACTTTCCCTAGCTTCTTCCCCACCCCAGACACCCTTCCCTATGCCTACTCCAGTGCCTCCAGCCATCTCTGCTCGTGTTGTATAATCTTTGTTGGCGACTCCCCAGGGAGAGCTGGGGCGGGGGAACACACGGTCGCCCGTAGTCTGCCATGCAAACAGCCCTAACCGAGGGACGGAGCCTGAAGGATCCCAGACAATAGGCTATGGTGCAATGCTGGCCACACTCCCCACCCCTCCTCACCCCCCTTCCCCCCTAAGCCCCTCTTTTGTGCAGGATAGAGGCAGCCACACACAGAGCCTCCTCCGCAGCAGGGATCCTTCTTCCCATTGTTGTCCAGCAGAACGCACTGTCACCGAGCCAAGGGCTGCAGAGCTGCGGGAGGATTAAAAATGTGTGGGGAGCCCTGTGCTTTTTGACTTGTGCTCTGCTCTTTGCCACCAGCGAGAAGGTTTTCCTGGAACTCTGTTCCCAGCCCCGGGATGGCTGTTTCAAAGGAAATGTCTGTACTCACCATGTCTCCAGAAACGGAGTTTGCAATGTGGTATGTTCTGTAAATGTTAAACCTAGGACACAACCTATACTTTTTTTTAAGTGTAGTCAGTAGTGAATTCAAGGTGCTCAGGTAGAAATCATTGTGCCTTATTTTTTCTGCCTTAGGGGCTCCCCTCCTTTTCCCCCTTTTGCTGACAATCAAATAAAGGGAAAAGTACTGATGAGTTCCAGACCCTAGAATAAACACGATGGCACAGTGGAGAACTAGTGGCACAGGAATAACATGTTTTGCTTTAAGATGAGAAAGCAATGAGGTTAAGAGTTAGTTAATTCAGAAACGGAAAAAGGGGAGGAGGTGGAGGAGGGAGAATTAATTTCGGAACATATGTGCATGATCTAAAGATTCCCAAGTCATTAAACCATCAGAGTAGCCCAAATTCTCCCTTCAAAAGTTAATTTTCTTTTAAGAAACTAATGCTACTCAGGACTCCCTGCACAAAGCAACTTCTCGGTGATATGTTTGTCTTCTTCCACACCTTTGTTATATTATGAGATCTCTTAAATTCAAATGCACTTAAGTGCTTATGTGTTTTCTCTACCTGTAAGTTTTAAAATTTATTTCCATTACAAAAAGTAGCTTGATGTAAAGACAAAAAGCTGCTGCTTTTTCTTTGTACTTTCCTCTTTCACATCAGGAAAACTAAACAGCTTGCCTGCTTAGTATGTATTTTCATTGTCTACTTTGACTAAACCAAACCATGAAGAAACTCAGGAATCTTGGCCCTTCCTTGTGAAAAGCAGCATAAAATGCAGACTTTCTCTCGCAAATGGATAGCTGCTGACCACATTCTGATCACCCTGAAAATTTCCAGTCCCAGTTGACTCTCTGCCCCACAATATGTTTTAATGTGCAATGCACACCAGATAATCTCCTATATCGGTTTCTGATAGCCAGGTTACATGTGTACCCTACAGCCAACCTGGCAATTTTCTGCAGTTCTCAGACTTCTCTTTCTTGCCTGTATTTCCCTCTTTTCCCTATTTTTGGAAAACAGCACAGAGCACTTACTCTTTGAGCAGCATGCTACTTCTTGGCATGGTGCTGTTTTGGCCCACAGGTATTACATCTCACTTAATGCCTGTGTCCTGCCTTTGCTTTTATCTCACTGGACCAGCACAGGAGACTTTTTTTTTTTTAATCTACAAGTTAGGTACCAGGTTAGAGTCACTTCTTTGTCTCCTGGCTCACAGGTGCATTACGTATTTCCACTCTCTCACCTGTTCTTCCTCGGACATCTGCAACTCGCTGCTACAAGAGCCAGCTGCAAGGTTGGCAGGAGCTCTGGTCTGAGACTGTACAAAAGTTTCTACGTGATGCACTCACAACCCTGCAGAACTCCATTACCAACGACAGATAAAACACCTTTTTTTAAGGGAACAATTCAAGGATACAAGTAGTCTTAGTGGTGGGCAGTTAAAATAGACCATGTCATTGCCTACTTTTCTCTAAATATCCCTGTCGCACTAGCTTAAGTGATTACAACCATCTACTGATCTCTCTTCTATTCATATCTGGTGACTTCCCAGGTTGTTTTGTAGTACATGAGGCTGCCTTAATATCTCCGTCAAACAATCCAGATCGCTTCATTTCCTTCTATAAGAAAACTTTCATTCCTAGAATCATAGAAATATAGAATGGTTTGAGTTGGAAGGGACCTTAAAGATCATCTAGTTCCAACCCCCCTGCCATGGGCAGGGAGATCTTGCACTAAAACAGATGGCTTCAAGGCCCCATCCACTTTGGCCTTGAACTCTTCCAGGGATGGAGCGTCCACAGCTTCTCTGGGCAGCCTGTGCCAGGGTTGCATCATCCTCAGAGGGAAGAATTTCTTCCTAATATCTAGTCTAAACCTGCTGTCTTTCAACTTAAAGCCATTTCCCCTTGTCCTATCATCGTAAAAAGTCTCTCTCCAGCTTTCTTGCCAGCCCCTGTAGGTACTGGAAGGCAGCAACATGATCTCCCTACAGCCTTCTCTTTGCTGAACAACCCAAGCTCTCTCAACCTGTCGGCATAGGAGGGGTGCTCCAGCCCTCTGATCATCTTCATGGCCCTCCTCTGAACCCACTCTTCATTCTCAGGAATCCTTATGTGACCTGTCTGCCCTACTGTCTTTCATATCTCCTTACCTACATCTGGTTACTCCTTGCCTACCCAATTGCTTTTCCATAGCATCCTTTATGAGATCAGATTGGCTGAAAATATTCTAAACTGCTAACAATTATTCCTCATAATAGATAAGCTGTTTTTATTGTCCAAATTTCTAGCAATGCCTGTGCAGTTGTTACAACTATCCGAGGGATTCTTGGTTACACCCTAGCAACTTTTTGTCTTTCAGACCTTTTTCTGCCTTCATGTAGGCCTGGAAATCAGAAAAATGCCCTTCCAAATGCTGGGAGAGTCCTCCAGGATATGTTACAAGGCTTTTGCACAACAGAGCTTATAGTATTTAACAAATTACTATCAAATATACTAATCACCCTTGCTACCCACTTTCATTAGGATTGAGGAGGCTGTTACAAAACAAATCCTGGAATATCTAATGACTATAAGTTTCTTTAGCCTCCCTTGGTTAAAACTTCTAGGTATAGCTGCCCATCAACAGCATTTCTCTCTATCATTGGGCATCTTTCCCAATATCAGCTGGAGACCAGGGCTGGCCACCAGATAAGAGGAACTGACTCTCTCTGAGGGGCAAGGAAAGGAAAATTTGAATTCCAGGAAGTAAATTTCCTTAATTTTTTAAGTGTCTCTTTGTTCTCTTGTTTCAGGTAGACAGGCTTGAAAACAAGGCCTAACCTTAACTGTTGGTGTCCTGGTTTTGGTGGGTGATGTCTCATATCACAGGCTGAGGAAAGAGTGGTGAGGTTCTTAGGTTGTTTCAGTGCTAACAGCAATAGCAGAGGGAATGAAAGGATAAAGTCAAGACAAAAATGAGATTAAAATACTTCATAGTAACAAAGATTAAATTATAATTTTAATTATATGTACTCTAATGAATCTATATGCTTAACTCACATTATGAAATAATCAGCAAGAAAAAAATGTGGAGCAAGCACATGTCGATTCAGTAATGGAACTAACATTGACTCTCTATTGATCTTTGGGCTTTTTACAGAATCCTAATTTTGTACATGCCAGCTCTCTGAGTCTGTCAAAGAGGGACAAACTGTTCTCAGTGAAACATTAGTTGTAAACCATTATAGCTTTCTTGCTCATGAGCTACATGTAGATCAAACACAGTTACGTGTTTGCAGAGTTGAGCATTTTTCATCTTGTTAAGTGACTATTTTGTCAACACATTTCCTCTATAGTTTCTCAGTGTTCTGCCTAGTTAGTGCTTGAATATTTGCTGTTCCGTCCTTCCATTCAGTAAATAATAATATAAATTGCCTCTGATTTGTTCTATTCCACCCTAATTCATACTGACTGCTTAGAGTCAGTATATATTGTAAGAATTTTGTAACAAATACCTAAATTTACGGTACTTTTGTGTTTCTTTGAACATTTGCTTCATGAATCAGAATCAAAACACAGAGTTCTGTGACAATGGTTGGGACATGTTTTACATCTTAGAAGAAAATAAAAAGGAGTTTTTGCAAGCATGTTTTTATTATCTAATCTTATGTTTCTCTGCTTCTATACATGCATATGTTTAATGCAATCTTCTTTGTAATTCTCTGTATGATTTCTTAGACCTAAAACTTTTTTTATGTCCTTCAGGCTCCTGTCCTTTCTTTTCCCTAACCAGTCTCTAGGACATGGTTTTACAACCAAGCATTGCTTGTACTTTGGTGTATTCTCCTGATTAGCCTGTCATTTCAATGTCTGTTTTCTAAAACTTCTGCAAACTATATCCTACCCTAAATTCCAGACCAGTTCTCACCTGTTGCCCACCCCAGTCTATTCGCTCTCTACCTCTGCTCCAAGCTACCACATTCTTCTATTTTCATGCCTATGAAAAGAAAGGTTCTTCAGACAGAAGGGGCAAAAAGCCCACTCTTTATGAAAAAAATTTGCATCATGCCATCTCTTCCAACTTTAGAAGAGAACTTAATTTAAAACAGCTTTAGAAATTACTGTCAAGTCACATTCTTTTCACAACATTTTAGCCTACGGAGACCAAACATCCCCTGGTGACACAGTTTGCGTTCTTCAACAAAATGTTCTCCAAGTTCAACTATCTAGCAAGCCTGAGGGAAGAATCATTAAGGTCAATGACAAATTTTAAACAAGAAATAAAATAAATAGAATAAAATGCAGTCAGAAAGAAAAGGCAGTTAAAAAACACCAGCTCAGCTGAAATCTGGCCAGTACAGCCCAGAGGGCTTCAGTGCCAGCTGTAACTGCAATGCAAAGAGCAGTATTGTCAAGGGATATGTGAAGGCTAAGGAACAACATGTGGAAATTATGAACTAACAGAGGGACAGGAGGTCACTGAGGATCCACCCGCCTACTAATGGCAATTATTGATGGGAAGCATGCTTAGTCACTTCTACAGGATTTAGTGATATGAATGCCAGCGTGATGCTTCCTCCTAGGGTCTCTTAGAAAAAGTCTGTTGTTTTCTTTTCTCCACCTTCACTTTCTGAAGGAAACCAGTCCTCACGGATCCTTCTACACCTGCCTGCCCCAGACACCCCAGACGTGTCTGTGGATGAGCAGACCCTGCAGTCATTAAGTAGGTGATGACACGCAGTGTCTGACTTCCACTGAAAGGGGATTCACCAGCACAAAAAGGGGCAGAAAATTACTCAAGCAGAAGAAGCCAGTAGTTTACTATCACTTTAGGGACCTTCACTGACTGATGTGGGACCTGAGCAGCTTCCAGAGCCAGTGTGTAGGAGGTCAGATTCCCTGGGCTCCCACCGGAAAGGTGGAAGGAGGAGCAGGACATGCCCCTAGCCCTTTTGCAGCTGAAGTCCAGCCTGTGGTACTTTCACAGCTGGAGATCTCCATAGAAGTGAAATGCTCTGGGAAAGACATCCTTGCATGGAAGTAAGTTTCTCAGGACCCAGCTTGGTTGTTTATTATGTGCACTTAACTTATGTGACTCTTGTAGCAGGTGCTGACCAGACCTTTGTGATTTCTGAGAATGGGAGAGGGCTGGGGAGTGCCCCCTGCCCAGCACACCTGACTCAGGGACACTGGGATGGGCCAAGGCTCCTCTTGTCTCAGCATGAAGTTCATAAGGGCAAAGGTGCTAATGGGGAAGTATGAATTTGCACTGTGGTGTTCTGTAGAAGCAACCCTGAGAGATGGGAGAGGTGTCAGTGAAGGGCAAGGGCTCTGCCAGGAGCAGGTCTCTCAAGAAGTTGTCTCATGGTGGAACCACATATCAGTGGCAGGTAAATTCAAAGTTTCTTGGACAGAAGGTTGTGGTGAACCAAAATGTTGAACAGTTTGAGTTGGAGAGTCTGATTACATTCTTCCATGCAATTACAGATTGAAAAATGTGGTGGCTACTATTTTACTGACCCCTAAAAAGGCTCTTAATGCTGTTTCAAGAAGCAGCTTGTGAGTTCTCCAACAGTGCGATCCCACCGGGGTTGTTCATCCTGCTCCCTTGTCACCCACATGTTCCAAAAGCTGTGATTTAACAACTTTTGTGGCTGGGAGGCTGCTCAGGTATTTAATTACCTCTGAGTCCTGACAGTGCCCAAAATAAGGACTTTCCCTCAGTTGAATGAAGAGCCTCTTTGACATCCTGACACAGGTCTATCATTCAACAGCACGAACAGAACTGTGAATCACACCCTTGCTGCCAGAGGTGCAGTTCCAGTCGAGGCTGTCATTTGTACACTGCTACCCCTGTGTTTCGTTCTGCTTTGTCCTTACAGCTCTGTTTCTGCATCATACGCCCATGGTTTTCATCAGAACTGCATGTTCTACTGTAGTGCTCCATAGCACTGTTTCGCTAAAGCAGAGGCTTTCTTTCAGCAGGCATTGTGTCAGTTCACATTTGCGAAAGAACTTAATGTTGTACCCACCTGCATGCCCCAGGAGGAAAAAATCTGCACAAAATGAACAGTCGGACTCCTTTACTGCACTATAGATGTTTGCCAGGATGAGAAAAATTGTTGCATGTGCAATTTTAAAAATGATTCTGCTGTACTATGAATGATAATTCTGGAAGGGTGCCTGCATTGTAGGTAAATTAAGATGAAAGCCAGCTTCTGATCTAACTTGTGCCTTACAGAGAGAAAAAAGAACTGTCACTGAGCTGCCAGGCTTAGACTTGAACAGGGTCAGTCAAGAAATGATAGACAAAGCCCTGGGGAAACACATTACACCCATCACCCTGAAATCCACAATCAAAAGAAACCCGTTGTATAGTGACGTCCAGGTGGATGACGACTGGGAGGAGAAGAAAAAAAACCCTTCCTGGACCGTGCAGGACTATGACAGACACTCGCTGCACTCTAACTTGGCCAGCCACATAAAGGTAATGCACTGCTGAGCTGAGCTGGAGCAAAGTGAACTGCTGTGGGCTGTGCTGTGCATGCATGAACCACTCTGAGGCCTGTTCAGCCCATTCAGTCCTTTCAGTGGAATTCCAGAGGTAAATATAGAGGTATTTCTTTGGTACAGACATGACACTTAACATGAGTCTGATCAGGAAAGGAAGCCTGAGCATCTGGTGAGACTCCAGGAATTTCAGCACTGCAGAACATGATCTCTGACTTTAAGAAAGTCTTAAACCACAACACTGTGCAACTCAGCTTCCCTATTTATATAGGGAAGAGCTATAAATGTGGCTCTTAAATACTATATAGCCACTTTAATAACTGTTCATAGCAAAATTCTGTTATCAAATTACATACACTTTCTAAGCCTCATCCACACTATGCAGGATCCTTCCTGCCTGTGGGTTGGCACAAACCACTTTTAGGATTACTTTTGTAAGCTTTTTTTCTGCTTTTCCACTTTTGGGAAAGAGAGTCAGATCTGTGTTTATTACAATGACATCTCTTCCTGAGAAGACAGCATGGTTTGTTCTAGGTTTTTTGATCACATTTCAATAGCTGGTGTCCTACATTTGGTTCCTGGATGAAAAGTGTGGTTTTAATTTTCCCCAGTGGAACATTTGCAGCATCTGGCAAGTAGCACAACCTACGTTCAAGTGAAAGTGTCTTACATATGTGCTGTGATGTCTTAAATTTATTAATCAGTGTCTGATGATAGCCAAAATACTTCTGGGTATGTTCTAATGACTTTATGTGCAACAGAGACAAACTGAGTTTATTTTCTGATTTTTCTTCTAGGAAAATCCTAATGACCTACAGTTCTGGATGGGGGATATTTATACTCCTGGGTATGATACCTTGTTAAAAAAGAAAGAGAGAGAAAAAAAGCACTCCAAATATTGCCGAATCATCCTGTTCACGGTACTAGGTGTCTGCATCCTAATTACCATAGTCACACTCAGTGTTTTACTTACTTAGTATAGCCAAATGATGTTGGTGGGAATTTTTTTTCAATAAATATTTTTATTTAAGTATTCCCCTCCCTTGTTTCATTTGAGTTCTATTTTTTTTTTTTTTTGGTCACAAATACAATTTGTTTGACAACACTACTTTAAAAAATTCCTGTGCAGCATAAGGAATTGATCCTGAAAAGAGACAAATACTCTGAACATGGCTGACTGTCTCCTTACAGGCATAAATTAAATAGAAAACTACAAATATTCTACTTTTGTTAGTGCTTTCTTTGGACTAGTAATTTAGGTCATTATGTGTGGTATGTTACATACTGTATGTACAGACAACTAGCTATTAGTTCTAATAAACTCCCTCTTCATCTTTTTATGATAGCTATTTTTAGAATACAGAAAAGTAGTATAAAACATCATTCAAAATATCACAAAAAATTATAAAACAAAAATTAACAACTTAATTAGTGACTGAATGCATTACTGCAATGATGCAGCAGAAGGGAGCCTAAAATCATAAATGTTTTCTTACACTTTTTCAGAAAAGAAAAACAAAAAATAAATCACTGGGTTTCTACGAAAAGAATTCCCTGAGACCTGAGAGAGAGTTTATGCATCCTTCTGTGACCTTTTTTCTATGTATAACATCTCTGCTATCCCAAAAGATGGAGTGGCAACATTTTTTTAATCTAACATGTCAAAAACTGGAACAACATTTGTAAAGTACTAGACTATAAACTTGAATTAAAATACACTTTAAAAAATATTCAATTTATAGAGCCAGGCTGAGAAAAAGGATGTTTGTAAATAAAAGGAACAAAGTTAAATGTTAAGGGCACACAGACAATTCAGTTCATACACCTCAGAATAATTCAGGATAATGAAAACATTAGATAAAATGACAAAATAAAATGTGAGTGAACAGGGAGAGAAGAACTTCAAATAATTATTTCTTTTCTGAAAAGTACTCTGGGTGCTGCAAACCCTTTATACCTCTGTATTTGGTACCTAAGAAACTATGAAGGGATTTCCCTTACTCACACAAGAGAATCTCATAGATGTGGGAAAGCTGGAAAAATGGGGTTATACCAGTTCTACTTCTTGTCCCACAAAAAAAAAAAATGCTCTAGAATATGCCAGGAATATGACCAAGGTAGAGGGTTTGTACTATCCCCTCTGAATTCTAGAATGTGCCCTCCTTACAGCAGGTTTACAGTGCTTTAACTCATGTCAAGATGGATTTGTCTTCAGACAAGTGCATTCAGTTCCTTCCTTCTCGTCTGCTCCACGCTGGATTCTTGTTTGTGCTGTAACTACTTGGACCCTAGTCTAGCTTGTACCATAACTGGTTTGAAGGTTCATGGTAAAAAAAGCTTACTGCTTTAGTCTGGTGAGCAGCCAACAGCAAAAGAGTAGCAGCATTTAAATGCACGTGCATAAAATTAGTATTCCTGTTACAAAATTGGACATTGGTGTAAATATACACGGGAACTTAATCTCCTGCCTTGCTGCAGTTTCAGTGTAGTTGGGGGTTCTTGCCTGAAAGATCAGGCCCATACGGCTTATGAAAGTAAGAACTTGGGATTATTTTACAAGACTAATCGCTGACATTATGAAGTAACTACTTGCATTAAACCAACAATACCTGACTTTTTTCCAGCCCAAGTACATTTGCTTTAAGTGCATACAATGCAGAGACGTACTTTCGTAAATTATTGAGGCCTGCAGGCGGGAAGCCTAAAAGCAAAGGGCTCTGTAATTTCCAGGAAAACAGCCAATAATACGAGTTTCTTGACTGCATTACTCTCTGAGGGTTTAGCAAAAAGGATAAAACCGTTTTCTCCAGAAGTCCATTACAGGATGCTTCACTCCATTTTCGCTGCTGTCACCTAGCGGAGAGCCAGAAAAGAGGAAAAACGTGTCAGGCACGTAGGTGCCGGTTTGGACTAATTTCCTTTCTTTTTGTGTGTGTCTGTGTGTATTTGGGGGTGGGGGTGGTGGTGTTGTTGCTTTGTTTTGTTTTGGTTGGTTGGTTGATGGGTTGGGAGGGTGGAGGAGTATTCTATTTTGGTGGGGTTTTTTTGTTGTTTGTTTGTTTGTTTCTGGGTTGTTGGTTTTGGTTTTTTTTTTTTGGCGGTGAGGAGGGGTAAGGGCTACTGGGTGTTTCTAGGGTCCTGTCCCGGCGCTGCGATGCGGGTTCCTCTGGTGACCCCTTGCGGCAGAGGGCTGCGAGAGGACGGACGGACGGACTCGGAGGGATGAGGTTCCCTGCGGGAGCATCTGCCCGCCCGAGCATCGCCTGTCTGAAAGCGAGCCGTGCTCTAGGGGCTGAGAAAATAAACAACACTTGAGTACTTGGAGGGGAAAAAAAAAAAAATCCCAGCGTCAACAATGACCTCTCCTCAGGGGGGTGGGAGTGGTGGAGCCACGGGATCCTTTGTACCATGTGTTTACTCTGAAAACAGTTAAGAAGACAACCTCTCTTTAACCACTTGATGCGGTGTAAGCTTACGTGTGTCGGAAAAAATAATTTATTTTTTTGGTTGGCAAGGTAGCTTTGTGTTGTCTCTTTTATTGTGTGAGTTTTTTTTTCTTTTGTTGGTTTTGGTAGATTTATTTTTTTTAATTCATTACTGACAGGGACTGAAGACACCACACAACACTCATAATAAACTAGGATCAGGATTGGCATTTGGAGAACAGAATGTTTAGTGTATTAGTAAAAGTGCTTAAAAAACTATGAGAAAATGAGGCTTGGGGAGAACTCATTGTTCTCTACAACCACCTGAAAGGGAGTTGTAGACAGGTGGGGGTCTGTGAGGGTCTATCACAGAATATATTAAGTTGGAAGGGACCCATGAGGATCATTGAATGCTACTCCTGGTCCTGTGCAGGACACCCCAAGAGTCACACCCTGTGCCTGAGAGTTTCTTCCAAACACTTCTTGAACTCTGTCAGGCTTGGAGCTGTGCCCACTGCCCTGGGCAGCCTGCTCAGTGCCCAACCACTTTCTGGGTGAAGAACCTTTTTCTAATATCTGATCTAAACCTCCCCTGACACAACTTCAGGCCATTTCGTCGGATCCTGTCACTGGTCACCCCAGAGAAGAGATCAGTGCCTGCCCCTCCTCTTTGCCTCACAAGGAAGTTGTAACTGCCATGAGGTTTCTCCTCTTCTCCAGGCTGAACAGACCAAGTGACCTCAGACTTCTCACACGGCTTCCCCTCAAGGCCTGTCACCATCCTCGTTTCCTCCTTTGGACACTCCCTAATAGCTTAATATCTTTCCTATATTGAGGTGCCCCAAACTGTACACAATATTGCAGGTGAGGCTGCCCCAGGTCAGAGCAGAGTGGACAATCCCCTCCCTCTACTGACTGTGGATTCTTTGCCTGATGCCCCCAGGACAGGGTTGGCCCTTCTAGTTGCCAGGGCATTGGTGACATATTTAACTTACCCTTGACCAGGACCCCCAGGGCCCTTTCTCCAGGCTGAGGGAAACTTTGACTTCAATAAGACTTAAGCAGGTGCCTAAAGATAAGAAAGTAGTCAAAGATAAGAAAGTAGTCAAATTTGCATCAGGAAAAAAAACAATCTGGGTGTAAGTTTAAAATTTTTATTCCAGTGATAATCAGCTCAAACAGCAACAAAGTTTTCTATTTAAG
>JAYRBT010000093.1:30034444-30053431 GCA_036023395.1 Myiotriccus ornatus
GCCTGGAGACACACCATCTACAACGCTGCTGCTGCTTTTGAGAACACGCACAGGATCACTCTCGAGGAGAAAAGACACTGCAGAAAGAATCACGTCTCGTAGATATCGCCTGGGGAGTCTTTCTGCTGTGCCTTCTGCAACCCAACTTGTCTATCTTGCACTGGCCTTTTTAGCCATCAGGGTGCTTGTAGCAAGCGTGGGTAGAGCCCTTCCCAAATCTTCATTCAGGAAGCCTAGACATGATGACAATGATCTTACCAGCACCTACCGCTTAGGACAAGGGTATAACTGTGGTAGAATATTACCTTTTGCTCAGAAAACTGGCATTTGCAGTGACACATAGCAGTACTTCACTCTCATAAACTGCACAGCAGCAACCTGGAAGTAAGAGTACTTGTTCATGCTGATTCTTCACATTTACAATTGCACTGGCAGGTACTGTATTTCACAACTGATTCTAGAAAAATTAACTTACTTCTCTCCAGTAAATAAGGATTAGCTTTCAAAACTGCCCAAGAAACTTTTAAAATGACTTTTAGTACAACTACTCTCCCAAATCACCAGAGTATCTCAGAAGGTTCTGTTGAGGAAATTCTCAACTTTCCTCTTTCTTTGCTGTATTCTTCCCATCCTAAAAGTGTCCAGAAATACGCAACTGAGTTCTCATATTATCTGGTTTTGGCCTGTAAAGTTGCTGAAAACAAACTCCTGGCACTCCAGCAGGCACAATTTGGGAAAATTACAGCTATCACTCCCCTTCAGTAAAGTACAGAGCTGCCCCATGGAAAGGATCCTGCAGGGCTTGTTACTTTAGCAGGGTACATGTTTGAAGTTTCCAACTTAATTTTTTTCTTCTGTCAGTGCACTCATTACACAAGACAAGATCTATAACAGAAAAACAAGAGGGGAAGAGACATTTTTGAGTTTGCCGCGAGTAAAGTTACTTTGGTCACATCAGGTATCTGAAAAAGAAAGATGCAGTATGAATTGTGAACTGTCATACATTACAAACTTCTCTGGGTAGAGCAGAACCTGCTTGTTCACTTATGATATTCCCCTGTGTGAGTGCTGAATGAATAACCCTAACAGCAGAACCTGTGTGGATGCTGAACATCTCTGCTACCTATCACTGAAAGGTCAGGAAGGTCTGCACAAACTCCTCTACCCAAGAAGAATGTCCTACTGATTAGTTCAGAGATGTTTTCAAGGGGATCAAACTACCATATCCACTCCAGTGATCATGGTTATGCTCCTGTAAACTGAATAATTCACTGAAACACAAATTTATGGGGAATCTAGTCAGATGAACTAAGCATCAGACAGCCATCTAGCACAATAAATGTGACGCTTCTGACAGCTATTTTCTCATGTGATCTTACCAGTTAGAAGATGCATCTAGATTTAAAAAGCTAGAACAGCTGTTACACAAGGTATATCACCTCTTAATAGCACAAGATACGTTTTAAAAGTATCCAGCACCCAGTATTTTAAGGGGATTACACTTTCTGGTTTAACAACAGCACTGCATCCTATATAGATTCCTTCATAAAAAAAATGCCTTTTGCACTACCTAATTGGTTTGGTTTGGTTTTTGTTTGTTTGTTTGTTTTAGGATTTCCTAGAAAGCTTTACCTCCTGAACAAAGAAGGATACAAATCCAGAGCCCTTCTGCAGATTCACAGTTCTGCTGTGGCCTCACCTATACAGCCATGACCTGATTATTTGCATTCTGGAGGAATGCGTTAATGAATGCAGGAAAGACTCTTTTGTCTGTGAGCTCCTGCTTATATTGAAGGGCTTTCTCTGCCCCAACTCTTACTTTCCGTAACATCCGTTCAGACTCGAGCCACTGCAACATCCAGACTCAGATATCTGGATTCATGGGTAGGAACATGGCATGTGCCATGGTTCAACTCATTTCTCAGCAACCTGGTGGCACTGAAAACCTGGAGTTGTAAGTCAAGTTTGACAGCCCTGTACCCGTTTATAGTCCATTGGCTGGAAGGAGAAACAGAAGAGTGGCAGAAAAATACAAGTTTCTTCATTAATCTCTTGTCTCTAAGTTTATGAATCTAGATCTATAGAAGACTTAACTTGCAAGATTTGGGATTTATGTGGTCATTCTCCCCTCCCTCCCCTCCTCTCCTCTCCAAATACAAGCACATTCCAGGGAGATTTCTGCTGGAGGACAGATGTAGTTCAAGTTTGAATTGAGGTAGAGTCTGAGTGAACGTACGCTTTAGGTAAACAGCTTTTGACCCGACCTCTCTAGACAGTGATTTCTTCCTTTTGCAGCTGCTTTTCAGTAGATGTTACCCTGGGAGCAGCCAGTCTGGTCAGTAGTGGTGGTGCATCCTGACAGGCAACTCGCTTCCTGACACAAGTACTTGTCAAGATTTTCTAGTCGTGGAGGCTGACTTTGTGAATCTTTGCAGCTGAAAACTTGTTGCAATGATCCTGATATGTCTGTGATGCTGACCATGACACACTGAATCCAGCATATTCAGTCAGCATATTCAGTTATGAATCACATATTGTTAAGAGTTCTTTTTTCCTCACCAGACCTAATGTATGTCATCTGGTTGTGGAAAAAAATGCTGGACACTCTCTCCTCTGATATATCATGTTCTAATAATGCAACCCAGCAACAAAAATCCTATACAGAGTTATATTTTCAGTGAATTAATGAAACCAGTTGGCAGGCAGGTTTTAGGTTGAGGGAGGGGAATAGTTAATTCATACCAGCATGACATGCTATATCATTTTCATGAGAACACACAGATCCTAGGTTGGTGTGTGTTATTTTTTCCACCCATGTATTTAGCCTCACAGACAATACAGCACATAAACCAGCCTTCCTGCAGAGGGCTTGTTTCCCTCTGGGGTTTCCTCTGTGCTGATTGTGCCCTTTTTGGACATTCTCCAAAAGGCCACTCTCAGCTCACAAATCAATTTGCTGCAGCTGGTGCAGTAAATTGAAACTCTTGTAGCTGTAAGTGGGTTCATCTGTGGAAATTCTCGTTGCCTGTGGTAAGGATACTCTTGTTGGAGGAAGCAGAGTAGAGGTAAGATAGAGGCAGAGAGTTTTATGACAGCGTAGTTATTGCTCAACGCATAGGACAAGTCTGCTGGGTATCAGGCTTATTTGCTTCAGATTTAGTAGGCTGCTGGTTTTAATACCTGTGGGTGGTGTGCCAGTTTGGCCTTTAAAGCTTCTTCTCTCTAGGCACAGCTTAATACTGAAAACACGCACATGAGTGTGCACACTGAAGCAGTATTTTTAATTCCACTGTTGGAGTCTCTTTTCTAAACGACTTGGCACTTCCTCAGAAAGGGAAGGGATAAAGATAGTGACAATAACAGAGAATGGTTTTGTTGTGGGAGATGTTTGCTTTTGTTCAAAATCTGATTTCTCTTTTTCACACTTTCAGGCTTTTTTGTTTATTGAACTGCACGATAACATTTTGAAACTGCTTTGGATATAAGACAATCTGGATAGAGAAGCTGCAAGTGAATAATGTTCTGTGTGTGACTAGTCCTGTTAGTGGTATATTGCTAAGGCAAAGACTTGCCTTATAAAAGTAGCTGTTAGACTAAAACAAGCACAGGACCTTCAATCTTTAAATTTGCATTACTTCTCTTTCTGTTTGATGAGCAGGGATATAAACATTGTCTCAGCTCATTGAGACATGAGCTGAACCAATATTAGTAAACTGGCATGTGGGTAATCTACAATAGTTGGGGGCCAAAAGTGATTTTCTTTTTTAAATGTCTGGTTTTTAAGATTAACTACACTGAACTTCAGAACCATTTGTGTTAGGTATGTGGGGGAAAAAGTCAAGTAAGGAATCAGGAAGCTCTATTTTGTTTGAAATGGTCTGTATTGCTCTAAAGGTCTGACAGTTTATTGCATCTTTGTCACGCCCCATAAACACTTCCGAAATGCCTGCAGTATTAAGTGACCATAGTGCCCAGCTTACGGAGACAATTTAAAAATAAAATAATGAGAAATGGAATGGGAAAGCTCCAAATTTGTTAAGATTAAGCTGAGGATAAACAGGCAACTATGACAGTAAATCAGACTTTTTTTCTGGTTGAAATGTGCTCCAGAAAGTATACTTAAGACAAGAATAAATCCTGGGCAAGGCATTTAGAATTGAGTGAGCTAAATCAACAGTAGCTTTGGGGTTGTACATGTGGGTAAAAATTATAAACATTAGAAGTAATTAGGTCGGAAGGATAAGATTTTGCAAAGCTCAGAGCTGGAGCAAAATGGACTCTCTTAGCAAGTGGAATAGAGATACTGTTTGCAGCCTGGAAGCCACTGTGTTGAACTGGCAAGTTGTCAAATCCCGAGGCAGTGAAAAACAAATGAGAAGAACCTGGGGTTTACAGCAGTAATGTTGTGTGAAAATGAATGTAGCAGTACACTGTAAACTGCCGAGGGAGAAAAGAATTTGCTAAGGACCTAAATGCATGCCCGACCTTGAGGTGAGAAACTGGTTTCTTTCAGTTGTTTTTCGATAAAGAAAAATAAAGGTATTTGATGGTAGGATCTATATAAGGATGCCCATTGAATTTTACTTTACTGACTCCATTTAATGGTATGTGCCATTAAGTCACATACTTTCCCCTGTTCTGTGTCCAAAACCCTATGACAAGCAGGAAGTCAGTGCCACCAAAAAACCTTCTTACATTCTGAGATCTCCTTCCATTACAATATATTATTCCCTGTGCCCCTGAGATTGGATAGAACAGTTGTGATGATGGGACAGTTTCATGCTGCCAACATGCCTGGCCTTCCTCTCTCTGCATCCTGGCAGTGGGGAACTGTGATTAACCTTTCCATTTGTCTGACACCACTGACATTTCTTGGAGGCTTAGTCATGTACACCTCTGGGTCTAGGCATGCTGTTTATCTTCACTGCATTTTCAGCTTTTTCCATTTTTATTTGTTTTGGGGTTTTGTTTTTGAGGTAATTTTTTTCATTTAGAATGACTTACTCAATCACATAATTGTTTTGTCCAGTAGCAGATTAAAGGACAAGCTTTGCCTTCATTTCCACCCAGAACAAGTGTCTGGACTTCTACCCAGGTGAAAGTGCATTTTCCAAAGAAGTTCATGAGTACATATGTGTATGTCTACACGTAGGTATGTGAATGTATGAATACATATGAATGTATGATACAGAAACACTTGTGTGTGTGTGTATACATTTGAAAGAAACATTTGGCCCTGTGAAGCTGTTCCCTTCTAAAAAGAACAGGTCAGGTGTTTTTTTCTGACATCTCAAGCAAAAATCTCCAATGTCAAGAACAGTTTTACTCAAGCAGTTCTTAAACAATAGTTAGGGTATACCAAGATGAACAAGACCGAGAATATAGTACTTGTGAAACAGGCTGCATTAGTGGCTTGTTACTTATCACCAAGTAATGCTACTACTCCTTCTTTGGGGAAGGCTGGTTATCAAATAGCAAGGGAAAACAACTGGAGTGCCAGCTGGGAACTATTGCATGATTTCAGTTTGCTGAATTGCGTGATTTTCAGTCTGTAAAGCTGAATTTCTCACGCAACTGAGAGCTGGAGCTGCCGAAGGCACACAGGGGTGAGGGCACCCTGCCTGTCAGACAGGCAACTCAGACAAGGAGCTGGACACTGCAATACCTCAGCAGGCTGTACTGGCTGCCTGAGGAGTGTGGTAGTCCTGCAGCTGGATGAAACTGGGTAGGCAGTGGTGGTCGTCTCTGCTGGCTCCCACTGAAACTTCCAGTGCCATCAGTTCACTCCAGAGAGGGCATACTGTCTCTTATACAACAAAAAAGGATACCCTTCTAACTTTCTCACCTGTAAGTATTTTAACATGTAATGACTGGAGGTTGAATGCTTGCTGAAAATAAAACTTCTTTTTGCTGTTATTACTCCATTTTGCCTTTGTTATTCAGCATGGTGATGTGGACTATAAGGCTGAGAAACAGACTAAACTCACCAAAAGCAAAATTATCTGTAGTTCTGTGAATTATTAGGAGTTACTTAGTTTTCAAAATCAGTTTCAAACCTAGTAATTAAGTAAACTGCCGCTGCAGGCTTATGAAGTATTGAAGAATAAGCTGTTACTGATGATTTCAGCAGAATTGATTTGAGGAAGCTATTGATCAATGAAATGATGAGGAAGTCATCCATTATGAAGTTCTATGAACCAAAAAGAGCGAAATTCTGTCACTAATAGTACAGTTGTATACTATACTTAGTTAAAAATACTAAAATCCAGGAGGCTTTCCCACCCTGCTCTCTGTTTTTCCCCTCTATTAGGAGATGTGCTTCCAGCTATGCCTTTAAAACTTGTTAAAACTTACCCTTTAAGAACTATGGGCACGTGTTGAGGATTCATCCTAATAAATCAGAATAAAGTCCTACTCATAAAAATATACAATGGTTTATGATTTTTCAAATTTTTCCTTTCATGCCTGACATTCAGAAAGGACGTCAGGATGACTAGAAAGTTGTTCTTCATAACATCAGCAGCGATGTTGTTTGACAAGTCCTCCTTTTCCAGTATAGTTATGTGATTCTTCTCAAGTTTATTTTCTGACACAAGCTTAGTTTTTGCTGATCCATCCTGGTTATGTCTGTGTATGCCAACAGCCTATTTGGTTATCCACCGAAGTTCAAGTTTATGGGGCCAGCTACATCCACAGCTTTGCTTCCAGCACCAGCCAGTTTGCACTCATGCTCCACATGGACAGGGCACAAGTTTGGCAAGCACATTTCAGCTTCAAGATCATTCAGCATGTTTTTGCAGCTCCCTCTGGCATGTTTTCCATGTGCACCACATTTACACCATTGACAATGCAGTATTTTCCAGCAATTGGCCACACTGATCTACCTCATCCGGTGTCATTCCAGCAGTAGGAAAGCTGCACCAGCAGCTACATCAAAGGGTCGTGCTTTGTGTTAGGGCCAGAGATTCCAAGAAGCGGCCATTGTGGTTTTAAATAAACAGACTTCAAATTAAATGAGTAAAGACCAGTGAAAACAGACAGACTCTGGAACACAGTGTTCTGAGGGG
Source organism: Myiotriccus ornatus (assembly GCA_036023395.1). Lineage (NCBI taxonomy): Eukaryota > Metazoa > Chordata > Aves > Passeriformes > Tyrannidae > Myiotriccus > Myiotriccus ornatus. Next base: position 30,041,512 of record JAYRBT010000093.1, read on the forward strand.
CAGGATGCAGATGAACAAGTGCTACTGAGTAACAGTCTTGGGCCACTTTAAGAAGTGGGAAGCTGGGAACTACTTGGGAGTTTGTGGCTAAATCCTCACCCAGTTCCTGGGTGAGAGGATCCTCTTCCCGAGGAGCATGGCAGGAGCTGAGAGCTGCCTGGCACAGAGATGCTGCCTAAATTACCACCAAGCCACTTCTGACAAAAAAAAAAAAAAAAAAAAAAAAGCAGTAGCTGTTTTTTATCATAAAATAATTTTATCGTACTTCTCCTTATGCTCTGTAAAGAGGTGAATAATTTTGACTCATCTTGCACATATAATTTCATGCATGTGGTAATGCTAAAGCAAAAAAATTACTTGCTACCCCTTCCAGACAAAAAAAAAGTGAAGAAAGTTCTCAGTAATTCAACATTATGCTCATAAACAAGGAGTTTGCTGTATTTCAATTATACAGGAAGAATATGCACAAAACTGAAGCATTTCTTTTTTTTCTTTTTTTAACAAGTATCTGCAGACTTTCTTGCTTTATGGCCTGGTTCTGTCTTCTAACTCCTCCTGCTTTGGAGTTTCAGATGAAAAGGAAAGAAAGGAAAAAATAGAGCGAAGGATATACAAATTGGTTTTACAAGGTAATCAACCATGACTGCTATGCATTATAATTGCAGGGCTGGGGGTCTAATTTACAAACTCTTATTTTCTTCCAGAGAACATTAACGCACCAAAAATAGTCAGTAAGATTACTTATAAAAGTACTTTTTTGATGATAAATTTGCTCTCTACTCAGTGTAATTTCTCCACCTACAGCTAGAATTCTCGGATGATAATTCATGTTAAAACAGAAGTGAAGTCTTCAGCAAACAGCTATCCCCCCGATGAAAATACTGACATCAAACCAGGGAACGTATGTGTGATTACTGTGGCAATATATAGTTCCTAAAAGTTTTTTAAATACTTAAGGTTTTCTTCAAAGATTAGTTTGATGTTTTTATTGGTGGTAGAAATAACACAAGAACCAGGAAGAAGAATGTGACCTCTAATTTTAGAGAGCTGATCTGTGATTTTATCTCTTCACTCTTTATATTGAAAAATTCACCAAAGAACCCCCCTCAACAAAGTATCTTAACTTTGTTATTGTAACTAAACTTTTCTTTTGGTATGAAAAGATATGAAGCTGTTAGAGAGTATCCAAAATAGGCAGTGAGGATGGTGAAGGGCCTTGAGGGGAAGATGTATGAGAAGCGACTGAGGCCACTTGGTCTGTTCAGCTGGGGAAGAGGAGACTGAGGGGAGACCTCATTGCAGTTACAACTTCCTTGTGAGGGGCAGAGGAGGGGCAGGCACTGATCTCTGCTCTGGAGTGACCAGTGACAGGACCAGGGAATGGCCTGAAGTTGTGCCAGGGCAGGTTTAGGTTGGGTATTAGAAAAAGGTTCTTTCCCCAGACGTGGTTGGGCACTGAACAGGCTCCCCAGGGCAGTGGGCACAGCACCAAGCCTGACAGTTCTAGAAGCATTTGGATGATACTCTCAGGCACAGGGTGTGACCCTTGGGGTGTCCTGTGCAGGACCAGGAATTGCACTTAATCATCCTTATGGGTCCCTTCCAACTGTGGACATTTTGGGGCCTGTTTTTGTTGTCAAAACCAAATTGATATGGGCCAAGCATAGCCTTCTCTGCTCAGGAGAGCCCCATACTCAGGAGAACTTTCCACTTTCAGCTCCTATTATGTTTTTACATAATAAGAAATTGGATTTGCTTCAGGTAGTTCTCCCTGGAAGCCATAGTTAAGGCAAATGGATTAGTTTTTAAAAACTGAAGTTTAAACTTTAAAGCAGTTTAACACGGTCTTGTTTTGTTCTCTTAGAACCTCACCAAACTTCCTATTCTGACTTCTGGCCTTCCAGGTGCAACCCAGTTCTCCAAGCATCCTAAACTGAAGTTTTGCAGTTTAAAACTACCTTAGCCACACTTAAATTTCTTAAAGGTTCTCTCTGGTACCTTCCTTTCTTATTCAAAACTGAATCCTTATGTCTTTGGTGATGACACAGTCTGTGTTATCAACCAGTTCAAAAGTAGCTTCCTCAATTAAAAGTGATGAAAAATATAAGTATGATGGTGTTTTAAAAGAAAGAAAGATTTAATGAGTTAATTAATTTAATGAGGGCTCACACATCTGCCCTCTGGCCTACTCAGCATCATTGCTTTTCTGATATGTACTTTCTGTGTGCCTACAGAAGATCTTATTACCCCAATGCCTGCTTTTATCTTCCACTGTTTTTGTCCCTGAATGCTTTATGAAATTTTCATCCTTGTCTTCAGTAATTTTGCTTATTTTTCACTTTAAGGCACTTTACTTTAGGGTAACTAAAATACAATTAAGTCAGGTTGGTCAGTTACTGCACTTATTAGTTGGTGCACTAGAAATGCAACAACAAGAATTTCTTTTTCTCATCCCTAGCATTGTTTCTTGGAGGAACCATTTCTTTGCTCCCTTAGAATCCCAAGGGATTTTTACATGGCAGTGCTTGAGCTTATTCATGCCTGCCCTTTTTGTAATGTAACACTGCTGAAAACTGGCGGTAGTGGTGGGCTCTCTTCTAAGAATATGCCCCCATGCTAACTTCAACTTCATTGAAAAGAAGGCTTTGAAAAGGAGACCCTTTTCCTTGTGTAGGGTCTGTCAGCTACTGTTTAAGCATAAAGCAGCAGGCTGAGCACTCTTCAGTGTGAAAAGGCTTTCAAATACAGCCCTGAAAACAGAAGAGATGAATCATGGAGTGTGTTGAAGGTGATAATATGACTCTTTCCCCTGTCCTAGGATTAAAAGAGTGAAGCTAAATAAATGAAAGAAAACGGCAAATTTTAAATCTTCAATAAAATGAGTAATTTCTTGCCTCACCTTGCAAGTGACAGATAAGGAGTGCTTTGACTACCCTCTGCTCAGGAAATCACACTTGGGGAAAAGACAAGAGTATGAGAAGAGTTCAGGTCTGTACCTTTATGTCAGAATAAGGAGGCTGATCTCTAAAAAATGCTCTTCTCCAGCAAATAAGCTCTGCAGCCTTATGCTGCTTGGGGAATGCTACTCTCGAGGCAAGGGTAGGGATCTTGATATGTGCTCAACTGGTCTAAGAAAAAATACTTATAAGTTATATTTACCAAATATCAACTGTTTTAGCATGTTAATCACCTCTCTTACCATGACAGAAGCTAAATGCTGCAAATGACAGGGCATGGTTAACTGGATATGGTTTTACATTGCAATTGCTGCTGAATAGCTGAAATCCATTTAAAATACTTTTAAGAGAAAACAATTTGTTAGCTGACAAATATAAGCTCCAATCTTAAAACTCCTAATGGTGATTACTTGAATAAATGAGACAGAAAAAAGGATGGTGGGTAAGCTTTGATGGTCATTGAAGTCAGTTTTTCTAGTCCAGCCAAAACTAGCAATGCAACCCCTCCTGCAGGACTCTGCAGGCTGTTGCTTTTGGGTGGTCAGATGGTATCCCTTTGTATCACTCCTGTAGTGTCTTTTTCCCACCATCTGGAAAAGTCTACAAGGTGGAAGTGGTGGAATATACTATCTGAGGAATTTCCAGGTCATCGGTGCGTGAATCAAGGGGAATCAACATTTATCCTTCTTGCTCCGGGGCAACTTTCATGCCTTTGTCCACAGAGTATCCAGGAGATCTTCGCAGCCCCCTTTTAGTGTAGGTGCCACATCTACCCCAGCAGCTTGGAGGCACAAGATAACACATGGCATATAAATGTGTTCCCCAGGTTAACTGAAATGAAAATTCATCAGGATCAGCCTACTGTCATAAACCTTGCATCTTCCAGCCTGGAAGGATGGGTTGCCATGCAGGACAGGAGCCTGACTAACTAGACTGCCTTTGAAATCCAAAGCCTTTTTGCTTTAACCCTTTAAGCTGCTTTAACTTCCTTTTTGCTTTAAGGTTTTGCATAGATACAGTTCCTGGAAGCAGCTATAGATAATACAAAAGAAAGTGAGACAGATTAGCTTATTTTATCATCATAGGAATTCATCCATATTTGTCTTACGATCATCTGAAATTTCAGGTTACTCACGAGAAGATATCTCTTTGAAACTTGCAGCACGAGACTGCAAATCTGTAAACTTTCTGCACTCTCACCTCAAGGCCACAAGCTAAACTGATGAACGGTTCTGAGCCCTGGATATTTTCTGCAGTTTGTTGCATGCTGGAGCTCATCAGTGCTGTTAACAGCAGTTTCCCAATAAGCAAACTTTTCTCTCACAAATGTTGCGTAAAATACAAGTAGCTACGTAATCAGTGTGATTTTGCAAAGAAAATTTGCCAGCCCTCATGTCTGATGCCAGTGCCTGGAGAATGTTAAGTTGCTAAATGCATGAGTCACAAACTGAATTTCATTTCTCTATAGCCACTTTTAAGTATAAAGAGACATTCAACTGGTAAACTATATTTAGAGCTACTTTAAAATGTGTTTAGGCATAATAAAATTATTAACTCTCTTATATTAAAAAAAAAAAAAGCTAAAATGGATATAATTGCAGGCATGTTATTTCCATAATCACAAGTTTAATATCCATATTAGTGATTTGGAGCCAGTGTTTTTAAATGTAAACCAGTACTTTTACTTTATAGCACCTGTTACATTTTCAAACAATATAGCCTTCTAAAACAAAAGTTTGAAGTGCCCTCTTAATTTTATGCACAAAATGAACCTTCTGTATTTTCTGTTTTGAGATTCTCTAATGTCCTAGTTCCCTTAGTATAGCTTCCATGCTGAAAAGAATATATTCTCCTGAATTTGGGTCACAATATACTGGGTAAATAAGGAACCAAAATATGCCACAAATTAAATGATGGAATGGAAATATGGGCTGCTTCTTTCTTCAACTGTTGGGTTCTCTTCAGCCAAATGAAGGTTTCAAACATTACTGGTATAGGTAAACAATGTTATTAAAAATCATGATGTATTTTATATGATGTCTTTTCAAAATAGAGTAACTGTTTCCTTGTAGACACTTGTTGATTTCATGACTGACATTTCATGCACACATTTTTATTCACAGAAACATCATACCTTTTAAATAAAAAGGGGTGTTTAATTGCTTTAAACGTGGCAGTTTTAAAATTCTTGAATGCAATCATAAAAAGATAAAATACACAATCTAATTTTTTCCTTAGAAAATTCCTTATGCCTCTTAGAATGTTTGTTTGTTTGGGTTTTCCCCTCAAAATTCTAGGTTCTCTGAACAAGACACTTTATACAAAGTGATTACTGTTTTTGACAAAAATACAATTATTTTGGAAAAATCTTCTGCTATCCAGAGCTGTCCATCTTCACACAATGTATTCCAGGTACATACAGTGGGAAAAGAGCAGGTAAAAGATAACATTTTCAAAGCTCTACAGTAATTTTCAGCAAAAAAATCAGAAAGCAATCACAGAAGCAGATTCTTTAAAAGTATCTTTCTGATAAAATGTATGAAATAAACCCGTGTAATAATAGATTGGTCCTATAGATATCGTATGATGGTTTGAATTATAACAAAATGCTGCCAGAAACCCTCAGACTGCAACTATGGTGTTGTTTCACAAGGTGGCACAGCTACTCTTCGCATTGTGCATGTGTTCTTTTCCTCAGCCAGTATCTAATCAGCCTCCCAGTGCGGCTGTAAAAGAGCCAACCTGCATTCAAAGGAAGGAAGCACGAGGAAGGTCTTAAGCACAAGCACATTTTCGGGCCCAGTCCAAGGCTTATTGAAATCAATAAGAAGCTTTCCAGTGTCTTCGATGGGACTTCAGTAGTTTATCCATGGTGTGCTTAAACTCTCCTGACAGGCTTTCTAATCCTGTGAGTGATTAGCTGCAGCAGACACCATATTAAACTTCTCAGGAAAAATAAGCTCATAATTCTTAGCTCTCACCTGGCTTTTTAGAAATCTTAGTATGATTACTAATATACTCAGCTAGTAATAAGAACTAGAAGCTGGCACATCCAAAATCCTACCAAATTCAATGGGACTCCTTCTAAGTAAATTCTAAAAAAAGAATACTGACAAACTGATAAAGTGGATTCTAATTAAAATTCTTGATATTTTTCTCTCTCAATTTTACAGCACAATTCTTTACATTCTAAATTCAAACTTTGAAAATTCATCTCTAGATTCAGGAGAGAAAACTGACATAATATAGAAATGAAATATTTTTTTCTAGTTTAACATAACAATTGCAAAACAATATTATTGCAAATTTTAATGAAGATGATGAGTCTTTTAAGTATTATTATTTGTCCTTCATACAGACATTTCAAGTTGCAGATTAGAAGGATATTCTATTAGATGACTTTGATTCCAAGTCTGAGTAAAAGTCATATTTGAGTAAAATTCCTAGCAAGTTTGGGGATAAAAAGTTCAGTTTGTTATCAGAGTGTTTACATCTTTTTCAACAGTTCTTTTTATAAAAAAGGATTGCATAAATACATGAAATCAACATGCTAGGATCAGACTTCTGGCCTCACTGTTCTGTCCTTTTCATTTTTCCTTTTAAAATGTCACATGATTCAGTGACACTAAATGTTGGAGGAGGGGACCTGTATATGCTTATTATCACTTTTGTTTTGGTTGATCCATAATGAAAGATAATTATTCAGTTCTTCCCCTGGGAGAGCTGCTCACCTTTGTAGACATCCTACTGTTTCCTTTCTGGGGTTTTCTTCTAAGTGGATTTTTTTTTTTTTTTTACTTAGTCTAAATTTTTATTCACTCTGACAGATTTTTCTTTTCAAATGGCTAGAACAACCTTCATAGTTTTTGGCATCCACTTCTCAAAGCAGTGCCCTCTGCCTTCACAAAACACAACAAAGTATATGTCACACAGCTTCCTTGTGTAGATTAACCTGTAATGTACAGAGGATATGTCCACTGCTATTAGAAATCAACTTTCTATTTTACCTTCTTTTGTTTCCAAGGGGGGCAGGGAGGGGAAGACATCTTGTGGCCAGCTTCAGCAAATGGTGGTGTTACCTTTGGTACTACAACAATTAGTAAAAGCTATTACAACAACAAATTTTTCAGTCTTATGAGCATATTTGATCTTCCTCCATACAGGCTGTTCTCAGAGTACACTGAGAACTAAACGCCTCTGACGAGGTCTTTAAAAGAGATGCTTTCTGTTGTGCTCCTCACAATAGTAGCTGTCTCATTACCACGATTGATGCACACGGCTTTTTGTCTGTCCTAAGTGCATATGGAGATGCAAGACATTGCTTACTTTCTTTTAAAAGGCAAAAATTGCTTCACTTAATCCCTATGTCTGCCATGAGTAGGCAAAAAGGTGTGACAAAAATGTTAAGACAAACCCATTTAAGCAACTTGAGACTGTGTCTTCCATACAAGTCCATGGCTGTTGTAGCGTCTGAGGAGGAAGAGCATAAACACTTCTGTCCATCACATAGGACCTCCTAATGTATGCCATATAGAGCTACGGATGGATGTCTCCTATCCATAAAAGAGGGTGATTTAGCCTCATTTATTTGTATTCCAAGATGAGAGGGAAAATAACCACAAAATACGGACAAGAAAAACAGCTTCAAAGAGGAGCAAAATAAAGCAGGTTAAGTGAAATTTACATATAAATTGCCAATGTAAACTTCAGTGTAATAATTTTTCATAAATAATGGAGCAAGTGTTAAATCTGAATGGATTTTCCTAAGCAGGGTTTCATAGCCCAGCCTATCTCATATAGTATTTCAATTTGGTTTTAATCCAAAAATAAATTACAGGAGTATGGAGTCCCATGTTTGGGTTTTTTCTTTTCCAGATGAAAGAAGGGTTTGGTAACAGCTGATGCTGCAAAATCACCTTGAGCCTAAAATTCGAGTTACTGATGGATTTTCAAACTATGTGTAATTCTACAAGATATAAAGGTTTTATTTTCAGTAATGCCTGTTGCACTTCACTGATCTCAGTCTAGAACAGGACTGAGTCCATGAGCATCAGAAATGGCTGTGTGGACAGTAGTGAAGGAGCAAGATATTGCAGTTGACCTCCTGCTGCAGTAGCTGTCATTTCTCTGCAAGGAAATGGTGGTAAGACTGTAAGTGTGTGAATGTGAGGGAAAATACACCAGGAGCTGATTTCTCTTGAAAGGACGGGCTATACTTATCCAAGATCTGGCTGGGCCCCATGCCCAGTAAAATCAACAGAAAGGGCTTTAATAACATTCATTTGAGGGTTAACAGATTACCAGGCTCATAATTACCTTCCAAAATAAAACTGTGCCTAGAAATGCTAATGGCTATAGTCAGATGCTGGAATAACGCAAGCACAATGTAAAAATATCAAATTCAGCCATAAGCACTGGGGAGTTTTAGAATATTTAAAAAAAAAAAAAAGTAAATAAAGACAATAAAACTATTTCTTAGTCAAAAAGCCGCTAATGCGTATGATTCCACAGGTGTATCAATGAATAAATATATGGTTACAAAAATTTTAAGAGACAGTTGTCAATTACAACTACTGCTCTGTAAGTGGTGTGTATATGCCTCCATAATAAAACTGAATGCTCAAGGGGAATTTCAATATTTGAGTATCTAAAAGTTTGCTCTACAACAACAGTGGAAATGCCTTTATCTTTTGCAGGTGGCTGTGCTAGGTCAGATGTGAGCCATTTTTGTGGCATGGGCACATTACTGTCTTTCACTTAAAGCCAAAAGCTATACATTTTCTTTACTATAACACACCTAAAAGGGAGCTATTCAAACTTATTCATGGTAATATTTTAAAGAACAAAAGTGAGAAAGCAGTTAAAGAAGTTTTGGTTTGGCTTCAAAGACTACTGCAAATTTTTCAGATTTGTCTGGTAGCAATAGCTCCAGTCCTTACAATAATTAATATTCCAGTCTTAAGTTTCCCTTTTCTTGCATCAAGCAGGTCCATTTGCCACCACTTTTTTAAGGCTTTTTTTTTTCTTGAAAATGACAGTCATCACAATTATTCTTTCTTAACTTCCTAACAGAGCTTGGGTTGATTGTAGTGGCTGCTACAACATAAACTGATGACATCTGTAAAGTTAGTTTTGAAATTAACACAATATGTTACCAAAATAGTCTTAAAAAAATCCCAAAATTAGATATCTGATTATTTTTTCATCTCTGAAGTTATCTAACCTGTCCTTAATACCTCAAAATCGAAACAAACCCCACTAACTACGTGTTAAAGTTCATTATGGTCTGCCTTGGCGGAACCATGCATCATATGATTTTTTTATAGCAACACAAGTGTAAACCAAGCACATAGGGAAAGCTGAGACACTCACCATACCAACAATCCTAAGTAAATGGTTTCTTAGCAGGAATGGCACTAAGCTGCTTTATCAAGAAATAGTGTAAGTTACTGACCTTTGATATGTGTACCTATTTTTATGTATATATTTAATCTTACTATTGTATAAAGCTCTCTTTGAAGCGAAACTTAATACAATTAACAGTCAGGAGTTCTATTTTGAGTAACAGCTCAAATGCAATTGAAGCAATAAATTTTTCTTCATAATCATGCTTCAGTTTTTTGACACATTGCAAGTTTTAGCAGCTGGTTACAAATATGCAAAGAAATCCTACTACCCTAGCAGACCTGTTATTTCATGTAGGATATCTGAGGTTGAACGAAATTTGGAACCAGAGTTTAGTTCAGTGAGCTCCTTTCTGACTGTGGAATTCAGCTGGACGCTTTATTTTCCCTGTTCAGCTCTAATGTACTTCTGGGCTATGTGTGTTTCAGCTGATCAACCTACAATGTTAAAATGACATTTCTTCACATGACTGATACAGGACATGGGACCAGCAGGATGTAAGACTGTGCCCAAAGATAGGCTTACAACTTACTCTAAGCCTCGCTTAAAGTGAAGCTAGCTTTAGTCAGTGCTTTCCACCTATGGTTGCTGTGAAGAGCTTGTGAATGGTGTTTTAGATGCCCTATGTTGTTTTAGAAGCCCTTTACATGGTCTGGAAAGGCATTCTGAACTCAGGTACAGGACTGTTATTATTAGCCACTAGATGCCACCGTTGCTCCTATAAAAGCGGTCCACTCCGCATCTTTGTTAAACCCCACAAACCTTCAACTGATTTCCCCACGGTGTATCAAAATAGTGGTATATCACTGAACTAAAAATATAAATGTAGATTCACACCTTATACTCAATTCCTTCGCAAACTATTTTGGTACTCGCAAGACCTGAAGGTCCATTTTCATCTTGGAAGTGTGTAAAGGGCTTCATGGGTCTGCCTGCTCTTTCTGTGACAAAAATAAGAGCTGTCAGACCTGAGGAGTCGGCACAGTTGACACTGACTGGAGTAATTTCAGTATATGCATAAGCAATGGAAGTGGCTTAGTGTCATACATTGTACCTCTGCAACCCCAGAGCAGTAAGTTGTCTGAAAATTTAGGACACCATTATGATGGGGCTGTGTAGGTCTAGAGGAGCCCTTACTACTGGAGATGGTACTGCACATGACTTACAAGGACCCATCCATTCCCAGCTGTTTGCAAGGAGCTGGGGGGAAGGGCTGGGAGACAGTATTTTTAAATGCAAGATTCATATGGAAAACTGAAACAAACACTTATAGTACTGATAATTCCCAATGCCATTGTAAAGGCTTTCTGCAGGACATCCTTCCAACTTGTCTGTTGGTAGCTTGGTAAAGACAGACCCAGGATCTGCTGTCACATTGCTCACAGAACATGTCAGGTGGTATTTATATGCCTAGACACAATGCTTGGATTGTTGTTTTTAGTGGTGACAGCTGGAGTAAATACCTAGTGCCTTACTGTTTGGTGGCATAAGTGCGCCAGCCTGTGTGCACATGGAGAGGAAATTAATGGTGGGCTGTTTTGGAAAAGATGTTTGGTCCTGGGGAAGCCACAGGGTATGTTTACTGAGGCTGATACTTCCATATCCCAAAATCCTGAAAAGCACAGGGAATGCTCACTGAATGTGGTGGAGTCATATGGAAAAACTGCAAATTGCTTCCGTGGGTGACCTCTTCATAGTTAAAGACTGCAGAGTAGATTTTCTTTGTTAGGTGAGCAAAGGGATATCTTTTTCCAAAAAGGCTTGAAATTTTCCTCTCACTATTCCCATACTTTTGCTAGCAACACACAAAAGCAGCCTCCATACTCCACCTCTCACCTTGACATATGTGTCTGACAATTGATAAAGTCGTATGAAGTGACCCACAATGCCACAGACATAGTTACAAAAATGGGTGGTTTTGCTGAAAAATTGTTAAATATATGCTACTGGATCTTCTGTTGCTTGGATGTATTTCAGTGAAACAACAAATGGATGTGATGAGCAGTTTATGGTTTTCTCATGGATGCTCATGGAGGTGGGCATCTTGCACAATTAAATAAGGGATGCATATAAATATGGAGGATAGGCAGGCAACCTTAAACTTCAAAATTAAAGCTGTCCCTATAGGCACAGTGTCCTGGTCACTTAATTCCTGCCGTCGGTCATCCCAGGCTGTGGGCAACGCCATAACCCTGAGGTCGGGAATCCACGCCACAGGGAAAGGCGCTCTTCGCTGGGGAGTCGTTAAATGTCCGGGGCGGAAAGCAGAGGCCAGAGTGAGGGCAGAGGAGACGCCTTCCCGACACCACACCCCGGACCTGCCTCGCACGACCACCCCTCTGGAGAAGAGTGCCGGGCGCGACGGTCCGGCCCGCGGCCACCCTCGGGTGATGCGGCTCCGCGCCCGCAGATGAGCCCCCATCCTCGCCCGCTGCAGCAGCGGGAGCGGGACACACCAGGGCATCCAGAGCACTCCGGACGCGGGGACACCCCCACCCCACCCCGGGAGCCCCCTGAGGCCCCCACCTGATCCAGATCTTGGTGCCCTCGAGGGTGTA
>JAYRBT010000093.1:30064185-30078832 GCA_036023395.1 Myiotriccus ornatus
GCCCCGTTCACCAGCACTCTCTGGGCCTGGCCCTCCAGCCAGTTCCTGACCCAGCACAGAGTGCCCCTGTCCAAGCCATGGGCTGCAGCTTTTCCAGGAGTGTGCCCTGGGAGATGGTGTCAAAGGCTTTTGAGATACATTTTCCATTATCTTTTATTTAATGCTTTTGAGATACTTTTTCCACAATACTTGAAGCTTTAACTTCGGTAAAGTAATCTTTAATATACTGGTTTAATCAGGCAGTTGAATACTGAAGGTTAAAACCTGAGGTACTGCATGGAGAGGTTGTCTGCACGATTTTAATTTTTAGTTTGTGATATAATATTTTATTTAGAAACTTAAAAGCGTTCCTTTAAGTAATTTTAAAATAGGACGGTAATTGTGTGTATGTGTCTGTATTTGTTACTTTGAAGAATTTTATACTTTCAGGAATGCTTTAAAGTACATTTGAGTCCACAAAAATTTTGCCCTTTTCTTCATTATTATTTTTTTTTCCAAGCATTCAAGGGCAAATTAAAATCTGAAGGACAGTCACTGGATCACCAGGGACACTAATTCTTTTGCCTTTGCATTTGCTGGCATAAGGGAGGCGCTGGTTCACGAGGCAGCACGTGTGAAAGAGCTCCTCATGGTGTGTAAGCAGGTGCATTGAAGAAATGCAGCATTTCTTTAGTGCTATGCATGGCCTCAATGCAGTGGGAATACATGTGACCTTAAATACTTTATGAGGCATACACTGTAAACCTGTGGGAACAAAAATGTACGTGGGCATGCATTCAAAGGTTGTGCCTAGTTGATAGCCAAGCTTCCAGGGGCATCAGTGAGGGTCCTCTGGAGAATAAACTGTGTTTCCAGGTGCTTGTTGCAGTGCCTCTACTCTAAAGCGTAAGAATTTAGCTTCCACTTTGTTTTTAATTTCTCTTTGTAGTTACTTCTGTGTCCTTTTGTTCTGTATATAAGTGTATTTTGGCTTCAGTTTAATGTAGTTTTCTTTGGCTTTCCTTGAAAGCTTTTTCTTCCTGGCTACAGACAGTAGCACACCTATTATCATAATAACTTTTCATCATGGAAAGGGCCCGTCTTATGGAACAGCTCTTATCCTGCCAGAATTGCACAACTTCCTGTTGTTGATGATGATAAAACATCGTGACTTTTTCTGCCACTTTTTATCAATTTGGGGCAAATTTCTGCAGTGCAGTGAGTCTCAGTTCCAGGAGTCAGGGAATTCAGCTACAACAAATGTAGCTGATGACTAAGCTTTTAGTAAACTGCTTGGCTCAACAAATGAAACAATTTTGTTATATGCTTTTTGATGTTTTTAGTTGTTGTTTTAAAATAATCTGATAGGTGTGAATCTGGCCTGCAAGAATGAATGAAAGCAGGTGCTGTTATTTTTTATTCTTCTTTTCTTCTACTCAAAATTCTTTTTTAATTCATTTTTTTGTCATATGATAGGGGAAAATAACTGCACCTAAATGAGTGTGGTTGACTGTAATAGAAAATATTTTCAAACAATACAAAATATTTTTTTCATAGTTTTTGGCTGCAGTAATTTTGGGAAATATAGTATTAGTACTTCCAAGAGGGTCATGCAAGTGTATGTGTATTTCTTTTGTGGCATTTCATGCTTGAGGCTTGCTTAGAGTTTTGGAGTGTGTCTGTTACATCTTTGCAAAAATTGGTCATTGTTTGTACTTTAAAGAAAGAGTTCTGTAGTGAATGCATTGGGCGTTCCTCCATCCTGGCTGTGCTAAATCGGTGCTCACATCCCCCTGTTCCAAATCCTTGATTTTTCACTCTACTAAGTCCAAGAATAAATCCAGTTCAGATTCTGTTCTTAAGTTCCTATCCATGCTGTGCTGCTGGCATGTGTGCTTGAAGGTGGCAACCCTGTCATGGGACAGAGATGTAAAAGATGTGTAGTCTTAGTGGGGCAGAGAGCCTTGAGTGAGCTGAGACTGGTCTTGTTTCTTCAGTGTGCTTATCAGCTAGCCCAGCCCAGCCTGAGCTTCCTAGCTCATCACTGGAAAAGCACTTTCAACAGCAGTGGCTTTATTATTTTAACTGCGCTCCTCCTAGGAAAACTGGCTGCTTGCGACTGGCATGGGTGGACTGACTCTTTGATGGGTAAAAAACTGGCTGGAGTCCTGGACCCAGAGAATTGTGGTGAATGGAGCTAAATCCAGTTGGCAGCTGGTTGCTGGCAGTGTTCCCCAGGGCTTGGTTTTGGGGCTGGTCCTGTTTAACGTCTTTGCTGATGATCTGGATGTGGGGATTGAGCGCACCCTCCGTAAATTTGCAGACAACACTAAGTTGGCTGGGAATGTTCATCTTCTCAAGGGTAGGAATGCTGGGTTGGTGGTTGGATTTGATGATCTTGAAGGTTTCTCTCCCAGCCTTGACAATTTTATGATTTTACAGATGCTAGAAGCAGGAGAGGGAAAGGCTGGAAGAAGGTGTGTTGGAATGACATGCCTTTGAGGTTGACCTGTTAGAAAAGAGCTACTATGAATCATTTGCCTTTTTATTCCACTTTATCAGTGAATAATCATAAAGACCATTTAATATTTGTCATTTAGTTTGCTTGTTACCAACTGTTTCTGGAGACTGGTGATTATTATAGCAATTGTCACTTGAAGTATGTGGGATTGTGGGGTCCTCGTCCCCACGTGAGAATCCAGTGTTAGAGTGTTTTTATGTTCCTGTTAAATATGCCAGTTATCTTCTATAGTATTCACCTACTTCCCATGTTTTGCTAGTGCACTGAGGGATGTGAAAGCACTTAAGCTTTCACATTGATCTGAATAGGATTTCCATTAGCTGTGTGTGCTGTTGATAAAATGCTGATAAAATTTCATTAGTTCAGAAGGGGAAAAATCTAACTGAGGATCTCAGAACAATCATGTTAAAATATGTTCCCAAGAGTATGTTGGTTACTGATTAAATAGGAGCAGTCAAATTTTTCACAGTTCTGAATCCTGGTGATACCTACTTTTCTCTCTGAAAATTTGCCTCAGCAGTAGCATTCCTGTTCATCTCAATTTAAAAGAACTTTGCTGTTACAAGTTGGAATGTTTAGTTTAGTACTAAACTCATAATTTTGGTAAATAACTTCATTGTTAATTTTTCATTGCTAAATGTCATTTGGAGACCTACTGTTTTCCTTGGAAATGGCCTTTGAAAAGATTTACTTGGTGGTTGTGTCATAAATCTGTGAAGTGGCCAACAAAAACAAACTGGCTGATGTTTTTACTAGTTTTTATATCCATCTTACCTTCAGTGTAGGCCCACTGTGTATTTTTTCAGACTTGGAATAAAATATGATGCCCTGAATTGGTGGAGGAAGGGATTTTTTCTTTCCTTGTTGATTTTTATTTTCTTGTTTCTGTTTATCCATAGTTATATTAATCAGTTTGGTCAAAATAATTTTTTCTCTGCAAAGTAGATACTAGCCTGTACAAATGAAGTAACTTTTTGTCCTTGCCATATCCACAATGATTATGTAGGTAGGTAATAAAAATAGTTGCTGGTTGAACTATTTCTGTTTTATGAGAAGAATAGCTTTAATGGCTAGTACAAGAAAAGAATCATAGACTGTTGCTCTGTTATTTTTTTAAACAATTTCAAGAATTTTTTCGTATTTTGTGTTATAATTGTTCTATTTTGTTCACTGGGAAAAAAATACATAGGAATGAGAGATGTTCAGTAGAGTTTTTGGCATCTGTTAATCAGAACAGATAATAAACCAGCAGCACTGTTGTATTTAACTGGTTGATATTTCCCTGCATTGAGACACTCTGAGAAGGTATTTAAGATATCTTACATACGTCCCATCATTACTTTTTATAGGCATATTGATCTCCATCTAAAATAGTAGGGGTTTCTATTTCTACTTGTCCTGTGTAAGTAGCAATTTAAACTTTTTTGAGGCAAACATGCAGCCATTTTTTCGTCTGTGAGTTGTTACTATTTCCTTCAGAAAGCTCTAGTTTTGTCCCTTGTAAATATATTGATAAGTAGTACAGAGCTTTTACTCAGTGAGGTACAAGAACCCATGCTCCTCTTATTCTGTTCATCACCCTTGCTTTGATTTGCCTCAGCCCGTCTTTTATTAATTCTATTAAAAAGATGTGTTCAGGAGTATGTGTGGTACTTTGTGTGGGAACTTACCTGTAACTTCTACAGCGGTGCTCGATGTCCAATCTTGGCACTGCAGCTGAGGATTGCATTTATCATGTTTAAGGCTTCACCACTCCGTAAATTCATCACCATTTCTCAGCTGGTTAGTACTGCCAGGTCAGTGTCATCTTCTCCCATTTTCACCTGTTGAGTTTGACTGGCACAATATTTCACTTACGTTAAAATTTACTAGTATAGTATTTGCATGTTTAATCCTGTTACTGTTGGAAAACTGTGCCATCCTGAACATGATGTTGCTATATCAGGTAAAAATTGTCTTTTCTTGTGTAAAGGGATTGTTCCTGGTTGGTACAGTGACCTGCACTGCAAGGGCAGATGCTATGACAGAACAAGAGGGAATGTGTTGTTTTGCATGATCACATCCCATGTGGAAAATGCTAGCTGTTGTGTCAAGTCTGCTTGTACCTCCTAATAGGCAAATGTTTAGTGAATAAGAAAGGTTTTATCTCAGAAATAGCTTTATCATATAATGTTAATTGTGAAGGGCTTTAATTCCAACTAAAGGAAGCAATTCAGTGCACCTTAGAAGAAAGTCACCTTTTAGTCTTTCAACTTTATCCTCTTTCATTTGCCATTTTCTTTTTTGTCATTCATTATGAAATGACTGCAAATAAACACATAAATTACCAGAAACCCCTAAGGGAGCTCGAAGGATTGTTTCAGCACATTGGACTTTCTGTTTGTAGTCTGTTACATGAATCTAAAGCTGAACATCTGTGAAAGACAAACATGCAGTAGTTTTCCTTTTAGCTCTACAGCCGTTGTAGGTGGGACAAATACTGGCAAATACTGAAGTCTGCTGGTAGAGTTGATGTTTCTGGTTGAAACATGTTGACTATGTAACACAGATCTTTTGATGCTCTGAATTCATACCTATTTTAATTTAAAAAAAAATCCCGTGTGTACTGTTCATGAATGCTTTAATTCATGATGTATTCGAGTGGAAGACTTCAAATAATTGTTTATGGAAATAAACCTTGAAGAATTGTATATGTATACACAAACACGTATGTATGTATGTATGTATGTTTGTAAATATATACATATGAAAAATGCTAGAAGAGCATGCCTTTACTTTTCAGTGAGATGGCTTGAGGCAGATTCTCTGAAATATCTCCAATAAAATACAGACTTCTGGAAGAGGTTTTCGGATAGGCTGAAAATTATATGCCTGTGAAAACAACGTTTCCATAAGTGCGAGGATTATTTCCAGTGTTAATGCTTCTTCAGAGCTTTTAAACTTCAGTAATAAGTAGTAAATACATGTGTGTTAAATGTCATGTGTACCTGTATTCCTTAGGCAGGTTGGTTCATGCCTGTGTCTTCGGGTTGGCACCAGTTCTGCAACTGATACTAAACAAACAGCAGTGTAGAGGCAGTCTGCTCCTGGCAGCTCTGGTAGCTTTATTGCAGTGATCTGTGTTAAATGCTGATACATCCTTAGGTATGAAAAGATATGTTTTTGGTGCCCTTTTAGCGTTCAAATGATAAGAAGAGCTGTAAAACTCTTGGGGAGACTCTGATGGCCCTTAGCACATGCAGGTGTTACAGCTGCTGTCCATGACGGTTTCTGTGAGATGAGATGGAATCAGTCCACGTTCCCTCTTTGCTCTGATCAAAATCGCTATCTTTTTTATGTCCCTTCCTTATAGATGTAGTGGGAAACTTAAACTTTTAGGGGAGATGCAGCCCTTGAGTTTGTCGTAGTCTGTAGTGACTTTTTTGTGTTCTCCTTTCAGCTGACACACAGCTGTGTGGTAGCAGGAAACTTCACCAAAGTGTTTGGTTAAGAGTAGTCAGTTCTTCCCTAGGGAAAGCTTGTCTGCTCTCCTGCCTTATTGCACTTGCTGTCTCCATTCAGGGAGAAAACAGTGTTCATTCCTGTCTCTGACCTCTTTAGCCTACTTTGTGGGAAGTCTCTTCAATTTAAAGTTCAATTAAATGTATGTCACATACTGAATATAGTGACTTATTTTCTGCCATGAAATTGCCTCCTTGCTCAGAGCTCACATTCCCTTCATCCTCTGTCCCTGTCGATGGCTTTGCCCTTTGTGTTCTGTTGCTACTTTGGTTTGCGGTAAAGTTTTTGTTTTGACTCTTGCCTCTACTTTTGAAGTGACATGAAAGCCTATAAAACTGTAAAGAATTGCTCTGTGTTGTGTTACCGTGGGAGTGAAACTGTTTTGATAAAAGCTATGATTTGTCTGTGAAAAGAAAAAAATCTTGCTAATGAAATAGATGTGCCATGCAAACATATTAAAGGAATGATGTGGGCTATTAAAGTTTTCTTCAGTGGTTTGAACACCCGTAGAAAAGGGAATGTCGTTTTCAGTACAGTGAAACCTGAATAACTTTTGGAGGTTATTGAGGAGGAAGTACATTTTTTTTTAATGTAGTTTTTGAACTTTTTTTCCCCCAACGTCCCAGAAAAGTAGCTCTTAAGCTGGTTGCTTGAATCAAGAAATATGTGCGTAGACACTTCTCAAGTATATTCTCTTCCTCAAATCTTCAGTTGAAAAAGCCTTTTTTTTTAAATTGATATATATGCATTTTCCTAAGATTATGGTTTCTATAATCTTAGGTTTCCAGAGAAAGTCTTATGGTTTTTTAGAAGGTGACAACGATTCTCTGAAGTTAGGTGGGGTGTAGGTTACTGCTGTGTCAAACTGCGGTGCAGTCCATCCCAAATGAAAGACTGGTGTTCCTCACATAGTGATAAAGGCATTGAAGATGTTGCTCTGCCTTATTCCTTCTGTTACCCTCTAGTGCTGGGCATCTGAATGCCATTGCCTGAAATGTTGCTTTGACACTGAGACGTATTTTAAGATAAGCTCAGTTTTCTTGGGGTTTCCTGTGCACCTCTATGTCTTGGATATTTTTTTATTAACAGTTTATCTTCAGTACTGTTGTTCTGTGCCACAGTCATAGAAAGCACTGCTGAACTCAAGAGGCCACACTGTTTGTACTCATCCTTTCTGTTCATTCATTATCCATAGTCCTTCAGCTGTCAAATTTTAGGACACATAGCATTCTTTGTTGACAGTTTTCAAAACCTGAAGACTGTGATCTTAATGGGGCACATGTCTTGAAGGTTTTGCCCAAGTAGGAGGCAATAATAGCTTTTAGAAAGGATTTTTAATGTTTGATGATTTCGTACGTATTAATGTTCTGTAGATGATGAAATTGCCGAGCAATGAAAATGTGTTCTCTGTGGTGATGTGTGTTTTTTTTAGAGTGTCTCCCTGAATGCCTACAGCCATGTTCTGTGTTCTAAATCTTTCAGATGTAATCAGTTAAATGTGGTTAGTATTCAACATTGTTTGGATGGGAAACTTATGGGAGACATTAGGCATTTGAAATAAATTATCCTGGCAATACCTGGTGCAGTTCTCACTTTCCTGGATCCACACTTCGTGAATGCCTGCAGACAAGAGTGAGAGTGGAGCTCTTGGGGTACTGCTTCTCGAGGTGCTGCCTCTATAAGAGGTTGTTGTCATCCTGGCAAATAATGACCCGAAGAAATCACACGTTAACCTGCTTGATAGTCTTTGTCTAACTTTTGCTGTTTTATGGTCAGCCTGCATAAACCTCTTTGAAAGTTGCTACAGTATTGCCGTGCATTATTAGACAGCTCAATAATGTTAATTTTTTAGCTAGATGAATTTTTGCTGTGTTTAAGAGCTGAACTCCTCGGACCTCTACACAAGTAGTTATAAAATCTTTCAGTGTTCAAATGGTTTATGACCTTCATCCACATGACTTTTCACTTCATGTGTGCTCAGGGAGCACTGTAAGTAATAGTTGGTAGGCGAAGCTGAACAGGTTGTTTGGGTTGTGAACTGCTAGTGCGTACCATTGGCTTCAGGGTTTCTATAACAGGATTCTGAAGTGTTTCTGAAATGTAAGTATAGAAATAAATACATCCTTTAAGAGGATATATGCTCTTAAGGGATAAACAAATCCAGTTAATTGTCTTTGAATAAATAACATATCAGTTAATATGTGTGTGTATTTTTATTTACATACAGAGATGTATGTATACACACATAAATAAGCTATTCTTAAGAAAAAGGATATTTAAAGTAAATGTTTCTCCTAAAACCTATGCAATATATAATTAAATAATAATTGTTTTATCAAGCTGTTAGGTTTAGAAATAGCCATTAAACTGACAGATGCTCTCATTTGCATGATTTAGAAGCTTGCATGGCAGTTATAGGCTTCAGACCAAGAACTGTCTTTGCATATATATTTTCCACTACTAGGGATTACGCTGCTGAAAAGTTGCATTGTAGTTAAGATGCAAGGAATGGGGTTGTTTCCAGAAGATTCATAAGGCAAGGCCCTGACCCAGCGGGTGACTGGGTAGCAGCAAAGCCCTGCAGTAATGAAGAGCTGGCAAGGGTGGGAGCATCTTATGCATCTGCATGATCAGTGCTGAAAACAGAAGGCAAGATTGAGAAATACTGTTGTTAGGCAAAACGAGGTAGATGCTCAGTTGGAAGGTTTTCTATGAGCTCTTGAGAGACAAGAAGGGGAAACACCGTACTAATCTCCTGTGTAGGGGGAGAAGGATGTGACAAAGTGAGAGCTTGAAAGAGGAAAGCGGAGAGAAAGGAAAAAATGCGGTCACCTAGGAAGGAGTAAAACCAAGTATGTCTAGTCTAGGGTAACATGTATAGCCTTGAGACAGGGCCTTGAGCTTGAGGACTTTCAACCAAATGCTGTTAAGAGTTGAAAAGAGAGGGAAGCTTTCTGTGGTAGTGAAAGATTTGTTTCCAGCAAAGGAGATCCATTTGGGACTGCTGTAGGTGGGTGAAGAAAGGATAAACTGGAAGAACTACTAAATGCTAATAATGTCCAAAGACAGTCAGTTTATAACATAATGGTAATGGGATGTTCTGAGCAAAATTAAAGTTGCACTAGTTAAGACAGGATCTGTTTGGCAGAAGCAGCTTATGTGCTTTAAAACAGCCAGTTCATTAAGGGTTTGTACCTAACATAAAGGACATTTGAAGGAAGGCTTTGGTCAATTGCAGTTTAAATAACAAAAGAAGTCCTCTCCTTGAGTAGCCTTAAGAAATTGGAATTTTTTTTTTTTTTTACAGCTCTCCTGGTTAATTTAGTTTATTTATTTATTTATTTATTTATTTATTTATTTATTTATTTTTTAATTACTATAGCTAATACGATAGGCACCAAGTCAACAAAAAATTAATAAAGCTGTACGAAAAAGCAGTGACCCATGACTGCAAGAGTGTGAGTGAATTTAAATATATGAATGCACGTTTTATAGGGGTTTGCCACTATTGCTGTTTCTGTTGTGGGTTTTTTTTGTTGTTGTTTATTTGTTTTTATTTGGTTTTTTTCCCCCAATTCAATGGATTAGTTCTGTCAGTCATTGGTCTGTAATTTCTCAGGACTATAAATTCCCAGCCTTTCACTATTATCAGTGCTAGCAACAAGAAGTCACATCGGAGTCTGTGCAGTAGGTTGATGATGTTAATCATCTTCACTTAATAAAATAAACTTTAATAAAAGGAGTGGAAAATGTGTTCCTATTTATTCTGTCAGTTTTACTCTTTTGCCCCATTGGCAGTCTCATCATAAAATTTCAGTCAACTTTTGATTCTACTTGATGACTTTTCTTTTTGACATTATCTCTTATTTTTAAACCAATATATGTCTTATGCTGCCTACTGTCCTTTCATACCAGTTTTCAGCTGAAAATGTATAGTGCACTTCTGTCAACAGTTATCTTCAGTATCCTCACTGAGAAGCAGCTCAGCTTTCAGCATGCTGCATTCTAGAGCAGCTTCTGCAAGTGTGAGCAAAAGGCAAAATTTTGTTTCTTGGCAAGTTGTCTGTTTTTTGCAGACTGTCTGGTGCAGTACAGAGGTAGAAAAGCAAACTAACTTCAGAATAGATGCTGTTTAGAAGCATTATTAACAGCGTAGTTGATTCCTGTCCAGTTTACAGGCTTGCAGGGTTTTTAGTAGTTTGTGTCTAAAGATGGTAGCTTTAAATAATGTGTCAATTATGTAGTAGTCATTTATCATAATCAATTTTTCTTTCCTTACAGGTAATGAAATGTGATTTCTTTCAAATATTTGCTAGCCATATGATGTTAATTTGTCTGTTTTCTCTCCCAACACATTTCAAGAGTGTTACAATGAAGGTAGGAATCCCACATGAAAGAAAATGACTGCCTCATAAAAACCCCCTATAAGCCGAGTGGAGGCAAATGAATTCTGAACATTCTGATTTTTCTCTTTTGTCGTAGTCCACAACACTTCCATTACCCTTGTCTTTTATTAAGAAAATATCTTTGATAGGAAGGCACTGTGAAGAAACCCTCCAACAGCACATCTGTTAGTATGAGTAAGCAGTGGGAGACACGAGAATGCCGCAAATGAAAAAAGCAGGAGCCTTCCTTTTAGCAGCCAGACAGGGACAGGAAGGTGTTTTGCCCTTCTAGGAGCAACGAGGCAGGAACTGGTATATGGGAGGAACAGTTCAGATAGTTCAGCCCATGTATCGGCATCGTCCAAGACCCTCTCTGTGCATGGGAGGGTCCTCATATTCCGGGCAGTCCTTCACTTGACATAACATAGGAGGAAAGTAATGTGCCCCTGTGTGAAGGGATTGGGAAGGATCATAAAATAGTGTCTTTTCTGAACGCATTTTTCTTTATTCTCTGACACGAACAACATCCCAAGATTTGTCCCATCAAGAAAAGGCAGCCTTGAGGTGGTACGATTTGCCCGTGCAAAACTGCCAGTTCTGTAAGAATTAAGATTTTTTTAAATTCCTTTTTTAATTCTAAATGATAATATCTGAATATTTTAGATTATCTCGGATGTATATGACACAGCATGGCCTTTCTGTCCCTGACTGACTTTCAATTGAATACTTTTATAGTCATTTATTGTGCCATTTTGTCCCAAAAAGTGTAAATTAATCAGGATTTTCTTTAAATGTGAGCATGCCTGTTTCCCTTTCCTGTATTTACTTTGTGTGAATCTACCTGAGAGGCAAAAGAAAAAGGAAGAAAATGAAGGAAAAAACCCCCACAATTGTTTGATCAATTGTAGATTGTGATTGCACGTTTAATGCTCTGAGCACTTTTCTGTTTCATGATTACATTATCAAGATGGATTCATTCAAGATTCTATTTCCACCTTATATTTAAAGTCTAGATTAATTGTAACCACTAATAGCACCATACTTACTGTTCCTCTGACATGCAAGCCAGTGTAATTTACAACATGCAGGATTTCTCTGCCATGCAATGACAGTTATTTTATGACAGGATTTTATATATATATATGTGTGTGTGTGTGTATAATATATTTGCTGTTTATGGAAAAGTATTTCCGTGACTGCATGTGTGAATACCTATTCTGTCATTTCTTCATCCAACTTTGTCTCAGAATTTCTTTCCAGATTTTCTTTTGAACAAGGAAGTGTCATGAGATACTGTTCATTAAAAAACGTCTGTACGGATGACGAACTGTATTGGAGAGTTTGTTACCACCCCATTTCAGCAGCTGTGCTGATAGACTAAGCTTTGCTATGTGGCTACTTCTACAATGAGGAATTGCTCAACCTTTGTTAAAAATGAAGCAAATATACTTTGTTCAAAGACAAGCAGCATGCATTAATTGCTCTAGCATTCACAAGCTGTACTACTGTGGAATGACAACATTGCATATGCTTCATACATTATTTTTTATTACTTCCGTTGATCCCTGAGATAAAGTGCTGCACTTTTCCCCATCTGTTGGTGTATTTGTTTTGGTTCTTGAATTCTAAATGTTTTTCCTCTACGCTTAATGCTCTTGATAGTTATCAGTTTCCCAAGATCTTTAAATGTTAGACTTAGAATCTGTTATTACAACAACAATTAAGCAGGAATTAATTTGTCAGGTTTCTATGTAATATTTATCAGGTTTCCCTTTTTGTGATGTATTCTGAAGATTTATCAAGATTTTATTTTGTCAGATGTTGTTTGTGTGGTTTGTATTTTTTGTTAACTTGGTCAAAAATTAGGGGTAAAATTTATGACTAAAATTACAGATTAGTTGACTAAAAGCAATATTTAGTTAAAACAGTAATAGAAGGATGTATTGATTCACTTCAGCTTTGTGGGACAGAAAACGCATAGTTTTAAATATTCATCTTGGTTAATAAACCTTGTCTTTTGGCTAGTATGTAAGGGATGGACTGGTAGTAAACTCCACTGAATACTTAGCAGAACTGGCTAGACTTTTCCTGTGATGATACATCTTCAGTGTGGTGTGCCCTGGTTTCTAACATATCAGATTAATTCACTGGGAGTGGTTTAGCTATTGTAATTAGATTGGTTTGTTTCTGGTTCACTCAGTTTTTAATTAGTAAGCGCCACGTGCTTTTTTCCCCTTATGCCTTCTCAGAGAGAGAGACATGATGATGGTGTTCTCTGAAACGGTTGCTAAACAAGCCATTCTCATAGTGCACTGACTTCCAGAATCAAATACAACTGAATTTTAGAAAAAAACTGATCGAAAGTAAAAACCAAGAGACTTCTTGTATATCATTCTATCTGTTCTCATCTTCTCACCTTAAGGTGTTCACATGTTTTGAAATACGCTGTTCTGGGTTCGTGCTTATGCTCTTTTGTTTGCAAGCCCTTATATTGTAAGAGCTCTGTTACTTCTTCTTAATTATGTTTCACCTGTGTAAAGAAATCTGATTTTTAATAAGTTTTTTTTAAAGTAGAGGAATAGATATACATGTGTACTTTTGATACATGTTTAGTTTGTTTACGTTGTTACTGGAGATGATGGAAATACTTTATAAAGATTTCAGAAGTGTTAAAAAAAGTATAAATATGCCAAAACAGAGTGAAAATGTCCTTTGTGTAAATATTCTTTGTGTTCAGAAAGCAACTACAAGTGCAAATAATTTCCTTTCTCTACATGGGGAAAATAAAAGAAAGATCAAAGTTTGAGAGAAGCCCTCTTTCTTCACAAAAAGCAGTTAATGTTTAAATTGGCTTCAAAGCATGTTATTTACAGTGTCTTCTAAGCTCTTGACTGCAAGCATTATATTTTTGGTGTGGTAATTTGCATATACAAAGTGAGTTTTATTTCAATGCATTAGTAGGGCAATAGGGCAGGATATATGGGGGAAAAAAAGCACTTTAAATCTTCGGTTTCAAGTGAGACAGTTCTTATTTATTGCAGGAAATACAGTAAAACCACATGACAAAAAAAAAAATAGCAAGGACAATGTGTTTATTATATGGTTTCTCTCAGTGGTGAAGTAGGTCCAGGCAGTCCTAATACAGATTGCAAAAGCTGCTTTTCAGTAGTAAGTTCTAGAAAAAAGGCATTTTAACAAAAAAAAAAACCCAAAAACAAAACCAACCAAACAAACAAAAAACCCCCCCAAAAAACAAAACAACAAACCCAACTTTTCCTGTAATTCTGTTAATTTCCCGTTTTTGCGAATTTAGTTTTGTCATTGTTTTGGTTTATATATTTTTAATTGCTCAAGCCTGATTTAAATGGCAACAGTCTCACGTAGTTGCTAATGAAAACACGATTCTAATGAGCACACATTTGAAAAGACATTATCACCATTCTAGTAATAACCTTTAATTTTTACACTCTGTATCTTATATGCAAATCAGCACCTTTTTTGAAAGTGAACTTCTTTTCCCTGGTGGTACGAAAGAAAGGGAGAGGATTGAATATACCAAAGTGTAAAGCAGGTAAAAGTATTCCAGTTGTGCTGGGATGAGCAGATGTTGTACACTGCTCACTCAGACCCTCAAGAATCTGCTGCAGTAGATTCCCTGCAACAGGCAAAATAGCAAGGAAAGCATGCAAAGGGAAAGGAAGTAATCAAGAACAGTTAGTGGTATTAAGGTAAGTTAATAATAGAAGGTATGTAAAAAATCCCCACACCTTTTTAGATTTGATGTCTTGATGTCAATCTTCAGTTTCAGAATTTGTTGGATTACATTGAACAGATTGTGTGTTGGAACTAATTTGATTTTTACACAAAAGACACTAAGATGCTGACTTTTTTCAGTAACTAATCAATGGTTCTGTTTGATGCTAAGGAGATCTGTGCAAGATATGAATTGTTTGAGTGAAATGTCATCACACCAATTCTGTCTTTTCAAATTTAGATGACTCTGCTGTACAAATATGTCATGGTATACAAATATCTGTGCATTAATAGGCATGTCTCCTTAAAGTACATTTACCCTTAAAAAACGTAACTATGGACCAAGACAGGAATTTACTTGAAGAGCAAATAGTGAGGGGAAAAAATGTGTTGTTTTCATAATTTCAAGATTTATAATGTTAAAGTTATGGCACTAGAATTTCCCTGGGTATTTAGAAAAACTGAGGTTTCAGCAGTCTTAAACCTTAGCAGAAAAAAAAAAAAAAAA
>JAYRBT010000093.1:30079468-30097625 GCA_036023395.1 Myiotriccus ornatus
AGGCACAAGGCAGGATTGTATTACTTTTCCAGAGCTCTTTACACCCGACTGAGACTGCCTGTTTCATGTTTTTATCTCAAATTTTGCTGATTTTTGCTAAGTAAAAAGTAGTGGCAGTTGTATAAACTCTTTGACTTGCACCTTTTGATTATATCAGATTGCAGCAATATTTTGGCTTAAAGAAGTTGAGCAAAGGTTTTTCTTTGTCAGGTTGGCCTTAAGTCATAGAGGCTTGGGGTCACTTTTCTGCCCATCTTAGTCCTTTTTTCCTCCCAGTGTAGAGAAGTTATTTAATTAATGAGATTTTTAAGATGTTTAATAATCTATAATTAGCAAAAACCAATTGTCCATATACACCACAAACTCAAATGTTTTAAAATATGACAACGCACAGTTGCCATCAGAATGAAATTCTGTGATAACAGTTGGCAGTAACATGTATTGACAGTTAATGGTCTTACAATACGGTCTTGTAATATTGATGATCACAAATTAGACTAATGACTGTTCTCATTTTTTTTGAGGTGTGAGCTTTTCTTAATTGCTGATTACACCACAGTTGGGGTTAGTCAAAGGAAGTGGCCCAGAAGACTCGGCTGCATTTAATGCAGGCTAAAAATCAAACTCACAGTTTTATAATGTTAAAGGAAACTAATAGAAATAGTTATCCTTCCTTTCTTTCCTCTCCTTTTAATAAGAAGGATGCCTCTTAACACTTTTATTAAGTATTGCAGAAAAATGGAAAATTTACCTCAGTTTATGAGAGTATAATCCACTTCTGAAGCTGATTTTAGAAGGCTTTTGGTGGTGTCTGGGTCCATGTCATCCCCTAGTCCCCGAGTTAGATTCTTAAATCTTACTGGCATGATCCCAAGTACATGGTTTCTATGTGAATATTTCCTTAACTGCTGTTACAAGGGAAACACGTATGCCATGTGCCTCTGTTAAAGTCTTGCACCCTGTTACTCAGAAAGAAGTAATACTGTTGTTTATATAAATGAAAGATTCAAGAAAGATGCCTGCATGTTTATAATCATATCTAGTGAGTACAATGAAAAGAACAAAAATGTGTGAACTGAACAGTTCATAAGAAAAACATTTTTCTTGTTACAAGGGCAAAATCTCCAAACCTTAAGTAATATGTGTACTTTTCTTTATGGTATATGCAGAGAAGCCTCACTTGACTAGTCTGGTCTGCCTTCTCTCTGAAGGAGAGAAAAAAATCCTACACATCCAGGAATCCAATTTTCAAGGATAATTTACAGCACAAGTGTACTGTACAAGCTGAAATCTGTTACAGCTTGTATTTCAGACGTTTACAAGCCTGGTGAAGAGTGAGCGAGCAAGAAAGCTGACTCTGTAGATGAGTCAGATTGCTTCCTTATGGAAATGTTTGCAGTATTTGAATTTATTTATGCATTTTACAAATTAGTCTGAGGAAGTGAAGACTAAGAAGGGCTTTAAATACAGAAAACAGTAATTTTGCTGCAAATATGAGTTGTGTGCATTTAGGATATTGCTAGAAAGTAATAATTAGTTGGAATCGGATTACTGGAGAAGCTTACGCTTGAAGCTCTTTCAAGGAGCACATCAAATAAGGTTTCTCTTTTTCAGAGCTGAACTCTTCTTAAGTTGTTTGGAACTGCTTATCTGTTACAGACATCAATAAATGTCCCAGTTGGATATTGCAAATGCCATCTGTTGCATTTTTAAGTACAGATGGATGATCCAACTTCATAATTACTGAATGCTTTGAGTAATACATTCTCTTTTGTAAATTCACTTTTTTTTTCCCACATCATCCTCTGTAATCCATTGGTGACTGATTAGCTGTTTGGGATAGCGAATGTATGTATATGTATTAATTATAAATTACCATTTGTACAAAACTTAGAGTAATCTTTTTTAAGTGTAAACATGCGCAGAGGCAGGGATCTGATTCGTGTACTTAGTGCTGCTATTGCAGATAAGGTTTTAACACTCAAATGTTTTAAGAGCTGACTCTACTGAAGCAATTTATTAATATGTTTTTTTGTTCGAATCTTTTTGCAAATTGGAAGTTATTTGAAAATTACTGAAAGTTGTTCTGTTCATTCTGATCACTTTCTGATAAGAAATGCAGAAATATGTTCCAAAAGATAGTGTTCTAATTGTTTCAAAAATAATCTGTAGTGGTCTGTTATGACCCCCTTGTTGACTAAATATAGCATAGTTACTGAGGATTACTCTGGTTAATTCCATTTTTGTTAGATCTACTGTACAACATGTAATCTGCTTGAAGTACAGCAGACACTACACTGTACAAACTATTGTAGCTGTACTAGTAACCTCTCTGGAGTGTGATGAGATAAAAGAATGAAATGGAGACACTGCTGTGAAACAATACACTTCTGATGTCAGTAAAAACATCAAGAGGTATCTCTCCCTGGTTATGGATATCTTTTTCTGTATAGGTCAGTTAAGATAATCTGTCAGCATAAAAAGACCATTTAATGAAACGTGGTCAAGTAACATGGCTTATAATAAACATCTGATGTGAAAACACAAAAGGAATGTAAAAATGTTTCAAAACCTAATGTACCTTGGTTTTGCTTTTGTGTGTTACATACTAAAGTCTTGAAACTTTTTTTAGGCAAGATATATCCTCCAGTATCCTGCTTAAAAAGATGCCACTTGCTGTAAAAAGCAGCATGTGGAACTTTTCAGGCCTAGAAGAGTGATGTGACTTGAAGAGCCATGAATAGACTGTGTAGTATGTTATTACAGCAATTCATAATTAAGTTTGTGATAAATCTTACCACTGTGATCCTGCTCAAGGCTAGATATTTCCTGCTGATAATTCCAGAGATTACTTCCACAATAGTGTTTTGCTCCCAAGTGGCAGTGTTAGATGCCTACCAACTCTTGGGACAAATTTCTGTGACAAGGCTTGTGCTGTGTTTTGAGCATTTTTGAGCTCTACACAAGATTCAGTTGTCATAGAGTGCTGTTGAATTATTGTCAGCAGAATGGAAGGAAACAACTAAGTGTACTTAAATGGAAATCCTTATTAAACTGTTCTTTGAAACTTGATTTTTGAAGCTGCTAAATTAGTTTACTTTCTCAGATGATTTTCCACTTAGCAGTGAATTAAAAGCTTATATACAAAGCAAACAAAACCCATCTATTTAAAACATTTAAGGTTGCTTGGTCGAACACTTAAAACTTGAAGCACTGGGATGTAGTTTAAACGGGTGTTGCTTGTGTTGAAATAGAACTTCTAAAGATAAGCTTGCATGTAAATGTCCTTTGAGTGGATAAATGTAAAATACTGCTTTAAAGGATTTTCACAAAATGATAAACTGGTGGAGCATGCACTGCTGTACAGTAATATGTAGTGACCATGATAAGGCAGCAGATCATGATTTCTCGTCTCTAATAGACATCTCATCACAAAAGACAACAATCCCATAAACGGGGTAGTGTGATGCATAATGAATTCTCCTTTTGAATGCATATTCCTATTACTTAATAATATGTTTTGGAATGTTTAGAAACGTGTATTAATAGCATAACTGCTTACTGTGGTTTACATTTTACACACACGAGAGAAAATAATGGGTAAGGTAGCCTTGTACTCCATTTCAGCTTGTGTGTGAGTTCAGAGGTCTGTCCTGGTTTGATAGCATACTTGACAGTTTCATAGTTTCTTAGTTAAATAACTGGAAGCATTTCTTCCCACTTTCCTGCCGTGTTGTGACATAAACTTTCTCATAAGATTTATTTTAAAAGTCCCTAAATAATTTTTACTGAAACTTTAATGAAAGAAATAAAGGAATAGGAGAGGCAAAATGTGTCATGGGGCATTTTATTGAGACTATTGATCATAAGGAAGTTTGATACTTCACTTGTTAGAAACTGGCTGTTGATTCAGTATTATAGACTAACATGGTGGCTGAAAGTGATATTATTTTAGAAAATGGTGTGGCACTGGAGAAAGGCTTTGTAATAAAACAACATACTTGAAATGTAATTTTTACATCAGTATTACATCTTAACTGGAAAGAACTAAGGAAGTGGTTAAGAAATCTTGTATAAAAAGCACGAGTGCGGCATGCAGAGGGTGTGTTTGACTTGGCAGAACCTAGTTACTTGTGTAGCTAGTGCAGACGACAAGTGGCATGTGGCCTGCTGCTTTTTGTGTCATCTGTAAGGTTGCCACACATGATCTTGTACAAAACAGACCTTCCTTTGACTGATATGAGCTAGCCAGCTTAACAAAGCACGCCACTTATGCGGTGATTTCCCGGAGTTTGCTTGAGCAATGCAGGTTGCCTCTGACTTGATTATCCAGAGGAAAGCATTGAGGTAGGTAGAGAAAAGATATGAGTGTTTGTTGTGATCAAATGTAAACACAGCCCGAATTTTGGAAGGTTTTAGTAGGTAGTGGCTGATCACGCTTTGTGCTACGTGTCTTCTGAATAGGTTTGAGTAACTTAAAACTCCATTTGTGGACTGAATATCTAACTTTTAAGGATGTTTGAAATTTAGACCTATCAGCCCTGTTTTATGGACCATTGGTTATTTTGTAGTCAGCTGTATCTTTGAATAAGATAGAGAATTTGTGTAGCATTATATGAAGATGTTGTCTTAACTGCCCGTTTGTTTCATTTGTCATGTGATGAATCATTATATATTTCCTGACTTTGAGCTTTCGAACACATTATAGCTTCAACAGCTGATAAATGTGAAATTACAGAAGTGTAACAGGCACTCTTTGCTGACAGTGTAAAACTGAAGTGCTGCAGGTCTCTGCAGCTCAAAGATAACTGTCTACAGCCTGCTTTGTCATCTCAATTTGCATTCAGTTGTACTGAGCTGCACTTCAGATAATGTGCTTTACAAGTTAGAGGAAACTATTGGTTATGACAGTAGAATATTCTCCAATGGCTGGAACTCTTCCTTCATAAAATGGTATCTTCAGACAGGTACAAATTTATTTTATTTCGTTTCAGGGTTCTGTCTGTGTCCAACCTGGAACTGTAAAACCATAAAATTTTTGAGTGAGGGTATAAGAGAAGCATTACTCAGAAGTGATAAAGCAGGTTGAAAATGCCTTCTCCCCTTTCCTTGCCTGTGAGGTAAATTTAAAAATAGTTGGCCTAATCAGTGTTTTATTTTTCTCCTGCTTTTAAGCAACCTTTAAAAACATGCAATGCTAAAGGAGGAAATTATTGTTATTCTCACTCTTCTGTGGAGTACTGCACAATAACTTTTCCACCTGGATGATATGACATATGTTGCACTGTTAGAACAAGTTAGAACAGATAAGCCAGTGATAAGATATTTTTGGGAATTTAATTTTTTTGTATTACTAGATTGTAGTTTAAGTATGGATACTTCATTTAAGTAGGTGTCATGTTCAGTACAGCTGGATTACTTGCTTCTGACTACTTTAGTAAAATGAGTCAAGAAAGTATTACACGCTAACACTACTAACAGTGAAAAGCTTGTATATCCTTTCAGCCGTGGTTTTATTGCTTTGAATAGTCTTGAATGTATAATTTATACTTAAAAAAAAACCCAACCTTTATGCTGAACTGGACTCAGTAAATTTTAAAGCTGTGCGTTTTAGCAGTACCACATTTAAGACATTCATCTCTGTGCCTAAGCATGCATATTTCAGGATTACAGTCCCCTAATCTTTTGTTTGCTAAAGCAGGAAGTGATAATCACCTTGGGAATACTTCCATGTTCTCATGAGAAAGTTGTGTGTCTGCATTATCTCTTCACATATTCCTTTTCCTTCATGATCTCACAGCAATGCAGCTTCTTAAAGGATTGTTTTGGCTACAGTTAAGAATTTAATTTCTCTAAGTCTGCTTGCACAAATGGAAGCGACTTTATCATAGAACCACAGAATGCTTTGGGTTGGAAGGGAGCTTCAAAGGCCTATCTTGTCCAACTCCCCTGCAATGAGCAGGGGTATCTTCAGCTAGAGCAGGTTGCTCAGAGCCCCATCCAGACTAGACTGACCTGGAATGTTTCCAAGGAGGTGTGGCATCTACCACCTCTCTGGCCAACGTCCTCCAGTGTTTCAGCACCCTCACTGTGTGACAGATATCTTCCTTACATGTAGCCTAAATTGACTCTCTTTTAGTTTAAAACCATTACCCTTTGTCCTAACTCAATGGGCCCTGCTAAAAACTCTGTGCCCATCTTTCTTATAAACCTCCTGTAGGTACTGGAAGGTGTAAGACCCCAGGTTAAAGCCATGTGCTTGCTCAGGCATTTTACTTGTATTTAAGGATCCAAAATTTCAGCCACTGAATTTTTGCAGAGCCTTGTGGTTCTTTAATACCTCGAGATCATGTAAAGAGAAAACGCTGCATACATTTCCCAAGAGGTTTCTTTTAAATTAGTGAGAAAATAGGCATTTTTGCAAAAGTTAAGAAGGGGTAACACACAACCAAGACAAAGCTTTCACCAAAACACCCAGCACATGCTAACCCACACAACTTAGTAAAATACTGCCCATCAGTTTTGAGTTACCCAAAAGAGATTTAGGAAAAGAGTAAAGAAAGGAGATTAAGAAAAGAAACAGGAGTAAAGAGAGAGAGAGAGAGAAGAAGAGAGAAGGGATAAAGAAAGATATTAGGATAAGAGAAAAATAGGTTACCTTGAAGAGCTGGAAGTTTGCCTTCCTGAAGTTGAAGATCTTCTTTCCTCTTCACGTCACCTGTATCCCTCAGGTCTGCAAACTCCACCAGTGTCTCCATTTTACCCTCCTGCATCCCCTCTGGTAGGGCATTCTATTACATGTCTTAAGAAGTTATCCTCTGTGCAATCCAGGAGTCTCCTGGATTGCTCACTATTCCACTTTTAGGGTAGATGCTGGGGTGGTTGAAATACCCCAACAGGACAAGAGCCCACGAGCCTTTGATTTTGAGCTGTTTATTTCCACATTGATTACTCATTTACTTTTTTTTACTAGATCCCAATCTAGAAGAAGTGCACTGACTTATTGCTAACATAATGTTACTAATCAAGACAACAGAAGCCTCGATTTTTTTGATGTTTGAAGTAACTGATGATGCTTAATGCCCAGCTCTACCTTTTCACTGTTGTTAGTTAACTGATGTCTGTCCTGGGTATTCAAATGAAACAGTTATTTAATTAAAAAAAACCAAAAAGTGATGGGAAACTTGCAGAGTTCAGCATCTATTATCTTCTGCTAAAAGCATGACTAAAATAGACTTGTGCAGTCTTGAGAAAACAATCCAAGTATTTTTGTGGTCTATTTGGGAATCTGATCATTGAAAACCTCTCACCACAAATAAACAATCTTGCATTAGGGTTCTGAAGAGCTTCTACTATAAAGAAAATACTGCTTTTCAGTGTATCTCCAGATCTTAAAACAGATACTACGCTATTGGATTTAAATTATTTTCTAGATTTTTATGGATAAGAATACATTTTTAATTGTGATTAAGATTACTTTGGTATCTAAAGGTATGCCTAATGTTTTCTACATGTCTAATATCTGTTGATGCCTAAATGCTATTATAAATCTTCTCCCAGGTCTGTATCTCTTAGCTTCACTGAAGGTAAGACACCCATATTTGTCTGACTTTCTCTTACGGAATTTTTTTGAAGTGGCAAAAAATAAAATAAAATCCCAGATTCTTTGCTGCAGAGAAGATGAGAGTTTTTTTTTTCTCTGTAGCATCTCCTTTAAGACTTCTTTGTGTCACCTTGTTATTTCAAAAAGCTCAGATGACAAGAAAGCATTACAGTGATTGGGTTCTGCTGGCATACTCTGACTCACCTGTATTTTTGGCAAGACAAGTACAATTATGTTAAATTGAAAGGATATTAGCTGATGTCACATTTGCAAAACCTCTTGCATATCTATTCTTTTTGAATATGTTGTGTTTTGGGATGAGCACTGCAGAATTCTTTCCATTCTTCCACAAACTCTGCTCACACTGAAATAATCTCTGCATCTCATCTTTTTAAACAATATTTTTAGCAGAATTGTGGAAGATGAATATTCATGTCAAATACAGTGCAAGTTAGTAACATGCTGGCATTTTATGCTGTTCTGTGGAGAAGTTTGTTCACATATACTTTATCAGGGACTGACAAATCCTTGAGCTAAAAATAGTATCTGAACCAGTTTATTTTCAAGGACTGGGGCTGAACTGTTAAGCTGAATTTGGCAAATACTTCCTGGACTATGAAGATAGCAAAGTTGTCTGTAGTGTCTAATTTAAACAATCTCAGCGCGGTCCTAGGACTTCCATGGTACACAGATCCTATTTGTTGTGTGCCTTGCCAACTGTTTAATCTGAGTCATAGTTTACATAATTGCCATCGGTGTCTGTAAGAATTATGTGGCGACAATCCCGCAGTGTTCTGTATAACTGTAGTTATTCTGGCTCCCATGCTGGTAATTTTGAAGGTATTCATCAGCAGCAAGTTTATGCTTCAGCTTTTTTTGTAGTTACCTGAGGCAAACATGGTGACAGTTTTGGTGAGGCATCTACTTTGAGAAGTAGACTTCCCAAAGTAGAGAAACAATTTTCCAAGCAGCGAAAATTAGTATTTGTCACAAAAGCCTTTTTTTTTTTTTTTTACTTTCTTCCTCCTTCATACCATCAAGCCCCCATTTGCATTGTGAGAAGTACGAAACCCACGGTTATTTCATCTGATCGAAGTAGCTGATGTTTGAACACAGGTGTGCCAGGCATGGAGGGCAAAAAACTGGGGACATGAGTACCAAAATGTACATATGTGAAAATGCCGGCATCACTTTCCTCTTTCTCCTTCTAAGGAGCTGTTGATTTCTGTGGCAAGTTCTAAATAAATCCCAGTCGTGTTCTTAATTTTAAGGGCGAACACGCTCGCTGAGGCTGCCGGCTGTGGTGCTGGTGGAGTGCTTGGCCCAGGGCAAAAACTGGGATTTGTGCAGCAAGAACCCCCGAAATGTCCAGTGCTTCCCTCCTGACAGAAGTGCTAGGGAAGGAGTTCACGGTGCTGCCCTCAGGTTGTGGCGAGTGTCCAGGCTTTCCTCCTGAGGCACAAGCAAGTATCTGTGAAAGGTACAAGCAGGCTGAGGCCAGGTACCAGCTGGCTGAGTTACAGGACACGTGGAGAAGACTGTGTGGTACTAGAGGGGCTGAAGAAGAGACAGATGAAGCTTTTGTCATCAGTCTCTTATGGTTGGTGCTACTCTGAGTGAGACACAAGGCAGACACTACTCTGGTGACCCACAAGAGCAGAACTCTGCTTCATTCTCCACCCTCCTGCATAGCAACCAGGACAAGATGAGAACAGAAGCAGTGTGGCCAGCAGGTCGAGAGAGATGATTCTATCCTTCTGTTCTGGTGAGACCCCACCTGGAGTATTGTGTCCAGCTCTGGGGTCCCCAGCACAGGAAGAACATCGACCTGTAGCTGTTGTAACAGCTGGAGACACCAGTGAGCACTCTCTGGAGGGAGAAACCACATCCACAGCGCACATTAGAAACCACAAAAAGAAGTGAGTACCTCTCAGAGACACCCCTTTGCCAGCCTAACAGGGAATTGTGAAGTTTGCTGCTTTTCAAATGCTAAGGCCTGGGATGCCACAGAGACGACATCTTGGTAGTAGCAGTTATATTTGATTATGTCTTATTATTCTTTCACGTAGGCATGAATGACACAGCAAACCAGGACTTGGGCAGAATCAAACAAGATGGCAAAGTTCTGGGTGTATGACTGAAATACTCAAATTATCTGTTCCTCTCTTTTACCAATAAGAAGATAGGGTGTAGGCAGCAAGCATTGGAGCAGCTGCAGGACCGGCTGGGCACCTGTCTGTGCTCTGTGGGGTTGGCTACCAAGAAGCACTTTGCACAGTCTCCAGACCTGCTGT
The DNA here is from genome assembly GCA_036023395.1 of Myiotriccus ornatus. Taxonomy (NCBI): domain Eukaryota; kingdom Metazoa; phylum Chordata; class Aves; order Passeriformes; family Tyrannidae; genus Myiotriccus; species Myiotriccus ornatus. Next base: position 30,089,366 of record JAYRBT010000093.1, read on the forward strand.
TCTTCCCTATTATAAACCTTGTAGGGCAAGCAGAAGATGCTCTTGGAACCTGCACACCTTGTGTGTGCATGTGGTGGAGCCATGGACAAAATGTATTGGGAAGAGGCTGTAGCTTTTGGGACACCACTTGTTACTTATCTGCATTTGGCACTTGAGCTGTTGACTGCAACTCTTTGCTGCTGGCCAGCCAATTCCTTGTCCATGCAATAGTTCATCCATGAAATCCATATCTCTCCAGTTTATTGGCAAGTATTTTGTGTGGGACTATATCCAAGGCCTTACAGAAGTCCAAGTAGGTGAAACATTTGCTCTTGCCTTGTCCAGCAATACAATCACTCCGTAGGAGATGGCCGCTGGATTAGATTGGCACGATTTTCCATTAGTGAATCTGAGTTGGCTCACTCTAATCACCTCCCTGTCTTCCATATGCCTTGACAACCCTTTTGACATTTTTGTGTTTCTGTCTGTTCCGCTCTGACTCTGCTCCCCTATTTAATTTCGTGAGCTAGCCGTATCTTTTAACTTCTTTCAGATCTGTTTGAATACCAACTGCCTTTGTTCCTGTGTTTGAGTAAGTAAAACCTGGATTTAACTGGCGTGACTGCCTGCTACTGGACACCCCACTGATGCACAGTCTTTGTCTGCAGCAGTGCTGCTGGATTCTGTTAGGAAGCCCGGTTTTGTGGAATGTTGGCAAAAATTTTACAGAGATGTTAATCTCAACTCACTTTTTGTAGTGATGGTCTAATAACAGGTTGGAGCTAGATGTTTTTAGTGCATTAGAGTTTCATAAATAAATTTTTCCACCTCCCAGTGTTGGATTGTTCGTATTTTTGTGATTTGTAGTGGAATATTCTCTTCAATGTATCAGTGTTGTTGGCATTGGTGCAATCTTGTGTATCTTCAAAGCAAGTCTTCATGCTAAAAGGTATCCATCATTTCTTCAGTGCTGCTGTTAATAGATAACTGAACGAGATATAAACTCACTCCTGAAAGACTTCTTCTTCAATTTATAAACTGGTGCCATTTTGTGATGCTTACTTTCTGCCACCTGTTGCCAGTTTTCAGTCGATGTAAAAACCTTCTGTTTATTAGTTCAAGCCAAATATATCAGGAGTTCCTTAGCAAAAGGATAGTAATGGTCATCGGGACAGAATTACTATGGAGATCTTCAAACCTCATCTCATTAAATGGCTTATGATTTTATGGAGTGGCTATTAATTATACACAAGGCACTGGGTGGATATATAAAGGGTAATTCAAAGACATGCTGTCTGTGTAGCTGGTTTTGTATTTAAGCATTGCACCTTTTCACTGACAGTTCTTAATTAAATGGAAAGTTTGGATTTTGCTGTGATAAAGGCCTGAAGCAGCACACCCGAAATTGTCATTTGTGTTTGGAATCGTTTTAATTTCGTGTTTTGTCATGCCATTTGTCTCAAAATCTCTGTTGTAAGCTTCTGATAGATGGAAAGAGGCAAATAGAGTTTCAAGATGTATAAAATCTTGAACAAAAAGAGAGATGTCTCTTAATGTGAAATTCTACCCAAGCTGTACATAATGATGACAAGCTGTTAAAAATTTCCACTCTGAGTTATACTGTAATATGCTACTGTGTTGTAAAGGCATGCAGTTCAGGATGTAATTACATGTTTTATAAAGATGTGTCAATGAATATGTTGTGCCTTGTTAACCACATCATTTGTGAGATATTTTCTATTTTGTGCTTGCCATGCTTATATCCTTTAATTTGGTTATGACTGCATTCTTTCAGAAGGAAAGAAGTGTATTTTTAACAGCCTAATAATAAATAATTTAGGAATTAAATTAAATGGTATTCAACTGAAGTTTCAAGGAACCAAATGTTAAAGGCAGCTTTTCTTTGCACAAGGAAGTGCTGACTGATGAGGTCATAACACTCTACAAGACTCTTGGAAGGCTCAAAACTTTAGGTGGTGCAGCATAAGGAGAGTTAGGTGAAAGATTTAAAGCAGAGCAAAGGTAGCTTGTTATTGTTTGTAGGTGCTAAAAAAATACAGTTATTCAGATTCCTGTATGAGTGTGCTGTACCACTTGATGTGTTTGAGTGGAATTGGAAGTGCTGAGGGAACAGTTGAACCTGGTGACTTGAAAGGTCTTTTCCAACTAAAACAATTCTATGATTCTATGAAATACTATAGATGTAATATAAAATAGGCTGCAGAGAGAGAGAGAATAAATTACTTGAATTTTTAGGCAAAGTAGGTGTTTTGAGAAGACTAAACAGCAGTGCGGTCTACTACAAAGGAATAAAATCCTAGTTAGTTAAGACCCAAGAAAAGGAGTTAGGGAACTCCCTAAATAGTGGATGATATGCTACCTCTGAGTTTGTTGATGTCCTTGTTAAATTTGCTCTGGTATTAGGGAGAAAAATGGAAAAAGTAAAGAACAAAAAAGTAATAGTAAAAGATAGGACACTCCTCCTTCTCCAAACCTTTTATTTTCTAAAACAAAATGTGGGGTGGATGGAAGAACTCTTGGTCCTTCTTCATTTACATATCATACATCAGTAGTAATAACATAATAATTTCTATTTTAATTTATATTGCATTAAAAAAGGAGGAAGTAGCATGTTGGAAGAAAAGTAATAATGAAGATACCCTTAAGTAAAGTTCCCTAAAAAAAAGCTTCTTGTATTTTAACCATGGAGCATCCTGCCTCCTTGTGTGTGATCAGACGTGTTATTTGTATTTGGTACTGATTCAAAAGTTCTGTTTGGAAGGGCAAATATCAGTCAGAACTTGAAGCTGCAGCCAGCCTCCCAGTTATATTTCTGATGAATACTGTTGTGACCATGTGTTATTTTTGGGTTGCATGTGACCCTGATAGTATCACCATTTGGGTGTCTGAATAAGGACAGAAACCCAAAGGTGTTGGTGTAGAGTTTGGGAGTTGGATCCACCAACACCAGTGTTCTCTGTAATAGAGAAGCTGTGTTTGCCACATGGCCTGAAAACTTACTGGAGAACTCTGAAAGTAGTGTCAGGATTGAGATATGGGAACCTGATTTTAAGGGCCTTGCCTTTTGCTGAAAGAAATAAAATTTTGACCCAACAGATTTGAGTGGATTTCATAAATGTTGCTGTGTGGATAAGAGATTTTATTTTTTATGGTTAATTCCTGACATGGAAAGTGTCTGTCTTGCCTCTGAGCCTATACAAAATTTGCAATACTTTAGTTAGGAAAGCATTTGGTCTGCCACCTGAGCAAAATATGCATGGAAAAGACACATAGTGAATGCCGAAATGCTTTTTTTCTAGAATCGTCTTTTGCGACTGAGTCCTTCTTAAATGTCATTTCTTTCCGAGGCATCTGTGTTTTAGAGGATTGTGAGTTAAAGTCATTTCTTCATATAACCATTATAATTCTGATCTATGTGGTCTTTAGCTGAAAACCCAGTACTGGGTTTAGAAATTATTTACGGAATAATGCTGATTTTGCATTTGATATTGCAAAAATTGTTTCAGTGGGCAGAATTTTTTAATTTTTGTGGTTTCAGTTCTTGTATCTCATTCATGTCCTTGACCAGAGGGGGGAGAGGTTGGGGGGAAAAGCAATCTTTTTTACAACTGATGAATGAATACCTACATGGGAAGTGTAACTGATGAAAACAGTGAAACACATCACTGAATCACAGTTACACTCTGAAAACTGCAACTGTGTGAACTCAGATTTAAAATAAGGTCTGAAATCACGCTTAGACTGCGGAAAATCAAAGCATTTTAGCCACTTGCCTGGGCAGCCCATGTATCAGCCACAGAGAGTCTAATGCTCAGGGAGACGTTGCCACTTTCCAGCATTGGACTGCTCCCAGGGTTTTCCCTCCCTGTGAGTTTTGGAAGTTGTGACTCCTGAACGGATGAAATTCTTTAGCATGGTCAGAAAGATTCATCCCCCGTCAAGTGGCATATAAATAGTGTCGGGACAGCTTTTTTTTATTTTTTTTTTTTCCCAACAAATACGATCCTGTGGTTGGAATATTTTAATCCAGTGTGTGTCTATTTTAAGCAAGTCTCGATTTGGTCAATTGGAAGTGTGTGTGGGAAACTGAGAGTAGCATACTTTTTCTGTTAGTAGTTGGAGTCGCAGTAGTTGTTGGCTGACTAGACTGTGCTTTTTCCAGCAACACTGATCAACTCGTATTTCATTAGCACTTGGGGGGGGAGAATTTTCATATTTTACATTAGATCATAGTGATGAGATTTAAAGCAAAGTGTCTAACAAAAAGGTCATGTTTTCAGTGGAGCAACGGGTCTTTGGGAGGCTTGTCTATTACACACACGTAGAAAAAAATCAAATTGCAGGAACTGATTGGCTTGGATCGTTACGATACAGAAACTTCAGTAGATATTTCCTGCCATATTCTAAAGTAGTGCACAGCATGCTCTGAAGAACTGAAAAGTATTTAAATATATTCAGTGTGCCAGAAAAGGGCATGTGTTCTTTTTTTTTGTTCTTTTTTTTTTTTCTCCAGTCAAGTAGCTTAGCCACAGGTATATAGTCTCTGGTTTATAGTGTGTGGTTTTCTTTTTTTGGGTGAGTTCACATCAGTTTGACTAAGTTGATTGAGCTAGTGGTAGAGGCACTTTCTGCTTCAAAATCAGAAAGTTGTGACATTTTTGTTTTTTGAGTTCCCAAATTAATTTGCATTTGGAAACTAATTCCAGCTTTATTTAAAAATATTTAGTGTGCCAAAATAAACTTTCAGTCAAAGAAGATGTATCATTCAGTCTGAAGCTAAATATAGTCCTGGTCTGCCTGGACTTTTTCCTGTGGGGCAGGGTAGGAAAAAACTCCCTCACCTCAGTCCCTGGAAAGGTTATGGAGTGGCTCATCCTGAACACTATCTGTAAGCAAATGGAAGGCAATAAAGTGATGAGGAGTAGTCAGCATGAATTCACTAAAAGGAAATCATATTTAAGCAACCTGATGGGAATGGAGCCCAAGATACGGAGCGGTGGAAGAAGACCATAAAACGAGATCTGTGGAAGTGCAGGAGATAGTCAGATATGGGATCTAAGTGTGACATAAATGGTATGGAATAAGGGGAGGAGACTGTATTGGGTCTGGCTGAGCTGGAGTTCATTTCCCCCAAAAGTAGCCCTCACAGTGCTGTGCTTTGCACTGGTAGCTTAAAGGGTGTTGATAACGCACTGCTGAGCACATGATCAGCACTGTGACATTCCTTCCTCAGTCGAGAGCAAGATCCTGGGAGGGGACCCAACCAGGCCAGCTGACCCAAACTGACCAAAGGGATGTTCCGTATTTTATGACATCAGCTCAGATGTAAAAGCTGAGGCAAGGAGCAGGAAGGGGGGCATTCATTGTCTCCAGTGGCTCCCTGCTGAGGAAGCATTGTGCCTGCTGAAGCCCTGCTTCAGACCATCGCTGCTCATGGGAAGTAGAGAACAAACTTCACTTTGCTTCTGCTTTAATGAATTACCTTATCCCAACCCAGGAGTTACTTTCCATCTTGCTCTCTCCCTTGTCCTGCGGGGAAGGGGAGTGATAGAGCAGATGGGTGGGCACCTGGGCCAACCCACCACAATATGTTAATGTAAACTGATCTTGATTAACAGCCAATTATTCCCAAATATACTGTAGAGTGCTCTGCTATAAATGGGAAAAAGTGCCAGTGTAAGTTATAGTTTACTAACCATAACTAACTACAGGGAAAGGAACAGTGACATTGTTCAAGAGAATGTAGCAGTGTTGGATGCCAAAGGATCTGGTTATTCTAATTGAGATGGCAGGAAATTATTCCATTTTTGTGCATGAAAATAAGCTATTTAAATAGCTTATTTAAATTAAAAGAATTACACCTGTAAGATTTTGAAGAGCTATTATAAAGGTTATTTATGTAGCCATTAGCCATCTATGTAAAATTTTGTAAGTTGCCTTTATTCTCTAGTCTACTTTGATGTGTAGATGCACAATATTGAAGTATTAATACTTAATATTTAAACAAAAAGGCTACTGTAACAGACTTTAAAAATACTGCAAGCGTTTGAGACACTAAAATTCTGTTCTGACGACCTTGAAGTCGTAACAATAATTATTGGAAAACTGAGTAACTTCATTTGCAGTGCCTTTACTGGTTATTTGTTTCTGTATTTTTTCTGTGTTTCTGTGCTTTTAGAAAAGTACTTCTGCACAGTAATTTTTCAATTACTTCTATAAAGCAACTCCAGCTTCTGACGCTTCTTAGCTTTGGCAGAAAGGGGAAAAGAGCTTACCACAGATAGGTTTGTAAAGTCTCAGGATTATACAAAGAGGGATGGAAGCAGGTACATTTATGAAATTTTAGATTCATTCTAGTACAGTTAGGTTTCCAGTTTATATTCAGCTCTTAAAAGCTTGTGGAATTTTCCCAGTCCACCACAATCTCTCTTGCTCTTAGCTGGAGTGATCTGTGCTCACTGGTCCATAAATCAATTCCATTGTAATCTGGGAAGTAGAATTATCTTATCACTTAGGTAATTTGGGTATATTCAGGAAAGGCATTAAGGAAAGATCTTCAATCCCTCATGAATCCCTAAGCAAACTAAGTATTAATTGTGTGAATCATTCATATGGCACTTGTTATCTTTTAAATGCATATGTACTGTAAGAGTTGGCCACTTATACTGTAAAGAACAACTTTATAAGTTACTACTTCACCATGAATTAGCATGTGCTGTTCCCTCCTGTTCAAGCCATGTCACAGGTCAGTTTCCTGAATGAAGAACATGGAGTGTAGTGATCAGAATGCAACTGGAATATTTTAACTGCAGTACTTAGTTTTGATATCCTGATGTGGATTAATATCAGGTCAGTATTTTGGAACATTTAGTCCCAATTAAAGCAAATGTATGACCTAAAATACGGAAAAAATCATGTACTCATGTAGTCATATGATTCTGGGTATCTTGTCAAACCACAATTGCTCTTCAAGTGTTAATCCTAGGATGTTGGTATTTATTTTTTTCTTAGCTGTGAATTTTATGTCTTGTGTATATACAGCATAAAACTTTGGTATATTCTAGTTTGTTACAACACAGCTTTTTCTAGAAACAGCCAGAATCTCTTCTACACATGTTCTGGAGATTTTGTCCTGGTGATCTCCGCCCAGGATAAACAAAACGGTGTTTTTATTTTTATCCCTGTGTTCTATCCTTGGCATTCAACAGTTATTCAAGGCTTGTCTGACAAAAGATAATTCACAGCTGTTGGCTTCTTTCTCAGAGACCTCAACACTAAACATTGTCTCTCTGATTTTCAGAGAGTCAATAAAACTGATTTTCTGTGGGATGAACTTGGATGCCGAAGGTTGAGATGTGGATTCTCACCTATTCTTCTGGGTCAGCAGAATATCATAATCACCTGATGTCCAGTGCTTTGGTGTTATTCATGTCCAGGAGCATTTACACCGGCAGATGTTAGCAGACATTTGAGGTTGTTTAGATTTAATGGTGTGTTTTAATGCAGCAATTTTTACATTAGTCACAGCGAGATTTCAGGCATATCTCTCTCTTTCATGTTTTGACTGACACAATCAGCATACTGAGGCAGGGAGAGAGCAGGGATATTTTAGATGATGCAGTTTTTTATTTTTCTTCAGCTTTTTGCAGAAGACCAAGAGTTAGTCACTTCTACACTCAATATTGGTAATTTTTTAATTTTTTTAAATTTTTTTTTAAATTTTTTTAATGGGATTCTGATAGTGCACTTCTGGAAACCTGGTGCTTGAAGTCTGCTATGGAAACAACACTCCCGGGTGCATCTCTCATCTTTCTTGTGTATGTTATTAGTTGGCATGGACCTCTGTGCAGCTATGTTGTCCAAGGGTGAGTGATCACTGAGATCAGAGGTGACAAGCTCCTGTCACTGAAATGCAAGTCCTAACACCCAGGAAAGAGGAACAAAAAAATTGGTAGGAAACACTGTAATAGTGTTCTGCAAGTGAGGCAGAAGGCTCTTGGGCAGGTTTTCCAGTAGAGTTAAGGTACAGAAGGAACTATTTGAAACAAGTTGGCTGTGCAAGTGGAGCATGACATGGGCTTTTTAACTTGGCCTTTGATGCTGCTGCGGAGCCCCTGGTGGTCTAGTGGTTAAGGCGCGGCGCTGTCACCGCCGAGACCCGGGTTCGATTCCTGGTCAGGGCTACTCCCCGGGCAGATGGAGCTCGTTAGCCCTATAAGGCAATCCATCTACATCCTGAGGACCTCACTGCCACCGTCCA
>JAYRBT010000093.1:30097725-30131546 GCA_036023395.1 Myiotriccus ornatus
GAACTCACCTAAAAAATCCAAGGCGCAGGCTGGAAGGTGTAAAGACCTTCCCCGGGTCTTCGTTTGCAAAGACTGGCCATTATTATTATTATATTATTATTATATTGATGCTGCTCATCATGTCTTGCAGAAGTCACATCTGCTTGTAACATACTTGTTTTTCCTGCAAAACTCTGTTTTGTTGCTCTTCTATCAGTGTGTTTCTCTGTTGCCTGTTGTGTGGATTGCAGTTATTGTTATTTTGAAAGCTTTTTGAATCGGAATCTGTCCTGAAGATTGTGAAACAGATTGTTTTTCTACATTTACAGCTACTCCTTTTGGTACTTCCAAGGCTAGTCTTGTATTTTGTTGGGAATACTTGCATTTCTCATTTGAACCTCTTCCATCATGCATTTTACGAAGTTGTTAATACCTGGCTCTGTCAAACAGGTACAGCCTTTTAGATAAGCAGACTATAAAGCTATAAATTACTTTTTAAGTGGCAGTCTTACTGCTGTGTCCTGTGACCCATGTGATTATTAACTGACTCGGTGTTGTCAGAAAAGTGATATGTGTATATCAGAAGTGCAGAAAGAACTGGTGGAAAAAAAAGAGAGAACACTGAATTAGGTTCATAACACTGGAAAACAACTATTGAGTAAACATCCAATGAAAGGTAGGAAAGTTTAGGTGTTCTTAAATTGTAAGTGTAGAAACACTAACTCAGGAAAAAGTAGGATTAAATGAAAGGAGTTTCCTCTATGTGGGTAGCAATTTCCGGGATGTGGTTTCTTGATTGTTGTCTCCGAAATATTAAAAATCATTCTATTAAATGAGAAAAAAAAGTCTTTTTGGTCAATTGAGTTTTGAACTGCTGTGTATGATTTTTTTTTTTTTTGACCTTGAAATCTTATGCTTGCAGAGAATAAATTTCTTGTTAACATATGCCTCGCATTTTCATTCTCTGGATGACATTGGATACCCCTAAATAGTGCGGGGCATCTGCCAGGAGAACACCATGAAGTTTGTCCAAAAAAACACAGCTCCAAAGCAGACTGTTTTCCAAAAGTCCATGACATTTTTAGATAAAAGACAGAGGAAATTCACATAGGCCAAAATTATTTTCATCTTGAAAACTGGAAGGACTTTGAACTAGAGAAGACACTTTGAATTGGAAAAATAGTGTATTTTGTCTTTTACTAAGTAACATTTGCCTGGGTGTTAAGATATAAATATTTCCAGTGTGATTTTATAATCACAGTAGTGGAACACATTGCATAGGTACTACTAGTAATTTAATTTGATCAGATATTTTTAAATTTCAGTATGGAAGGGAATTCAGAAATGTGGCTTTTTTCTGTCACCTTTAATGTTATTGCATGCTAGAGAGTGGGATATTAGAGCACACAAATTTTAAGTCGAGCTGAGGACTTCATCAAATTAATTACATAAATTAATAAAGGCAGGTGGAAAATGAATTTCTCATTCAACTCAAGAAAACAAGAAGTTAAACCTTAATCTTGCCTGCTGCTGGTTTTGTATCAGCAATTATGCCATTGCTCTGTGTATGGCATTTCACTGAGCAGTGTGTCAGTGAGATCTACCCTAAGACAAATGGTCCTTGCTTTACTCTTACAGATACTTATACAGAAATAAAGACATTAATTGTTATTAGGCATTTCCTTGCTTGGAATAATTTCCCTTTTATTGTAATAGGTCATTACATTCATCAAGGGATTGCTTTGAATTTTAACAAGCATTAGTAGCATTTGTAGCAAATTTTATTGCTCTAAGCTGTGTAAATGCTGCATCATTTATTATAAAAGTGCAAAATTGCATAATTTTTCACAAAGCGTAAACCATGTTAGTAATGGGTTCCATTATTAGAGATAATTGATTTATATAAATAATACCTTTTCAGTGCTGGTTTTTTTTAAATTATTATTATTACTAGATATAAATTAATTTAGCATTTCTGCATTTGGGGAGGAAAGATAGAAATTGATAGGACTGAAGGCTAACCAAAATTAATTCTATTGCATTTTCTTTTGTATAAAAATGTAGTATAGAAAGGCTTTTGACATGTCACTTTTCTTCTCCATCTCTTTATTTATGTATTTATTTCCCTTTTCTGTGTGTCATGCTAAAGAATGGTTGGCTTTGGTGTTTTTTTTCCCTGTGATCCATTGAGATGGGGTTGGATTTGATTATGGAGAAGTTTTTTTTTCTTTATGCACTATTCATTTTTCTTTGGAAGAGAACTTTGAGTGATTATAATCACTTTGCTGCAAAGGATCTCCTGCAGTCTCAGCTCAGTATACATCAGAAGTCTATGTGTTTAGAAGACAGCGAGAAGGTTATTGTTCTGCTTGAAATCAAGTAATGATGAGTGGAGGACAAGTGAATATTCCTCAAGTATTTATGTACTTGAAAGGAACTAGACCTTTCCAGAATCCTAATGTTACTAGTTGGCCACTGGGTTTCCATTTCCAATTGTCTCATGAATTAAAGAGTTTTGTAGGGGACCAGTCTTTTCTTTAAGAGCAACAAGATTTTTTTTTTTTTCCATTCCTTTTAAAATTTCTCTCTTTTGTCTGCCTTCCCTTACTCTTTTGTCCCAGGAATTGGCCCTGCACCAAGAGTGCCTGATTTAAAACTCTAAAATTTGGTGAGCTGTCTTCTGAGACCGGAAGTGAGAGAGGGTGTTGCCTGAGTAGTGTTCAGACTTACTTGATTAACTGCATACATGACATTTCTTTTGTGACTCCGTTGTGTGTCTTTGGTACAGACACTTGGGTTTTGCAAACTCCGACAGTTTCATTCTCAGGAATCTTAAACACATCTGATCTGCTTTCATTCCTCTGGGATGTGAGCATCTTTTTCTGCTGCAAGAATGGTATTTTTCTTTCCCTTTTAATCCCTCTGAGATTGTTAAGTGCAGTCCTTGTGTCTTCAGAGTTATCCCACTTTAAATTATGTCAAGGGAGCCTGGTGTCTCTACTGGTTTTCCAGATTAATGAGGATCTAGAGGTTGCATGTTTTGCTTGATATTAGTATTGCAACTATTGTATGTTATTTCTCAGTTGGGTTTTCCCCTGTTTTTTAATTTCCTTTGAATGCTCCCTAGGTGGGTTAAAGGATCTGATTATTTTAGCCAATCAGAAAATAATTTAATTTTAATGATGTTTCCTGAATATTAGTGGCTTGATTCCTATTTGGCTAATTCCTGCATAAGGAAAAGATTTAACAGAAAAATCTGTGAAAGCATTGTTAAATATAACTCAGTAATCCTCTTTTTTAATCTTACTGCAGGTTAAATATGAGGTAGAGTTCCCTTCTGACACAATTGTATAATTACTATTTTTTGAGCATCTGAGGATTTGGATCAGTGCAGAACAGTATTACTTGCAGAGCAATATAATATAAATGGGAAAATTGTGTGATGACATTCCTATTCCATTCAACTACTTTGAGTTTTTCCATACTGCAGACTTCAGAATAATGAAGAACTACATGAAGTAACTGGGATTAACAGAGGTGCTGTAGGCATGACAGCATGGAGCTTGCATGCAGTAATGTAGCCTACATCACTTGGGTTTCAGTAAGTTATTGAACAGTGTTATATGGAGCTCTAAGCCACAAAAAGCCAGTTATGTTTGGGGGTTGTGCAATATGAAAATAGATTTATAGAATCTATAAGGGTAGGAACCTGAGCTGTTAAAAAAAATAGGATCACTATTTTCATTCTTTATTTCCATGAAGTATAGTAATTAACTCCTATCGCCTTCTTCCACAACAAATTTAGGTACAGGGAGAAGGATTTGAGATTCCTTCTGCTTTCACCTTTGTTGTCAGGAATAGTGAAAGGCATAGGAAACTGCTTTTACAAGCAATTGTGTCTGTAATTATACTGGTCCATCTACATTGAAGGCATGAAAATCAATATGTTCGCATCTGATTTAGTAACAGCCCTGGTAAGTCTTATGAATAATCACTGACAAGTGATCCCCTCAAATCTTCCTTTTGCTGCAGGACATCCACAGTCATGTCTCCACAACTGTGTTAGATCCAGGGCAAGATTAGACTTTACTAGCTTATTACAACGAGTAAGAAGTTTTAGTCTTGGTAACAAGTTCCTCGGGTTTAAATTTGTTGTTCAGAACAGAAGCATAATGTATGGCAGGTTTTTTAAGTTCAGCTATAATAACTTAAGTCCTTTGTCCTAAAGAAGCTGCTGATTCTGGTAGCTTTTAAACCTTGCCAAGTTTGTTCTCAAAAGCATCGTTTTGGAAAGGTGGTGTTGCACCTTGCAAGCATTTTCTGTTTCATCAGGAGTGGCCAAAACGACTCATGTTTTAGTAGCACTTTGTATGTTTCCTTCAGCAAGTTTTAAAGGTTTTTTTCCTCACTGAACTCATCTGGCACTTTCTAAAGTTTCAGTTCAGTGTAATGCTTTTGGAAACAGAAGACTACAGAGAAGCCTTACTGTTAAGAACTGACAGTCTGGTCTGTTTCTTCTTCCTCTAAAAAGGGGTTATCATGGGCTGGAACTTCTGCATCTGAAACTGATGATTAGATCCATCCATTCTGTAATTGCTTCCAGAAGGTGAAGTTTAAAACTGCAGGCTATCAGTGTCTTCTTCAGTGAGTTTTCCTGACTGCCTGGAACGTAATCCTTTTAGTATGTATTATCAGCACAGCCCAACAGTATTTTCTGCTTGGATTCTTTAGCAATTGCCTCTTGGAGCTTTACTCGTTATTGTATAAAGAATACAATATTAAAGATGACTAACTGGAAGTTTCAGATTGGTTTCACTGAAGTATATTTCTCTAATGATCATCTAAGTTGCCTATATTTATTCCAAATGTGTTGCATTCATGAGGGAAAAACATTTGGTAACACTTCTTTGTCCTCTTTGGAGTCCATGTCCCAAAATATATGGGAAATAACCAATGTCTTATTTCTGGATAAACATAAACTTTCTGAAAACATTCTTTTTCACTGCTCTTACCTTTGCTATTATTTTACGATACTCAGTCTCTTTTTCCATCCCAATCGCCCATGTTGTTATCTGTTTCCCTTGAGACCACACAATCTGTTCACAGACATGTTTAGAATGGGAATAATGTGCATTTTCAAGTAAGTGTTTATGAGCTGTGTTCCCTCACACCTCATCACAAATATGTCTCTATCAGCAAAAGCAGTTCTGTGGTACTGGAGAAGAGATCTATTGCTACAGGCACCCATCTACTCTAATGACACATTTTACTTATTCAAGAAGTTATTCTGTGCTGTCAAGAGTCAGTTACCGGTCCCGAGAACAAGAAGAAGTAAAAAACCAGGCTCCTGAAATGAGCTGAGCTCTGAGAGAAAGAAGATTAGCAGCTTTTAGGGTGTGTTTAAGGAGAGTGAAGTTGTTTAAGAGAGCCAGCATCTAGGTATCATGTAACATGAAGAGCAAGACCATAAAGTTGTGAACAATATTGTTCAGCCTTTTCAAGCAAGTCTATTAATATATTTCTGCTTGGTCATGTAAGCTCATATGGACTGTGGGAGTTGAATATACTTCAAATGGACTTTGAAGATTTAATATGCTTCAAAATAAATTAGATAGTTTCTTGGTTTGTAGTTTTGTCTTTCTCTAATTCACTGTGAAAAAATATATGTGTGTATACTTCTATATGTAGAGAAAGTGTGAAGTATATGCTGGTGTTGATTTATTTATAATATTAGATTTTCTGTCTTCTGTATGCTTCATGAGATGTGATTTAGTCTGTAAGACATTGATTTACTATTTGAGAACAGACAGTGGTAGTCATGATTTTTCCTCTTGAGCCAGAATTATTCTTTTTATTTTTTTATAATATAACAAATACAGAGAATTCTGTTCAATTCAGTACATTAGCTTAATGCAATTTTTTTGGTTCAAATTAATTCTAAATTGTTTGTCTGTGTGAGTGCTTGTTCTATCAAATAGCTTTTGGAGCCAGTAAGATGATCGTGCATCTTTTGGACTTCCTTTGAAAAGTAGTTCATAACAACTATGTAAGGGTGCCTTTCTTAGCAACATTCCACAGACTCCTGAGTGATCAGGGAAAGGAAGACCAGTTTGCAGGAGCATTTGAAAAGGACCATGTCAGTGTTACAAACATGCAGACTCCAGAGTGTTCTTGTACTGAACAGGGATGTTTGGCATTACAGACCTTGTTAGTTTTTCTAGTATATGTCTTTGTAGCACAAGCTTTGTTTTGTGGAAAAATATTGAAAGGTAAATGTATTTTTGCAGTTGCTCTTCTTCACTGAAAATGCTGAAGAGCTATTATTTTTATTATTTCTTTAGTAATGGGTGTTACTAAAAGAAAACATTAATTCATTCTACAGAAACTGTTGGCAAAGGTAAGGAAAAAATACACGTGGGTAGCTGTGGCATGATGTAAAATCTTCATAGTGCTATTGCCGTGGCACCTAGTCATCCAGTACAGAATCACAGAATGGTTTGGGTTGGAAGGGACCTTAAAGATCTTCTGTTTCCAGCCTGCCTGTCATGGGCTGGGATACCATTCATTCATTTCCTCAGGGCTTCATCCAAGCTGGCCTTGAATACTTCCAAGGATGGGATATCCACAGCTTCTCTGGGCATCCAGTGCCCCACCACCCTCACAGTAAGGAATTTCTTCCTACTCTCTGATCTAAATCTCTCCTCTTTTAGTTTAAAATCATTCCCCTTTGTCCTGTCACTCTCTGCCTATGTAAAAAGTTGCTCTCCCTCTTTTTTTATAAGCCCCCTTTGAATACTGGAATGCTGCAAGCCCCAGGTCTCTCAGCCTGTCCTCACAGGAGAGGAGCTCTGGCCCTCTGATCATCTTTGTGGCCTCTGGACTCACTGTAACAGGTCCTTGCCCTTCTTGTACTGGACAAAAGCTATTTGTGCTGTGTCCAGAGCTGGACACAGTATTCCTGGTGGGGTCTGTGAGAGCAGAGTAGATAAGGAGAGTCATCTCCCAGATCTGCTGGCCAAGCTTCTTTTGATGCAGCCCAATATACTGTTGGCTTTCTATGCTGAGAGCACACACTCTTGGCTCATGTCCAGGTTTTGATCCAGAAGAACCTTGAGTCCTTCTCCACAGGACTGCTCTCAATTCTACTTCCAGTCTGTCCTCATGTCTGGGATTGCCCTGACTGAGGTGGAGCACCTTAAACTGGGACTTGTTAAACTTCTTGAGGTTCTTGTGGGTCCACTTCCTGAAGTTTATGCAGGTCCCTTTGGATGGCATCCTGTCCTTCTGTTGTATCAGCTGCACTGCTCAGCTTTGTGTCATCTGCAAAATTGCTGACAGTGCACTCAGTCCCACTGTCTGTGTCATTGGTGAAGATCTTGAAGAGCACTGGTCCCAAAACAGAGCGCTGAGGGACTTCACTCATCGCTGGCCTCTGCCTGGACATAGAACCATTGACCACAACTGTCTGGCTGTGTCCTTCCAGCCAATATCTTATCCCCCCAGATAGTCCAACCTTCAAATTACACACATCGAAAGACTTTAAGAAGTGTAGGCCACCACACCGCTCAGGCAAAATTTGGCCTTAGTAAAGCCGTGCTGGCTGTCTCTGACTGCTTCCTTGTCTTGTATGTGCCTCAGCATGTGTCCATAAGAATCTGCTCTGTGATCTTCCCAGGCACAGAGAGGAGGCTCACCGGTCTGCAGTCCCTGTGTCTTCCTTCCTGCCTAGGAGTAACGTTTCCCCTTTTCCTGCCACTGGGTACTTTGATTGCCATGTCTTTTCAAATATGATTGAGAGTGGCTTGGCAACAACGTCAGCTTGGACCCTGGGATGCATCTCATCAGGGCCCAGAGACCTGTGGCTGTTCAGTTTCATCTTGTGGTCCCAAACCTGCTCTTCATTTACAGTGAGGGAGACTACACTCCCTCAGCACTGACTCAGAGGTTCATGGACTTGAGAGAAGTGGGCAGCCTTGAGAGAAGACTGGCCTTTCTTTTCTGATATACCTGACTGATATAGAATCCCTTTTTGTTATTCTTCATATCTCTTGCCAAGTCCCATTATATATCTGTGCCTTAGCTTTGCTGATCCCATGCCTACACATCCAAGCCATATCCCTGTACCCTTCCCACATCCTTGCTTCCACTGCCTGTGTATCTCCTTCTTACTCCTCTGCTTGAGGAGCAGATTCCGGTCTGCCTTGCTTGATTTCCTAAACATGAGGATGGAGAGCTCTTGTGCTCTCAGAAAAGTGTCCTTAAAGACTTTCCAGCTTTGATAAGCTCCTTTGTCCCTAAGGACAGTTTTCCAGGGGATTTCTTCCACTAAATTCTTTGAGCAGCTGGAATTCCACTCTTGCAAAATTCAGGGAGAGAACTTTGCATTTTTTTAGGCCCATGTTCCTCAAGATTGCAAACTCAGCCAGGGCACTGCCACTAGAGATCAGACCTCTCCAACCTTAAGATGACGAGCTCATCATATTTGAAGAAGTTGAGAAAACTGAAAAAAAAAAGCTAGGATTTCTGCTAGGTGTTCAATTTCCAGTGTGTAATTTCTAAATTTAAGATTTAGGTCTTCATAAAACCTTGAAAAAAATTGCTCCATGACTGAGAAAAAGGACAAAATTGTAACTAGAAATTAATGTGAAATAGTTGTCTTTAATTTTACTTCTCTTTTTTTTCTTTTTTTTTTTTTTGTTTGTTTTTGTTTTTATGTTTGTGCATAGATTTAATTTGTAGAGAAAAAAAGAGGAGTATTTCCGATGCCTCAGCATTGTCTAAACCCAGCATCTTAGGTATAGTTGGTTGCTGTAAAAATAAGTATTCTAACAGACTCTGCCATTACAGATATCAAGCCATTTTTTTTTCTTAGGCAGAAATTGGATTTTCTTGATCTGAAAAGGCCAGTCTCTCTTGTAACATTACATGTAATTAGTACATACTCTATTTATCAAAATCAAAAGTAACTGGAGTGCAAAATCACCCAAACTCTAGTATGTTAATTTTGGCTGCTGAATTTAACATTGTTTTAGTATTAGCACAGTGATTCTTTATTTAGTCACTGGTGAATTATGTATGCATTTCTGAAACTAGAAATTCAGAGCTAGTGCATCCTTAGGATCCCTATGTGTTTTTATTCCTTCATTTGTTAAACTGGAAAAAACTTACAGATCTGCTGTGAGAGGGAGAAAAGTATTACCGTTCCTGAGACGTGTTTGCTGTAGCTGTGTGATCACTGCAGAAAAGCATAGGAAAAACTAACCATTTTTTGTTCAGAGCATAATTTACGTGATGCACAATAAAACACGTGGAGAGAAAAAAAAAGAGTAGTGAATATTTTTTCACTGTATTTTTTCAACACTACAACAACCACAGTGCATTTTGTGCCTTCGTTGAAGTGTCAGCCCTTCTGGAGAGTTGTATACCCACGACTGTGTTCCGTGAATACATGTGATCCAAGTTTAGGCTGTACTAGGAACTTACATACTGTTACTTCTGAGCAGCTGCAGTCCTTAAAATGTTATATAAAATGTCTTTTTTTAAGAGGTCTGTTTTGCACAACAAAGGTTTTCCGAAAGGGTAGCGGAAAGCAACATCCCTTTCACCCAGGTTTTGGCAGATTTGAGGGATCTGTTTTCTCCTTTCAGCTTTGCTAGAACAGTTCTCAAGAATTTTGGGATGTCCAAACTTGTTTAGTTTGCATGACCTCTCCCTTGTCTGGCCTTCCCTCCTTTCTTCTCCAGGGAACACTATTTATGCTGAGGTAGACACTGACAATTACCATGCTGAAACTTGGGGATTGAGAGTTTGATAAACTTGTATTAGAAGGAAAAAAGGGGCAAGCTGAGCTAAGCGTTGCTTATTACTATTTTATGATAATACATTCCACTGTGCAAGTGGCATGACAGCAGCCAGGTGGCTGTATTGGCCTTTTATCCACAGCAAAACAGCCTCCACCCCAATACACAAAACTCATATGGATTTCTAAAGTATTTTGTAGCCTGAGCATCCAGACAACATCCATGGTGTGTATTTTTAAACACTTTCCTTTCCAGCTTTTTCTGTCCTTTTAATAGGGTGTTGTAAATGAAAGCGTTCAGCATTCTGAATGAAATCAAGTTCATTTGTGTAATTCTTTACTCAGAATTAAGTAATCTTTTTAATAACTAAAGAGTAGAGGAAGATGATATGTCTACAGCATATAATATTCAAGATGGTAAAACATAGTTTTATCAATGAAGCAGTTAGTTGATATTTTCTTCTAATCAATAGAGCAAATATTAGTGATGTATTTAGCAGTTGCTAAGCTGAGATATTCTGCTTTCTGACTTCATACTGGCTTCCTGCACGTTACTATTAATAGGACATTTCTATACATTTTTGAGAAAGTTTATATTGAAGAAATTACAGTAAAAATCTAGCATTTTTAATAACCAGTTTTACAGTCAATTATACTGTGAGTATTTAAACAAGTATGCTTCCTTAAAATCCTTTTTTAAAAATTCTATAATTAGCAGCTTTCCTGTCAAGGATTGGGGTGTGTTTGAGCTGCATCTTTTACCTCAGCTCTTAGTTGGATTGCTTAAATGTGTAGGATCAAAGCACCCACCATACTGATGGCAAATGATGTAAAAGTTTGTAAGATGTGCAACAAAGCCTGTTGCAAGAGTTCTGGCCATTCAACCTCTCCGGAGTTAAGTGTGTAGTTTCGTATTTGCACAGTTCTAGCTGAGTGGTCAACTAACGTCACTATAATAGGACATCCTGTCCCATCCTGTCCTGGTCCAGCTTATGTTCCTCTGAGTCAGAAGGTACCTCTGCTCACTGCATCATCAAAGCAATGACCCTGAAACATTAATATTATGAAATAGCTTACTGGAGTTCAGTTGGCTTCCCTTCTGCTTGGAAAGATTTCAGAATTAACCAAGGTAAGCAGTGAATTCAGTCAGGAGGTGAGTGAGTTGCAGAGAGGAAAGGAGAGAAAGAACCCTTTTGATTGATGGCAGAAAACTATTAATTGAGTGTAGTAGTACAGAAAAATTGTCTAATAAGTGTGGCTGAACAGTGACAAAATCAAAGCAGTTAAATTTAGAAAGGGGAAGAGTATGTAATGATTAGGGGAGAAACACAAGTTCTACAATCAGTAAGTTAATTACAGTGACACTTAATTGAATATATTTTAACTGATTTATGTCCTAGTAAAATATAAGGCAAGTATGGACATACATAGTAATTGTTTCAAGTACTCTGCAGTTAGCTTTGCTGGTAAGTCTATATTTAATTTTGACAATGTTTGAATATTGCTGAGAAATATTGCAACAGTATAATTTACTACTTGAAGAGGATTAAATTAGCCATTTTTTTTTTTATTTAACATTAACACAGGTTTCAGGATTACTGCTTTAAAAGCAGCTTGTTCACTGTACGTACACACAGTGAAACGTAAATTTTTGACGAATTCTGGATAGGCAAATCTTCATGGCTGTTCTTGGATTTGCATCAGAATTTGAAGTAGCAGCTCTCTTGCAAGTATTCTGATTTTGTCATGAGGGATTGGCTCACTTTGTTGTGATTCAGTTCTACAGAGCCATGCTTTGTTCATTGACCAGTGTAGTCCCTTGCCTGCCAAGAAGCTCCTGATGAGTTCCAGTTTTCCTTTTGAAGAACAGAAGCACTTGAATACTGCAAAACAAATGTGCTTTCAAAATGATTACCACTAACTGCTGCCAGGGTGTCTGTTTTCCTTTGTCCATTTCACTGCAAAATAGAGTCTGTTTATACAGAAGACTTTCTATGGTAACTTATTTAGCACCAAAGATGCATGTAATGTTTAATAAATGGCTTCTCCATTTCAGCACACCTCTGAACATTTGATTTGAAGAGAGGAGTGGTTATTTCTATCAGAGCACGTATATAGTATTGTGGATTCTCAGTTCTAAGCAATCTAAAATCATTGAACTGGTTGGTAGCGATGAAGATTTCTACTTTTTTGTGTTGTAGTGTTGCTGGAGACAACTTCGTAAAACAACGAGATTAGTAGGTAAATCTACTGTGAACCTTGAGACTTGGACAATTTCAAGGCAATGTAGCATTTGGAATATTACTTTATCACATAGTGAAGTTTTATATAAACAAACAGCAAACACAGAACTTAGTGGTCTTAAAGCCAGGACAATCACTGGGCAAATATATGTAGAGTTCTGTGTAACATTTGTTTAAATGAACCTTATCTTCCAGTCCTTTAGGTTATCTGAGCAGGCACACTTACTTCCTAAATTGTGTGTTATGCAGTAACTTTCTATTTATGAAGGATTTTAATGTTTTCGTTATACTAGACACACTGGGATTCTTTTATGTGTATACTGTCAAAAGGATCTGGCAGTAGATAAGAAAATAAACAGAACAGCTAAAATGATAAAAACAATGGAGTACTATTTTTTTTCCTATTTCTCTGAGCTATAACTGCAGAGAGATTTCAACATCAGATTATGGTGTCTGTCTTGACCCATGCATCCAACTGTTGCATTAGAAAGGAATTTGTGAACTCCTTTAGTCTCACAGTACAGTAATCACTATCACAGGGAGCTCTTTCTCCATGATATCACAAACAGAAATATGGCTTTATTCCCAGAGGCAACATTGTATTTTGAAAGCAACAAGACATTTGTGCATTCCCTTGCAGAAAAACACATTTGTGTATGAAATGATTATGGCAATTATACTGCAGTTTATTTTCAGTGCCGAGTTTCTTGGTAATGCTGTTTTTCATACCATCTGTAGAAGCATTATATTATGCCTTTGATTTCATCACCATGGGATGACGCCACAAGGAAAAAAAAAAAGCAAACTTTTTACTTTGAGTTATTTCTATGGTGTTTTGTTATCACAAATGGTATTTAAAAATAATTATTTTCTTATCATTGTAGTGGTTTTACAGTTTCATAATTCTGAGGTTATAGGTGGTAGGTGATCAGATGTATTTGAAATGGTAGGTGATCTGATTCAATTCCTGGTGCCTTTTCCTTTGAAGCTTTGCTAATATGCTTCTTTTTGTGTGTTTATTTCAATCTGCTCTTTTATTAGCATTTCTGCCCGAGAGGCCATCCCTTTTGTATCTGTAGAATATGTGATCTCTTCACCCATTGTGTCATATGAAGTCAGTGTGTTTCTCTTACCTAATAAGCTTTTCTAGCCCTTCCCTTTTCTTGTCTGTGTTCAGCTGCAGTATAATGACTATGTCTGCCCTGACTTCCAATACTGTTCTTCTCTGTTTTGACATATCTGGAGGTCTCTTTAAGTTCTCCATGTGTCCTTTTTTATGTTCTAGTTGTTTGAGTTGCTTTGGGACTTCATACAGCTCCCTGTTTTTGCACTGTCTGGTTAATCAAATCATACTTGCTAACCATCTCTTAAGTTACCGTATTGTTTACATCCTTCTTTTATAACAGTGGGTTGTTTTTATCTATCATTACTTTCTCTTGTGTAAATTTTTTTTTTTTTTTTAACTTGGAGGAAAGAATTCTTTTCCTGAGCATTTTTTTGAAGGTGATTCTTTACTGCAATGTGCAGTACTTGGGTGCATTTGGTGTTGGAATTGTCACACTGTATCGCTTTTATTAGAGACTGATGTCTGGGAAGAACTGTTAAAAGTATTTTTTTCAGGTAACCTTTCTCTGTTCACTTTTATATTTATACTGGGTATTACTTCCCCTTTTACTCTGTGTCTACTTTTATCTTTCACTATTATTTTTTATGTGATTTTGTTTTTCTTATTCTTTTGTATTTGTCAGTCTTTGTTAAAACCTTGTCAGTATTCAGGGTCTTCTGATCTCTTTATCTTGTGGTTTGGTACATTTTTTTTCTTTGTTGTTAAAAAAAATTGCCATTTTATATTATGGTACTGTTTCTGGTGATCTGCATCAACATACATTCTCTTCAACGTGTGTATCTTCTCTGATGTTGTTCATAAATACACCTACAATTCTAAACTGGGGAGCAAAAATAAAAGAATGATCTTTCCATCTATGATCTTTATCCTCTCCTTTTTTCCTAGTTTCATGGAAGGGGAAGAAGATTTCCTGTAACTGTTGAACACATTTCTCATTCTCTGTATGGAGTCAGATGGCCTGTATTCTTAGTCTGTTTTTACTTTCATATTTTCTTACATCCTGGGTACTCAACAGTCTTCTTTCACTTCATTTTATACTATTTGTCAAGATTTATTCTAGTTGTGGGGGTTTTGTCCTTCTATAAAGGTCCTTATGTCGACCTACAATTCCTCTCAGTGATGAAGTCCTTGAAGCCTTTTCTGGAATCGGGGGCTATTTGGTCTTCCATCTGTAATGAGCTTCAAAGTGTGTGTTTCCTTTTGAGAACTGTCTTTTAGTACCTGCATTTAAGTGCTTTTCTGAGTTACTACCTTTAAGAAGACTTTGTTTTGTTTTGTTTTTTGTTTTTTTTTTTTCCTGGGAGAACAACCTTTTAACTAAATCTACTTTTATGTTTTGTCCACTCTACTAATATCCCTTCCATTAAGTTAATGGGATCAGGAAGTGACTGTAGATTTTTCACGTGTTTCTCATGAATCTATGATGCTTTATGTATTACGTAACACTGACTGAGATTTGATAACGTGTTTAAACCTAAATTGTAATCACTAGTTGTTTACTCATCTGCTTGTTTCAACAGGAATTGGAATTTCAGCAATTCAGAGCAAGTACCTCTGTACCATGTTGTTGCAGGGCTGCTTCTTTTTGGTTCTGATTTTTCTTTTTATTTTGATACTTTTTTTTTTTAATGTGCTCCATTCATAATAATAATAATTCAAAGCAATAACTGGTTTTTTGCTGCCTCCCATGTGGTGATTATCAGTGTATGTTGCAAACACTGTCTTGCCATCTGTAAAATGTTTGTTTGCTCAGAAGTGTAAATTACAGTGAAATGGTATTTTTACCATTAAAATGTATTTTTATTAAAAAAATAAAATCCCTACAGTTCGTACTAGTAGCTATTTAAGTGGTTTGGGTTAGTGTTAGTCTTTGTTTTTTAGTCTTAGCTCTGACTCATCAGAAAAATATCACATGGCTGGCTGTTTCTTTGAAAACGTTGGTATGAGGCTGTTCATAATGCTGTGCCTATGTGAGAGAGAGGGATTTGTTTTTTAGGTTGCCTCATTAAGCATTTCATTCCACCCCTTCTTCTGAGTTTTCCCTTCGAACAGCTCCAGAAAACTGCTAAAAATGGGAACAGAATCACAAATATCTTGGCGTTTTTTCTTCCAATGACTTAATCAGGGGCACCTTCCTCCCAGCTAGCAGCAGGTCAAGAAAGTTGATAAAGATCAGGCTCGAAGTTGTTTGTCCAGATGCTAAGTGAGAACGACCATTCCTGAGGATTTTAGAGGAGCTCTGAAGAAGTTTGCCAGTCTGTTAAACACACAACAGGAAAGTCATGTTTTCGTAACAGTAGTTTCTAAATATTCAAATAAGTTGTTGACATTGATTCTACAGATTCTTAGCATAGTCTTCTGTCACATATGGTCTAATTTATTATCCTGTGCAAGACAGTATGTTATACGAAATTTGAGAGATTAGTCATGGGGAAAACTATAAATATGTAAGTATACAAATTAAATATATTGCTAATGAGAATCATTCTGAGAACTGTAGGAAATAAGAAATACTTAAAACTTTGTGGATGTGAGCAGAAAGCAAAAATTTCCTACTGTTTGCTCTCCTATTCTCTCCAGGAATATGCTGAAATATTTTGATATTTAATGCAGTGCACAATATAGTAGTGTATTTCTCAGATATGAAGCAGAAAAAAATTATACAAATTCTAAATATGTACTTGAAACCTCTTTAGTTAGAAATGTGTGTATTAAAAACATGCATGTTGCACAGAAACGTTTTGGGTTTGATTTGATAGCGTTTAGTGAAAGCTATATTATGAACGGGTTTTTAAACTAGTTTTTAAAGGTTTTTGTAAACTTGTTTTAAAGCCTTTTTTTTTTTTTTTTTTTAATTACCATTACCCTCAAGTTTTAGCAGCTAAGCTTTGTAACTTTGTGTGGTTATTTTGTATGATTATTGTAAAGCAGCCTAGTTGATGGCTGTGAGGTGTGAGATGGGAGGTGGGAGGGTCAGTGCTAAAACAACGACCACACTGTTTGGGTACGTAAACACTGTCAAGGTAGGTGCCTACTGCTCAAAATTTTATGAGGCTGCTGTCTAGACTCTGTTCCATACCTCCTTTTGTCTACAGTATTGCTTTAGTCAGACCATCTGAGTTCTTCTAATTAGGGTTTTGCCTCCATGGAGAATTCTGTTCCATTGTGAGGGGTTTCAATTTTTCTCAGTAAATAAAAATTTTCGGTTTAACTATTTTACTATTAATATTTTATTTACTCTTTCTGCCTTCTTTGCTTGATCTGTCTATATATTTTGCAGAGAGAAGATTTATCTGTCCATTTTCTCCTCACTACCGGATTTGCAGCAGGATACAACCACTTAGTTTTGCAGCTCTCTTTTTTTTGCATTCTCCAAGTAATTTTATTTTTGAACCTGAAACTAAATAGAGTGGGATTTCATTCATTATTTATTTATTCTGAAAGGCAGTCTGTAGTTTGAGTCATTTCTCAATCCATGTCAACCCCCAACAACTTCAGAGGAAAACTTCCTGTGGCTAGTTTGCTGAATATTTTGAAAAATAAAACACTTGAGATTTTTCATCTCTTTTAAGGCTCTATTGGCACACAGAAGACACCTTTGAGATTTTATGACAGCTATATTATTATAACATGCTCCTGATAAAAAGAATATGAAAGCAGCAGAGCTAAATGAGCTGACTGGAGAAGGAGAATAATTCATTCAGCTTACTGTTGGATTGAGTTTTACAACTGAGTGAAGAACTTAATGTTTTCATTTTGAGGCTCTTTCAAGCTAAGTTCATATTTTCTAAATTTATATCCTTAGGGTATCCTTAGTTCTTCTCTCTCTATTTTCTGTTGCATTTTTTTTTCTCCTCTTATGGAAACAAAAAAAACTTCCCAGACTTGTAAACATGGTCCCTGAAAGACTGAATAAAAGTATTTATTAGCTGAAATGGAATATTTTTGGATTTTCCTTTGTGGGTATTGTGGTTGAAAAATTTGAGAAGCATAATTTTTTATTACTTTTCCATGAAATTACCTGTTAGAAAGGGTGCTATTGCTTTTCATTAATGGTAAGACAGAACTATCATGTATAAAACTTTTAATACTCTTCACTTTACCTGCCATTTTAATATAATATTCAAATATCCTAACTTGAAAAGTGATTTTGCATCAGACTGGATATGAAAACCCCTGAAAAAATGACATATGTGCTGTGAACTGTATCTCCTCAGGGCATTCTGCTTGGTCTTTAAATTTTCAATAAAGTTTTATGGTATATAATAATTTAGATTTTATTTGCCTCTTAATACAGTGTTTTAGTTTCAAAAATGGGGATTGGAAATGTAGTTATGCAGGCAGTGTGTATGTTTAGTTCACAGTTTCTGGAAGTACGTGTAACGTTCCCGATGAGAAAGTACTGACACTTGGAACTTAATATGCTGTTACTAATGTGTGGTGCTCCATACTTAACCCAATTCTGTTGTATTGACAGAAAATGCCGATGTTTTAAAATTAAATATATTTAACTATGTAAAATTACTTTAAAGATCAAAATTGTTCTACAAGTTGGATGACTGTTGATGCTTTAAAAAAATGCTCCTCTTTTGTGTCTCTGTTCATTTAAGGTATAAAATGAGCATCTAGTTATACCATTGTAATCTTTGTTCTCTCTTTAGAGATGCAGTATTTAGTACATGGGCTATTGGTTAACTATGAAAGGCTGCACAGTTATTCAGGGTTTCTGCTAGTCCTTATTTCCATACAGGCAGTATAAAGCAGCTCATATGCACAGAATTGATTTAAGGGCAAAATATTTAGAGACAGATCCAAAATCCAATAAAGTGAATGAAATACAGTGATACGTCTCCCTTCAAAAAGAGTTAAATTTCTAGTATTATGAAAAAAGCAAATGCCTTCACAATGGTTTTTTTTGTTGTTTTTTTTTGTTATATGATGTGTTAGTTTGTCTGGCATGTTAAATAGAAAGCAATTTATAAAGCATTTATATCTCTGTTATTGCTTGGTTCTGGTCTTTTGAAGAAAAATAAGGACAAAAGTACATGAATTTGATTGAGGGCACCAGAGGAAGTCTGTTAAATGTTTTTTTTTTTCATGCTGTGAAGTAGTTCTGAGAATTCCAATAGACTTAAAAAGATGGGGAAAAAAATTCTTTTCTTTTTAAGTAATAATTACAATTTATGTTTTTATTAATATGAATTTATGTTTTTCCCCAAGTCAATCACTGGTCAGATAAAACAGTATTTTTCTCTTTTCACTCTTATCAAACTCCTTCTTTTTAGTACAGGCAATTCGCTTTCAATTTCCACTGTTGCTTCTGCTGTTTTGGCATGTGAAACCTGAAACCCTTTCTGCATGTCATTATGTGAAATTAATTTTAAAATTTGTATTTGTATTGAGATTTCTTTAACTGTTTTTTAAATGCAGCCCATTAGTTTGGTCCTTCAGGCTGACAGATACTAAGCATTAAAGTTTACAATTCTGACTTGGATTTGATAGAGTTCCAGGTAAATGCAAACCCATATTTTTTACTTCTAGCAGAAAAAACTGAGAAGTTCTTCTCTGGCTCATACCTATGAAACCAAGTAGCAGGTTTTTTTACCTATTTCTGATCCTTTTCAAAATGTCGCTGCTTGACTTCATCCTGCTGATCAAAGATGTGTGTGCAAGAATGGTGGGTCGGGCAGCGCCGATTTTATCACATTGTCTTTGGGAAAAGAATGTGGATATACATTATCTGTGTAGGTGGCTAGTGTGCAGGGTTGTCCCTGAGCAGAGCCTCCCTCGGCTGCCTCAGGAGAGTACAGGGTACCAGCAGTTCACCGCTGTTCTCGTGGGTCTTCTTGAAATCTAAAAGGGATTATAACTCCTTTTTTAGAAAGAAAAAGCCTGAGTATTTATGTTAACGCTTATTCCCCAGCAAAATACTGGTTCTTGCAGTGAGATAATGGAAAGAAATGCGTGAGTCAGCAAATAATCTATAATAAAGTAATTTATTACTCTTAGCTCTTTTGAAGTACACAGACTCATTTATATTGTTGAGCCCATACAGAAAATAAAATTGAAAAGTTAAATTACTTGTTCCATAGGCCAAGTGAGACAAAAGAAGGTTCTCTATGTTAAATAGTTCCTTAGGTGCCCATGTAGATGCACAGGGAGCATACAGGTATATTGGTTTGATAGTTTTAGCAATGTCTGCAGTGTGCTGTTTAAGAGACAAGCTGTTCTGTTTTTTTTTTAAACGTCGTCTGTTTTCAGCAGTGAAAGTGTCCTGTTCCCATCAGGAGACAGAACATTCTGAGTGGAGTCTCCTTAAAAAATATTCATAGCTCTGTGGAAGTGAAAAAGGAACATTTCAGAAGAAGAAAAGGAACCAAAGCATTTAGATAACTAGAGGGCACATGAAAGTTTAAAAAAAAAACCCTCACACCCAAACTCCATATTCTACTGAAGAGTACCACTCATGTCAGCTACAGATATTAGCATCAGATGACACGTTCATAATAACTCTGATAGAAACTAACGTATCTATTTTTTCTTAGTGTATAGGAGAAATATACCTTTTTTTCTAATTGGTATTTTTCCTTTCAGTTTGATTGACTTCAATTACTAACCTACCTCAGGATAACTGAAAATATGAAAGAAAAATTGTTCTGTGAGGGAGGCTTTAGGAACCAGCCAGAAGCTGAAGCAAGGCTTTGATTTGGTCAAACAATCTGGAGGATGTTGCTCAGGACTAGTTTGGGAAGGAGCTGGGACACAGCATTTGGCAGGAAATAAACTCCAACCCCTCAAATGCTACTCCTACTGAGAATTTTTATTTTGGATCTTGAACTTTTATGTTTTCCAGGAAGTGTGTTTTACAGTTTCTGCCTTAAAGTATTTGCCAAAGTGCACATAGTCAAATGTTACAGCAGGTTCTTTCTGATTGTTTTTGCCACTGTAGTTATTACAAATTCTACAGAATTATGCAGGCTTTAAAATATCCATATAGGAGGATGTCATAAATAGGATGTTTAAATAGTTTTTGTAAATATAATGCAATAAACCGTTCTGTATTTCAGTTTCCTCAGTCTTAGCATTGTCTTGTTGTAGAGAGGATCCCCTCCCTCGACCTGCTGGCAGTGCTTTTCCTAATGCACCCCAGGATCCCATTGGCCTTCGTGGCCACACAGGCACACTGATGGCTCATGGACAGCTTGTTGTGCACCAGGACTCCCAGATCCTTCTCCACAGAGCTGCTTTGCAGCAGGTCAGATCCTAGCCTGTGCTGATGCCTGGGGGTTGTTCCTCCCCAGGTGCAGGACCCTGCACTTGCTTTGTTCAACTTCTGCAGGGCTGCACAGCCCTCTGGCGTACCAGCCACTCCTCCCAGCTTTGTGTCATCAGTGAATTTGCTGAGGAGGCCTCTGCCCCTTCATCCAAGTCAATGGTGAGTAAATTAAACAATACTGAGCCCAGTATGGAACCCTGGGGGACACCACTGGTGACAGGCCTCCAACTAGACTGACCCTGTGCCACTGAACATGGCCCTCTGGAACCTGCTATTCAGCCAGGTCTCAATCCACTTCACTGTCACCCTTGTGCATATTGATGGCTTCCAGAATGAGTCACTCCATCACCTTTCCAGGGATTGAAGTAAGACTAACTGATGGGTTGTCTCCTGGGTCCCCCTCCTTTCACTTTTGGAAGACTGGGTTGACATTTGCTTTTTCCAGTCTTCAGGCACCTCTCCTGATCCCATGGCCTTTCAAAGATGACTGTAAGGAGCCTCGCTGTTGTACGTGCCAGCTCTCTCTGCACTTGTGACCGCTACAGCCAAGGCTGCCAACAACTTTCACAGCTTCCACATCTTCTTGTTTCTTATTATGAAATCAAGCAGCACACCCTTCCATGTGGGATCCTCCGTGACCTGTGACGGGAAGTTGTCATCACTGCCTTCCAGGAACCTCCTGGACTGTTTGTGCTTCTGTGGCAGATGTCAGGGTAGTAAATATATCCCACAAGAATCAGTGCCTGTGACTTCGGGGCTGCTTCAGGCTGCCTGTGGAAATCCCCATCCACTTCCACCTCCTGATCAGGCAGCCCATAGCAAACACCCACAGTGTCACCCTCACTAGTCTGCCCTTTTATTGTAACCTATAAACCCTCGTCTTGTTCATCATCCATCCGAAGATAGAGCTTGATACATTCCAAGTAACTCCATCACTGTGCCTTCCTGTTCCGTCTTTCCTGAACAGCGTGTAGCCCTTCATGACAATATTTCAGACATGTCAGCTATGCCACCATAATCACAGTGAGATCAAAGCCCTGTGACTGCTCACAGATCTCTAGTTCCTCCTGTTTTTTCCCCATATTGGTGCACGAGCACTTTACGTAAATATTTGATTGTATCAGTATCCCAGTTAAGCCTCCTTTTGGAGGGGTAAAAACCAACACATGATCAAAAAAACCCCCAAAATTCTGCTGGTAACAACTGTCTCAAAGTCAGGATTCATGTGCAGGATTTTCCTGCTTCTTGCCCCATCATTCCCTACAACTGGCAGGACAGAAGAGAACACAACTCTTTCTCCAGCTACCTCAACCAGTTGTCTCAAGACCCTGAGGTCCTTCGTGACTGTCCACAGACGTTTTGTTGGGATGTTGTCCCTGCTCGCCTGAAAAACCAGTCGCAATCATTTGGCCATACTTGGCTGGGAGGGTTCTTGGTGATGTTCCCTGCCCAGGCTCCAGGAGTACAACACACCTCCCAGTGAATTGGGTCATGTTTTGCTCCTAAGAACCTTAATAAACTCGGTTATAAAATTTAAACAGAAGGATACTATTTTTGTAAATAGCATTTGCAACCATGGATTTTCAAAGACACTTGGCAGATATTTCTGTTTTCATACTGGAATGAAAAATTGTTGTGTTTTCTTATGACCAGTGACAATCTATCCTGCAAGAAAGGTGTTACAGTAATGAGCAGGGTCACAGCAAAATAAAACTGAGTATGGGGAGGTCTTTCATCCTCTGTTTCCCACTTAACCATTGCATTAAGATGATGGAGAAGATAGCATTTGGGTGCATTTGAAAAGCATCATCTCCATTTTACTGTACTTTACTCTGTATTGTATTTTGCAGTATGTGTTGTACAATGTAGTACAGCACTACGTGGTATTGTGTGCTATGACATTGCATTATATTCTGTATTGCCTGCATTCTTTGGTATCTGGCATGGTATTGTAGGGCATTTGTTTTACTGTATGTGTTGCAAGGTACGGTGTGTAGGAGAAGTGTACGAGCAGGGGCTGAGGCGTTGGAAGTGGCCAGCCAGGAAAGTGGTTGAGTCACCATCCCTGGAGGCATTTTAGATGTGGCACATGGGGACACGGTTTTGTGGTGGACTTGGCAGTGCTGGGTTAATGGCTGGATTCAGTGACCTGGAAGATCTTTTCCAACCCGATGATTCTATGATTATGTATTTTTGGTTTGACTGCTTTATCATTTTCCAGGTATGATGGAATTAGGTCTGGGTTATTAGAGATGTAAGGAGAAGAACTCTCTAAATGAGGTTGAGAGTAGACTTGGGAACTGAAGTGTCTTCGTTCTGAGGAAATTGTTTGTTGAAACTGTATGTATCTCTTGCTTATTGCTTAAGATAAGTGGTCAAAAACAGTGCAAAACCCAGATGTATGCTATGTGCTGGCCACATGCCAGCATATTAGAACATTAAGGAAGTTATTTAAGATTTCTAAAACTTGCACCATTTTGTTAAAGGTAATTAAATCACCACGTATTCTATATCCACAGGAAAACTGAACATACTGTAAATATCTTTTCAGAGAGGAAATTAATTAATTTAGCAACTCGACTGGTACCAAAGAAATTAAAAATTGCCTCTTGTGTAATTCAGTTTACCTAATTTGGATGATTAAAATCAATGTGGTTACTACAAGTAGCTTTTAATGTATCTGTGGAAATTGAATATGGTTCAATAGCAAGTATATATGTTCTTCTTGGAGTAAGGGAAGCCTCTGATGTTGCAGTGGCCACAGGAGGAGTAACTTGCAGAGCTGCTGATAGAAGGGGGACTGGATACGTGTGGACAGGCTAAAATGGCCTGGACTCAAGTCTGCCTAAAATGCAATGTGACTTGTGCTCCAGTTCCCTCAACCAGTTTTCTCTAGGCCCTGAGATCCTTCTTGACTGTCCACAGACTTCTTGTTGGGATGTTGTTGCTGCTCACCTGAAAAACCAGTCGCAATCAGCTGGCCATGCTAAGCTTGGAAGATTTTTGGTTCTGCGGGGTGTTGCCAATTGGTAATGCATTTGCATGGGCTCACTGACTGTTTCACCAATTTTATCACTCTTTTCAGTTTGTAACTATCATTTGGACTTATTACTGTAGCTAAATCAGCTGTGAATAGGTGAAGATGCTTAAGAGAGTTAGTTGGTTTTGGTTGGTTTTGATACAGATAATACATATTCTCTTGTTAAGTGAGACATTAGTATAGAAATAATTTATTCAGGCCATGTCCTGTTGATTCAGCCAAACTCTGATTCAGTGTTTGTTACATTCTCAGGCCTTTGAAATCCAAATTTAAATTCCCACGTGAAAAAGAACTGCCCTAATGTTCATAAGCTACACTGGTTAGGTGAATTTGTAACTTTAACAGATCTCCATGGACTTTCAGACTTTTGTATACTTCAAATCCATTTTGTTATTCATGACACAAGGATCTTTTAACCTTTTCACTGTTTTCAGTTGTAAGGCGTTATAACCTTGTGAGAACCTGTAGATCACTTACATGCTGTGATGCCTGTTCATATGCTGAATTCTGAAAGTATCACAGCATTTCACCTCTCAAACTACTGCAAATCTGTTACAGAAAAGAGAGCATTGTGTTTTTCGTTGTAATTAATCAAGAATCTTGTAGGATACCGTCAAGAGAATGAAAGTAAATCAATGGAAGCTCCAGGTGAAGACAGTTTAAAAGGAAACAATGAAGGTATCCAGTGTTTTGTTAAGTGATCATGTTTCTCTAGTCAAAAACGTTATTAACATAAAATGAAATTGGAAGTGCTATCTTGCATGAAGTCTTGGCCATTATTGTAAAATTACAAATTATGTAGTACATATTCTGTTCATTCGTTCAGGCTTCCAGAGTTCTGAAAGGGACAGGCTGAACTAAGAATAAATAAAAAATTACACATTTCTGCCTGTTTTATTTCTGCCTGTTCAGTCTGTGTCTGAGTTAGATGAGTGATTTCTGTTCCACTCAGTTAAAATACTGCCATCTAGAAAGAATTTTCATGATATATGAGTAACAGAGTTTTGGTAGGGTTTTTTTGTAACAAACTGAAAAGTTTTTCTTGAAATATGGCTGAAATTCATATAAAGTGGCTACTATGTTGCAACATAATTTCATTCTCTATTAAAATAGTTGATCTCCCTATTAATGTGCTTGCTGCATTAAAATTGTATTTTGAAATCTGCCATTGCAGCATTGTGTAAAATTCCTTAAGTACTCCATGATTAGGTGTCTTAATTCAGCATTTGTTTTGAGGTTACTGCAAAGACTTGCAATAAATTTAATAGATTACGTGTTGATTGCATTTGCACATTTTCTTCAGTTGGATGTGTTGCTTTCTACATTTATTTGCCAAAAAGTGGTCTCACAGGTTGTGTTCAGTTTGTTTTGTAAGAATCAGATATGGCAAGGTGCTTTCTGTAAGAATTCCAATTTTCAAAGTTACAATTTCACAATTTTTTGAAAGCATTACCTGTACACACATTTTATCCTGTATACACTTTAGTCCATAATTAGCAAACTGATTCATGCAGCTTTAGTTTTGCTACCATTTCTTCTTCTTAGTGAAGGCGAGTGTTTTTTTAACTTCTTAAAAATATTATTTTTAAAGAACTGCAAGCCAGTTCTTTTGTTCATGTTTCCCAGAAGTATTGTTTTTACATCTGTAGAATTAAAAACTTGCAGGAATAATCAGGATAAGATAAAGGTCATTTTCATTGAACTACATTTGGATGAAAGGCAAAGGTTTCTTTTGAGGTATCCATTACAAAGCTGTTAACTGCACCCATTCAGTATATTGTTGATTAATACATCCTTTTAATCTCAATCTGAGTATATAATCAGACTTCAGTTTTAAAGGGGTCT
This sequence comes from Myiotriccus ornatus, assembly GCA_036023395.1. Classification (NCBI taxonomy): domain Eukaryota; kingdom Metazoa; phylum Chordata; class Aves; order Passeriformes; family Tyrannidae; genus Myiotriccus; species Myiotriccus ornatus. The sequence goes on from JAYRBT010000093.1 coordinate 30,123,034, forward strand.
TCTTCTGGCGGACATTCTAATGAGCGATACTACAAGTACAGAAACTGCTGAAAAGATGCTTGCTACACTATATATAAGATACTTAATGTATTTATGAAATTTGTGTAGTATTTCAGCTATTATGTGGTATTTATTTCTTCTGAGGAAATATTAGTCGTTTTCAGTAGTGTCCTTTTACTTACATTCAGCAGTAGATCCAGTTGGAGTTCCTGTAAGTTTTTCTCCCAGTAGTGTCTAGATGGTTGGAAAGATTCCTCTGGCGTTTCCTTGTTTGTTTGGTTTGGGTTTTTTTTTGTATATTACATGTTGCTCATACGAAAATTATATTCAAAAAGCAAATGCCTGTAGAAGAAGAAAACATGCAACATTGCAATGAGGTTTTTGACTGTTTATAACCTTTTTTTCATGTAAAATTGTTCACTCCATCTTTATGTACCTTTACCTAAATAATACTTTTCGCAACTCTGTGCACTACATGGAAAAAAAGAGAAAAGGAAGATGAACTTGGAAACTTTGTGTAAGAAATATGTGCACAAACATTCAGTATTCACTTCAGAATATGGGCTGTTTCAAGCTTTTCTATTACAAATAACAGATAGATCTCAACATCCTAGAGGCAAATGCATATTGGCACTAATAGTTTGAATAATCAGCTTTGTGTCATGCTTAAAACTCCGCATTTTTTTTAATGTAGAATGTAGTTCATTGGCTTTTTTTTTTTAATTTAATCAGAGCACTAAAATCCTTATCTGGGATTGCAGGCATGGAGTTCTGGTCCAGCTGTGGATCTGAGAGCAAGTGAGTCCAAGGCAGAATTTAATTGCAAATGCCAAAGGCATGCACTCAGCAGGTTTAAAATACTCTTAGTCTGGACCACGGGAACACTTGTGGCAGGTCTGTTCACATGCTTGATCTTGGACTTCTTATTTATTTGAAGGCTTTGATTTTTTTTTAGAAGGATAGAAAGAAACATTACAGAGGGTTAACATTTTAAATGTACTTTGGTGTCAGCTGCTATTGTGTGTCCAATAATAATCAGTGATATTAAGTGCTGTGATACAAGTTTCAACATTTTCTGTTTTGTTTTGCCCTTTTTTTGTTTTTATGTTATTTAATGATTTCTTTCCAAAACTTACCCGTAGTCATATGTTTGGAGTCACGTGTTTGTGACTATGGTCAGAATAATAAAACACTCCCTTTGACGTGACTTACACTAACAGTGGTCTTGTCTTATTGCTCCATTTCCCACATCTTAAGCGACAATCAATCTAAACATCAAACACTGGTGAATTAAGCTGAAAGTTCTCATTATAATTCATCTCTGAGGCCTCACCCAGAAACAGATTTACATCTGATTTATGCTAAGAAATGGAAATCAGTATGGAAGTGTGAAAGGCAGTGAAATAGTGTAGTGTAGCATATACTATACCTTGAATTTGACTGAAGCTGTATAAAACTGTTCCATCTCATTTGTTCAGTTGTTGCTTTTCAGCCTCATTAATATCTGATTAATAGAGGGCTTGTGAGATTCAGTATTCTTCACTATACCACCTCTTAGTTAGGTGTGTTTCTGTAAATGTTAATCAATTTGTGAAAGGAACTTACGTCTGAGTGGCTTGGCAGTCTTGCAGTCTGGCGTATTAGCACTCTGAAAAAATATCCAATTAAAAGTACTCTTTGTTTTTCAAGGTTAAGACTGGAACAAGGGACATTTTGCGATAGGGAGGCTCCCATAGGGGAGCTGTTCCCTTATTTATGAGCCATCAAAAGGACATGAACTCATATGCCAAGACTGCAGCTGGATTGAAGTTGCTTCGTACTGCTCTAGGACTAAGAGCAGTTTAGTTCATGATTACCTTGCAGCAGGTCAAAAGTTGTCGTTTGAAAAACTTCTCTTCAGGCTTTTCAAGACCTTACTGATCAAGATCTTTGTGTCCAGATTAGTTGGTATCTTGAAAATCATGTGCTTTTGTTTAATTTCTGAGCACATCCTAAGTTCATTGACCCAGAAAGCCTTTGATGGCAGCTGTCGGGCACTTGAAACAAACTGACTCCGCTGGTTAGAGCTGCGCCCCATCAAAGATGAGAGAGAAAAAGCTGACAGTGTGCTGTTCATGCAAAGATAAAGGATGAAAGATAGCAATGTGTTGCTTTCTTTTGTGACAGGCTTCTTTCCTCCCTCCTTCTCCACAGCTGTTTTTACTGGTGTGTTTGGCTTAGGCTATTAAGCATAATAAAAACAAGAGCTCTTACAAGGAACTACTTGATGAATGTGAATGTTTTGGTGACAGTAGACATCGGTGCTTTTAAAGCCACACCGACTGCTAGGTATCTGTACTTACTAATTTACTGGATGACTATGTAGCAAAAAAATAATGCACTAATTGTTGCAGAAAAGTGTATCTGCTGTCTTTTTGCTTGTGGAAATTAATCTTACTATATCAGGATTACAAACCTGAGCTCCCCTTTCTTGGAAACCCCGTTGTTCAGACTCATATTTTTATAATTATTATATTATGTGTTAATTATGAACTGTTCAGAGCTTAATTGCATCCTGTAAGTACCCAGTGGAAAAGCATTCTCTACAGGAATTTCAAGTGAACTGAGCACAAGTTAGTGGAGTGCACTTCCACTTTGTACTTAACTTATTTATTCAGTGTCCTTATTTACAAAAGTATTTTTAATCGTGAATTAAGTACCGAAAATTGTTAAAAGTATAAATAAAAGTGATGACATTATAGAAACTTTGCACTCCCCTCCCACACTCTTGACTGCATGGTAGTGCTTTTGCAGTTCTTAGTGTTTTCCATGTTTTATCTGTGCAGCTTCTTTGAGACTGGGATGTACTGGTTTTAAAAGGAATGTTGAGATTTTTATAAATGTGCAGGCTGAAGGCCATCACCTCCCACTGCCCTTGTCATTTCAGGTGCGGTTGCTTTTCTCTGGGCCTGTTGTCCCTGGAATTGCACCCTGTCTTGTTTTAAGGACAATTAACTGGGTTCATTTGAACATTAGTTTAAGTACCCCCTGACTGGTAAATCGAGGCGCCAGAAGTCTCTGGCAGTGGCAGACAGTGGTTTTGCTGTCATGTCAGCTGGAATAGCTAGCCCTAAGAGGAATTTGTGGTCCAGCCCTAAGATGGCTGTTAGCTTTGTCCGTCACCAAATAGTTGACATAGAAAGCGCGAGACATTGATACATTTGGTTATAATGCCTTACGGGATGAATCTGCTTTAGCAGATGCTGATTTTCTTTTTGCTAGTCAGTGTATAAACATTAAAAGTTTGTGCCTTCCAGAAGCTAGTAACATTGAAGCTGCTAATTTCTTCCCTTTAGAGCAGCTCGTTAAGCCTATAAACACTTCTGTGGTCTGTAACATGGAAAAATACATGTGGAGAGACATCACATGTGACAAGGCTTACACGTCTCATTTAGAAACAGGTCCCCAGGAAATCTGGCCTTTTGGGGCTCTTTAGGTAAATATCTTAAATGTAGAAGCAACTGTAGTGTTCTCCTCTAGCCACGAGCTGTAAGACAGCTTGAAAAATAAGGGAAGTTAAAAATAATAAGCAGAACACATGATAAGACCTTCCTTTCAATGAAATCAGTTTTCTGTCGGTAGTAGGTACACACATAGTTCTTTTTGCCATAAGTATAGATTGATATTTATTTATTGGTATTAAGAAGGCACTTAAGCATCTCCTTGTTTAGTTCTCAAATGATTTATTTAAAATCTCTGTGTAATTTAATCACTAACAACTGTTAGCTTGGATGTAAATTCAGTGCATTACTGATGATGAAAAATGTTGTTGGTAATTACACAATCTCTCTAGTTGACAACTAATTTGAATGGTAATTTTGATCATGTATGTCTGGATTCTTATATATGAATGTAAAATATAATTCAAGAGCTTGTCTGTAGGGGGTAAATCCCTTAATTAACTCCTGCTGTTCGTGTGTGTCTATCTATTTTAATCTAGTTCCAAAGTATTTCAGTTGAAAGGAGGGTATTATTCCTGTATATATATGTGTGTGTGTGTGTGTGTGTAATTTATACTAAAATCAAGTTAGAACAATTATTTTTTCAAATTCTAGTTGATTCCATGGACTTGTGTAGGCAGGCTTCAATGTATGATACACTGTCATGTACTGGGAATTAGTTGTTCATTGAGAAGTATCTGGTCAGTGTCAGCAGTGTCCCATTTTTATTAATTATTTGGCTTAATAGTGTGGCATTTATAAAAAGTACAAAAATATTTTTGTGTTTTGTATTAGTGCTCTTCTGCTTTGCAGGTATAGGATGTATTGCTTTTATCCCCAAATGGCATCAACCCTGGAGCAAGTTTTGAATGTGGTTTGTCAAATATCAGTTATGGAAAAGGTAGATCTCAAAAGATAGCATTTTCTGTTATTGCCTTCCTCAGTTCTTCTGTGAAGAGCGGCCATATCCTTCTCAGCTACGTTTTGCATCTACATTTTAAGTCTTATCAGTGTCCTAATTCTGTAAAAGTCTGTGGCTGCTGCAGTAAAGAGCTGTAGTTACTCTGAGAGACACTGCCCTGATGAGGTGGCTCACTGTTAGGAAATGCCCTTACAAACTGAATTCTTTTCGTAAACATTTTCGTAGTTGCCAAGAATTGTGAGATAAATTGAAGAAGTTGAGTTAATTTTAATAAATGCAATTAGAAGAAGGCTGTTTATGTCTAACAGTGGTATTAAAAAGGCTCTAGAGTTTCGATGCAGAATGGCCATTTAATTTAGAAGTAGTAAAGCATTTAAAGAAATAACGGAAATAAGTTGCAACCAGTATGTTCACAAATACTTGTTTTTTGCCGCCTTTGTAAGTATGATATCCTTGCTGGTTTTTTTTAACTTGGAATGTAACATAATTAACCAAAAGACTGACAGAAATCTGTTTTGTTATCATCTCAGCTGTAACAGCTGGTTTATCCTCTTGATGTGTAAACTGCACATTTGGAACATAAAGAGCAAAAGCTGAGTAGATTGACCTCTCTGGGTGAATGAAGAGAATGATTAATCTTACAATAATTTTAGAACTTCCTAGCGTAATTAATTTCTATTTTGGATACATAGTTCATCACTGTGGCCCTGGTAATCTTGAACATTACATTAAGGTTGTATTTTTACACTCTGTTGAGATGAGTTGCTGGAATCAAATGCCTTTCGCATGAGAACATACAGGGAAATTTGGGTTGCTTTTTGTGGTTTTTGCTGTTGTTTTTTTTTTCTTACCTAGGACTCCTTTCTCAGAAACTTATAAAATAGTCAACTACAAATAAAATAAGAATCTGATTATAGTGGTAAAATCTGTAGTTTTTGAATTTTCTTTTTTTATTAGGAAGTATTAAAAAGTAGCATCTGTTCTTCAGGTCTCTCTAGGACCTGTATTTTTTTCCCTCTGCCTTTATGAGAATATTCATGACAATGATAAGTTATAATAAAGGTGATACTCCTTGTTCTTCAAGCATTGTGGGTAGTTCTGAGTAGTTTTGACAGTAGAGATAAGAAGGAGAGTGAAAAAGATGAGGGACGGACAAACAGCTTTATTTATTTTTCCTTCTGTCTTGTTAGCGTGAAAGACACAGTAACAACATCAGAGTTGCAATTGTTTGCTCCTTTTTTTTTAAGATTGTTATGATTCAAATTGAAAATTGCCATTTCTACTCTTTATGAGAAATCTTGATTTTAATTCCTTGTTTTTAATTTCATAGTGACTCTTACATAATGGAAATGGATTCTGTGTTTGGCTGAAAGACATATATGTGCATTTCTGAGAATAAATGTGCTCTTCTTTTCTTTTTTTTTTTAATTAGCCCTCTTATAATTGATATTGTTTGTGAACAAGCTATTTTGGTTTTAGCTAAACAGCCTAATAAATATGTTTAGATTATAGCTGTTATGTGTTTTGTAAAATTCTTTTATTTGCAGTCTTGGAATTCTACGTCAAAGATAAATTACTAATAGTGAATAATGCACAATTTGTTTGGAAAGGCATCATAATAAATTTTTAAAAAATCATTAAAACAATAATATAAAATTGAGGAAGGAAAAATGTTGGATGCATCCTTTGTCTTCTTTCACATTGGTATGTACACAGTTGAAGTTAGTGGAAAAAGACTTCATTTGAATCCAGAGTGGAATAAGTCTTCCACCTGTTTTCTGTGCTAGTGTATGTAAGGAAGATTAATTATATTTGTCATTTGCAGAGGCATTCATTCCAGTCATTGTTTCCTGAACCATTTTGTTCATAGGCCTATAACATATGTACATTGCCTAAACTTTACTAACTAGCCATGCCAAATTAGCACACATGGGATAATTTTGCTTCAGATGTCAAATTTTGGTGCCTTTGTATTTACCCTTCACAGCAAAATTCTTTTTTGCTCAGTTAGTTTCCTTTTTGTTGAACAGTTCATTTTTGTAAAAGATGCTTGTTTTTAAAAAGATTAGTGAAGAATATCTCATTTATGTCCGTTTACTGTTCAGTAGGGGTGTTAATAATATTGATGTTTTTGTAACTTCTGTTTTATTGTTACTCCATGGAAGCACTGACTAAATTTTAACTTCTGGAAAGGAATGTTGTAAAGTTTGGCTATTGAGTGGCTTAAAATTCTTTGTCAAAATTGTTGCAGTAATATTATAGCACTTTTGTTTCACGTGCATTTGACAAAGTCTTAACTGGATGATATAAGCTAAGTTCAGTGTTAAAGCAAATGCACAAATCCAGAGTATTAAAGAAAACGTGGACCTAGGGGAGGAGGTTCAAAAGCTAACAGTGCCTTACACAGAATTAAAGAAATAGTCCTGGGTTTTTATTCTGATTTTGATGATACACTTTCTTTATAGGATGATACCTTGAAATATTAAAGTTCTGAAAACAACACTTTTTAATGTTGTGCAGCAACAGATCACTGCACAGAAAAGCTTCCAGTAAGTACAGCATAAAGTGGCCACATTTTACAGGCAGTTTGCTGTCCTGTGATACCCCATCAGCTGAGATTCACCTTCTCAATATGTATTTAGAGCAATTCAATTTCTATGTGCAATTAATATGTCATCAGTTACCAGCATGCTCTGATTTGGAAAGGGAAACAGCTAATTTAGAATGAAACAAAGGATAAAGCTTCATTATCAGACAACTAGAATGTTCTTGTGAGAGCTTGTTTCATTGACTGTGAGCTAGTTGTTCTTAAGCTATCATGTGCATCTGTGTTATCTGAATTCATTACATGAAACCAGACAGATTGGTTTGGTGTTGTATAAAAGGTATCTTCTGATATATTTTTGTCTGCTGCTTGAAAATGTTTTGTATTAGTGGGGAACTTTTTTGAGGTTCCTTCTCCTTCTTCCTGCTCACCAGTTTTAAAGGCCATAAAATGTTATCTAGGTTAAAGCAGCTGTTCTCAGTAGTGGAGATCTCCAGAGTACTTGTGTTGCTGTTACTTCTTTTTCTTCCTGTTAAAAAAATATGTGAGCACCACTACGAGCAGCCATATCTTTCATGAGAAATCATGTGGGCGAAGGAGAGACAACGTAGGCTTAAAACTTCCTAAGTCAAAACAGTGACAAGAACAGACATCTGGGAAGAGTGAGAATAAGGTGCTACCAAACCCGACAGCAGATTAGAGCAGAATCTTCAGAGCCATAAAGGTTTCAGTGGTATGATGCAGCTACTGTCCTCCAGCCCCGTGAGAGTCTTCAGTAGGTAGAAACTGTGAGGAACGCGGTGTCTGGGGTGTTGAAGAGGAAACTTTTAAGACAGTCTTCTTTCAGAGACTGTGGAAACGGTAACAAAGCTTTTGAGAGCAGCATTTGCAATTTTTTATATGACAAAAATGGCTTTTTTTTTTCAGTTCTGGACTAGTTATTTCTACAGAAATAGTTTGGTTAATTTAAATGTCTGCTCTACGGTCAGATTTCTCTGTAGGCAAAGCACTCCAGCAGCTGTCACGTTTTAGACAGCAAATATAACCCCTCATGTCTGTTCTCTTTGCAGCTTTGAATCATGGCTGTGCTGTGTCTTGTGGGAAGAAACTGTGAGATTCTTATTCTTAGGACAGTGATAAAAATAAGTTGACAACATCACACAGGGAATAAATACATCATCCTTTTAACTGACCAGAAGTTTTTTGTGGCTTGCTAATAAATTATATAAATCTGTAGCATTTCATACACTACAGATTACCCTTAATATATTCCCATTTTAGAAGAGTATACTCTCTAAAGGACATCATCTTTCTGGTAGCTTTCTTAAATGAAAACTGTAAGTTCTGTTAGTAAGAATTCAATTAAGAATTCTTAAATTGACAACTTAAAAGTAGTGAGAAATAATGAACAAGTGAAAAAGGGATAACTTTGCCTACCTGGTTCTGCTTAAAAATGGACATATGCATGTCTAAGCTCACCTGATGAGCCCTTAAATTTATTTGTGAACCCAGATGCTCTGTGTTAACTTGAAAGCATAATTTCATTCAAGTCAACCTAGACATCAAA